>CM038464.1:74525486-75210208 GCA_021464415.1 Lonicera japonica
ACTTAATTTGTTTCATCCCTCTTCCTTTTACTTTTAAAGGACCCATTCTGGCTGTATGTTTCCCTCACTTCTGCTTACGGGCCTAAATTCCTGGCTTGGTGTGTATCTCGTGCATGACTATCTGGCTGTTCAAACCTGACATAGATCCGCATAAGAACACAGGCGAAGACAACCACATACTTTTCAGATTTGTGTGAATTCTTCTCTTTCCTGTCTCACTTAGGCTTGCCCCCAATGCGGACCTCATCTTCTTTCCTCCTCTGTTCCGAGTTAATCACAAGTGTCTCCTTCCTCGCTTTGTATACGTGCTCCTTCCTCCTTCCTGTGTTCGTTCAGTCTTTCTAACTCTTTATAAGCTATTACAGAATTACAAATAACAGGATAATGCAACACATAGTTTTCTTCATTGATAATAGTGTTTACAGGTACAAGTTTAAAAGAGTAAATCTAGGAGTGGCCCCTTCCTAGCCTTACTTTCACTCTCACCTCTCACCCTTACAATTTCACTCTTTTCCCTTTCCCTTTGGTAGTCTGGATCAGCGTATATCAGGTGTACGGGGGTCATCCCTCGGCTCGTCATCCCCTAGAACCATGATGTCAAAAAGATCTCCGATCATTTCTTCCTCCTTGTCTGTCTTGTCTTCATTTCCTTCTTTCAGCCCGATCGTTAATTTGGTGGAGAAACCGTGTTCAATGCTTTATTTGACATATAGGTCCTCTTCATAGAAGATTTCCCATCCCGGCAGGTTCTCTCCGTCACTGTTTCTCTCTCAGGTTCCTGAAAAACCGCAAAAGGGAAGTCCTCTCCTTCTTTGACAAAAAACCCGTTCAAAGAGCTGAAACTCGGATACTGATGCCCTCGGCCCCTTTTCTGCTGATCGTCTTCTTCAGTGTGTTGGTACCCCAAACCTTCCTTTTCGTACCTCGTTATCGGTTCCAAGGCTTGAAGTAGTCCTGATTGTCCCATTCCTAGGCCGGCTCCAGGTAAATATTTCATCATTCTTAGCATATTTTTAATCTTGGTGCTGAGACCGGGGATATTGTCTGGGGGAGATATTCGATTATCTGAGTGCTGAGAGTTTGTACTTGAGGCTCATAAGAAAAACCTCCTAACTGTATGCTCTGGCTCCCGATTCCCACAACAGGTAACTCCACATCTGCCAAGGGTCCTTTCAGGATCTCCTTGGATTTGGTAATTATGTTCCCTTCAAATGGTATCTTGACTTTTGGTGCAAGGAGGAGGGGAGTGCTCCTATGTCGTGTAGCCACGCTCTTCCCCAGCAGGAGGTTGAAACTGGAGGGAATGTCTATGATTTGGAAATCGGCCAGAATATTCCGGCGACCAGACCATGAGATCAAGCTTCAGAGAACCCAGAACGGCCCTCCTGGTATTATTCATAGGCCCTGACGGTTACGGCGGATGGTGAAAGCTCTGAATCCAAAATACCCAAGCATCTGGCAGTCTTCAGGGGGCAAACATTTATGGTCGACCCATTGTCGATAGAGACTTGTGGCAAGATCTTCCTCGGGTTCGGACGGTGATGTGGAGAGCCAGTGCTGTTTTTCTCCCAATGGAGATAAGTCTTCATCTGAAAATGACAGACTTCTTTGGACTGTAAGTGACCCGATTGTTTGGCAGTTGTTCGGGTGTGGAAGTCTGGTGTGATATCACGACTTCGTCCAGAAGTTGAATGAAAGACGGTCCTGTGGGGTTGGGGCAACCAAGAGGCCCAAATGGTGATGTGTGCCTGGGTCTTCTTCAACTGCCTCAAGCACTCTATCTTCTCTATTTCTTAGGTGGCGGTGTGTTTCTCAGTATCCGGTGGTGGTTGGTATACCCTTCCTGAACGGGTGATTTGTTGGATCCAAAGGGATGCCGGGTTTGATTCCTCTGAAGTTTCTGACGATTCTGGCTCTGTCGACCAACTGAAAGTCCGGGGGAGATTTCTGTCATACAGATTGTCTCCCTGGGGGGGGTTTGGGATTTCCATGATTGTTTCTTCTTATTCTGGGTCCATCCTATCCCAGATTTTCCGGGATTGGTTTTGATTGTGAGTGGTTGTGAGATCCCCTGATTTGTTTTCCTAAACCCTGCCCGGGTAGGAAGTTCATTTTGGCCATCCATTGGTCAATTATTGATTGAGGCCTGGGGTAACTTGAGCCTTTGCTGGCAGTACAATGAGTGCCCTGTAGGTTGGGTCATCTCGAATGAGCCCCACGGGATCGAAACCTTCTTCATCAGTGGTCAAGGCATTAATCCCTGCAGGTGGAGCATGGTTAGGAAGTGGATTGTTAGTAACATTGGGCCCGCCGGTGCGGGGATGGTTCCGGCTTCAATGAGGTCCTGGATTCGATGGCGGAGAGCTAAAACAGCGTTCCGTGTCATGGCCTGCCGCTTGATGGTACGCACAGTTCTCATTCATTCTCCAAGTGTTGGGAATAGGGTTTTGTGGGGGGCGTGGGTTGAGTGGAGCGACTAGTCCAGCTTTTTGGAGTAGTTCCAGGCTCTTAACCAGAGTAGTGGGGAGGGTGCAGAAATTTCTCCTTTTCTTGGCCTCGGTGTTTGAAGAGTCTCCCTGCGTAGGCCAATTCATTGGGGGGATTTGCGGTGACTGCTGGAATGGGTTTTGTTGATACGGGTACGAGCTTAGTTGGTTTACGGCTGGAGTGGCCGTCTTTCTTCCGGCGTAAGAGGCTTTCTTGGTATCGGTTTCAACTTTCTTGGCCAGTTCTTCCTCTACTTGTGACCCCATACTCAACAGGGCTCTGAAGTGTGGGAATACGTGCTTTCCCATGCAACTCAGTATGGCTGGAGTGAAGTTCTTCTGAATGATTTCCAGCTGTTCTTCTTCATCGGGTCGTTTGGACATTTGGGAGGCCATCTCCCTCCAGCGGGTGACAAAGTCGCTGAAGCTTTCTTTCTCGCCCTGTTTGGCCATTTCCAGGTGTTTACGAGTAATTTCCAAATCCTCGTTGGACCCGTATTTGGTCATAAATTCTTTGACGATATCTCCCCAAGTCTGCGTGTGATGCCTTTCTAGACCAAAGAACCATCTCAGGGCGGCTCCCGTGAGAGTCATGTGAAAGGCTTGTGCTAATTCCGGCTCTCCACAACCGGACACTTGCATGGATCTGATGTAGGACTGTAGGTGAGTTTTAGGGGGCGTGGTTCCAGTGAACTTGGTGATGGAAGGGAGTTTGAATCCCTGGGGTAATCTCGCTTCTGGTAGAGGGAGAAGGCATTCATATCCGTGATCTCGTCTGCACCTTTTATTAGGGACACCCCCTTCTGTAGGACCCTCATCTGCTCTTTCAGCTTCTTCATTTCCTCACTCTCTCTTGACATCTCGTCGGGCTGTTCCCGTGCTATTACCGATTATGCATATACTGCCCGAAGTCGGTTGATGTCTGGGTATTCATTAGGGAGGGCTGCTAGGACCGGTGGTGGAATGGGTTTTGCGGGAACTTGTGGCCATGGTTGGTATTGGGGGTCAAAACCGGGTTGTACTTGGGGTTGCGGCCAGACTATGGGTGGCTCCTGCTGTTGGTAAGTGGGGCCTGAATCCGGGGCCCATTGGTTCTGATTGTTGGGGTCGGTTTGAACGGGACCAATTACGATAGGGCCCGTTTGGGGTGGATTGCTTCCTTGAACTGGGGGGAGTACTTGTGAAGACTGTCCTTGGTTCGGATCTCGATTCGGTGGTAGTCGATCAAACCCCGGTGGTGCAGTTCGTTCGGCTGATAATTCTTCTATTTGGATCCGGGTACCCTGCTGCTCGTTCGTGAGGTTTGCCAGATCCCTGCTGACGGTCATGAGTAAATGGTGCATTTCGGCTAGGGTTGGCTGAGCTGATGATGCCTCGGCTAGGTTCTGATCTGTCTCTCGATTCTCACGTTCATCGGCCATTTCAGGTGTGCTTGGTCTTACTAGTCTTCCGGTGTGATCACGGCCGGCCCAACCTTCCAGTCTGTTTGTTGCTTCACGACTGTAGACGAAACCACGTGGCGAAGATGAAGGAAGACTGTGATGCGACTCGATTTTTGCCAAAAGAACCACTAAAAATTGCCGAGAAGAGCCTCGGATTTAAAAGGGCGTCCAAAAGTAAGCCGTAAGGTGGTACATCCCCTACGGCTGTTCGACAGCAGTTGACACTTTTGTTTAACTTGACTCGATCTTATATGCAGCTCGGTGTACGAACGTTAAGGCTTCAGGCTCCTCCTTTTGGCAAGACCTGCGATATACACCAGGGGCGGTACTGTGCAAGAGCCTTTTGATATACTTCCGGTACGTGAGTGTTCTCGGTCACTCGATAACCTCGGGGGCGTACTTGGCCAAGGAGAGTGAAGTAAATGCTTTCGTTTATGTTGGCCCAAGCAAGCCAACTCCCTACTCACTTATAATACTTCCGAGGGTTTGGGGTAAATTCACACTCGTAGAACCAATGCATGATTTGTGAGTGCGTGTGAAAAAGGTGGGTTACAAATATCATTATCTTGATTACGTATTTTTTTGAAAAATTCCCTTTTTTTTTTTTTTTTCTGAAAAAATGTTTCTTCTCAATTAATTAACAAAGTAGGGAAAGCAGAAAAAAGCAAGTATTCAAATAAACAAAAGTCCACATATAAGAGTCTAGTTTTCTGGTTTCCCAGCAGAGTCGCACACTGTGAAATCCGCAAATGCGACCCCCGGGTCTCGTCCCCGTTCGTGGTGGTCTGAAGCGTCGGAAGGGATTCCGTCGCTCCATTTGCTTGGAGTTGTTTTGATGATTCATATCGGGTGTCCTTACGTCTATTCTAGATGCAAAGGGTTTCGTTCAGAGTCGCCAGTACGTTTTACGAGAAAACGGACAAAAAAGGGTTGTGTAAGGGGAAAGGCTAAAGATAAGCTTTTCTTACACGTTTGTCTGCGAAACCAGGATTCTATAGGGTTCGGAAACTATATTACGGTTTGGGAGTGTTAAGCACCCATTCCGCCCTTTCGGTCTCTAGTGGTCTTATATGTTTATTCTATGTTGAAAAACTTTATGCTTTTACTGACAGTCTACTACTTTTAAAATGAAAACCCTAATTTCTGGGGGAAGACGGGAAAGGGATGAAAACCTTGTGTTCCGAGATCCGATGTTTTATTTATTTGAAATGTAAATACACATGACAAACCTTTTATTTTGAAAGAGTATCCCGTATTATTTCCTCAGATAATAACGGTTTTCTCGTGTTGTGTTTACTTTTGTGATAGTTCGGATCTAATATCGGACTAATTTAATAAATCATGACTCTTGAGAGGAGAATTATCAGACACATCGCAGTCTATAGAGAAGACAGGATATTTTTGATTTCTAATTCCTAAATAAGTCTATATTAGTCCGGGTTTTGAAACAGGGTTAATCCGGACGATAATGTACTTACTCTTCTGTTTTGAAAGTGGTTTTATCAGGGTCTTTTGTGTCGAAAACGATAGACTATTTGTAACTTGACAATAAGTTTATTCAAATAAAACGTGGACAGAAGAAAACAGAAGTAAACAAGTACACATATATCTAATTTTAAATACTAGAAGGACTTTCTTTACCTTCCTGACGAGAATAATAATAAGAAAGAAAATATAATACGCAGAGGATCTCCGGCGATAATAATCTTCTCTTTCTTCAGATATTCCGAGAAATCGATTCCGGAGATGGGACACGTCGAGTGTCGAGGATAGATTCGATAATATTCCTCAGAAATAAGATAATAGTAGAAAAGTGCTTGATAAAAATCAAATTTAAAGCTCCAAATTCCAGATTCCAATTGCTGCCATGAACCCTGGGGTTGTTGGCCTATTTATACTGCTCGGGAAGATTCGCGCGACATTTCCCCAAAAAGGCAAGTGTCGCGCGACATATATGTTTGTCGCGCGACATTCCTGTATGTCGTGCGACAAACGGCTGAAGTGATGGGTCCTGACACTGTGATGATGTGTCAAAAAGTGGTTGGTCGGGTGCAGAGAGGGATTGTCGCGCGACATAGTGGATTGTCGCGCGACATTCCAATGATTGTCGCGCGACAATGTGATATGTCGTGCGACAATCCTTCATATAAAAAGGTTTGTCGCGCAACAAACCCCCCGGGGGTATTTCGTGTGCGGGTGTGTCCTGGACTCCAAAAAATAGTAGTCTCGTGGGTCGTTAGAGTTCTTGCGGGGGTCACGGATCGGGTGTCTACACATTCCCCACGATGGGAATTTCCCGAAACCCCTTTCCCCAAGAAGGGAAATAACGACTCCACGTGTTCCCCAAGAAGGGAATTTTTTCGAATTCCTGAAAAGATAGAATTCTTCGCATTCCCCACGATGGGAATTTTTCTCCGATCCCCTTTCCCCATGAAGGGAAATAACCTTTACCGCGCATTCCCCATGAAGGGAATAACTTTATCCACACATTACCCACGAAAGAATCTGATTCACTTTTCCAAAGATGGAAATTTCTCTTAGTACCGCACCCCACGAAGGATAACACCACAAGACCAAGAATATTATCTCACTTCTCCCAAAGAAACAGGACGCTTTGAGACACTTTGAGTTTGGAAAAATGCCAAGTCCCCTCGTATAGTCCTATACACTGAGGTGGTGTGCCACTAGGTAATGTATCACTGAGTTAGATGGAGAGAAAAGGTTAATGTATCGTGTCGCCCGGCCAAAAGGAAAGGGGAAATTGTGGATTGCATCACCTGAGAGAGATTTTAGAAAGAGAAAATCTTGAGAGAGAAAGTCTAGAGAGAGAAGGAAGCAAGCAAGGTAACAAGCAAGGTTCTCATTTCTTCGGCAAGCGCATCAGTACGTCTATCCACAACCTTTCTTAATTCAATATTTAAGTATTCATTTTTAATATAGAAAATTAGATAACTTGCAAAGAAGTTCATTGCTTTCAAATAAATCCTTTCTAAGTTTTACAAGAAATCTAAATCCGTTTTGACACGTTTTCAAAACAAAACAAAAATACAAAAACAGTTTCCAAACGAAAGGAACTACGAGACTCTGATTTCATTCTACGAATGAATACGTAGGCGCTCGCAAAGCTCGAGTCTGATTTCAAAATATTATTTTAAACTGAATTTATCCGGAAAGGACTATTCTGAAAACAATTCAAACTACTTGCAAGATATTTAAAATAGGAATTAGATGCATGATCCATTAAGAGACCGAAAGGGCGAATTGGTGCCTAACACCTTCCCAATTCGTAATGTAGTTCCCGAACCCTAACAAAGTCAATTTTCAAAATAAATCTCTGGTTTCAAACGTATGAAAAATAATTCGTTTTGAATTGTCCTTCGTATATCTTTTGTTTGTTTTCTCGTAAAACAAACTGGCGACTCTACAAAACACGTTTTTTTTAAAGAAAACCGAGACGAGGACCCTTTCTTTCTCTCGGTCGCGGGTCCGGATTCTCACAGATTGTGGCCAGATAATCAGCTATGATCTTGCCTTTGACTGCCTTCTGGGTCATGTAGGTGATGTCGAATTCGGAGAGTAGAAATAACCATTTTGCCATGAGGTTTGAGAGAGCTGGTTTCTCGAAGAGGTATTTCAACTGATCAATTTCGTGATGCCAGGATGACTGGGAAAGCCAGCATGTAATGCCGTAATTTCTGTGTTACCCAAACGAGGGTGGTGCATGATTTCTCCAATGTGTGTAGTTTATCTCAAACGGGACAGCTCTTGCTGATGTAATAGATGGCCTGTTCTTTCCGTGTATCGGTCAGATGTTGGCTAGCATGGCTCCTGCAGCCGAATTAATGACGGTCAGTATAGAATTAGTGGCAGTCCGGTCTGTGGTGGGGCTAATACAGGGGTTTGGAGAGGTAGTCTTTTATTCTATCAAAAGCTTCCTGGCACTGATCGTCCCATTTTCCTGGTGAAGATTTTCTCAGGAGTTTGAAAGATGGTTTGCAAGTTTGAGTAAGCTGGGAGATGAACCTGCTGATGTACTGCAAATTACCCAAAAATCCTCGGACTTCTTTCTCGGTACGAGCTCGGCATGTCTCGGATGGCTCGAACTTTGGCAGGGTCTACCTTGATTCCCTTTTTACTAATGACATAGCCCAGGAGTTTTCCTTTGTTACCCGAACACACATTTCTTCGGATTGAGTCTCATCTGATACTGGCGAGCCGGTCAAAAAAGGCTCACAAGGCTGGTACATGGCCTTCCCTCTCTTTTGACTTGATTATCATGTCGTCCACATACACCTCTACTTCTTTGTGAATCATGTCGTGGAAGATAGTTATTACTTCCCTCTGATATGTTGCTTCGGCATTCTTCAGCCTGAATGGCATAACGGTGTAGCAATATGTTCCCCACGGTGTAATAAATGATGTTTTCTCTTGGTGATCCGGGTGCATCTTGATCTGGTTATACCCGACGAAACCGTCCACGAATGATTTCAAGGCATGGTTAGCGGTATTATCTACTATTAGATCAATGTTGGGTAATGGTAAATCGTTTTTTTCGGACAAGCTTTATTGAGATCTCAGTAATCTACGCACATGCGGACTTTCCCATTTGCCTTTGGAACGGGCACAATGTTGGCTAACCATGAAGGGTACTCGATCACCCGCAAGAATCCCACACTCAATTGTTTCATCACTTCTTCTTTTACTTTCAGGGACCATTCTGGCGTAAGTTTCTCAACAACTGCTTGACGCACCTAAATTCAGGCTTGGTGTGTATCTCGTGCATGACTATCTGGCTGTTCAAACCTGGCATATCTGCATAGGACCAGGCGAAGATATCCACGTACTCATTCAGAGTTTGTGTGAATTCTTCTCTTTCTGTCTCACTTAGACTTGCCCCAATACGAACCTCTTGTGAGAATCCGGACCCATACCCCGAGAGGAGAGAAGAGTCCTCGTTCTCGGTTTTATTTGAAAATGTGTTTTGTAGAGTCGCCAGTTTGTTTTACGAGAAAACAAACAAAAGATCGTACGAAGGACAATTCAAAAACGAATTATCTTTCATACGTTTGAAACCAGAGAATTATTTTGAAAATTTACTTTGCTAGGGTTCGGGAACTACGTTACGAATTGGGAAGGTGTTAGGCACCCAATTCACCCTTTCGGTCTCTTAATGGATCATGTATCTAATTCCTATTTTAGATATCTTGCAAGTAGTTCGAATGGTTTTCAGAATAGTCCTTTCCGGATAAGTTTATTTTAAAACAATATTTTGAAATCAGACTCGAGCTTTGCGAGCGCCTACGTATTCATTCGTAGAATGAAATCAGAGTCTCGTAGTTCCTTTCTTTTGGAAACTGTTTTTGTATTTTTGTTTGTTTTGAAAACGTGTCAAAACGGATTTTAGATTTCTTGTAAAACTTAGAAAGGATTTATTTGAAAGCAATGAACTCCTTTGCAAGTTATCTAATTTTCTGTATTAAAATTGAAATTAAATGCAGTACTGAAATTAAGGATGGTCTTAGAAAATATACCTGATGCGCTTGGAGAAGAAATAAGAACCTTGCCTTGATTGCTCCTTTCTCTCTCTAGAACTTTCTCTTTCTAGATTTTCTCTCTCTAGAAGTTCTCTCTTATAATTTCTCTAAAATGACTCTCTAATAATTTTGACAGAGTTTCTAATTGCTAAAGACACTATCGATCGAGTGTTGATGTCTTTAAATGAGAGCCCAAGGGTCCTATTTATAGCAAAAATCTCGCCAAAAACGCTCCAAAAGAGGCCAACCGCAAAGGGTAGCCGCAGGGCGTGCGGCTGGGGCGTGCGGCTAGGTGCCAACCGTACGGTTGGGGAGCCAACCGTGCGGCTAGGGAAGGTCGATCCCCGTCCTGGTAAGCGAAGTGGCAACAAGGTTGTGGTTAATTCCTAACGTGCTCGAAAATCAGGTTTTTCCTAACAGTCTCTTGTATGCATGATGACTCAAGACTTGATGCATAATTCTTGTTAGGTTCACACGAGAGTCGTGGATGGGGGTGTTCACACCTCTTTTCTTTCTTCTCCTGTCCCGAGGTTAATCACAAGAGTGTCTCCTTCCTTGCTCTGTATACGTTGCTCCTCCCGTTCAGGGTGTTCGTTTAGTCTTTCCAATTCCATATAAGCAATTACAGAATTAAAATTAACAGGATAATGCAAAACAGAGTCTTCTTTATTGATAATAGCGCTTATAGGTACAAGTTCAAACAGTAAATCTAGGAGTGACTCCTCCCTAGCCAGACCCTCACTCTTATCTCTCACCCTTACAATTTCACTCTTTTCCCCTTTTTCTTGGTAATCCAGATCATCGTGTATCAAGTGTACAGGGTCGTCTCTTGGCTCATTATCCCCTAGAGCCATGATGTCGAGGAGATTTCCGATCATTTCTTCCTCTTCATCTTCCTTGTCTTCATTTTTTTTCCCTCGGCCCGATCGTCAACTTGGTAGAGAAACTGTGCATAATATTTTCCTTGATATAAAGGTCCTCCTCATAGAAGATTTCCCATCCTGGAAGGTTCTCTCCGTCGCTGTTTCTCCAATGCTCCTGAAAGCCGCAAAAGGGAAGTCCTCTCATTCTTTGACGAAGAACCCATTCAGAGAGCAAAAACTCGGATACTGATGCCCTCGACCCCCTTTCTCTTGGTTGTCTTCTTCGGGTGTTTGGTACCCCAACCCTTCTTTTTCGTGCCTTGTCACTGTTCTAAGGCCTGAAGTAACCCTGGCTGCCCCATTCCTAGACTGGCTCCAAATAAATATTTCATCATTCTCAGCATATTTGTGATCTTGGTGCTGAGACCGGGGATATTGTCAGGGGTAGATACTCGATTCTCTGGGTGGTGAGAGCTTGTACCTGAGGCTGGTAAGAAAAGCCTCCCAGTTGTATGCTCTGACTCCTGATGCCCAATACAGGTAACTCTAGATCCGCCAAGGTCCTTTCAGGATCTCCTTGGATGGTGATTATATTCCCTTCGAATGGTATCTTGATCTTCTGGTGTAAGGAGGAGGGGGAGTGCTCCTATGTCGTGTAGCCATGCTCTTCCAACAGGAGGTTAAAACTGGAGGAAATGTCTATGATTTGAAAGTCGACTAGAAAGTTTCTGGGACCGACCATGAGATCTAGCTTTAGGGAACCCAGAACGGCCCTTCTAGTGTTGTCATAGGCTTTAACGGTCACAGCTGACGGGGGAAAGTTCTGAGTCTAAGATACCCAGACATCTGGCGGTCTTCAAAGGGCAGACATTTATGGTTGACCCGTTGTCGATGAGGACCTGAGGCAGGATTTTCCCTCGAGTCCGGACAGTAATATGGAGGGCCAGATTGTGTTTCTTCCCTAATGGAGATAAGTCTTCATCTAAAAATGACAGACTTCTTTGGACTGTAAGGGACCCGATCATGTTTGGTAGTTGTTCTAGTGTGGAATCTTGTGATATGACGGCCTCGTCTAGGAGTTTGATGAAAGCGGTCCTGTGAGGTTTGGAGGCAACCAAGAGGCCCCAAATGGTGATGTGTGCCTGAGTTTTCTTCAACTGTTCCAGTACTCGATCTTCTCCTATTTCCTTAGGAGGTGGTGATTTCTCGCATCCATTGGCGGTGGCTGGTATACCCCTTCCTAAACGGGTAATTTGTTGTATAAAAAGGGATGCTGGGTCTGATCCCTCTGAGATTTCTGATGACTCTGGCTCTGCCGACCAACTAAAAGTCTTGGGGGAAGTTTTTGTCATACAGATTGTCTCATTGGGGGGGCCTCGGGGTTTCCACGACTGTTTCTTCTTGTCCTGGGTCCATCATATCCCAGATTTTTCGGGATTGGTTTTGATTGTAAGTGGTTGTGAGATCCCCTGATTGGCCTTTCCTAACCCCTGCCCGGGTAGGAAGTTCATTTTAGCCATCCATTGGTCAATTATCGGATTGAGGCCTGGGCCCACTTGAGCCTTTGCTGGCAATACAACGGGCACCTTGTAGGCTGGGTCATCTCGAATGAGTCCTACGGGCTCAAAGCCTTCTTCATCAGTGGTTAAGGCGTTAATCCCCGCAGGTGGAGCATGGTTGGGAAGGGGGTTGTTGGTAACATTGGGCCCGCCTGGTGCGGGGATGTTTCCAGCTTCAATGAGGTCCTGGATACGATGGCGAAGAGCCAAGCAGTGTTCCGTGTCATGGCCCGCTGTTTGATGGTATGCACAGTTCTTGTTCATTCTCCAGGTGCTGGGAATAGGGTTTGGTGGGGGCACGGTTGAGTGGAGTGATCAGTCTGGCCTTTCGGAGTAGTTCCAGGCTTTTGACCAGGGTAGTGGAAAGGGTGCAGAAGTTTTCTTCTTCTTTTCTTGGCCTCGGTGCTTGAAGAATCTCCTTGTGCAGGCCAACTCATCGGAGGGGCTTGTTGTGACTGTTGGAAGGGATTTTGTTGATATGGGTATGAGCTTAGTTGATTCACGGCTGGAGTGGCTGTCTTTCTCCCGGTGTATGAGGCTTTCTTGGTATCAGTCTCTGCCTTCTTGGCCAATTCTTCCTCTACTTGCAACCCCATACTCAACAGGGCTCTGAAGTGTGGAACATATTCTTTCCCATACAACTCAATACAGCTGGGGTGAAATTTTTCTGTATTATCTCCAACTGCTCTTCTTCATTGGGTCGTTTGGACATTTGGAGGCCATCCCTCTCCAGCGTGTGAGGAAATCGCTGAAGCTTTCTTTCTTGCCTTGCTTGGCCATTTCCAGGTGTTTACGGGTAATTTCCAAATCCTCGTTGGACCCGTATTTGGTCATGAACTCCTTGACGATATCCCCCAAAGTTTTTGTGTGGTGTCTCTCCAAATCAAAAACCCATCTCAGGGCGGTACCCGTGAGAGTCATGTGAAAGGCTTGAGCCAACTCCGGCTCTCCGCAACCGGACACTTGCATAGATCTGATGTAGGATTGGAGGTGTGTTTTTCGGGGGTGTGGTTCCTGTGATTTTGGTGATGGAAGGGAGCTTGAATCCCTGGGGTAATCTTGCTTTTGTGTAGAGGGAGAAGGCATTCATATCTGTAATTTCGTCTGCCCTTTTTACTAGGGAAACCCCCCCTTGCAGAATTTTCATCTGCTATTTCAGTTTCTTCATTTCTTCATTTTCTCTCGACACCTCATCGAGCTATTCCCGAGCTAAAACTGATTTTGCATACACTGCTCGAAGTCGGTTGATGTCTGGGTACTCATTAGGAGGGCTACCGGGCCGGTGGTGGAATAGGTCTTGCGGGGACTTGTGGCCATGGCTGGTATTGGGGATCAAGGCCTTGCTGAGGTTGTGACCAGATGATGGGTGGCTCCTGTTGTTGGTAAGTGGGGCCTGAATTCGGGACCCATTGATTTTGGTTATTGGGATCGGTCTGAACGGGACCGGGTGGGATAGGATCCGTTTGCTGTGGATTGGTTCCTTGAACTGGGGGAAGTACTTGCGATGACTGCCCTTGATCTCGATTCGGTGGTAGTCGTTCAAACCCAGTGGTGCGGCCCGTCCAGCTGACAACTCTTCTACTCGGACTTGGGTATTCTGTTGCTCGTTTGTGAGGCTTGCTAGATTCATGCTGACGGTCATCAACAAACGTGCATCTTGCTTGCTAAACTTGGCTGAACTGCGGACGCCTCGGCTAGGCTCTGATCTGTCTCTTGATTCTCGTGTCCATCGGCCATTTCGGTGTGCTTGGTCTTACTAGTCTTCCGGTATGATCTCGACCGGCCCAACCTTCCAGACTGACATTTTTTTTACGGCTGTAGACGAAACCACATGGCGAAGATGAAGGAAGACTGTGGTGCGACTCAATTTTTGCCAAAAGAAACACTAAAAATTGCCGAGAAAAGACTCGGGTTTTAAAAAGGTGTTGTAAAGTAAGCCGTAAGGTGGTACATCCCCTATGGCTGTTTGACAAGTGTTTTTAGTCGACTCGATCTTATATGCAGCGCAGGTGTAACGACCAGTTAAGGCTTCAGGCACCCTCCTTTTTGGCAAGACTTTGCGATATACCCCAGGGGCGGGTACGTGCAAGAGCCTTTTGATATACTTCTCGGTACGTGAGTGTTCTCGTCACTCGATATACCTCGGGGGCGTACTTGGCCAAGGAGAGTGGAAGTAAATGCTTTCGGTTTATGTTGGCCCAAGCAAGCCAACTCCCTACTCACTTATAATACTGTGAGAAGTCGGACCCGCGACCCGAGAAGAGTAGAGTCATCGTTCTCGGTTTTCTTTATTTTTGAATGAAAACTTGTTTTGTAGAGTCGCCAGTTTGTTTTGCAGGAAAACAAACAAAAGATCGTACGAAGGACAATTCGAAAACGAATTATCTTTCATACATTTGAAACCAGAGTTTAAAATATACTTTCCTAGGTTTCGGGAACTACGTTACGAATTGGGAAGGTGTTAGGCACCCAATTCGCCCTTTCGGTCTCTTAATGGATCATGTATCTAATTCCTATTTTAGATATCTTGTAAGTAGTATTCAGAATAGTCCTTTCTGGATAAATTCAATTTAAAATCGTATTTTGAAATCAGACTCGAGCTTTGCGAGCGCCTACGTATTCATTCGTTGAATGAAATCAGAGTCCCGTAGTTCCGTTCTTTTGGGAAACTGTTTTTGTATTTTACTTGTTTTGAAAACGTGTCAAAACGGATTTTAGTTTTCTTTGTAAAACTTAGAATGGACTAGTTTAGAAAACAGTGAACTTCTTTGCAAGTTATCTAATTTCTATATTAAAAATGAATTTAAATGCAGTATTGAAATTTAGGAGAGTTGTAGAAAGACGTACCTGATGCGCTTGAAGAAAATAAGAACCTTGCCTTGATTGCTCCTTTCTCTCTCTAGACTTTCTTTTTTTAGAAACTCTCTCTCTAGAAACTCTATAGTGCGTGCGGCTCGGGCGTGCGGCTCAAAGCCAACCGTACAGTTGGAGCCAACCATGCAGCTGGGGTATGCGCCAACCGTGCGGCTAGGGTATGCGCCAACCGTACGGTTGGGAGCCAACCGTGCGGTTGGGGTCGTCGTGCGGCTGACCGGGCAGGTCGATCCCCGTCCTAGTAAGCGAAGTGGGGACAAAGTTGTGGTAGATTCCTGACGCGCTCGAAAATCAGGGCTTTTCCTAACGGTCTCCTGTATGCATGACGACTCAAGACTTGATGCGGAATGCTCGTTAGGTTCTCATGAGAGTCGTGGATTGGGGTGTTCACAGACCCTCTCGTCCCAGGATTCTTGCTCGCAAGGATTCTGGGACGATCATAAGAAGACAACAATTCACGACTCTCGCGTGAATCTCAACCGGTTGTTTTATTCATGAAAATCTGTGAATCGAAATGTACCCTCATGGTGGGGAAATTTTTGTGTGCTTTGGACAATGTGATCCACAGTTGACCTTCCTCTATGCAAGCCCATCTCTGATACATCAATCTATATTCTCCTGTCCACCCTCAAGGAATCCATCTCAATCCTTCTTCAGATTTTTTGAGCTTAACGATGTTTACCCTTAGTTTGTGGGATGCACCAATCTTACCATTTACCGTCTGACCGGCCGCCCTCTCATGAATACTTCTCATTCTTTGCAATGTGTTCGAAAAAGTTCTTGGAGTTTAGATTCTTTCAGAATGAAACCTTCTTGACTTCGTCATGATAAAACTTCCCATTCTTTTGGGAAGAAGGTTACCAAGAGTAGCGGGGTTTGCTCCTATTGCACTATCTTGTTGTTGTAACCATATGGTGAATTTCCCTAACTTTTGGGGAGGAAGTTATTGGTTACCAAGAGTGGCCGAGTCTGCACCTGTCTCACCATCTTGCTGGCATAACCGAGGTTTGTCTATCAGGAGATATTCCTTCGTGATAGTTTTCTAAGAAATGGCACTCCTAGCCACCCTCAAAGGAATGTCATATTAGCGACTGCCAAGAGTGGGGGTCTGCACCTCTCGCACCATCTTGCTACACAACCTGGAAAGGTTGAGTTAAGATTGCCAAGAGTGATTGGTCCTCACGATAGGACGTCATCTTGCTGACACAATCTGGGCTGACTTGTAAATTCCCATGGAATGCATCTAAAAGGGAAAGAAAGGTATGATATGTTAGCGACTGCCAAGAGTGGGGGGGTCTGCACCTCTCGCACCATCTTGCTGGCACAGCCTGAAAAGGTTGAGTTAGAGACTACCAAGAGCGGCGGGGTCGGCACCTGTCACACCATCTTATTGACATAGTCTAAGGCTGATCGTCGGGAGATATTCCCTTATGACGGTTTCCAAGAAATGGCGCTCCTGGCCACCCTCAGAAGGTATGACATGTAAGTGACTGCCAAGAGCGAGAGGTCTTCATGATAAGACTTCGTACTTGCTGAAGCAGCCAAAATAGGTGATGTTAAGACTGCCAAGAGCGGTGGGGTCGGCACCTGTGGCACCGTCTTGCTGGCACAGCCTGAAAAGGTTAGGATTGACTCCGTCAATAGGGTCTTCTTCAAAATCATATTATTCCATCAACTTTATGTCACATCACATAATTCGAGACATGTTCTTGAGGATATTTGTCCATATTTTCTCTTATCCTTCGACACTTCTCCTCGCGTTGCCTCTGCTCTTGGCCGTTGATCATTTATGCCTACTCATCTTGTGGCAAAAAAGTTATGCTAAAGAGAATATGGAAAGTTCAAGTGTTGCCTTTTTCAAAACCTGTTCTTACCCTCAGTTTGACTCTTCTTTTGTCATCAAGAAATTGGGTTGGTTCTCTTTGAATCTCAGACTTTCGTGCGTAGTGGTGGACTTAGTTCTCAACTCTACCCTCTGGCTTTACTTTTTTGAACATGGGAAAAAAGCTCTTCTGAAAGTCTTAGTTCCTTCTCAGTTACCCTCTAGCTTATCAGAGGAAGGTGCTGGTCCGCATCATTTTCTGTTTTTTGATGCCCTTATTGCTCCCTCATTTGCATTAATTTTGAAAATATCCGGCCATTGTTTTGGCTTTCGGATTCTCTTTTCTTTTTTTTTTTTTTTTTTTCAGACAGGAGCCTTACTCACCTAAGACGTAGCCCTCTGCCTTTTGGCACAGCTGTCACTCTTAGTGTGGCTCTCCCTATTGATTTTTCTTCCTTTCTGTTTTTCACACTTTCCTTACTTGGACCAACGGGATTTTACCCTTTTCTACTTTTTCAATTTTTTCTTGTACCCGATTCCTCTTTTACACCTTCCTATTTTGCCAGATTTTAACTGTGTCCAGGACTGATCATTCCTCAAAGCTCGGCTCCACCACAGATCTCAAAATTTAGGTTTTGGGCTTTGTATCTTACTTCGCCGTGCTTGTGTTAGTGATTCTCAGTCTGTTCATCATAGAAAACTAACCAGAAAGTCTTTCAAACGTCCAAGGAGTCAATTTTGCAAAATTTTTGTCAAAACTTTGTTGATTTTGTCGTTTGGGATTACCCCCCACTTGTTGTGTGACAAGGAACTTGTCATACAACAAGTGCCCAAACTACAGTGTGAGCTGGGCAACAAAAAATATCACTTTTTTCCATTTAAACTTTCAAACTTTTCATTCTCTTCTTAGCATATCGTTTTCTTGCTCACACACTTACTTTCTAACAATGCAGTTCGTCATGTATTTCGTGATGAGCAGCCACGACCATTTCTGTATGATCCGCCTTTCTTGATGACGAATGGGTATGTGTGGTTTTTGAGGGACCCCTAAGGTTGAACGGTTTTGATGGAGATTGATGTATCACCAGATAGCACTTTGGCCTTTATTGGAAGGTCATTCGTGGTGTATAATGTAGCCTTTGGCACACAAGATTCTCCGACGTGTACGGGTATGTTTCAATTCAAATTTCTCGTTTAGAGAAAATTATGTGAATATGTCGTTTATGCTAGAAAACATGAGACATGCATGCAATGTGATGGGTCTGTGAGAATCTGGACCTCCGACCCGTGCAAATGCAAAATGCAAAGATCGTTCTTTCCAAAAATCTGGCAATTCATATTTTATTTTGTTACATTCGCAAGAAATTCTAAAATAAATTTGCTCGAGACCTTCATGAAGATTTGTCCTTTTCTCCACACCTTACCATAAGAACTCCTCTTTACAAACCTTTCATTCTTCCTCAAACTGACTGGAGCCCTTAAATTAAACATTCTTCCAGTTCTTCATTATCTTATTGTGGGTGAATGAGATTGTTTTATTAGAATAGACCAGGCCTGATGTCACTTCTCAGGTTGCCTACGTTCCCCAACATTCTAACATTCCAAAAAAATCCAATATGGGGCTCAGGTCATCGTAGTTCATGTTTACAAATGATAAAAGAAAAATCTTCAATCACTGTTTTTCAAATTCTCCATCACTGGTTACAGATCTTCAATTTCTAGCTACCAATCTTCAATCACTGATGGTTTTGAGGAGACGAATCTGGTATCTTTCCTGCTTGGATAAGGTCCTGAATGGTATGCCGAAGAGCCATGCAATTGTCGGTCGTGTGTCCCACACTCTGATGGTATTCACATGTTTCATTGAGGTTCCAATTAGTGGGAACTGGATTGGGTATCGGTCGTGGGTTCAGCGGATAAATCATCCCTTCATCCTTCAATTCCTTGTATACTTTGCTTAATGGACCTGGCAGTTGTGAGAAATTCCTTTTCATGTGTCTGACTCGGTTCACCCCCTATTATTGCTGTAATCCTGGTATCCCGAAGGAGAAATGTTAGTTACTCTGGCGAAAGGATTGGCAGAATAGTCAATATTGCTCTGAACAAAAGGGTTGTATGTCGAAATCTGGTTCGCAGTCGGGGTTGAAGCTTTCTTATATTGTGAACTTGAATTTTTTGCTTCAGCTTGTTTAGCCAATTCTTCTTCTATCTCATTTCCCACATGCAACAAGGCTTTGAAGCGGTCAAAGAATTGGTGACCAATCTTCTTCCGAATTTCTGCTTTCAGATTCTTGACGATCATTCCCAATCGTTCCTCTTCATCCATCCGTTCCACCGTTTGTGCAGCGAGTGCCCTCCACCTTGTGATAAATTCACTCAAACTTTCATCATCTTTCTGCTTTGCAATTTCAAGATGTTTGCGAGTAATCTTTAATTCTTCGTTTGTCTTGTATTGGGCAATAAACTCGTTCACAATATTGGTCCATGACTGCACCCGATGTTTCTCTAATCCCAGGAACCAACTTTGGGCTGGACCGGCTAGAGTTAAATGAAAAGAGTTAGCTAACTCAGCCTCACCTATATCGTAGATCTTCATCGCCCGTACATAGGATTTTAAGTGCAAGTCTGGTGGCGTTGTTCCTTTGAACTTCTCTACTGCGGGCATCTTAAACCCAACCAGATAATGAGCTTCAGGGTATAGATTATAGCTCTGGAGCTGTGTCAGGTCGTTTGATCCCTCGGCTAACTTCTGGGTTAATGCCTTCACTTATTCCTTGAGTTCATCTAAAGCCTTATTCCCTTTCGAAATCACCTCTTGTGAAAGAATGGCATCACCCTGCATACTCACCGGACGCGGAATAGGGTCGTAGTATGGATCATGATAAGGATGATGTGGTGGTTGCCATTGTTGAGCGTGATGGGCTGCTTCAGGTGGGACTTCTTCGTGTATCCAATTCTCGATTAGATCAGGTCGCCTATGTGGAGTATGTGGTTCAATAGGAGTTGGAATATCAGAGTGAACAGATAGTGGCACGGTTGGTACAGGCGGGGCCTCTTTTATTGGCTCATTCAAAACTGGTTGACCATGAATAGACGGCGGCATAGGTGGTGCAGGCGGTGTCTCTTTTGTTGGCTCATTCATAACCATTCGACCTCTGTCTATCTCCTCCAGCCGAGCCTTGGTGGTTCGTTGATCATCTAATAGCAATGCTAGGCTCTTGCTAATGTCTCCAAGCATTCGGTACATCTCTTCCGGGGTTGGTATGGTTATGTTTTCCGACCCTAGTACAGTGTTTGTTGGATCCACAGAAGTATGCCCTGGCGGTGGTATTCCTCGATTAATATTTTGCTGAGACACCCCTTGATTTTGGTAGGAAGGACCTGGTGGTAGATCCACTGCAGTGAAGGAGTTTCCCGTGACCCTATTCGAAGTTTGTGGCTGTTGGTGTTCCATATCAGCTGTTGTATCCGGTCGAACCAATCTACCAGTGCTATCTCTTCCGGCCCAAATGGAAGCCAGATCGAATATAAGTCTTCTGATGGAGAAAAGGACAAATCCCGATTCATATAAAATATTTCCCAAAAACAAAAGAAAATATAAACTTTTAATACTTGCCAGATTCCCAGAAATACCTCGATCAGGACGAAGCCAAACATACAAAAAGTTTTTCTTAGGTGAGATCAAAAGCAGACCAACGGCGACAACTTAAGAGGCCCGTATAGAGGTAGGGTAGGAACAAAATTCCATGGGTTCCCTGACCGTCTATAATTTTTGGAAAATCATTTTGAAAAGATTTTTCAGAAAAACCATTTGAAAACATGGGAAGTCTCTCCTCATGAGTTTCTTTATTCATGGAATCAGGGCCTTCGCTCACTAGATTCTTATGACTGTCGGTCATTAAAACAATGCAGAAAATATTCGTGTTCTAAGCTGACTCCCCTATATGCAAGTGTGGTTAAATAGGGTAAGGTTTATGGCTCCCTCCTATTTGGCAGGTCTTATACCTCAAGAGCGTAGGTACGTGTAAGGACCTTTTGATATACGTCCCGGGTACGTGAGTGTTCTCGTCACTCGATATACCTCGGTAAGTACTTGGCTAAGGAGAGTGGTCCCAGGCGCTTTTGGCTAGTGCAGACCCTCGCAAAAATTCACACTCGCAAAAATGCATGATAAGACGTGAGTGCGTGCAAAATAACAATCTGGTAGTTCTTTATTGGTCAATGCTTTAAGGTTTATTATGATAATTTACACAATTTTAATTATGAAAAAGATTTTCTCACATAATTAGCAAATAAAGGGATCAGGGTATCCACCTATAACGCTTCTATGTTACCCTAGGACTAAGGCTTGCAAGACCTAAATCTAATAAATAACAGGAATTAAATATAAGATCCATTATAATAGAGCTTAGTTCTCGACGTCCCCAGCAGAGTCGCCACTGTGAGAAGTCGGACCCGCGACCCGAGAAGAGTAGAGTCATCGTTCTCGGTTTTCTTTATTTTTGAATGAAAACTTGTTTTGTAGAGTCGCCAGTTTGTTTTGCGGGAAAACAAACAAAAGATCGTACGAAGGACAATTCGAAAACGAATTATCTTTCATACGTTTGAAACCAGAGTTTAAAATATACTTTGCTAGGGTTCGGGAACTACGTTACGAATTGGGAAGGTGTTAGGCACCCAATTCGCCCTTTCGGTCTCTTAATGGATCATGTATCTAATTCCTATTTTAGATATCTTGCAAGTAGTATTCAGAATAGTCCTTTCTGGATAAATTCAATTTAAAATCGTATTTTGAAATCAGACTCGAGCTTTGCGAGCGCCTACGTATTCATTCGTTGAATGAAATCAGAGTCCCGTAGTTCCGTTCTTTTGGGAAACTGTTTTTGCATTTTTACTTGTTTTGAAAACGTGTCAAAACGGATTTTAGTTTTCTTTGTAAAACTTAGAATGAACTAGTTTAGAAAACAGTGAACTTCTTTGCAAGTTATCTAATTTCTATATTAAAAATGAATTTAAATGCAGTATTGAAATTTAGGAGAGTTGTAGAAAGACGTACCTGATGCGCTTGAAGAATAAATAAGAACCTTGCCTTGATTGCTCCTTTCTCTCTCTAGACTTTCTTTTTCTAAAAACTCTCTCTCTAAAAACACTATTCAGTGTTGATCCCCCCACCTCAAATGAGAGCCCAAGGGTCCTATTTATAGGAGAAAAATGTAGAAAAACGGCTTGGGTAGCCGCGCGGCTAGGAGCCAGCCGTACGGCTAGGGAGGGCTGCGGCTAAGGCGTGCGGCTAGGGCGGGCTGCTTGGGCGTGCGGCTCGAGCTTGCGGCTCGAAGCCAATCGTACGGTTGGGAGCCAACCATGCGGCTAGGGTATGCGCCAACCGTGCGGTTGGGGGTCGTGCGGCTGACCTGGCAGGTCGATCCCCGTCCTAGTAAGCGAAGTGGCGACAAAGTTGTGGTAGATTCCTAACGCGCTCGAAAATCAGGGCTTTTCCTAACGGTCTCCTGTATGCAGACGACTCAAGACTTGATGCGGAATGCTCGTTAGGTTCTCATGAGAGTCGTGGATTCGGGTGTTCACAAATACTTTCGAGGGTTTGGGGTAAATTCACACTCGTAGAACCAATGCATGATTTGTGAAAGTGCTTGTAAAGTTCGAAAGGTTGATTTCACATATATCATTATCTTTATTACGTATTTTTTTTAGAAACTCCCATTTTTAGAAAAAGGTTCAACAGTAAAAGCAAGTATTCAACAGATAAACAAAATTCCACATATAAGAGTCTAGTTTTCTACAGTCCCCAGCAGAGTCGCCACTGTGAGAATCCGCAAATGCGACCCCCGGGTCTCGTCCCCGTTGTTTGGGCATCTGAAACGTCGGAACGGATTTCGTCTTTCCTTTTGCTGGAGTATCTTGGTTGATCGTTCACATCAGGTGTCCCTATGTTCTATTTCTATATGGAAGAAGGTTCATTCATAGTCGCCAGTACCTTTTACGAGAAAACGGACAAAAGAGGTCGTGTAAGAGGAAAGACTACAGTTTAAGCCTTTCTTTACATGTTTGTCTACGAAACCAGGATTCTATAGGGTTCGAAAACTATATTACGGTTTGGGAAGGTGTTGAGCACCCATTCCGCCCTTTCGGTCTCTAGTGGTCTTATATGTTTATTCTATGTTGAAAAACTTGGATGCTTTTACTGACAGTCTACAACTTTCTAAGTGAAAATCCTAATTTTGGGAAAACGGGGAAAGGGATGAAAACCTCTGTGTTCCGAGATCCAATGTTTAGTTTTAGGAAAGATAAATATAAGTGACAAGAGTTGTTTTTACTTTAGAGGGAGTTTTACCGTGTTATTTCTCAAATAACGACGATTTTTCTCGGGTTTGGATTTATTTGGGAAAAAGTGTTGGATCTTGTATCAGAACTAATTCAATATGGAATTGCAACTCTTGAGGGGAGTTCTACTAGACATATCACAAACTATGAAACAGATAGGATATACCGGGTTTAATTCCTAAGTAAGTTTTACCGGTTCGGGTTTTGAAAATAGAATTTTATCCAGATGATAATATACTTACTCTTCTGATTTTGGAAATAGTTTTATCAGGGTCTCCTTGATTTGAAAACGGTAGACTATTTGTAACTTGGCAATAAGTTTGTTCAAATAAAATGTGGACAAAACAACAGAAATAAAACAAGTACACAGATATTTAATGTCAAATACCAGAAGAGACTTTCTTTACCTTCCCGACGAGAATAATAATAGGAGAGAAAATATAATACGGCGGAGAGATTTTCGGCGATAATAATCTTTTCCTTCTTCAGATATTTTCGAGAATTCAATTCCAAGGACGGGACACATCGAGTGTCGGAAATAGATTCGATAATTTTTCAAAAATAAGACGAGAATTGAGAACGCTTGATGAAAGACTAGAAAGTCAGATATAAGCCAATAATTCTCCAAATCCAAGCTGCTGTCCTTGAACCTTTGGGATTGTTGGCCTATTTATACTGCTCAGGGAAGATTGTCGCGTGACACTTCCCTAAAAGGGGCATATGTCGCACGACAATGTGTCCAATGTCGCGCGACAAACGGCTGAAATGATATTTCTGACAGACTGATTTGTCAGAGAGTGGATGGTCGGGGTCAGAGGGGTTTGTCGTGCGACAAAGGAGTGATTGTTGCGCGACATATCAGTGATTGTCGTGTGACATACTGATATGTCGTGTGACAATCCCACTTAAAAACAGGTTTGTTGGCCAACAAACCCTTTCGGGGTAGTTTCGGGTGCTCGGGTGGGTCCCGGACTCCAAAAACAGTAGTTCTCGAAGGTCATTAGGGTTCTTGCGGGGGTCACGGATCGGGGTGTCTACAGGTTATATCTTGAAATTACTAGTTTACTTGAATATTAAGATCATGTTAGATACCATAGGTGACTCCTAAGTGTTTAAGTAAATTAGAATTTCTATTTTATCTTGGGTACATACATGCGGTAATGAAATAGTTAAATTAAAGTAATTTGTGGTGGATTCTAAACCCTTGATTTCTCTCAATATTTGATTAATCTCTCTTGTTAATTGCTAATTAGTTATTCTTTTATTTTAATTTTAATTAAAAAAGAGAAAAGAAAAAAGACTTTCCAAAAATCAAAATTGGTTTTAATTTGGCAATCTTAAGTTTTTTCTATAATTTTCAATTCCTTTCCCCGAGATTTGGATTGACCCCTTATTTTCCCACTTTACTACGCCTAATTAATTTTTTGCAGATAAGGGTTTTTGTTTGCAATCTTGATACGACTAGAAATGCGCAACAAAATGGTGTCGTTGCCGAATTGGTGAAGAAGGAAACAATTGAAGATTTGTAGAGCTTAAAGATTCTCTTTGTAATATATTAGGAAACTTTCTTTATTTTTATTTTTATTTTCCTTTTTTATTTTAGGAAACTATTTTTTAGGTAGTTTATTTCTTTTTTTGGATTGTAATTGGATATTGGAACTTTTTAAATTATAATTTTTTTTTGCTGGGGAGTTCCAGATTAATGTTAAACAGGTGCAAGCATTTAGGGAAACTGAACAAACAGAGATTGCAGCTTTTAAGGAAACAAAAGACCGGATTTAAAGACTCTCTGTTTAGGTCAGTAGGACTCTCGGGGACGACTGAAATTTAGGATAAATTTCCCCCCGATCGACTCAACTTCATCATCACCCTAGAGGTAAATTTTCTAATCACTCGCGCCTCTCCTATTAGCGAGTTCAATTCTTGCATGCTCCAACTTGCTTACTTGCTTACTTTCCTGCATTCTTCATATTGTGCTAAAATTGAACATAAGGCCTATACCCGATCATTGAAACGAGTTGGGATTTTATCACCCACTCAATCACTTCCAATTGCTTGCTAACTCTAAGCCGTCACTTAATAAAATCAATTAACTAGCGAGCCAATTAGGGATTAGTGTTAATAGGACCTCCTTGAAAGAAGAATTTGTTGGTCACTCCAGTGAGTACCTATCAAATCAACAATGTCTAGAAAAGTTTTGGCAAAAGACCCGAAGATGTCTAAGGAGGCAGGGATTTAAGTGGCCTCAGCCCCCGTCGTCTTTCTTGGGAACTCACCTTGTTGTTGATTTTGGTAGCCTTAAATGGTAAGCCAACAATTCTATCTGGAAAAGATAGGAGCACAATTTTTTCAGGCGCACCAAGATATCGCGTTTTAAGTGCCCGCGGATTATTAAAATTGGACCACCCTATCACATAAGTAAAGAAATCAAAACATTATGTGTTAGATGTTGTTTTGTGAGGAATCCTTTTGTGTGCACTTGAGTCTTTGAGTCCTCGGTTAGTAGGAGTTTTTCATGAAAGTTTGGGCAAGTCGTGATTCTGCCAATCGTCTAATTCGATCCTCTAGTGAGTCATAATTACCATCTTTTTATTCACGTCCCATTTCTCCACCACGTATTCTTGCACCTCAGCCTCCACCGAAAATGGCGGCTGAATGAGCCTTGAAGGATTATTTTGCTCCCATTACTGCAAACCTGCCCACATGCATTGTTCTCCCACCCACTGCGGCCACTCAATTTGAGATTCGGCTTGCTACAATTTCTATGCTCCCATGCTTCCATCGCTTGGATCGTGAAAGTCCATACACTCATTTAAGCAAATTCCTCAATGTATGTGCCATATTTAAAAATCAAAATCTAGATAAGGAAAGCGTGCGTTTGAGGTTGTTCCCTTTCTCCTTTCAAGATAAGGCATCTTTATGGCTTAACTCTTTACCTCCAAATTCCATCACATCTTGGGATCAACTTGTGAGGAAGTTCATATCTAAGTTTTACCCCATGAGTAATACCAATGAAATGCGCCAAGCAATTTAAGATTTTTGTCAAAAACCAAATGAGCAATTTTATGAAGCATGGGATCGCTTTTAAGATTTCATCATCAAATGCCCTCACCATGGCCTTGAAAAAAGCCGTATAGTTCAAAGCTTTTACAATGGCCTGAACCCTTGTTCACGTAACATGATTAAGTCTATGCATAGAGGGAAGTTCATGAGTCTGACCCCTACTGAAGCTTATAACTTTCTTATGGAACTAGGAGAGGATTCCCAACAGTGGGATGCCTCAAATGAATTTTCTAAGATTGATCCATCACCTAGGTCTGGAGGAATGTATGAGGTCAAAAGTGACCCCGAGCTTAAGAATTTAATGCATGGATTAACATCTTTGACCAAAACTGTCAAGGCTTTTGTTTGTTCCATGAAGCACCACACTAACCAACCCACACCCGTCATGAGTGTCCACAATGAGCCCAACACTTTTCCATGCACCATTTGTCATAGTTCTGACCACACGGCACACTCATGCCCTACATTTTTTCCTGAACTTGAACCCACCATGGAACAGGTTTGTGAAGTCAATAATTATAGGAAACCCACCCCTGCAACCTTTAGTCAGCACTATAATCCTGAATAGCGAAATCACCCTAACTTCTCATGGAGGCAAGAGCAACCTCCTATCCAGCAGCGTTCACAAACTCAAGTTAGAGATCCTCCAGGTTTCCAATCACAGGCTAGGCAGCCTCACTCACAGTTTGCCGCCCAAAGTAATTTTTAGGGTCAATATCGTCTTCCATCCCAAGGAGGCCAACCTCCTATGTCTCAGCAAATTATCCCTATGTATGGGTCTTCATATGACTAATCTCAGCCACTTAGTGCTAGTCGTGAAATAGTCCCATAGTCTTCACACACTGCCCCTCAGCAGCCTCAAAAACCACCACTTGAAGACATGTTTCTTCAGTTTATGACTAAACATGAACATTCTATCCAGCGAATTGAGCAACGTTTAAATCAAATTGATTATGAGCGTGAAAATGGTCATTTTCCTAGCCAACCAGTTACTAATCGTAAGGGGAATAGTAAAGAATTTGTTTTTGAGGTTAATTCATCCACTGGTCAGCCTCAATATCACGGTGAATTGAAGGCTATCACTACCTTGCAGTCTGGACGGCATGTTGACAATCATGTTAGCATGTCCCCCGAGTCTGATCCACCCAACATTCTTGATCTCACCCACCAGGAAACTATAGCTAAGACTCCTAAGCCTAGTTCATTGATCACTCAATCCAACGGTTCTTCCAAGAAGAAACCTGAGTCCACCCCTAAGGAGACCACAGTCTATGTGCCCACAGCACCATTTCCTAATAGGTTAGCCCCTACTAAGAGAGCCAAACAATTTGATGAGATTAAGGAAGTGTTCCAAAATGTCCATATCAATATTCCCTTCCTTAGCACTATCCAATAGATCCCCTCTTATGCCAAGCTTTTGAAAGACTTGTGTACTGTTAAGAGGAGGACTAATGTTCCTCGTGATGCCTTCATTGCTGAGCAAGCCACTTTTGTCATTCAACAAAATGGCGTGGTTAAATACAAGGACCTCGGTCATCCAATTGTTTCATGCATGTTAGGAGACAAGTACACTACCCATGCCCTACTTGATTTAGGCACTAGTGTGAACCTTTTACCATAGTCTCTATACCAAGAGTTGGGTTTGAAGAATATGAAGCCCACCCGAGTCACTCTGCAACTTGCAGATCGATCTGTCAAGGTCCCTCGTGGGATTGTTGAGGATGTTTTGGTTAAAGTCTAAGATTTTTATTATCCTGTAGATTTTATTGTTCTTGGAACCCACACATCTGATGACACTATCCCCTTAATTCTAGGTCGTCCATTCTTAGCCACTGCCAAAGCGCTCATTAATTGTCGAAATGGGTCCATGACCCTAACTTTTGGGAACCTAACTGTGGAATTCAACATTTTCCAACTCATTAAACAACCTTCTGATGTTGACATGATAGAGGAAGTCTATATCATCGATAGTCTAGATCAAGATATGGTAGACCACTTGTGACGCCTTGAGTGATGAGTACTCCCTTGTGTGGAGGAATGGTAGCTCGAAGGGGGCATCCCACACCAGAAGTTGGGGGATCCTTGGAGACCCATATAAGTAAGAAATGGTCGCTAATTAAGTACGAGGCCTTTTGGGTAGCTCACTGGCTTCGGATCCCATGAGAACTCCGAAGTTAAGCGAGTAGTGGACCAGAGCAATTCCAGGATGGGTGACCCCCTGGGAAGTTGGTCGTGAGCTCCCAGAAACAAAGCCGTGAGGGTAGATGTCCTGGGGCTAAGGCCTGGCTAGGACGCTACGCAGAGCGGACAATATCATACTGAGGTGGGACTGGGTCGTTACAAATGGTATCAGAGCGGACCCCACAGAGTACGGTGTGTCGACGAGGACGTCGATTCCTTTGGGGGAAGGATGTGACGCCTTGAGTGATGAGTACTCCCATTTGTGGAGGAATGGTAGCTCGAAGGGGGCATCCCACACCAGAAGTTGGGGGATCCTTGGAGACCCATATAAGTAAGAAATGGTCGCTAATTAAGTACGAGGCCTTTTGGGTAGCTCACTGGCTTCGGATCCCATGAGAACTCCGAAGTTAAGCGAGTAGTGGACCAGAGCAATTCCAGGATGGGTGACCCCCTGGGAAGCTGGTCATGAGCTCCCAGAAACAAAGCCGTGAGGGTAGATGTCCTGGGGCTGAGGCCTGGCTAGCACGCTACCCAGAGCGGACAATATCGTACTGAGGTGGGACTGGGTCGTTACACCACTCGTTTCTAAACAATGCACTACATAAATGTATGAGCTATTTTGGGTTTGATTTTGATATAGATGATTCCATTAGTGAAGTCAATGCTTTGTTGGACTCCACCCTATATATGGATCTTGATAGTTGGGCCGATCGCTTTAATCCTCTTAAGCCTGAAGATCTTCTAGTTGTCCATAGTGAGCCCAGTAGTGTGCCCGTGAGTAATTCTGTTCTTGAGTCTCCCACACCTGAGCCTGAGTCCATTTCCTCTCATATTGAGAACTCACCAAAACTTTAGACCTGAAACCTCTACCTTCGGAGTTAAAATATATCCATCTAGGTCCAGGTACCAAGCATCCTGTCATTGTTGCTTCCGATCTTACTTCGCAACAAGAAGCCCAGTTGGTTGATGTCCTTCAACAATACAAGGCTGCCTTAGGTTGGACCATTTCCGACCTCAAAGCTATTAGTCTGGCCATTTGCAGCCATCGCATTAACTTAAAGGAAGCCGCAAAACCTTCTCGAGAGCCCTAACGTCGACTTTACCCAGCCATGAAAGAGGTCGTTCGTACTGAGGTGTTGAAATTACTTAATGCAGGTATTATATACCCAATCTCTGATAGTCAATGGGTCAGCCCTGTTCATGTTGTTCCAAAAAAATATGGAATCACCGTTGTGAAAAATAGTGAGAGTGAGTTAGTACCAACCCGAGTCCAAACTGGGTAGTGAGTTTGTGTTGATTACCGAAAATTAAATTATGTCACCAGGAAAGCCCACTTTCCTCTTCCCTGCATTGACCAAATGCTCGAGCGTCTTGCAGGCCATTCATTCTATTGTTTTCTAGATAGTTACTTTGGGTATAACCAAATACCCGTCACTTAAGAAGACCAAGAAAAGACTACCTTCACATGTCCATTTGGCACTTTTGCCTATTCTCGTACGCCTTTCGGCCTTTGCAATGCACCTGCGACCTTTCAAAGGTGTATGACTATCATTTTTAGCGACATGGTGGAACGATTTTTAGAGGTCTTCATGAATGATTTCTCTGTCTATGGTTCTTAATTTAATGAATGTCTATCCCATCTCACCATGGTCTTAAAGCGCAGTCAAGAAAAAAATCTTGTCTTAAATTAGGAAAAATGTCATTTCATGGTCAAGAAAAGCAATGTCTTAGGTCATGTCATCTCTTCTAATGGGATTGAGGTCGATAAAGCTAAGGTAGATTTGATTTCCTCTCTCCCAATTCCAAAATCAGTTAAGGATATTCGTTCCTTTTTAGGGCATGCAGGCTTTTATCCTCGCTTTATTAAAGATTTTTCTAAAATTGCCCGACCTTTGACCAATCTTCTTGCTAAAGATGTTCCTTTTATCTTTGATGACTCGTGTGTTGCAGCCTTTGAGCGTCTTAAGGCCGAGCTGACCTCAGCTCCAATCATTCGCCCTCTCGACTGGAGTCTACCTTTTGAAATAATGTGTGATGCATCTGACCAAGCCATTGGGGCTATGTTGGGCCAAAGAGGTAACAAACTTCCTCATGTCATTTATTATGCTAGTAAGACCCTTGACCCAGCCCAAGTCAACTATACCACCACTGAGAAAGAATTATTAGCAGTTGTCTTTGCCCTTGACAAATTTCGAGCCTACCTTCTAAGGTCCCGTGTCATCATTTACACTGACCATGCAACTTTAAGGCATTTCCTGGATAAAAGGGATGCTAAACCACGACTCATATGTTGGATCCTTTTGCTACAAGAGTTTGACTTAGCCATCCAAGATAAAAAGGGTGCTGAAAATGAGGTTGCTGACCATTTGTCTAGGCTTACGGTTGTCTCTCACGACAATCACTTACCGATTTCTGAATCCTTCCCAGATGAGCAACTTTTTGCTCTTTCTCATTCTCCCTAGTTTGCAGGCATTGTGAATTTTCTCTTCAGAAACCAGCTTCCTAACCATTGGACTAAGCAAGATATATCCAAATTCTTGTCAATGGTGAAATATTACTCTTGGGATGATCCCTACCTTTTCAAATATTGTCCTGATCAACTCATTCGTAGATGTATCCCAGAGTATGAACAGTCCAAAATCTTGTCCTTTTGTTATGATCATGCTTGTGGAGGCCATTTTAGTTCCAAGAAAACCGCAATGAAAGTTCTGCAAAGCGGATTTTATTGGCCTACCTTGTTTAGAGATGCCCATGATTATTGTCGGGCCTATGTGAAATGTCAACAATTAGGTCATATGTCTCGTAGGCACATGATGCCTCTCACTCCCATCTTTATAATCGAAATTTTTTATGTATGAAGCATCGATTTCATTGGTCCTTTTTCGTCTTCTCATGGTTTCCAATATATCTTGGTTGTTGTGGATTATATCTCTAAGTGGATAGAGACAATTGCGTGTCGCACCAATGATCATCGAGTTGTAGTCAACCTTCTGAAGGAGTGCATCTTCGCACATTTTGGAACCCCTAAAACTATTATTAATGATGGAGAGAAACATTTTTGCAATAAAATTTTTGAGCATCTAGTCAAACAGTATGGTGTCACTCACAAAGTTACCCTAGCATATCATCCTCAAACTAGTGGACAAGTAGAAGTTTTAAATCGTCAAATAAAGCATATTCTTGAAAAGATAGTCAAACCCACTCGGAAAGACTGGTATTTGCGTTTACATGATACTTTGTGGGCTTACCGTATAGCCCTTAAGACTCCTATTGGCATGTCTCCTTACCGTCTAGTCTTTGGTAAACCCTGTCATTTACCTGTTGAACTTGAGCATAATGCTTATTGGGCCATTAAAGCCCTTAAACTTTGATCTAGATGAGGCAGGTGAACATAGGATGTTGCAACTTAATGAACTTGAGAAGTTGCGAAATGATGCTTATGACTTGTCCAAGCAGTATAAGGACAAAATGAAATGGATCCATGATAAAAGCATCCTTAGGAAAGAGTTTTTGTGACGCCCTACGAGCGAGGAGTACTCCCTTGGGAGGAGGAATTGTAGCTCAAAGGGGGCATCCCACATCGGAAGATGGGGGATCCTTGGAGACCCATATAAGTAAGAAATGGTCGCTAACTAAGTACGAGGCCTTTTAGGAGCTCACTGGCTTCGGATCCCATAAGAACTCCGAAGTTAAGCGAGTAGAAGACCAGAGCAATCCAGGGATGGGTGACCCCCTGGGAAGCTGGTCGTGAGCTCCCAGAAACAAAGCCGTGAGGGTAGATGTTCCGGGGCTGAGGCCTGGCTGGACGCTACCTAGAGCGGACAATATCTTACTGAGTTGGGACCGGGTCGTTACAAATGATATCAGAGCGGACCCCATAGAGTACGATGTGTCGACGAGGACGTCGATTCCCTTGGGGGGAAAGGATGTGACGCCCTGCGAGCGAGGAGTACTCCCTTGGGAGGAGGAATTGTAGCTCAAAGGGGGCATCCCACATCGGAAGATGGGGGATCCTTGGAGACCCATATAAGTAAAAAATGGTCGCTAACTAAGTACGAGGCCTTTTGGGGGCTCACTGTCTTCGGATCCCACAAGAACTCCAAAGTTAAGCGAGTAGATGACCAGAGCAATCCAGGGATGGGTGACCCCCTGGGAAGCTGGTCGTGAGCTCCTAGAAACAAAGCCGTGAGGGTAGATGTTCCGGGGTTGAGGCCTGGCTGGACGTTACCTAGAGCAGACAATATCGTACTGAGGTGGGACCGGGTCGTTACAGTTTCACCCTGGTCAAAAAGTCTTGCTTTATGATTCCCGACTCCATCTCTTTCTTCGAAATTGAAAACCAGATGGTCTGGCCCATTCCTAGTCCTTTCCACCACACCTTATGGGGAAATCATTGTGGAAAACCCCAAAGATGGCAGTACTTTCCAAGTCAATGGTCAACGTCTAAAACCTTACCATGAATTAAGCACTTCCCAGGTTGAGCAAATTAATCTCATAGATCCAGTTTATCAGGATTGATCTTTTCGATCTATTTGGGGATATAGTGATGTGAATCGCGACCGTATTTCTATCCGATATGATGAATCCGCGACCCTTGACGTTGAATACGTAAGAACCTTGGAATCACGCGAAGATGATGGAGGTGGAACCTCGACCCAATCCCTAAAATGAGAATGAACCTTGGTATAGTCGAAGACAAACAATCAATTGATGGATTAATTGATTGATAAGTCGAAGAACAACAAGAATTCAATTCTGGCTGTTCGATGTGTTCTTAGAACACAAGAGGTGAAAACCACACTCAATTCGTATTGATTAAAACAAGGCTGCCTCCAAACATTAGAGTTGCTTCCTTTAAATAGGAGGAGAAGAGAAAACCCTAATCAAACCCTAATAAAACCCTAAAATCGAAAATAACCAAACAAGCCCAATTATAAGGCAACAAAATAATGGAGCACTCTAAATAAGCCCAAAAACACTCTTAACAGGCCCATCACTCAAAATACTAATTATACATATTCCTTGGGCTGCAAATAAAAATAAAACAATAATAAAACGCCCTAATTATTCTAAGTCTTCTTGGCTAAGCATTATTCTCCATTCTTGTTCTCCATCTCCATGAATACTTCTCCAAGCTCCAGCTTTATTCATCAACTCTTGGACCACGACCATGAGTGCTTCCTTGATCTTCTTGGCTCTAGCTCGGGTGATTGGACCACTTGGAACCCGGATGGGATCTGCATAGTCTTCACTCCATGGTTCTAGGCATGCCATGCAAACGCACAATTTCTTTGAAGAACAAATTAGCAATTCGTGGTGCATCATCAGTTTTATGACAAGCAATGAAATGAGCCATTTTAGAAAATCTATCAACCACCACGAAAACAGAATCATTCCCATGTTTAGTCCTAGGTAAACCCAACACAAAATCCATAGAAATATCAACCCAAGGGTCACTAGGAATGGGTAATGGAGTATACAAACCATGGGGATTTAACTTAGACTTTGCCTTCTTACAAGTAACACATCTCTCACATATTCTTTCAACATCTCTTTTCATGTGAGGCCAAAAGAAGTGTTCTTGCAATACTCCTAAAGTCTTAGCTATACCAAAGTGTCCCATTAAACTCCCACCATGCGCTTCTTTCACAAGCAATTCGCGCAATGAACATTTAGGCACACAAAGTTTGTTTTCACGCATTAGAAATCCATCATGCCTAAAGTACTTATCAAATGCCAAATTTTCACATGCCTTGAATATATCTCGAAAATCAGCATCATCACAATACAAATCTTTGATGTATTCAAACCCAAGCAATTTAGCATCTAAAGTAGCAATTAAAGTATACCTGCGTGATAAAGCATCCGCTACAACATTCTCTTTACCTTGCTTGTACTTGATCACATATGGAAATGTCTCTATGAACTCCACCCACTTGGCATGGCGCTTGTTTAGCTTTTGCTGCCCCTTCAAGTGCTTCAATGATTCATGATCCGTGTGAATCACGAACTCCTTTGGCCAAAGATAGTGCTGCCATGTATCCAACGCTCTCACCAACGCATAAAGCTCCTTGTCGTAGGTAGGGTAATTTAAGGTCGCCCCACCTAGCTTCTCACTAAAGTATGCTATTGGCCTTCCTTCCTGCATAAGAACAGCACCAATTCCATTTCCTGGAGCATCGCATTCAATTTCAAAAGTCTTTGCAAAGTTAGGTAAAGATAACAATGGGGCGTTACTTAGCTTGCTTTTTAGTAACTCGAATGCCTTCTCTTGCTCCTCTCCCCATTTGAATCCCACATTCTTTTTGACCACTTCAGTCAATGGCGCCGCAATAGTACTAAAGTCCTTCACGAACCGCCGATAGAAACTAGCAAGTCCATGGAAACTCCGCACTTGCCCAACACTTGTAGGACTTTGCCATTCTTGAATCGCCTTCACCTTTTCTTTATCAACCTGAATCCCTTGTGCACTCACAACAAAACCAAGAAATACAAGCTTATCCGTGCAAAAGGTGCACTTTTTCAGGTTAGCATATAGCTTCTCCTTTCGCAAGACATCCAAAACAGATTTTAATTGAATTACGTGGTCATCTAGACTCTTGCTATAGATAAGAATATCATCAAAATAGACTACAACAAATCTGCATAAAAAAGGTCTCAAAACATGGTTCATTAATCTCATGAAAGTGCTGGGTGCATTAGTCAAACCAAAAGGCATAACTAACCATTCATATAATCCATATTTTGTTTTAAAGGCTGTTTTCCATTCATCTCCTTCTTTCATCCTAATTTGATGATATCCACTTTTCAAATCAATTTTAGAGAATATACTAGACCCATGCAACTCATCAAGCATATCATCTAAACGTGGAATGGGGTGACGATATTTTACCATGATATTATTTATGGCTCGGCAGTCCACGCACATCCTCCATGTTCCATCCTTCTTCGGCACTAGCAAAACTGGCACCGCACATGGGCTCATACTCTCTCTCACATACCCTTTCTCCAACAGCTCCGTGTGAGAATCCGGACCCGCGACCCAAGGAGAGGAAGGGTAGTCCTCGTCCTCGGTTTTATTTGAAAACGTATTTTATAGAGTCGCCAGTTTGTTTTACGAGAAAACAAACAAAAGATCGTACAAAGGACAATTCGAAAACGAATTATCTTTCATACGTTTGAAACCAGAGATTTATTTTGAAAATCAACTTTGTTAGGGTTCGGGAACTACGTTACGAATTGGGAAGGTGTTAGGCACCCAATTCGCCCTTTCGGTCTCTTAATGGATCATGTATTTAATTCCTATTTTAGATATCTTGCAAGTAGTTTGAATAGTTTTCAGAATAGTCCTTTCCGGATAAATTTGATTTAAAACGGTATTTTAAAATCGGACTCGAGCTTTGCGAGCACCTACGTATTCATTCGTAGAATGAAATCAGAGTCTCGTAGTTCCTTTCTTTGGAAACTATTTTTTGTATTTTTATTTGTTTTGAAAACGTGTCAAAACGGATTTTAGTTTTCTTGTAAAACTTAGAAAGGATTTATTTGAAAGCAGTGAACTTCTTTGCAAGTTATCTAATTTTCTGAATTTAAAAACAATATTTAAATGCAGTATTGAAATTAAGGAGGGTTGTAGAAAAGATACCTGATGTGCTTGAAGAAGAAATAAGAACTTGCCTTGATTGCTCCTTTCTCTCTCTAGAACTTTCTCTCTCTAGATTTTCTCTCTCTAGAACTCTCTCTTAGAACTTTCTCTCTCAGAATTTCTGTAAAATGACTCTCTAATAATTTTGACGGAGTTTCTACTTGCTAAAGACACTATTGAGTGTTGATGTCCCAAAATGAGAGCCCAAAGGTCCTATTTATAGCAAAAATCTCGCCAAAAACGCTCCAAAAGAGGCCAACCGCAGGGGGTAGCCGCAGGGCGTGCGACTAGGGCGTGCGGCTAGGTGCCAACCGTGCGGCTAGGGAAAGTACCAACCGTACGGTTGGGGGCCAACCGTGCGGTTGGGGGCCAGGCGTGCGGCCAGGTCGATCCCCGTCCTAGTAAGCGAAGTGGCAACAAGGTTGCGGTAGATTCCTAACGCGCTCGAAAATCAGGGTTTTTCCTAATGGCCTCTTGTATGCATGATGACTCAAGACTTGATGCGGAATGCTCGTTAGGTTCACACGAGAGTCGTGGATTGGGGTGTTCACACTCCGTAACTTGCCTTTGAAGTTCCTTCGTTTCCTCCGGATTACTCCTATAGGCTGGCCGGTTTGGAATGGAGGCTCCGGGTACAAAATCAATTTGGTGCTCTATTCCTCGGATGGGTGGTAAACCGCTTGGCGTATCCTCCGGAAAGACGTCTCCAAAATCCTGCAACAAAGAGACAATAGCACTAGGCAAAGAAGAATTTAGCTCGTTAGTATTCAAAAGCGCTTCTTTGTATACAAGTACAAAAAGCTGATTACAAAGCATCGCTCTTTTCACTTCACTAGCTCTCGCATAAAAATTCTTTTGCCTCCTCTCAAACTTGCTCTCAATAGTTATTGGTTTTTCCACTCTACTCTCTTTTTTTCTCAAGTTCCTTTCTTTTTCCCTCACTCTCTTTCTTTTCCTCACCACTATCTCTCTTTTTCTTTTCAGCTCTCCGTTGCTCCTCCTCAGTTTGCAACTTCAACTGATCGGCATAGGCTTGCTATGGCGGTAAAGGTGCAAGAATGATTGTTCTCTTGTTCATCTCAAATGAATATTTATTGGTGAAACCATCATGCTTAACTCTTCTATCATATTGCCATGGTCTTCCTAATAACATATGACCGGCTTGCATGGGAACCACGTCATAAAACACTTGGTCCTCGTACTTACCAATGCTAAAGGACACCAAAACCTGCTTGTTCACCCTCACTTCTCTCCTATCATTCAGCCACTGCAGTTTGTAAGGCTTGGGTGCTTAGTCGTGTGCAATGCTACTTCTCCACCATCGTCGTGCTAGCCACATTAGTGCAACTACCTCCGTCTATCACCAAACTACACACCTTGCCTAGCACTAGGCACCTAGTGTGGAAAATATTCTCGCGCTGTTCCTCATCCTCTTTGCTTGCGTGTTAAGCGCTCTTCTTGCAACCAATAACTCACCCTGGATGGCGCTCTCCTCTTCTTCGACATCTTCCAAAGGTGGCATAGCTTCAGCGTTCTTCTCCGTCTTAATCCCCATTATCCAGAAGCATCATTACTCTCTTATTCGGGCATTGAGTCGAACATGGCCTCTCCCTTGACACTTCCAACAGATAATGTCCCTGTTTCGGGTAGTAGGAGTATTAGTGGTGTTAGGGGCTGTCTTAGCTTGGCTTCCACTAGGAACTTCTGATTTTGAATCAACTTTCGGTTTCGGAGTGGTTGCGTTGTCATCCTTCTTCCATGACTTTGTTTCCATGGAGTAGAATAAGAACTTTTGTTTGGCTTGAAACCACCCCTCCTCTTGAGCTGCCTTCTATTTTAATTGCCGTGTGCACCATATCTTCAATCTCAACATATGGCTGCAATTCAACCGCGTTGGCAATTTCCCGGTTTAACCCACTCAGAACCGCGCCATGGTGGCTTCTCTATTTTCATCAACCCTGGCCCGAATCATGGCCACTTCCATCTCCTTATAGTATTCGTCAACACTGCGATTTTCCCTGCGTAAGCCCCTGCAATTTTTGGTACAATTCCCGATAATAGTGATCGGGTACAAACCGCTTCTTCATCAACCGCTTCATCTCATCCCAAGTCCCACGGGCCCTTCATAAAGACGCCTTCTCTCTATCATCAAGCGATCCCACCAAACAAGTGCATAATCTGAAAATTCAATAGCCGCCAATTTCACCTTCTTGGACTCAGAGTAATTATGGCAAGCAAATACTAATTCGACTTTCTTGACCCACTCAAGATAAGCCTCGGTCATTTTTCCCTTGGAAGGATGGAATCCTCATTTTGATCCCTTCATGTTATCATCTCCCGATTAAATCCTCTACCAAACCGTCTACCATTCCGTCGGTTAGCGATTACCGAATCGACATCGCTATCCCCATCGTCAAAGCTATATCGGTAATAATTATCAAATCAGCCCTCCGTTCCCTAGGCTGCGGTCTCCACTTCTTTGAGCATTATGTGATTTGCGGATTGCTCAAATGAGTGCTCTCAACTCTATCTACCTTCACCCGCATTCTCCTCAATTCCACATCTCTTCCACCTGCTCTTTAAAGACACCCAACTCCTCTCTCATCATTTTTTGCAAGGTGCTCGTCATGGCTTCTTGGAATAACCTAGGATCGAAACTCGACATATTGCTGTAAAACAGAGGTTAGCACAATATAAGAAATAAATTTTCCTCACTGTCTCCTTACGTGTTTCGCTCAAAATAATATCACTCTGATTTTTACCGCTCGTGTTTAGTTCTCACTGTATTGATATTCCTCTCAATTTTCACCTTTTGGAACTTCAAACGAATCGAAAAGCAAGAACCCTTTTCTTGGCTTCCGAAACAGACCAATCACAACCCAAACAGATCAATTGTAAGCTAAGACAAGTACGTTTTCACCAAGAACTCAAGAAACAGGAATCCCAATGAATTACGGACAAAATACGAAGCTAAAGATCGAAAAAAATGAGCAAAAATTTCGTGTCGGGGAAAAGTGATTTTTGGAACCCTTGGACCCTATAGAACCCAAATCCAAAAAGAAATAAAGTCAAATTTCGGATTTTTTTGTACTTTTTTTTTTTCCTAGAAATAAAGTCAAGTCTAAGGTTTTATATCAATACCAGCCGCCACAACTATCAAAACCTAGAAATAAAGTCAAGTCTAGGGTTTTATATCAATACCAGCCGCCACAACTATCAAAAGCCACCGCAATATCAAGTTAACTAGGAATCAAGAGAATCGCAACTAGAGATTTTCGCAAACAACAAATCGAACACTAATTTAATCTGGACAGATTATGAATGGAGATATTTGCGAATATGGTTTAGCAACGAAATTGAAGATTTCGACTTTGAACAACACAGATGAAACAAAGTAAGAAGATCCGTGATAAGTAGATCTATAACCAGATTCGAAAGTTACTTAGCAAGAAGAACATATTTGTTATAACAAGAACAGATTCGTAAGAGCAAGATCCGAAATAGTAAGAACAGATTTGAAAGAGCTAGATCTAAAACAGCAAGAACAGATTCGTATTAACAAGAACAGATTTGTAAGAGCGAGATCCAAAATAGCAAGAACAGATCCGTAATAACAAGAACATATTTGAAAGAGCGAGATCTAAAACAGCAAGAACAAATTCGTAATCACAAGACAGATTAAATAAAACCTGGATAGAAAGAATCGCTCTGATACCAATGATGTGAATCGCGACCGTATTTCTATCCGATATGACGAATCCACGACCCTTGACGTTGAATACGTAAGAACCTTAGAATCACGCGAAGATGATGGAGGTGGAACCTCGACCCAATCACTAAAATGAGAATGAACCTTGGTATAGTTGAAGACAAACAATCAATTGATGGATTAATTGATTGATAAGTCGAAGAACAACAAGAATTCAATTCTGGCTGTTCGATGTGTTCTTAGAACACAAGAGGTGAAAACCACACTCAATTCGTATTGATTAAAACAAGGCTGCCTCCAAACATTAGAGTTGCTTCCTTTAAATAGGAGGAGAAGAGAAAACCCTAATCAAACCCTAATAAAACCCTAAAATCGAAAATAACCAAACAAGCCCAATTATAAGGCAACAAAATAATGGAGCACTCTAAATAAGCCCAAAAACACTCTTAACAGGCCCATCACTCAAAATACTAATTATACATATTCCTTGGGCTGCAAATAAAAATAAAACAATAATAAAACGCCCTAATTATTCTAAGTCTTCTTGGCTAAGCATTATTCTCCATTCTTGTTCTCCATCTCCATGAATACTTCTCCAAGCTCCAGCTTTATTCATCAACTCTTGGACCACGACCATGAGTGCTTCCTTGATCTTCTTGGCTCTAGCTCGGGTGATTGGACCACTTGGAACCCGGATAGGATCTGCATAGTCTTCACTCCATGATCCAGCTCTTGTGCTATCCTCAGGCTCATCATAGAGCATATGTTCCATTCTTTCCTGTTGAAGTAGCCCGCTTTGTCTGGTTGAAGACAGTAAACTTAGCGCTTTTGGGAGGTAACCCAACTGTTTTAGGATACCCAAATTCTGTTTGGGGGTGGTCTTCATCCCCTATCTTAGTTTGTTTCTGAGTACATGTCTTTTTATGTCCGTTAGTTTTATTATTATAGAATTGTACATTACTTTTGATATATCCAGGTTATTCTTAGCATATTTTACGTCCTCTCCCTGGTAATTTCTCGGTATATTTTGATTGAGCAATCACAAAAGGTAATTCTTTTTTTTTCTTTTACTTGTATTTTCATCAACATCGAGAACGATGTTCCTTCCATTTGGGGGTGGGAATTTCATCAAAATCAGACCGCTTTTTGAGGAAATCATTTTCAGAAACAAAACGTTTTTCAGAAAAATAGGTAATTTTTAAAATTTTAGGCTTTGGCAGTGTAGTACCTTTTCCATAAAGAGACCGAATACTAAGAATAATTGTGCTTATAAGAAAATTATGCTTGCTAGGGTTCAAAGAATTTGACTTCTATTATGAGCTATGGTGCGGCAATATCAAAACCCAAACAATGAACAATTCAATTATAGGGTTTCAAGACTCTTTTTTTTCATTGTTCAGGCAGCACAGTTCATACCCAATGTTCAATCGACACTACTCATAGCACTGTACACGATTTTTTTTTCTTTCAAACAAACCCTAAATCAAATATACGGAATCCCAATTCGCAGAATCAAAGACTAGGGCTATGGAATTGAAATATCAAAAAAAAAAAAAAGATAGATAACCTGGAGTAGAAGTTCCCTCTGATACCAATGACACGATCCTGGATCGTACTCCTAACCAGGTCGTTTGTGAATCCTTGACCCGTAGTCTATAAACAGACTAGAACCTTGGAATAAGACGAATTGATGGATAATGGAAACCTAAACCCAACGCTTAAAGAAGCGCGAACCTCGATATAGTAAATGACGCCACAATCTAATGTGGATGCAAGATTGATAAGTCAAGAAACACGCGAATTAATCAATTCACCATGTTCAACATGCTCGTAAAGAACACAAAGAGAAAACTCTCAATTCAATTAATCATAATTGTCTTCATTACTTGATTAATAAAATAATATTGTGCCTACTTTAAATAGGAGAAACAAAACAATAGAATCCTAAAACAATAAGGAAACTATTTCCTATTAAAAATAGGAATCCTAATAAAAGGAAACAAACTAAATATTATCTCCTAATTACAATAAAAGGTCTAATAAAGAAATAAAGAAGCTGCCAAAATAATAATAAAATTAATTACATTCTTCGCTAGCCGGTCGTGAGAACACGCTAGAAAAATACGGCTGAATTTCGGACTTTAAAGCGTGCCCGCACCTTATCAGAACAGCACTTCTGCCTTTTGGTCACAATTCCCAGTTTTGGTGTGCCCACACTTTAAGCAAACAACACTTCTACCTTTTTGACTAACAAGGGCTAGGCAGAAGCACATCATACCCCTCATCTTCAAGAAGATTCGTCCTCGAATCTGGCCTATCCATCCCTCGATTTAGCCAGTCTGTAACAAGTTTGACATTCAGACGCAGCTTTGGAACTTGAACTCTCCCATGCCAATAGAACATGTATTTTGAATACTTTCCATTCATCCGTCAGAACTCAACTTGAGATAATTCTTTTCTTCCTTGCCATAAAAACAAATATTTTGAATATCTTCTGTTGACCTTAAAGTCAATTAATCTTATTTTGATAATTACAATAAGTTAATATAGTGTTATTTAACTCGGTTGTTCCAATGATGATAGCCATTAGCCGATATCTTTTCCAACCAAGTGTGACGTCAAACCGATATAGTCAAACTCTCACACAAAGCTCCACAAATGCTTTCACTCACAAGAAATGAACTCAAATGATCTCCATGTGCTTCACAAAGAATCAAAACCAAGAAATGATCAAGAACATCAAACAAGTAAAGATACGCACAAGAAAATCAAGCATCACGAAGACTCGAATTATCATTAAATGGAGTGAGTGCTTAGATTTTATGTAAAGATACTTTATTGATCAAATTCCTATAGCTCAAACATATTCATGCATCTTTTAAAGATTGATTCAAACTAGCTTGAAATTGAATTTATTTGAAAAACATCATTTTACAAAAACCGAGTTTCAAAATAAATTCATATTAATTTTAAATGATCATATTTTAAGCTATAATAAAAATGGGTATCTTAGAAACACATATTTGAGGTTCAAAAATCATTAGAATTTTATTTGGAACTAAATTATTAAATTGGAAAAATATTTTTATTTTTCGTTTAAAATTCGCTCAATTTTTGCCCAGTTTTAATCTAACGGTAAAATGGAGGCCTTCCCGAACTCCGATCATTTTGAAATTTTTACAGTAGTTAGACAACATCTCCTGGCAATTTTGACTAAAATTTGAGCATGATCCAACGGTCTAATTGAGAGAAATTAACAAAACAATTTTGAATTTTTTTGTCAAAACTAGCTGTTGGAAAGTTTGAAAATGTATACCTTGGAGCCAAAACCTCTCTTAATCATCCCCAACGGCCATATGATTTTGTAAGCTATAAATATGATGTCTTAGACATGTTATAACACACTTGAATCATTCTACAAAGTTATTTTACATATATACAAAATTATTCAAGTTTGAAAGCTAGAGCATTGATCAATCTTTTCATTCTTTGAGCTTATATTCATTGATCAATTTTGATATATCTTAGTGTGAGCTTCATTTGTAATTTGATATACACGAGAGCTATTGTACATTGGTGTTTGTCACCAAAACTTGTTCAAATCATTTTTGTGAGAGGTGTATCTCATAGAATAGCAAGAGGGATTTCTTGTGAGAGTATTGAGGGTGTTTCAATACTTGTAAGAGTGTGTGAGAAGAATACACTTGTAGAGGTTTGATCTTCACCCGGAAGGAGATCGGTTATAGTGGAAATTCTCGGGGAACTAACCGAGCGCGGAGTAGGGGGAACAAGCCGAACCGTGTGGACAAAAAATCTTCGACTTCAAATTGGTTCAATCTTTCTTACTCAATCTCTTTATTATTGATTGTTTAAATTGTTTGAGATTACTTATTTATTTGCTCTTATACTTGATTGTTTATTTGCTTACATTCCTTGATAAATTTGTTTAGTAAATTATTTTACTTAAACATTTTAGAAAAGATTTTTAATTCCGTATTAAGTTTTTAAAACCCTATTCACCCCCCCTCTAGGGTATTTTCCGACCTACAATTGGTATCAGAGGTTGTACTCTTATTTTGATTTAACAATCTTAGAGTTTACGATCATGTCTATATATCAAGGAACCGGTCTTTCCGAAGGTCTCTCCACCCATAGACCACCTTTATTTGATGGTAAAAATTATAGCTATTGGAAAAATAGAATGAGCATATTTTTACAATCTAGTGATTTTGAACAATGGAGAGTTGTAGTTGAAGGACCCTATGAAATTAACAAAAAGGATGATAATGGAAAAATTGTTCCTAAGAAAATGTCCGAGTATGATGAAAATGATATTAAGAAAATTCAATATAATGCCAAAGCCTTAAATGCTTTAAATTGTGCATTAAGCATGGATGAATATAACAAAATTTCTAGTTGCAAAACGGCTAAAGAAATTTGGGATAAACTTGAGGTTACCTACGAAGGAACCACTCAAGTTAAAGACGATAACATAAATATGCTTGTTCATGATTATGAATTATTTAAAATGGAGCCTAATGAATCTCTTGCTTCCATGTATAGTAGATTTTCTATTATTACTAATGATTTAGATCTTCTTGGAAAGGTTTATTCTAATGAAGATAAAATAAGAAAAATTCTTAGGATTCTTCCAAAGAAATGGCGACCGAAAGTGACAGCGATTCAAGAAGCAAAGAATCTCAAAACACTTAGCATGGACGAGCTTTTGGGTTCACTTAAAACCCATGAGAAGGAATTGGCGAGAGAAGAAGAAAGTGATTCAAAAGCCAAAAAGTCTCTAGCTCTCAAAGCAACTCAACTAGATAATGATGAAGAGTTGATGATAGAAGATGAGGATATGGCTCTTCTTTCTAGAAAATTCATAAAATTTCTAGCCAAGAAGAAGAAATTTCAAGGAAAAGGAAACAACTTTGATCCTTCATCAAGAAGAAACAATGATCGATCTATTCAACCAAGAGTTGAAAATGAAGAAGAAAAGAAGTGTTTCCATTGCCATGAACCAGGGCATTTCAAAACAAATTGCCCGGTTAGAAGAAAGGAAAGAAGAGACAAAAGAGACAAAGCCTTCAAGCAAGTACGACACGCCCTCAAAGGTACTTGGAGTGATTCCGAAGAAGGTGAATCCAATGCCGATTCTAGCGACGAGGAAACGGCAAATCTTTGTCTTATGGCAAGAGACGATGAGGTACACTCTTCTTATGACTCATCTAATGATGATAATGCCTCTATTAATATTGATATACATGATGAGAATGACTATGAAGAATTATATGATATGTTTGAGGAATTGCATAAAAAATTTAAAAATTTATCTAAAATGTATGTAAGCCTCAAAAAGGAAAATTTGATTATTTCTAGCAAGTGTGAAAACTTTAAGAAAGAAAATGTATTTTTGAAAAATGAAAACAAAACCTTGAAGAAAGGAAAAGAGAAAGAAACTCCAAACTCACTTGTATTAGAAAATCTCAAATTGAAAGATCAAGTGGATGACTTAACTAATAGTCTAGCCAAGTTCACCAAAGGAAAGGATAACTTGGATAAATTATTAGGAATGCAAAGATGTGTTTTTGACAAAGCCGGTTTAGGCTATAACCAAATTGACAACCAAAAGGATTACAAAAACTTTTTTAAAACATACACACCTCATGATTCCACTCATCTTTGCTTATATTGTGGTAGAAATACTCATTATGTGGATCATAGTTTTTATCGAAATGAAAGTTTCCCTAAAAGGAAGCTTGCTTGGGTTCCAAAAGGAACCATTATGTTTGCTAACCCAAAGGGACCCAACACATTTTGGGTACCAAAGGAGAAGTTACTTAAAGTTATGGTGTAGGTATGCTTGAAAGCCAAAGGAAGCAAAACCAAGTGGTTCTTGGATAGTGGTTGCTCAAAGCACATGACGGGAGACAAGAACAACTTCTTAAGTCTTATTCCCAAGAAAGGAGGGAATGTGACTTTTGGGGACAACGCCAAGGGCAAAATCATTGGTATAGGTAAGGTTGGTAATAAATCTTCTTATATTGATAATGTTTTACTTGTTGACGGTTTAAAACATAACTTGCTTAGTATTAGTCAATTGTGTGATAAAGGTTATGAAGTTATTTTTAAATCCGAATGTTGCATTGTTAAAAATATTAGTGATAATTCTATCTTGTTTGTTGCTTATAGATCAAATAACGTATATACTCTTGAACTTGATGATTTATCTCAACAAGATATTAAATGTTTATCTGTGTTAAATGATGCTTCTTGGTTATGGCATAGAAGATTAGGTCATGCTAATATGGATTTAATTAATAAATTATCTAAAAAGGAATTAGTTAAAGGATTGCCAAAAACTAAATTTGTTAAAGATAAAATTTGTGATGCATGTCAACTTGGTAAACAACACAAGTCTTCTTTTAAATCTAAGAAAGATATTACTACTACTAGACCACTTGATATGTTACATTTAGATTTATTTGGACCTAATTCGGTTGCTAGTTTAGGTGGTAAATTATATGCCTTTGTGATTGTTGATGATTTTTCTAGATTTACTTGGGTATTCTTTCTTGCACATAAAAGTGAAACACCTCATGTATTTGCTAAATTTTGTAGAAAAGTTCAAAATGAAAAAGGTGTTTCTATTATACATGTTAGAAGTGATAGAGGTAGAGAATTTGATAATATTGATATTGAAAATTTTTGTGATGAGCATGGTATTGATCATAACTTTTCGGCACCTAGAACTCCTCAACAAAATGGTGTGGTTGAAAGGAAAAATAGATCTCTTCAAGAGATGTCTAGAACCATGTTACATGAACATTCTTTACCGGAATATTTCTGGGCGGAAGCCGTTAACACCGCATGCTATGTAACTAATCGCGTTATTATTCGTAAAAAGTTAGATAAGACACCTTATGAATTATGGAATGACAAGAAACCAAATATTGCATATTTTAAAGTTTTTGGTTGCAAATGTTTTATTTTGAATGATCGTGATCACTTGGGAAAATTTGATGCTAAATCCGATGAAGGAATTTTTCTTGGGTATGCCACTAATAGTAAAGCATATAGAGTTTATAACAAGAAAAGTTTAGTAGTACAAGAATCTATGCATGTTGTATTTGATGAGACAAATCCTTTCTCACCCATAGTGCGTTCCGATGACGATGTTGAAATTATCCAAAAGGTTTCGGATATTCAAATTTATGATACATCTAAGGAAAAAACTTCGAGTGCTCAAGCTCCTCCTAAGGAGTTAGAAAATACAACCGAGCAAAACTCGAATGATTTGCCTAGGAGTTGGAAATTTGTGTCCAACCACCCTATTGATCAAATTCTTGGAGATCCATCTAGTAAGGTCATGACTAGATCATCCTTAAGAAATGTTTGCAATAATGTGGCATTTGTTTCTCAATATGAGCCTAAAAATATAAATGAAGCCGAACAAGATGAATCTTGGATGATGGCTATGCAAGAAGAGCTCAATCAATTTGAGAGAAATAAAGTGTGGACACTTGTTCCCAAACCAAATGATCATACTATTATAGGTACTAAATGGGTATTTCGAAATAAAAAGGATGAAAATGGTGTTATTGTTAGAAATAAAGCTAGACTTGTTGCCCAAGGATACAATCAAGAGGAGGGCATTGATTATGAAGAAACATATGCACCTGTTGCACGTCTAGAAGCTATTCGTATGCTACTTGCTTATTCATGTTTTAAAAATTTTAAATTATATCAAATGGATGTGAAAAGTGCTTTCTTGAATGGTTTAATTGAAGAGGAAGTTTATGTGAAACAACCTCCCGGTTTTGAAAATCATGTTTATCCGGATTATGTATTTAAATTGTCTAAAGCTTTATATGGTTTAAAACAAGCACCTAGAGCATGGTATGATAGATTAAGTTCATTTTTGCTTAACAATGGGTTTGTTAGAGGCAAAATTGATACTACCTTATTTATTAAAAATCATAACAATGACATGCTACTTGTACAAATCTATGTTGATGATATTATATTTGGTTCTACTAATGACAATCTTTGCAAAGAATTTTCTACTTGTATGCAAAAAGAATTTGAAATGAGCATGATGGGAGAAATGAACTACTTCCTTGGATTACAAGTGAAACAATGCAAAGAAGGCATCTTCATTAATCAAGAGAAGTATGTGAAGGAGCTTTTAAAGAAATTTGACATGGAAGGAGCCAAATCCATGAGCACTCCTATGAGTTCAACATTGAAACTTGACAAAGACGAGAAAGGTAAAAGTGTGGACATCAAGAAATATCGAGGTATGATCGGTAGCTTATTGTATTTGACGGCCTCTAGGCCGGATATTATGTTTAGTGTATGTCTTTGTGCACGATTCCAAGCGAATCCTAAAGAATCACATTTACTTGCCGTAAAACGAATTTTTCGTTATCTTTCCGGTACTAGTTCATTGGGTTTATGGTACCCAAGAGAGAACTCATTTGACTTAATAAGTTATTCCGATGCGGATTTTGCGGGTTGCAAAATCGATAGGAAAAGCACTAGTGGCACATGTCATTTTTTAGGACACGCACTAGTATCTTGGTCAAGTAAGAAACAAAATTCGGTGGCCCTTTCAACGGCCGAAGCCGAATACGTGGCGGCCGGAAGTTGTTGTGCACAAACTTTATACATTAAACAACAATTAGAGGACTTTGGAATTAGTCTTAGCCACATTCCTATAAAATGTGACAACACAAGTGCCATAAGTTTGACCAAGAACCCCATACAACATTCACGCACTAAGCACATTGAGATAAGATATCATTTTATTCGTGATCATGTGCAAAAAGGTGATGTTGATATTGAATTCGTTGGCACCGAATCGCAATTTGCGGATATATTCACTAAACCACTTTCGGATGATCGTTTTTGCACTATTCGACGTGAACTCGGTATGACTAGAGCTTGTGATATCTAGTTTATTCTAAAAAGTTCATAAAAGAGATTGATAATGCTTAATTTTGAGCATACATTATTTTATGCTTAATTTTCTTTTATTTTTATTTTATAAAATTTGCTTGCATTAATGTACACATTATTATGAGTATTAACAAATATTTTTGCAGCTTTAGATTGATAATTACTGATTCCCTACTTTTTGATGAAGAAAAAGGGGGAGAAGTATGTGTGTTATGCAAGTATTTTCATTTTAATAATTACTTGTATATTTTTATCTATGCACCTATTTAGGGGGAGCATATTTTTTATATGCTTAAAATTATTATCTTTTTATAAACACACATTAACTCCATTGTCATCATCAAAAAGGGGGAGATTGTTGACCTTAAAGTCAATTAATCTTATTTTGATAATTACAATAAGTTAATATAGTGTTATTTAACTCGGTTGTTCCAATGATGATAGCCATTTGCCGATATCTTTTCCAACCAAGTGTGACGTCAAACCGATATAGTCAAACTCTCACACAAAGCTCCACAAATGCTTTCACTCACAAGAAATGAACTCAAATGATCTCCATGTGCTTCACAAAGAATCAAAACCAAGAAATGATCAAGAACATCAAACAAGTAAAGATACGCACAAGAAAATCAAGCATCACGAAGACTCGAATTATCATTAAATGGAGTGAGTGCTTAGATTTTATGTAAAGATACTTTATTGATCAAATTCCTATAGCTCAAACATATTCATGCATCTTTTAAAGATTGATTCAAACTAGCTTGAAATTGAATTTATTTGAAAAACATCATTTTACAAAAACCGAGTTTCAAAATAAATTCATATTAATTTTAAATGATCATATTTTAAGCTATAATAAAAATGGGTATCTTAGAAACACATATTTGAGGTTCAAAAATCATTAGAATTTTATTTGGAACTAAATTATTAAATTGGAAAAATATTTTTATTTTTCGTTTAAAATTCGCTCAATTTTTGCCCAGTTTTAATCTAACGGTAAAATGGAGGCCTTCCCGAACTCCGATCATTTTGAAATTTTTACAGTAGTTAGACAACATCTCCTGGCAATTTTGACTAAAATTTGAGCATGATCCAACGGTCTAATTGAGAGAAATTAACAAAACAATTTTGAATTTTTTTGTCAAAACTAGCTGTTGGAAAGTTTGAAAATGTATACCTTGGAGCCAAAACCTCTCTTAATCATCCCCAACGGCCATATGATTTTGTAAGCTATAAATATGATGTCTTAGACATGTTATAACACACTTGAATCATTCTACAAAGTTATTTTACATATATACAAAATTATTCAAGTTTGAAAGCTAGAGCATTGATCAATCTTTTCATTCTTTGAGCTTATATTCATTGATCAATTTTGATATATCTTAGTGTGAGCTTCATTTGTAATTTGATATACACGAGAGCTATTGTACATTGGTGTTTGTCACCAAAAACTTGTTCAAATCATTTTTGTGAGAGGTGTATCTCATAGAATAGCAAGAGGGATTTCTTGTGAGAGTATTGAGGGTGTTTCAATACTTGTAAGAGTGTGTGAGAAGAATACACTTGTAGAGGTTTGATCTTCACCCGGAAGGAGATCGGTTATAGTGGAAATTCTCGGGGAACTAACCGAGCGCGGAGTAGGGGGAACAAGCCGAACCGTGTGGACAAAAAATCTTCGACTTCAAATTGGTTCAATCTTTCTTACTCAATCTCTTTATTATTGATTGTTTAAATTGTTTGAGATTACTTATTTATTTGCTCTTATACTTGATTGTTTATTTGCTTACATTCCTTGATAAATTTGTTTAGTAAATTATTTTACTTAAACATTTTAGAAAAGATTTTTAATTCCGTATTAAGTTTTTAAAACCCTATTCACCCCCCCTCTAGGGTATTTTCCGACCTACATCTTCGACGCTTGATTCTCCTTGTAAAGCAAAACTCCTCTAAGTTCAAACAATGCTGCAATGCGATCCTCCGCAAATTGTTGAAGAATTCTATCAATAAAAAGTTTGGAAGGACATCAAAGCGATCAACTCCAATGAAGTCAATATGCTCAACATTATTAATCTTCAACTCAATCCTCCATAATTCATTGAAGAAACTTCCCAGCTGATGTTGTAGATGGAAATTGTACTTGTCCACTCCAATGAAGTCTACATGGTCCACTTCATCAACTTTCAGCTCTTGTTCTTTGGCTTGAATCTCCTTTCTTCCCTTTGCAATTATCTTCCTTGCTTCTATGGATGCCTTTGGAAACCCTTGCTCTTCTCCGCAAATAATATCCATAGTCCTTTCACTCTCTACGGCTGCCATGTTATTCAATTCCTCCGCTACAACCTGCTTACTTACAGCCCTCAAAACAGAACTTGCAGACACAATCTCATCTGTGCCAAAAGTTCACTTTCTGAGGTTAGCAGTTAGCGCTTCAAAACTCACCATAAGCAATTGATCATTCAAACTAATCGATAAGCAACGATTCAAATTACTATTGCTACATGGTAGTGTAAAATTCAAATGTTCAAAACCTTTCAAAACAATTTTTCCCAACAATGGATTCAAAACTTGATTCTTTAAATTCATTAAAGCATTATTCAAAATCAAAGAATTAGTTACCCATTCAAACAATCCCTGCTCAGTTTTAAATCCAAATCATTTCTTCGGAGAACAACTTACCAACCCCAACTTAGAAAACTCACCAAAACCTTGCCTTAAAACTTGCTTGCCATGTTCTAACTCCACTTGCCCTTGGCTTTGGTCAACAAATTCCTGCAATGAAGACAAAATAGAAATATACAAATTAGGGTTAAATTTGTTAGTATTTAAAAATACCTCCCCGCTCATTTTTGCACAACAATTCTTTTGTCTCCCCTCAGACTCATTCTCATTAGAGACCACTAAAATTTCCTTTTCTCTCTCTTTTACCTCAGCCTCTCTCTTTTCATCACTCTCTTTTATTTTTCTCTCAAGCTGCCTCTCAATGACTACTACTCGAGTTTCATTTTTTTCGCAATCCTTTTCTTTGCACTCGCCTGAGATCTCATTCTCTATTCTTTTTCTCTCTATACAATTTTTCTTTTCCTCGCCACTCTTTTTCTTTTGCTCACTACACTCTTTCTTTTGCTCATTTTCTCTCTTTTGATCACTCTTCTTTTGTAACTTCATTTGATCTTCATGAGCTTGCTTTGGTGGCAATGGAACAAGAGTAATGGTTTTCTCATTCATCTTGAAAGAGTACTTATTGGAAACGCCATTGTGCTTGACTTGCCTATCAACCTGCCATGGTCGGCCTAGCAACATGTGACCTGCCTGCATTGGAACTATATCACATAAAACCTTATCTTTGTATTTTCCAATGCTAAAATAAATAAGCACTTGCTTGTCCACCCTTATCACTCCATTGACATTTAGCCAATGTAACTTGTAAGGACGCGGGTGCTTGTTCGTAGGCAATCCTAGCTTGTCCACCATTGTTGTGCTAGCAAAATTCGTGCAAACTCCCCCATCAATTATCAAACTACACACCTTCTCTTGCACGAGGCATCTAGTTCGAAATATATTCGCTCGCACGCTTGGGTCACCACATTCAACTAGCAATTCACTTTCTACGGCTTGTTCCTCAATTTCTTCCAACTAGCTAGTTTCCATAACCTTCAATGATGACATAGGTTCAATGGAAGCTATACTCTCCACGGGTGGTTTGGATTTAACTTCATTCGGCATTTGGCTAAGCAATGAGTTGATCCTCCTCTTAGCTTGCTCATAGGCTGTGGCAACCATCTCCTCAAACCTACAGCAATCTTCATCCTCAAACATGGAAGATTTTTTCTTCTTGAAACTTCTCAAATTTTGTTTTCTCCTTCCCCCGTTAGGAGTTTCACTTAACCACTTGTACTTTTTAATTTCTAGATTTCTTACTCATGCGCTATCCCTTTTAAACTCCTCATCACGCCAACTTTGCTTAAAATTAAAATAAGACATTATCGCTCTCAAAATAAGGATTAGTACAAATAAAGAAAAATAAAATTTCCTCACAGCACTCCCTTACGTGTTTCACTCAAAAGATGCCACTCTGATTTTACCGCTCGTGTTTAGCACACAAAATATTGATAACCTCACAATTTCTCTTTGAAACTCTTTTAAACAAGTTGAACAATATGAGTTTGTCGCAAGTCCCCAACAACCAATTGCACACATAACAATTATATTGTGCCTTCACAATGTAATATTAAGGACTCAATAAACCAAATTCTAGCAATATTAATGAGCCAAACAAATTTCTAGAATTGTTAAAACAAATATAGTAGAATTTCAAGCGAAACACCAATGAATATCAAACCATACGAGTATACCAATCAAATTTTTCCTAGGGTTTTCTAGATTTCCCAATGAAACGGAATTTATATGAATCAAAATTATAAGATAAAACCCACCAAAAAAAAGTATCAATGAATAATATAAGGTTTCGAATTTTCAACTTTCAAGAGTTCACAGTTTGCAATTTCAAATCAAATCAATTCGCAGCGCTTTAAACCCTAATATCAATAAACGAACAATTTCCAGGGTTCAAGGAATTTGACTTCTATTATGAGCAATGGTGCAGCAATATCAAAATCCAAACAATGAACAATTCTATTATAGGGTTTCAAGATTTTTTTTTCACTGTTCACGCAGCACTGTTCATACCCACTGTTCAATCGACACTATTCATAGCACTGTACACGATTTTTTTTTCAAATAAACCCTAAATCAAAGAAATGGAATTCCAATTCGCAGAATCAAAGACTAGGGCTATGGAATTGAAACAAAACAATAGAATCCTAAATAGGAGTTAAAATATATCCATCTAGGTCTTGAGTCTCCCACATCTGAGCCTGAGTCCATTTCCTCTCATGTTGAGAACTCGCCAAAACCTTTAGACCTGAAACCTCTACCTTCAGAGTTAAAATATATCCATCTAGGTCCAGGTACCATCCATCCTGTCATTGTTGCTTTCGATCTTGCTTCGCAACAAGAAGCTCAGTTGGTTGACGTCCTTCAACAATACAAGTCTGCCTTAGATTGGACCATTTTCGACCTCAAAGCTATTAGTCCGGTCATTTGAAGCCATCACATTCACTTAAAGGAAGCCGCAAAACCTTCTCGAGAGCCCCAATGTCGACTTTACCCAGCCATGAAAGAGGTCGTTCGTACTGAGGTGCTGAAATTACTTGATGCAAGTATTATATACCCAATCTCTGATAGTCAATAGGTCAGCCCTGTTGATGTTGTTCCAAAAAAATCTGGAATCATCATAGTGAAAAATAGTGAGAATGAGTTAGTACCAACCCGAGTCCAAGCTGGGTGGCGAGTTTGTGTTAATTACCAAAAATTAAATTCTACCACTATGAAAGACCATTTTCTTCTTCCCTTCATTGACCAAATGCTCGAGCGTCTTGCAGGCCATTCATTCTATTATTTTCTAGTTGGTTACTCTTGGTATAACCAAATACCCGTTGCTTCAAAAGATCAAGAAAATACTACCTTCACATGTCCATTTGGTACTTTTGCCTATTCTCGTACGCCTTTCGGCCTTTGCAATGCATCTGTGACCTTTCAAATGTGTATGACCAGCATTTTTAGCGACATGGTGGAACTATTTTTAGAGGTCTTTATGGATGATTTCTCTGTCTATGGCTCTTTATTTAATGAATGTCTATCCCATCTCACCATGGTCTTAGAGCGCTGTTGAAAAAAAACCTTGTCTTAAACTGGGAAAAATGTCATTTCATGGTCAAGAAAGGCATTGTCTTAGGTCATATCATCACTTCTAATGGGATTGAGGTCGATAAAGCTAAGGTAGATTTGATTTCCTCTCTCCCAATTCCAAAATCAGTTACGGATATTCATTCCTTTTTAGGACATGCATGCTTCTATTGTCACTTTATTAAAGATTTTTCTAAAATTGACCGACCTTTGACCAATCTTCTTGCTAAAGATGCTCCTTTTATCTTTGATGACTCATGTGTTGCAGCCTTTGAGCGTCTTAAGGCCGAGCTGACCTCAGCTCCAATCATTCGCCCTCCCGACTAGAGTCTACCTTTTGAAATAATGTGTGATGCATCTGACCAAGCCATTGGGGCTGTGTTGGGCCAAAGAGTTAACAAACTTCCTCATGTCATTTATGTTCCTTCCGTTTGGGGCTGAGAATTTTATCAAAATCATACCGCTTTTCGAGGAAATCATTTTCAAAAATAAAACGTTTTTCAGAAAAAATGGGTAATTTTTGAAATTTTAGGCTTTGAAAGTGTAGTACCTTATCCATGAAGAGACCGAATACTAAGGATAATTGTGCTCATAAGAAGATTATGCTTGCTAATACTAGTTGAGTTAAACAATACTATATAAGGCATATTGCACCATGAACTCTTAAAACTCAGCACATTCTATGCACAAGCTGCATCATGATATTCTGAGTTGAAAAGAGAGATATTCTCTAGTGACCTTGACAGAATAATCGTAGAGACTAAAAACCCTATGAGTTTTAGAGACTTTCACCTTTTCAACTTTTATTGGATACCGTATTAAGTCGTTGTAAGGTCTTATTATTCGTCATTTTGGTTAACCACTGAGAATGACATTTCTTTCGAGTTATAAGAGACACAAGCCTTGTAGTTTGTCCTGCATAAACTTTAGGGATGATGATATGCCCTCATCATTGTTCATCAATCAATCCATCCACCCATTTCCATACACAGTTGTTTCTGAGAAGAAAATGGTTAAAGTGTTAAAGATAGAAGACCTCTGCATTAATTGTGCTATTTTGAAGAAATATTGAAGAAACAAAAAGAGAATAAATATTTCCAGCACATGAGGTAAAAAATTATAGTTATGACCATCTTCTCAGAAATTTCTTCATCCATTTATCAAATCCATCATTATGTATCCCACTTCATCCGTAAAAGACCCATTTGACCTTTGGTGTAAGATAGATAAGAAGGCGCTGTGGTGAATACACTCGACATTCTCACTTAGTGGTTGTCATTCTTTTTATGAGATCTATTTTCTTTCATTATCCGCCTTTCGTATGCGTATGTAAGATGTTTGAACTTGATTACACCTACTCTTTTTCCTCACATACAAGAGTGAATTATTAGCCCAGTCTCAGAGTTGTTCATTTCAGAGAGTTATGTCCTGAGAGATTTGAAGTCAAAGTTTACTTTCTAGAAGGTGATCTAGGAGGCTCACTTGGATACAATGGTTATTACGATGCAAGCTATTCACACACACATGCTGAATCATGGAAGGATTGTGCCTTGGTACTGTTAGATTTATATACTTTGATTAGCTTGCATATATGTTGTCTAGTGTTCTCTGAGATAAAATAAGGGAAGCATTGCTAAAGAAGCTTTTTGAAATAAAAAATAAAAAACAAAAAAAATTGAAGTTTATGCGTAGGGGTTTATTGACTTAACCCCTCACGCTAATAGCGGTATTTGAGAAAAACCCCTCAAAATAATTTTAATTAGACATAACTTCCTAAATCCTAACACCGTCTCTATTCTGTTAATTTTTTATTTTTTTGGATGAAAATGCCCCTCCTCCTTCTCCTCCTCCTCCTCCTCCTCCTCTTCTTCTTCTTCTTCTTCTTCCCCAAACCAAAATATCCCTTTTCTTCTTCTTTTTCTTCTTCATTTAATCATTTATATGCATACATATACATGTGTATATATATGTATACCCCTCTTCTGACCTTAATCTCCATCTCTAATCATCCCTCAACTACCACAAATTAATCACCATCTAAGACATCATTCTTCATAATCGACAACCCCTCTAGCCAGCACCGGCGCCGATGTTGCTGCTTCCTCCATTCCTTTCTCTCTCTTCCCCATCACCATCCACCTTTTTCTCTCTTCCTCACCAACATTAAACCCACCTCTCTCTACAAATCAGATCCAACCAATCGAATTGAAAAGCAATTATATAGAAAATCGAAAACGAAGTTAAAATAAATAATAGAAAATAAACCCATCTCTCTCTACAAATCAGATCCAAGCAAATCAAATTAGATCTTCTTGAAATTTTCCCCCAAAATGAAATCAAAAACGACGTTGAAATAAATAATAAAAAATCGAATTGAAAAGCAATTATATATCCATACAATCATATATATATATATATAGCACGCACATGGCGGAATCGGGGGGTTTCCTCTTGAATTTTAATTTTGTGGGTTTTCTCTCTCTAGAATTTTAATTTCGACTTTCCTATTTAGGAATCGGGGGTTTTCTGTTTGTGTGTGTAGAATGGTGGTGGTGGTGATGATGGAGGAATGGTGGTGGAGGAAGAAAGGGAGAGAGAGATGGGTTTGACGTTAATGATGAACATAAAGAAAGGAGGAGGCAATGGGGAAAGAGAGAAAGAAATGGCGGAGGTAGAAGAGTCGGCGCCATCGAGAGAGGGTGGTCGGAGATGGAGATTAATGTCAGAAATGGTGATTGATTTGTGTGTACATATATATATATATATATATATAAATGATTAAATAAAGAAGAAGAAGAAGAAGAAGAAGAAGAAGAAGAAGAAGAAGAAGAAGAAAAGGAGGAGGGGCATTTTCGTCCAAAAAAATAAAAAATTAACAAAATAGAGATGATGTTAGAATTTAGGGGGTTATGTCTAATTAAAATTATTTTGGGGGGTTTTCTCAAATACAGCTATTAGCGTGAGGGGTTTTCTCAAATACCCTTATGGGTATCTTCAGTGGAAACCCTTATTGATCTCTCCATATTTGCTCGAGGACTAGCAAAAGGTTGTTTGGGGGTGGTGTGATAAACACTCAAAAATGCCATATTTTATACCCCAAAAGCTTCTTGGTAGTCCATTATTATTGCCTAAACAATGCTAATATCATCTTTTGCTTGCTTTATAATTGAAAAGTGAAAATAGCGCAATTTTATGCTAAATTTAACTAACAATGCAGCAAAGATGTGTCAAAAAGCAATGAAAATTGTTCCGGTGGTTAGACAATCTTGAAATTTATGATTGATCATGTTCTAAGAGGTGTGAAATTCCAATTCCTAGAAGAAGTGCATTAATATTTAAGTGCGCGAAAAATCTGCTTTTGATCATTTAGGTGACGGTTTGGTATTTTGATCATAACTTTGTGCTCAGAACTCATAATTTTGCATTCTATATATGGTTGGAAAGAAGACTCAAAAGGATACAACTTTCGTGTTTTGACGATCTTTAAATTCCAGCATCTTGATGGTGAAAAAAGGCCCTAAACCTACTGCCTGCGCACAACCGCGGAAATGAGTGTTTGTATTTTTCTCTTACGGGCCCTCTCCTAAACCATTTATCTCATTATCCATAATGGAAGCCCACTTAAACATTCTCCAGTAGCCCATGTTTTGAATCATCCCATCAACTAAGCCCATTCTCTCCTTTACCTCATCATTAACTTTCCATTCCTAAAATTAACTTTCTTGCTCTCCACTTCATCTAAATTAATTCCTTTTCTAAACCTTCTATTTTTCTCCCTTTAAACCCTAATCCTTACACCTATAAGTAAAGGCCCTTGGCCCCCATTCTAAACACATAACCACAAGAGAGAATTGAACTTGTGAAGAGATAAAGAGAGAAGGAGTTGTGCGCACCACCGCCGGAAGAATCATTCAACCGGAGTTCTAAATTTCAAGGAGAGTTTTATTTAATGAAATTTTCATTATTATTTTGTAAGTTCCTCTTTGATATTGAAATTAATATTTTAATTGAGCAATGAAATTTTATTTAATACCATTCTTGTGTTCAATATTTATGATGGAAGGCTAATCTCCTTTCAAGGGTAGATATGAAACCCCAATATTTAATTTAACTTATATTATTGCATGTAGTACCCATGTGCTTAATTTTATAAAAAAAATCCTTTTGATTGACCTTCAAATGAGGCAATCCAATTTAGTGTGATTCTTGATTTAAGAAACAAACTACACATCATAGAATTTTCTTGAGTTGATTTTAATCACTAAATTCTCTTCTAAACTTTAATTGTTAATATGGATGGGTGTTGAACCTTTGTGTTTTCTTTAAGTGGTGATTCATTGGAAGCTTACTTTAATCTATGTTATTATTTTTATGAAAGAAGAAAATTGGATTTTACAAAATATTTAAAAGATAAAAATTGGTTTTGAGGTTATATCTTGAAATTACTTGTTTACTTGAATATTAAGATCATGCTACATACCATAGGTGATTCCTAAGTATTTAAGTAAATTATAATTTTTATTTTATCTTGGGTACATACATGTGGTAATGAAATAGTTAAATTAAAGTAATTCGTGGTGGATTCTTAACCCTTGATTTCTCTCAATATTTGATTAATCTCTCTTGTTAATTGCTAATTAATTATTCTTTAATTTTAATTTTAATTAAAAAAAGAAAAGAAAAAAGACTTTTCAAAATCAAAATTAGTTTTAATTTGGCAATCTTAAGTTTTTTCTATAATTTTCAATTCCTTTCCTCGAGATTTAGATTGACCCCTTATTTTTCCACTTTACTATGCCTAATTAGATTTTTGCAGAATAGAGTTTTTGTTTGCAGTCTTAATACGACTACAGACGCGCAACACAAATGTTAACTCGACTTGGCAAACAGTTGGAAAATATAAGGTAATCAAGTACAAACAAGTACATCAGAAAACTCCTTTATCATTCATAGAGAAAGATGTTACATATAGAGGGGTTTCGAGGCCCACTGATTATAATAAAAAAAGGGAAGGAAAGTTCATTGCTATTGCCCATGGCCCTCGCCATCCCCAGTTGCTTCACTTGTTGATGCTTTGACTTTGGCTCCATCCTCAGTCTCTATAGGGGCCTAAAAGACACTATTCGAGCAGGTGAACTTCATCCTCTGTATCTCATGGCCTATGCAGATTTGGGCTTTCTCTAGGCCATACTCAAAACTCATTTGGTGGTTAATAATCTTTACTTTTCGCATCTCGGTGATGGCTTAGATGATGGCATCGTTATAGCCAAAAATCTTTTCCGATTTAGAGGCCTTCTAATCTACCAGGGCTTGTTGTTCTTGTAGGGCTTGATCCCTATCAGCCCTAGCCTGAGCCTCCAAGTCCTTGCAGTTTTGCAACTCGGCTTCTGAGTCTTTGACTTGGGCCCTAATAGCCTCAATATCTTTCTCAGTTTTAGCCAAGTTATTGTTGGACTTAGCCAACTCCCTATCTTTGATCCTTTGATCTTGAGGTCCTTCTCGACATTCCCAAGCTCATCCTTGAACTTGTCAGCACTGACTTCGTGTTTCTTGGCCTCATCTGCAACAGATTACGTGGCATCTTTTTCCTTCTTTAATTCAGTTGCCGAGGTAATTTTAGGGACCGCTTAGAAAAATCCAAATGTTAAAAATCCAAATGTTAGAACAAGTAAAAGGATCAAACTGAGTAGAGAAAATAATAAAAGGTTCAACACTTACCACCATTAGGGTCGGAAACCATCTATCCTCAGATCGGCAAGGGATTGGCCCTCCATTATTTCGGAGTCTTTGGGGGTTAGCAAAGTGTTAGCCAACCCCATAGCAACCTTCATATCCTTAATTGCTAAATCTATCTTCATTACTCGGCGTTTTTCATTGAGGACGAAAGGCCGAGCAGTATAATATTGGGATGCAGCCTCAGATTCTTCGGCCACAGTAGCAAAAACCCTAACCTCAAAAATAAGAGGCTAGCTTGTATCTCCTGAATCAACATCAGGGACATCTTCACCCCCACTAAAATTGGCTCACTGAAGATGGACATGGAAAAGGAGTGATGGTTGGGTGAGTCCTCTTCGAAGTTGGGGGGTAGATAACCTCTGCTTCCTATTCGGCTCATCGACAGAGGACGAGGTTGGCTATGTAATTTAAAGGGTCGTGTTGTTGTTGTCATCCCCTTGGCTGAGAAGCCACATCATAGAAAGTCTCGCCAAATTTGGACTTCGGGGGGGGGGGGGGGGGGGGGGGGGGGGGGGGGGGGACTTGAGTAAAATTTAAACTTTAAAAAGGAGTTGGACTTTTTCCTTCTTAACATTCTCCTCCTCGACTGGAGGCTCGTTGCTTCTTCAAAAAGTTCTTCAGCCTCTGTATCAACAACTTGAGACCATTCAACCTCTTCGTCAGAGATAGGAACAACTTCTCCTCTACTTATGAAAAGTAGCTCAGTGGTGGGAAGGCTAGCTATAGTCACCCCCTTAGAAGGTTCAGAAATTTTAAAAGGGTTTGGTTTGAAGGGTTGAGTACCTACAACTTCTACTGTGGTTCTTTGCCTTTCCTCCTCCTCCTCCTATTTGTCCCAGTCATAATATCAGTGTCTTAGTCATCAGGCTCACCACGAGCTCGGTGGCTGAACATTTTTTGGTCTTCTAAAGCCTTCCAAGGGTTCAGTATATTGTATTCTTTAAAAAGTATATACTTCTCAGTGGTCTTGGGTGTATGTCCAATCCAAGTAACTATGTTTGTCCTGGAAGAAAATGACCAGTATGGGAGAGGGTAGCTGAGGAAAATATGTGCCGATCTTAGATGGTTGAAAGGCATTCGATGTCCTATTCATGATTGATAACGATGTTAAACGGTTGAGATTTATTTCAACTAAAAAGGGCTTAGAAAAAGCTTCCTTAGCGCCACCAACTGCAAAGGGAAAGAATAGTTAGATAAATTGAAGGGAAAAAAAAACAGTAAGTACAAAAATGCCAAATAAAAAATTACCCCAGGGGAGCCGAATTTTTTTTGCAATGGTTTATTTATAGGATCTGGTTCCGAAGCACTGATTATAAATTTGTCCCTTGTAGGAGGATGCAAGCCCCTCAATGAGGAAGGAGATTGTGGCCTACCCCTAAGATTCTACTTATCTTTGTAGAGCCTAAGGGAATAATAGTATTTTATTTCGTTAAGTCCTAAAGCTAGATTGAATCGTCTATTAAATTCGGCTATGCCGAGTACGACTCTAACAGCATTAGGGGTCAACTGACATATATGAAGCTGGTTTTCTCTAAGGAAATCTACTAATAGTGGATCAAAAAGAAAGGTTAGACCAGCTCCCATAAAAAAATGAATTGTATATGGAGTATTTCCCTTCTAGCATAGACTGGGTAACACTAAGCCCAATGGGTTTATATTTATCCTCAAAGGCAAATCTCTTGGTAAAACTTTGAAAGGACTACTTGCCCATTTTGGGTTTAATAAAGTGTTTTTGGATCAAAGAAGAATTTCGAAGAACAAAAAACACTATGAACAAGACTACAAAACGAAAATAAGAGATTATAAAGTAGACTTACAGAGAAATGAAGAAATTTGGGTATAGAATGCTCAAAGTTACTTTAAAAAGCATGAATAAGTGAATGAAAATATTTAATGAGCATGAAGAATGGTTCATTAGTTACTATGGAAATGGGGGAGCTGATTGTGGTTCAGAAGAAAGGAAGAGAGAAGATGGAAATGAAAGTGAAAAGAAATGAGAAAAATGAGGTTTAGGGTTTTTATTACCATTTCTCTTTACTCTCAAACGGCATTTTTAGCCTCGGGAACCAACATTTAATGATCATGCCTCATTAATGAAGCGCGACAGCAGCAACCGCCCGAACTCAAACGAAATATCAACCAGTGATCAAATTACATGTAGCAAGCCCCTAACTACAAAAAGAAAGCTCGATTTTATAAGCCAAAATTTGCACAAGGATGGGAACAAAACCTATAGCTAAAGGAAAACTATGCTCATTGAGATCCAAGCATCTGAGCCCATCTAATAGACATAACTCAGATGATTGGGGGGCAATTGAAGGAACCCAAAAATAACAATTTGTTTTGGGCCTAAAGTATTGGGCAAAACCTAGTAAAAGAGTGAGGAAAATGGTGAAGGCCATATCAAAATGGCCTTGGCCTATCAGTTGAGTAGATTCACAATTGTCGAATAAGAATGACATAACCGAATTGTTACAGATGTCGATGTGGTCATCTCCGCCAATGAGGACATGACATATGTAACAATTGAAATGGGCATACAACTATGCCGAGATGATCATCATAACCAATGCAATGAAAACAAATGTAAACTTTGCTAGTTGTGGATAAGAATTAATCCACGTACCTATAAAATATTGGAGTGGTGCCAAAGTTTTGCCCTTTATTGTCATTTTACTGTTTACCCTAATGAGGCATTGTAACCCTAATTCTATACATATAAATCGAAAATAGAAGGCTTATAAAAAAAGAAAATACACACACAAAATGAGAATGTACAATTACTATTAAGTATTAAAGATAGAAAGCTGGTAGCTTATATCTTCTCCAATTATTGTTAAGTTAATAAAATACACACACAAAATTAGAATGTACAACCAGAAGTATATGAAAATCCCTCAAGGAACCTACCTACAAACAAAAATACGATCTTCATCATTTCACTAAATCATTCTCAAATTGATTTTGCTAAGTACATTATGGGTGAGTCCAAATTTTTTATCACCTACAATATATACTCTTAACATACGTATATCAATTATATATGTTAACGTTTTTACATACTTTGCTACTTTTTTTCTTTCTTTTATTTAACCGAAATATCATTTTCTTTCACCTGCCTAAAGATGTGTAATGAACCGTGATTACGATGTATTATGTATTTTATATTCTCTACACTCTTTTTCTTTTCTTTTTTTATCAAAACATTATTTTTCTTTTACTTCAATTTTTTTAACATGGCACTTCCATTTAAAAAAAAATGGACGGTGCAAGTCTATATATTTCTTACAATAACAAAGAAAACCCCCTCCCAAACTCCAGTTGAGGCAAGAATCCAAGATTTTCTGGCGCGTTTAACATGGTACTTCCTTCGTGCTTTAAAATTTGTAGTATCCGAAAAATTGTGGACTTAATTTGATACATAAAGATCCGAAAGAATTAAGTCCGTGCAGCAACTTGATCCACAAACAGATAAAGTACCAAAATCAATCTGTAATCTTATTGTCCGTTTGATCACAAAATCTTGAAATGATTAAGAAAACAATTGATTTTTATAAGTAAGAAGATGGGATGAGTAATTTGGTGAGATGCTCCCCATCTTGCTATCATAAAAAAATTGTATTCCTCACCACCCAAAGAATTTTATTTCATGGAAAAGGGGAAAAAGTAAGAGAACATCTCATTGCATCACTCAACTCATTTTTCAACTTCTCACTGGCTTTTTCTTTATTATTTTCCAAATTGTTCTCAAATGGATCCTGAATGTAAAATTCAAGCACAACTATTACTACCAGTTGTCAGTGATTTTTATGAATGATGGATCTGCACAAAACACTGACAGAGTACAATGATTTTCATTTTCTGGTCGAGAAAATGAGTTCAAGCATAAAACTAGAAGACGAAAATCGTAATGGAATTTATAGAAATGTAACTACCATAACCTCCAGTGCTGTATCAACAGGGGACATTATAACTACGCGCATCCCATAAGATTTTCGAGGAGTAATCTGAAATATGCCATAAAGTTATAATCTCTTATAATTTGTAGTTGATACAAATTTACAGGAAATTACACATGTAAAAGTAAAAAATACCTTTGATGTTAAGTTGCTTTTGACATTGCATATGCTATTTCCGCGCGTGTTCACGAGCAAAATGAACATCAGTACAATAATTTGTAATGTCGAAAAGTAACTTAATGCAGTAAATACGCGATCATGCATGTCCGAAACAGAAAGAGAGAGAGCAATGCGAACCAAACACATTTTGAAACCCAACAAAACCAGAATGAGTATGTGACATAAAGATTGAAATAATGCAGTTGCAAGGTAGAAATAATATAGACATGAGAATTTAACGAAAATACATTCAACTGAGATCACAAAGAACACAAGATTTACAGTGGCTCGGCCAACTTGGTCTACATCCACTGCAAGAGACAGATTTTACAAATCAAAAAGAGAATACAGCAAATAAAATTGCAATTTCTTATGCGATGAAATGAGCGATATTAATTATTCTGAAAACTCCACAAGTTTCACAGACTGACTGAAAGTTTTGAAAGAAAAGAAACCTCTGAAAGATGTAGCTCTGCTTTGCATTCTCAGTTTTGAATTTTACTTGATGAAATTCAGCCATTCTATAATCATTTGAACAATGAATATGAGAGAAAAGAGAATTAGCAAGAAATCGTGGAAAACTCTCTTGCAAAACTTTAACATTAATTCAACAAAAGCATATACCTTACCTAGGAATTATAGTCCCCATTAGAATTGTAGTCCTTGAAAGAGTTGTTATCATAAGAATCATTGTCCTCATTAGAATTGTAGCCCTTGAAAGAGTTGTCGTCCTCGTAAGAATTGTTGTCCTCGTAAGAATTAGTGTCCTCACTCGTCCGCAATATACTTGTGTTAGGCAAATATGGTAGATTCTCAAGCGACTCGCATCTAATAATACACAACACTTTCAAAGATTTCAATTCCTCAAGTCCCCTGTCAGGAATTGGATAATTCCTGATCCACACTAACTGTTATTGAGAGGGGAATAATTGGAATAGAATTGAAAAGGAAGAATTATAAATTTATAAGGGAGAATTTAGAATTTAGATATAGAAATTTAGAGAGAGAAGAAGAAGAAGAACAGAGAGAAAACAGAATTCTAGAGAGAGATAGAATTTTTCATATATATTTTTGCATGCTTTACAATTCCATTTGAGCCTCATTATATAGATGATACTACACATGGATGACCTCATGCATTACCTCACATTTCTCATCAAACACACACTCACCATTCCTAATCTACCCTCACTTCTCACCACAATTACATTCATGACACAATTGACCTATTCATGACATTCCCTACCCCTTCAAAAATCCTTGTCCTCAAGGATTGAAGGGTCATTATCCTTCTAGCTTGTCTTCTGCCTATACCAAACACAATTGGAAAGGATAAAAATATATATATATATATATATTTGAGGCTATTTATCAACTGCATTGCTAAGCTCGTATCACAGCCAGCAACAAACAGCAGTCTAATTTCTGGCTCATATTGTTCTCTAACCATTTCCCATTGAATTATAGAACATTTGGCTGCATTGTAAGTTTTGATGCATCAATTATAATCACAAACATTCCATTGGTTGGTTTTTCAGTGCACCCAATCTGTTCTGCTTGATCATCAACAATTGCTATTATCTCTTCTTGTAGTCTGGCTACTTGAATTGCATGGGAGAGGGTTTGAGGATTAAACAATCTCACTACTCCTTTAATCTCCTTCTTCAAATCCCCCCAAGGCCGGAAATAAAGTAGGACCCAGGGAGTTTAGCGTACCCTTCCAACACTAAGTACAGAAAAATTTTAAATTCATTTTGGGAAGCTATCACCGATCCAATTGGTTGTGGGACATTCTCATAGGCAGGTTGTGAAAACCTATCCATTAAGGCATCCTCAAACTGTGGCCAAATTAAATATCCCAATGTTCTGAACTTAATTGGCAACCATGCTGCATCTATTCTGTCCAATTGCAGGGCAACATAAAAATTCTTCGGTTCTTCAGTAAACTTATTAAGCTTAGAAAACAGATTGCGTTTCATAAACCATCCATTGACATTTTCACCATTAAGCTTTGGGAAACCTAAATTGGGATTTTTACAATTGAATTGAGTACTTATGTAGTTGCTCATAGTACCTTTAAGATCAGAATTTGAACTCCTCTCCTGCACCTTAGCTGTTGGAGGTGGAGAACCTATAAACCCCTTCTCCAGAAGCTCCTTAATTGTTCCAATAATGGTGACTTTCTGCACCAGATCTACTTCGAATTCAACCACCTTATGATCCCACTCTGCTTCAATTTCAAACTCCTTATGTTCGTGATTTAGAACAGGTGCAGAACTAAACACTTCTTGCTTCAGATCTGCTACTGGTGGGTCACTTGAAGAAGCTTCACCTCTTGGATCTAACTTCTGCCTAATCCACCTAAACTGCTCATCAAAGTTAGCAGCAAGGGCATCTATGGACGATTGCAAGGTGTCAAGGCGAGTGATAATCCTTTGGTGCACAATCTCGAGTTTCGCCATTAACAGAGCTTAAGCGATTAGGTCGGAGTTAAAGTCCTCTGATACCAATTGTCAGGAATTGGATAATTCCTGATCCACACTAACTGTTATTGAGAGGGGAATAATTGGAATAGAATTGAAAAGGAAGAATTATAAATTTATAAGGGAGAATTTAGAATTTAGATATAGAAATTTAGAGAGAGAAGAAGAAGAAGAACAGAGAGAAAACAGAATTCTAGAGAGAGATAGAATTTTTCATATATATTTTTGCATTCTTTACAATTCCATTTGAGCCTCATTATATAGATGATACTACACATGGATGACCTCATGCATTACCTCACATTTCTCATCAAACACACACTCACCATTCCTAATCTACCCTCACTTCTCACCACAATTACATTCATGACACAATTGACCTATTAGCATATATTTCTTTCAAATTTACAAGGTTTGACAAACCAGGGAAATTTTCGATTGACTTGCAAGAACTAAAGTCCAACAACTCTAAGGATATGAACTCCTCAATTCCTGTAATCTGCGTCAAATTGTTTAGAGACTGAAGTTTTAGTTTCTTTAAATTTTCTAACCTTGATAGATCCAAGGCTTTACTCAGTGAGTTGCAATGTGATAAGTCCAGGCTTTCCAACGATTCCAAACCTTGAAGATCCTCAATCTCACTTAAAAGGAAACATCGACATAGAGATACTTCTTTTAGCATTCTCAAGTTGGATATGTCAGGCAATTGTCCTACAAAGGCACACTCACTCATATCCAAATGTTCTAAGCATTCCAATTTGTCTAGGCCTTGAATCTCGTTTAATAAATTGCATTTTCTGATCTCTAACTTTTTTAACTTTTTCAAGTTTGACAGATCTGGTAATCTTTCAAGATTCCAACAATTTAACGTATTCAAGTATGTTTAGGATTCTAATCTTTGTAGCCCAAGTAATTCAGAAGAATGTACGTCCACACAGTTGAGGGTTCTTAACGGACAGTATGAGAGATCTAGCACTTTCAAATTTATTAGATTCCCAATCGTTGGATTAAGTTCCTCCAAACCCATGGAATGACGAAGAATCAGTATCTCTAAAGTTGTAAATGAAGAAAAGTCAGGACCTCTTCTTATGCCACGGCAATATGAGAGATCAAGAACCTTCAACTTTTTCGCCACCTGTAAAAAGAAGATAGTAAAGTCATTTATTCCAAGGAAAATCATAATACTAGAGGGGAAAAAAGAAGAAGAAAAAAACAAAGATATTAATTATAATATGAGACCTTGAATTGACTCCAACCCTCCCAATCGTCCGTGATATTGCTATGCCACATATCGAGAATAACAAGATTCTTCAAATGAAAATTGGTTGGCGTAAATCGCCACCAGCAACCCCATTCAAGCCATCTTAAATTTGAAAGAAGATGCTTAAAATCTCCATCAAGGTATGTGAAACCTAGTTTAAGAAATCTTAGATTTGGCAGCTGCCTAAAGTCTTGTCCGACAAAAGAACACATACAAGATGGTTCTTTTTGAAATATCATTTCAACAACACGTTCTGAGCAACAGTCAAGATTCAGGGCGACAACGTTTTCCGGTACCTGCCAAAAGGAAACTTTTATATAAAACAGAGATTTATGTGTGGAGTATTAAAAGGAAAGAACAATCAAGATTATTTTCACCTTGTGTTTTAAGAAAAAAAAAAATATTTATCTCAAACATAACAGATCTGTCTAAATATTCTGCTTTTATGCTTAGAATTCAAATTCTAAAAGATGGAACTCAATGAGTTGATTGCGAGCCATAAACCGGAAGATATTTTTTCTTGCGAGTCTTTTATTTTGTAATTTCACAAATAAGGAAATAGAAAAAAATTTGCTAAATAATTAAGAAGGATAAAATTGTTTATAAATTCGGACTAACCATGCCTATCTCGAATAAATTCAAGCCTTCCTGCTCCTGCCACAACCTACTACGACCCCTGCCCGAGTCAAACTTTCTTCATGGACGATATGCCTACCGAGGTCTCTTAGTTGGTCATGCATCCTTAAGGTATTATCATCTCCGACTTTTATTAGAGACCTGAGAACAAGAGCATTAATCCCATTTCTCGGATAATATTTGCAATCTTCCCAGATGTAACAAGCATATGTTTTATCATGTCCAATAAATAAACATGCAATATCGAGGAATATTTGTTGTTCCTCATGCGTTAATGCTTCAAAACTTATTTTCAACTTGCCCCGGACTTAATTCCTTATCTGGTATTTCTTGTAGCTCCCTCCATTTCTCTTCCCATAAAGCTTTATCGTCCTCGCCAAACAATAAAGACCCTCTAGTCACAAGAACCAATGGAAGCCCTGCAGCAGTGGATACAATATCCATAGCCAGGCTATGGTATCCTTCTTTAGGATTGTCCCTCATAAAAGCGTACTTGCTAAATAGTTGAAGAGAATCGTCAAAATTCATAAACTGTGGTTCATTACTCCTACAAACATCAAGTAGACCTTTTTGTTGATAAACTGCTTCGAAGGAAGCTAATACCTTTTTGTTCCTAGCTGTAACTATGATCCTGCTTCCTGAAGCAAACCAATCACACGATCCTGCAAGCTTATCAAATTGAGAGTTTTCATCCACATCATCAAGAACAATAAAAACTTTCTTTCCATGAACTGCATCTTTGATTCTGTTGATTCCATCAGAAACATCAACAATGTCTGAGATTTTTTGGTTTTGGATTTTAGAGAGAAGTTGGTTTTGCCGATTAACAATACCATTGCGTTGTTGTGAGTTTTCTTGAACATTGTCAAGGAAACAACAATGTTCAAAGCATTCACAAAGGCGGTTATAGATGACCTTGGCAATAGTTGTCTTGCCGAGTCCACCCATACCATGGATTCCAACAATTCGTACACCATTGGAGCCAACATCTAACAATTCCTCCATTTCTTTTATGCGCTCATCCATCCCAACCAAGTTGTCTAATACATCAGTGTAATTCTTCTTCAATTTCAACAAAACCATTTCAACAACCTTCTTTACTAGTTCCCCCTCATGCCTGCCAGATATAGAGTTAAAATGTAAAAGGTAAAAGTGACTAAACGGAAAAACTAAATAATATTGAAAAAAGAATAATGTCAATAGCCTTGTAACACAGAGGTATTTATGGTTGGCATTAGGCTTTAGGACAGGAGGGATTAGGTGTTAATTCAGCATTCAGAGTCAAGTAAATTCTAACAAACAACATTTATTCAGAGGTTCATTCAATTAAAGAAAAAAAAACAATATTTTGAAGTTTTATTGAGCATTAAGCAATTAGAGTTCAATACTTAGAAGCTTTTTCAAGATGATTAATAGTTCAATATTTAGAGGCTAAAAATCTTGAATGCTAACAAGAAAACGCACACTTATTTTTCTCGTTTCAAAATGATATTTTGAACATGAAAGACAAGGATAATCCCATAACGTACTTTGCCTAGAAAGTTAATTTTTAATTGCAATTTGGTCATTAGCAATGTAATAAGGTTAAGTGGTTAATGTAATGATGTGGAATACGAAAAGATGATATGTATATTTGTATTTTATTTTAATGTATTTGTATTTAAGGGCCATTCTCTTAATCATATGGAAGGGCCGTTCGATGATGAACCCTTGAAAAATGTATTCGATTTTATTTGACTATAAATGTTGAATACATGGTGTTCTATACTTTTACATTATCCAGAATTAAGTATTCAGAGTTTAACAATCAAGATTAGAAACTAGAAAATGAAACGCCAGCTTACTCTCAATGGATTTTAATCCTAATACTAAGAGAAAAAAAAAACAGATATCATCATTTTTAATAGAATATACATATACTTCTATTATGCTATTCAGCACATAGAGGTAAAAATAAGTACCATATTTATCATAAAGAGGTAAAACCAAATAACAATTCATGAGGTAAAAACAAACTCCAGGTAAAAAAAATGAAAATAAAAAGTAAATGCAATTGACCCCCCAGTTTCTTCCTTGAGTTCCAATCCCTTTATTTGTCCGACTTTTGTCGGTGCCTCTTTCCATCCTTGAACAATCCTTTTGTTGAAAGGCTTTTTACTATACCGGCAAAAAGCCTCCTCGTAACTCCCACTCTGATGCCTTACCTCGTGTGGATCAACATCATAGAAAATAGGGAAAATCACTTGCCCGCCATTGGCCTGACACTCCACCATCAGTGCAAGCTCAAGCAGGCACCATTTACTGGAAGCATAGTTCCTAGAAAAGACCGGGATCGAGATTTTAGATTCCTTGATAGCTTTGAGAAGCTCGAGGCCGATCTCTTCACCAACGTGAAGACCTTCATTATCTCTAAAAGTGCGAATACCAGCACCACGAAGATAGGTGTAGAGGAAATCAGTGAAGCCTTTACGAGTGTCTTTGCCGCAAAAACTCAAAAATACCTCGTATTGGCCTGATAATAATGGATCTGATTCTGTACTGTCGCTGAGAATTGGAGTTGGGATTTTTGGTGGAATTCCCCTGTTCTTGCTCTTCTTAAGAGATTTACTAAACACAAACCAGATGATTGCAGCTGTAATTGTTACAATCAATCCCTCCCTATTCATTCTTGTTTTTCCTTTACACTACTAATAATTATATCTATTGATTTATAAAAGATTGATTCTGATTTTTGTTCTGTTTAACTCTTGGAAGTAATGCTAACCACAAGAATGAATAACATATCAATATGCAATATAGATATTTTTTTCTATTTCCCACCAAGCACACGGATAGAAACTTAAGCGCGTTTTTCAAATGAAAGATTTTCGCTCGTGTGCTATTTCTTTTTAGCTAAGGTTGCAATCGAAAAGTTGAATAAGGGCCCGTTTGGTTGCGTAAATTACTTAATTTTAGAATTAGTTAATTTTCGATTGAAGAATTGTGAATTTGCTCATTTATGAATAATTCAATTCTAATTCAAGTAGTGTTTGGAAAACTTAAACGAGAAATTCCGATTGTTAGAATAAAAACATGTTCTCTATTGTTCAATGTTATTTAAAATTTTGTCTAGATGCATCAACATCACCGGTAGAAACTAAATCTTCTCAAAAAAATAGAATTAGAATGAATTATCTAATTCTAGAATTAGGCAATTTCAAGTTTTACTTGAAATGACTTAATTTGAGTTTTTGTGAATCAACTTGAATTATCATATTCACAATTGTTCAATTTACACAACCAAACACTAATAAATGAATATTTTGTAAATTACTTAATTGAATATTATCTAATTCGCAATTTGAAGGACAACCAAACGGGCCGTAAGTGAATGGGATTAAATAAATTGACCTTATATTTAGGGTGCGTTATTTTATTTTATTTTTATCGTTAATTGCTTAGTGTTGATTACTAATTGTTAAGTTTTAAATGCTGAATTTAAATGTTGAAAATGATATTTGTTTTTTATTCTAAAAAGTTTTGAATTTTATGTTTTTTTATAAAACCATGATTTAAATTCACCATTGAACATTCAGCGGGACTAACGTCTCTTAATGTTGAATGTTTAATCATTAAAAAAATATCCGTTAACCTCTTAATGATTTTAAAAAACAAATATCATATTGCACATCTAAATGCTTAATACTTTTTTCATTACGCATTTAAAGGTAAAAACAAACACTCACTTAGTGTTATAACCTCACTTAGTGTTAGTTATAACTGAATATCGGAGTGGATTATATAGCCTATAGAGGCCTCTTGATGTTTTTGGTTTCGAGCAGGGTAAAAATTAGGAAGATTTAAGTCAAACATAAAAATTAGAATTTATTTTGGTTCAGTTCGGTTTCGATTTTTGAATCATCTAAACCCAGACCCAAATTAAAATTTTCGGTTAGGTTTCAATTCAAGTTTATTCACTTTTCATATGTTTTATTTTTTTTAAATAAGAAATTTTAAGGGAACGTCAAATAAGCACTCTGCCACAATTAATTTCAGTTATGTTTTGTAGTTATAATCTCTATGACCACTTTATCATTGAACAGTAAGAGTATCATCTTAACTTTACGCGAAACATAAGAAAGTGGAATACCAAAGTGCCAAACAGCTAGGCAGTTAAAACACAACTAGAAATGAAACTATAACTAATATCGGCCATTAGTTAAAAAGAATTTTGATGTATAGATGGAAAATAAAATACACACTGACAATGGATAAGATTGATCTTTTCTATAAACTTTCATCATATGCTTCACTTCCTATGTAATTAAGAAAAATTGCAAATAAGCATACTTTGGTTCAACTCAGTTCGGTTTGTTTTTGTAATGGCCAGCCCGAAATCCAACCGTAACTTATTTGGTTTCAATTCGGTTTCTTCAGTTTGGATTTTAAGTTTTTTTCGGTTCATTTTTTACTAATCCGTTTTCAAATTCAGCACAACTCCCCCTAGTCTTACCGGGTGTCCATAAGAGGGATTAAACAAACCAACTATAGAGGAGGGATTATTTTATCTCGTCTAGCTGGGATTAATCATATTTAACCTTCTTATCCAATACATCAAACGCATGGTATCCAGTCCAGTTTATATACCCCAACTAATCCCTCATTGGGGTAAGCAAGAAAGGCAGCTTCCTTGAGCTTCCAATTTTTAGACAATTTTTAAGAGCCCCATATTTTTATTTGTATATAATGTAATTATGAGCTATTTACTTCAATTTCAATACATACGTGTAAAGGGGCCATATTTTAAAAAAAAATCCTCGGGTCCCTAAAATTTTTGGAACTTTCCAAACCAACACTGCATCTTGCGACTAAGGGATTTACAAGATATTCCCCAAAATTTTCATCCCATGACTTATGCTTCACAAAATGTTATCGCTTATGTGCCTTTTAGTGAAAAAGTAATGCTACACTCATATAAAAATATGCACAAAAACTATGTATAAGATGAGGTGACCTAGATATATTAGTTTCACTAGAGTTCAAATCCAAAATTAAATAGAGCAACTTACGGCCTACAAACCAACTTAAATAAACAATGTTCATACCCACTATACTAAATACACGCATGGACTACATCAAAAACTAGCCCACCGAAGATAACAAGTCTACACATAGCCCAATCAAGGCCAAAGTCACTTAAGCACACTACAAGAATTTTACCTTTATAAAATTGTTTTTAAAATTAACTTTATGTTAGTTTTGAAAAAAGTCATTAAAGATAAGGTTTTTGCTTTTTATGATTGTTTTTTGAAAAAAATGTCATTTTCGTTTATTTTTTATGACTCTTTCAAATTAATTCTCATGTATGTTTAGTAACTTTATGTCAGTTTTATCAAAAAAGTCATAAAAGATAATTTTGTTTTGTTCTTCTTATGACTATTTTTCTGAAAAAGGTTATTTTCATTTTTGACAATATAATTATAAAAGGTAAAAATATTCTAGTATTATGAGAATTTTAGAATTTTGAGATATATATATATATATATTAAATAAGCAAAAAAGGGTCATATGTATATTTTTAAATAGTGAATGGGTTGCTGAATTGAGGAGGGAAAAAAAAGTTTTAAATTGAAGCGTAGTGTGTATGTTGTGAAGAAAATGTAAACTATACTAATAAGATATAAAATTAATTATTAGCCATTATGTAATAATAGAGCTACTTGGTAGGGAGGTAGTGTTGTTGTGTTGGCTCCGTCTTGAGATACTAAGTTCAAATCTTGCAAATGGTAAATTTTTGTTATCCCTTATGACATTTTTTTGCTACTAGAAAAACAGTCATAAATAAGCTTTTATAACTCTTTACAAATCACAAAAAGGTTAAACATTAAACATGGCTTATGACTCTTTAAAAATCATAAAAAGGTTAAACACTAAACATGGCAGCTATACAAGAGTTTGTATGGAATGAATAACGAGGGGATTTTCTGGGCATTTTTGTTATTTTCATTTGACTTTTGATTGACCAAACGCTCAAAGACATGAAGTGGAGTAATGCTTCTTTTAAAATGAGCGTCGCTAATTATACAAATTACTTTATTCGATAACATGTTATCTAATTTACTCGGTGTTATTGTACCAAATATGTGTATATTATATCGGTGCAATAGGATTGAGTTATAGTTAAAAAAAAAATACACCAACTTTGTCCTATTAATTACATTAAAATAATATACACATAATTAGTGCTATTATACCAAATATATACATATTACCTCAATACAAAAGAATATGTTAATGTGTTAATTAACGCCACCCTTTGAAAATGAATGTCAAGAGTCCAGTTTTTCTCAAAAAAATTGGATGCCAAAGTTTCATGATTTCATCTTTAGCTATAACTTAACTGACCTGATAATTGGTCAGTTACGGTCATGATTGTATCGGATGTTATTATATTTAGAGTGTTATTGATTCAAGTTTAAATGAGTGTCTTTTTTATCAGGCAAAAAATTAATAGTCAAACTCGATTTATAGCTTAACGAATTACTCGGCATGATTTGTTAATAAAAATTATTTTTTTTTATATATAATATTATATGTATATGTATTGTAAATTCAATTCTAATTAGGAAGTATATGTGCAATACAAATAATATACGTATAACTAAAAATATACATACATAAATGTATACATATAAAATATTATATAAATATGTATATTAACGGATTTTAACGGTTATTATATGAAAATGAATATTAACTACTTATTATGTTTTATTGAGCAGTACTAACACAATTCAAAACTATTAAGTTTTCACCCATTAATTTATAACTTTATGCTGATTTATGTCATGTTACTGTGTCGGGTGTTATTTTGCCATGCTTAGTTCAAAGAGAGGGTTTGTATGTGCATTATGGACACTAGCATTAAAATGTTACGTTTCAATTTTCTGGGATATACATTATTTTAATTTTAATAAACTATATTATATATACAACTCTAAATAGAACAATCTTCACACTAAGCAAATGAAGTATCGTCCATTACGAGTGCTAAACGAAAGAATTTTTTAATAAAATTTGATAGAGATGATTACTATAATAAGTATATCATTTTTACAAAATTTTAAACAGGAAGTGGGCATAATATAATGAAAATGTGATTTATATATATATATATATATATATATTCATCTTTCTTTCTCTCATACACCCTATTTTGTACAAGTTTTATAACGGCTGCCGTTTTCGGACTCACAAACGAGACAGACAGACAGACAAGCTCTGCTCGCGATCAAGGATATGATACCGGGTGATCCGTTGATGGTCTTTCGGACGTGGAATAATTCTCTACATTTCTGTAATTGGCGTGGCGTTACGTGCAGTACTAGACATCAAAGAATAACAATTTTGGACTTGGCGTCGTTAGAGCTAGCAGGCTCAGTGTCGCCTCAAATTGGAAACCTTACTTTTCTTCAAGAAATCTCCCTCGTAAACAACGCCTTCACCGGTGAACTCCCTCAGGAAATAGGCCGGTTATCTCGCTTGCAATATCTTTACATTAGCAACAACTCATTTCAAGGTAAATTCCCCAAAAACATAAGCCGTTGCTCAAATTTGAAAGTGATTGATATATATGATAACAATTTCGTAGGGGAGATCCCTACGGAACTAGGCTCTTTGTCTTCTCTGTTGCATATGAATCTTTCAAAAAATCATTTTTCTAGTCGAATTCCACCTTCACTTGGTAATCTCTCCGCTCTTCGTTCGTTTATTGTTAACGAAAATAGTCTCCATGGAGAAATACCTTCTGAACTTGGGCACCTTTCTAAACTTGAGGCTTTTCAGGTTTTTTCTAACAATTTAACCGGAATGATTCCGCTCCAACTCTTTAATATCTCATCGATCACTTCTTTTGCGGTGCCCCTGAACCAATTAACCGGTGAACTCCCATCGAATTTAGGATTAACCCTTCCGAATTTGCAAGAATTTTATTTTGGAGGTAATAATTTTTCAGGTCCTTTTCCACCATCGTTATCTAATGCTTCGAAACTCACTCTATTCGATATTGCTTGGAATAGTTTCACCGGGCCAATACCAATGAATTTGGGAAGCCTTCATAATCTCGAAGCAATGAATCTTGTTGCAAATAAACTTGGAAATGGTAAACCCGACGACTTGAGCTTCTTGAATTCAATGTCCAATTGTACCAAATTGACAAGATTGTATTTAGTAAATAATGGGTTTGGTGGTGTACTTCCTAATTCCATCGCGAATTTCTCAAGGAAGCTCACCGCGTTGAGGCTCGATGGCAACTACATAATTGGAAGTATACCGAAAGCGATTGGGAACCTTGTCAGCTTGGAGATAGTAGCACTCAATGAGAATTTGCTTGAAGGTACAATTCCAGAATCTATTGGAAAACTTTCCAAGCTTCAAGGGTTGTACCTTTACAACAATAACATCTCTGGTGAAATTCCTTCATCTATCGGAAACATGACTAGATTGAGCGTTTTTGCTTCTCAAGTGAATATGCTTGAAGGAAGTATACCGATTTCTTTGGGTAATTGCAAAAACTTGCAAGCACTAGATCTCCAAAGCAATCAATTAACCGGTTTGATACCTGTGGAGATTATCGGCCTTACTTCTTTGTCAATTGCGCTTTTATTGAATAAAAATCACTTGATAGGACCATTGCCATCTCAAGTTGGTAGCTTGAAGAATCTCGGGCAATTGGACGTTTCAGGGAATAGATTAACCGGTACAATTCCGAGTAGTCTTGGTCATTGTCAAGTGCTGGAATATCTATACATGCAGGATAACCTTTTTGAAGGTACCATCCCATTGACTTTTGAACGATTAAAGGGCATTCAAGTCCTAAATCTATCTCACAATAATTTGTCCGGCGAAATTCCAAGATTACTAGGCGAGCTTCCCTTGATTCAAAATCTCGACCTCTCATTTAATTCATTCGAGGGCGAAGTACCAGATGAAGGAGCTTTCAAGAACATGAGCTCATTCTCTATAGTGGGAAATACGAATCTTTGCGGTGGAATCCAAGCATTGCAATTACCTACATGTCCTAAGGATTTTCCGAAGGACAAAGGAAAGCGTTTCCCTCATAGATTAATACCCATGTTAATCATTGTCCCAATTGTTATATTGTTAGCATGTCTTTTTGCGATTCTTTATCGCCTCAGAAAATCCAAAAAGCTGAACAATTCGGAGTCAGAGGTGCAAAATGAGTATCTGAAAGTCTCTTACGGAAAGCTTCTTCAAGCGACCAACGGATTTTCCTCAACCAATTTGATAGGTGAAGGAAGCTTTGGTTCCGTTTATAAAGGGATTCTCAATCCTCAAAACCAAATTGTTGCCGTTAAGGTACTCAACCTCCAACAAAGTGGAGCTGCAAAAAGCTTCTTGGCCGAATGTGAAACACTGCGGAACATTCGCCATCGGAATCTTATCAAGATTATCACAACTTGCTCAAGCACTGATTTTAAAGGCAACGAATTCAAGGCTTTGGTCTTGGAGTTCATGCCGAATGGCAGTTTAGAGGGTTGGTTACATCAAGATCGGCATAATAGAGGAAAGTTGAACCTACTCCACAGGCTAAATATCGCCATTGATGTAGCGAATGCATTGGATTATCTGCATCATCAATGTGAGACGTCCATTACCCATTGTGATTTAAAGCCGAGTAATGTCCTTCTTGATGAAGATCTATGTGCCCACGTAAGTGATTTTGGACTGGCAAAGTTTCACTTAGCCGCCACCAGTCAATCCAATCTTTCACAAGCAAGTTCGATGGCGATTAGAGGAACAATCGGATATGTTGCCCCAGGTAATTGCTAACCAATTGTTTTCCTTGTTGCAATTTGTAAATGAGATCGATTATTTTAGTTTCTTATATATGAAATTTTCAAGTTTGAATTGGGAAAACTTAATCAAAAACTAGAGTAAAATTTTATAAGGAAATAGTAATAGTGAAATTTTATCAATAACGAGGGAGATGCAAATTCATCTCTAGAAACTGGCTTTCGCCTGTGTTTGCTATACCTTCTGTGGAATGCTTAATTTTTAGTTAGGCGGTGAAAATCACCTCCTCGGTCAAGCCTTCAAGCTCTGGCTTCTCAGGGGGCTGCACTTACCATTGAAATCGGAACTTTGAACTTAATTCTCGAAAACAATACAAGTTTCAAAGTGAAAGAATTTTTATAGCAAAATAACATGCAAAAGAGTATATACTCAGTTTGTTCACATGATTGAGCTCAACTAGTTTCGGGTAATTTCTTAATTCTTTCATATATTGTAGAGTACGGAATGGGCCGCAACGTATCAGCGCAGGGTGATGTGTACAGCTACGGCATTCTCTTAATGGAAATGTTCACCGGAAAAAGACCCACCAACGAAATGTTTACAGACGATTTTAGCCTCCATAATTACGTTAAGGCGAATCTCCCGAATCAAGTGATACAAATTATTGATCCGCAAATTATAGAGGAGGATGATGAACAAGTTAGCAGCCATGGAAAAAGGAAAGCCAACAATTCCATCAGGGAGGTTTGCTTGGCTGTGATTCTTCAAGTTGGAGTTTCGTGTTCTATCGAATCGCCATTAGAAAGAATCGATATCGGAGAAGCTCTTGTGGAACTGAATATGGTTAGAAATGAATTTCTAGGCATGGGTAAAGAAGATTTAGAATGCCAAAGATTTTGATTTTTGTAATTGTAAGTTTTGTACATGTAAACTTTGTGCGTGGATTTGAATTGTTTTGGGTGTCTACTTTCGCTCGAGCAAAATAAAAGTTAAATTAAACACAATTTTCATTAGAGGAACACAAATTATCATTGTGTTGTAATAAGTATTTTCAATGATTTTGAGTAGTTTACTGTAACAAGTCCTTGAGTTTTTTTAACACAATCTTTTAACAGTTGGACCGTTAATGAATCAAATCTAAGACCATCTCCAATGAAATTTATACCAACTTACGCTAAATATATATATATATAAACATTATACCAATACAAAATGATAGAATTTTCTATATGCATTTTTACGTGACATGACCAGTTACATGAAAAATTTCTGGTCGTATCATATATATATACGGAACTTGTTAAATTGAGTTTACAAAACATTACGCAATAAAAAATTAATTGCATTTTAGAAAATAAGAAGAATTGGATTATACTGATTAATTCTAAGTTGTACACAAGAATTAAATTTGTCGACAAAAGAATATGCTAGCTGATGCAAGAGTTTGTATTTTCTAATTTTTTTCCACGGAAGCTGATGCTGGTGTCTTTTTTAATATTTTGAAATTGTCAAATGATGATGCGTAAAATAGACTAGAGGACATAGTTTACTATTTCATTGACAAAACTTGATGGTTTTTATTTGACTACATCAAAGCAACGTATTTTTTCTGTTCACTTTCTGGGCATGATGGGCAAGACATCTAAATTATATGTTGACTGTTAATATCTGTTTAGAGGTGGGATTTTTTTTTCTTTAATACAAATCTAGTATTTTAATTTGCAATTACCGCATTAGGCTAAAATAGTCTAGGTAGTCACTAAAAAGACGCGAGAGAGGCTTAAATAAGTTCAGGAAAACAGGCATTCGGTCCTTGAGATGAAAATTTGAAGGATGTAGTCCACTACTTTTGTCCGTATCTCTAGAAACTCGACCAGTTTCTACCGGTTCTGCAATTAGTATCTTTCAATTCCGCAATCAATATCTAACAGTTCTAGTCCTTGCTAGTATCTCTGGATACTGTGAGACAAATATTGTGATTCAGTATCTCCCAAAGGCTACATCCATTGAAAACAAATATTGTAGACCGCACTTAAAAAATATTCAAACTCAAAAGACCAAACAAACCTCCCCCAACCACCAAAAAAAAAATATAGGCATATGAAGTGGTTTAAAATTAACACCATTCTACTTTCAATGAACAGTCCATTCAAATAACAGAAGATAATGTTGCTAACTTGCTATGAAAATCTATATAATGAAAAAATACATTATGATTTCAAATTCATTTAAGCAACTGTCAACATTGTTCAAAGTTTCGGATTTCAAACCAACCCATCATATAGAAGATATCAACAGCTCAAAAAAATAAATAAATAGACTGAAAAAGATATACTTGTCGGCCATAATTTACGTGCTACTTGTTCTTGATCTAAGGTGTCGCATCATTCATGCATAAGATGGAGCCAAGCATTCGTCAACCATGTCTACGAGGTTAGGGTTTTCCAGTGCTGCCGCCACCCTTTCTTTATCGTTCAACTGTTTATTCACTGAAACCAAAACAACAATACGATCCAAGTTAATTTTACCCTTTTAAACAGGTGATGCATCAAGCGCATATGCAACTTGACTCCATCCCCTAAAAGGGGTGGGACCATACACAAAATAAATTGAAAAATATTTCGATAAACAATTAATAGTTGAACAACAAAGGCAATTTCTTCGTACTAGATTTCACGCAAACTCTTACGCTAGAACTGATTGCATTAGCATTAACAATGTCTGCGAGGTAGCCGTACCGAGTAAAAATAGCTTCTATTAATGTAATATACTATCCAAATGCATGATATGCAACTTTCTTCTTGAGCAAAAGCCAATACAGATTTGACAATAGCACTTCCCAGTCTGCAAGCTAAATTATTAATGAGTGACTTCACTCAGACCATTGGCATCACATAAGGCTTTTCGCTGAAAAAGAAAATTATACACACATTTCCTGATAAAGTCCCATTTAATGATATCCTGGATTAGGTTAAGAGGCACCAGTGTTCTAAAAATCCCCGCATAGGGCAGCCTAATCTGCCAGGATAGCAATTCAACAGGACTAAGGGAGTTTTTAACTTGTTTTTGTGCTAAAAATTCTTGTTGTTATATTTGAATTATGAAAAATATTTGTTTAACAAACTCTTAATGTCTGAAGTAAAGTCAGAATCTTGTAAATTTATATTTTTAAAATATACATATATATATAAATAAAACAATCGGCCAGCCTAAACGACAAGTCCCCGCATAGGGGCTATATGACCGCCCTACGTTTGCCCAGCGCATTTTATAACATTGAGAGGCACTATGGCAAAAGGACTCCTTAAAAGAGTAAATCCCAGAGGACACCTTACATTTTGTTATTTCCTTTTCAAAATAGGGACACCCATTTTTGTTTACCTAAAATACCCTTCCACATCTTATCCCAAAAACAAGAAGGAAATACATTCACTACTACATCCGTCTCAATACAAGAGTCGCACTTTTTTCTTTGGAATTTTGGGAAGTTTCAAATGAAGTATGCCATTTTGAAAATAAACGTGCCAAATCTGATCACATTTTAAACATGTTTGTAAACATGTTTGGTCTTCACGATAACTTTTATCCAAGTTCTTTTTTCTTAAAAAATTCCCAAAGATAGGAAGTACTAATGCTACAGTTCGTCATTAATGAAGATAGTTTTGCAAGAGGCGCTGAACTCATGCAGCACTGCTTAAGGAACTTATACAGGAAAAAGGGAGGCACACGCACACGCGTGAGAGAGAGAGAGAGAGACCTGCAGCTTCAGTTGCATGAGTCCCAGGTGCTACCCTTATGTCCACCTACCAAAAACAAATAAAGTGAAATGAGGTGAGTAATTTCTAAGTAAATGGAAGTTTGATAATAATTTCTATCACAAAGTAACATCAATAAAGCATCATATAATGCCTGTGATGGATGAGAAATACAACTCAACGTGATTAACTAAAAGAACAAACAAAGAGGATAACATTGAGTCTTTGTCTAATGATAACGAAGTTGGAAAATGATTAGAAAAACAATTGCTTTTTACGAGAAATTTGAAGATGGGATGAATAAATTGGTGAGATGTTCTCCATCATGTTTTTATTTTATGAGTAGATATTCTCCATCTTTTCTTGTTTTTCATGGAAAATCTTCTTCTTCACTACCCAAAGAATTTTATTGCATGAAAAAATCACTGAATTTATTTTCCAACATCTCATAAAAATCAATTGTTTCTCTACCCTAATCGTGCATCTTTTCCATGGAAAAACCTCCAAATCATATGATCCATCTTTGGTGGTATTCGATTGCATAATTCATAATCAATATCATGGTACAACTTGCTTTAACCAAACTTTTCATTTGCAAGTAATTAAAAATATATTATCACCTCCTTTTCTACACATAAAACAATTCCATGTAATCCCATTCTTTCCCAAGTAAGCCAGTCAAATACACCCTACAAGAATCAATATCACCCTAAGCACCACCCTCTTCAATCCCATTCTCATCTGAGTGATCATCAAAGAAATTAGCTTCAGATGAATTCAACAACGGCAAGTCTGGCCCAGCCAACATGATCTCAAAACTCATGCATCAAAAGTCCACTCTCAATCTCCGAATAAATATCAAAATATAATTCCAATACTAGGAAATCAATATATCTATTATTAAAAGTTATGAGACTGCTCATGCCTCAAACCAGACACACCTAACGCACATAATAGCATACTGTTGGACCTAACTAGTTTGTTATGGACGTGGCACACATCAGCCAAGGCCACGACACACTCAATTAAAACAAGACAATATCTTAAGAGACTTACATATTTTGAGTGCAGGGTTGTCGTTTGGTGGTGCAACACAACTTATGACACTTCATGTGTTTAGACCTGGCAATTTAAGGCAGGCACGGATTCACGATAACATGGCATAAAATCGAAAAGAAATTACCAGGTTTGGGTCAACCCATCGTAACCGTTTTGCTTAATGAATCTGGTTCGTATATATTCGCGATCCCGGTAGCCACCCGTTAAAAAAAATTTAGACGACGGCACCTATTGTCATTTTACCCAAAGGAAACCCTAACTATAAACTCAAAGTTTTCCTCTTTCTTATGCTACTACTGATTGCTGTTGATGATCATGTTGATTTAGTTCAAATGGTGTTGCAATTTTAGATTTTCAAGCTTAGGTTCTAGGTTAACAGGTTAAAACAAATTGAATCAGGCTGTATCATTCCTTAACGGGTCATGTATGAATTTAATTTTTTTACCCGTTGTTAAATGTATCATATATGGGTGAAACCTTTTCTCACCCAACACGAAACCGACACCAACCCCACCCCTTGCCAGACCTATATGTCTATTACTACCGCTCTGCTTTAGTGCCTCAGTGGCTACAGGGAGCCATGACATGTAGGTGGACACTTATGGCACCCAACAAGGGAATCGATGGCACGTCTTTGGGGCAGCCTTGAGGCATTCATGGGACATTGTTGGCATCTGCTAGCCATCAGTCTGTCTTGGCAAATACATGAGAGCGTCGTCATTTGGCATCGGCTACCAAATGGCAACCATTGGTTGAGAGTAAGTCGGGTTAAGATGCACTTGGGTGCCACTGCAGGCATGCACAACCAAGTTGTGCCCAGCCTAGACAACTGGGTTGGCTTGGGTGTCACTTAGGATTTTTCCCTCTAGCGGTATTATAGGGACCTGTCCGTAGCTAAGGCATGCAAGTCCCACTCAGCACAGCAATCTGGGATTTGTTGGGCCATTGGCACAACGGCTCAGTCATGAGTTGGGCAAGGCAATTTAATGAAGGTAAATATCTCGTGCGGCCAAAACTATGTCATATCGGGCTCGTTCATACATCACAAGATGCATGGATGCAATTGTATGTGCGGTATTGTCTGATGGGGAACAAGAGCAACCACTTGGACAAGTGTGTCGCAAGAGATGCAGTAGTAGTTTGCAGCTCAAAACTTCCTCATTGGCAGCGGGCATGCTGTTTAAAATGTTGGCAGTCCAATACAATGAAGGAGAGATCTGGATATTTGAGAAAGCCAGCCTACAGTAAGGTGATTTGGGTGTTTCCTTTGTATTGAGTTGAGTTTAACAAAGGGTTACAAAAGAAATTCATATAAATTTGTGTGTTGCCTTTATTTGTTTAATTATGTTGCATTACGTTGTGTGCTTGTGCAAACTGTGTGGAAAAACTAGAGCCACTAGAAAACCCACTTTGTTTGGGATTGACTGAGCAAGTCTTTTGGGGGAGGGCGGAGAATTACCCTGTGACATAACATATCATTAGATACAGAAACCAAATAGCTTGTTAAAGTGCCCTAAGGCAGCCTTGTGAACATAAAACAATCACCGGAGGCGGCCCTTCCAAATATTTGCTAATTGACCCAATAGCTTGTTAAAGTGCCCTACAACTCTAAGGCCCTATTTACACCAAGATTCAAATTTTGGGATGATTCGATGAAATTCTAGTGTCATTAATGAGCCTGATGTCTTCCCTCACGTCTCTGCTCCATCGTCCTATTACTGCCAAAGTGCTAAGTGCCACATAAATGCATTTTCCACTCCTCTACGCTCTGCTCTGATATGAGTCATATGACCAAGCCACCCTTTGCAATGGCTGTACACTGGAATTCCTCCATCATTTCACCCGAGAGGGAACTTAAAATCTATTTTCATGAGCCAATCCTTCTTCCTTAATTTAGATGGATATCAACCACCAGCAAAGGCCGACAGCTTACCCTTGTTTTTATTTGGTTGACGTGCCTATATCTAGTTGAATTTTCACACAATCATCCCACTAAATATTCTTCACTAAAGCAACAAGTCCCCTTCTTCTTTACTGCTTACAAACAAACAAGTGTCATCAGCAAAGCAGATATCCTCCACCTTAAAATGCCAAAATAAGATAACTTTTCTAACGAATGAACACCCAAAAGTCAGAAAGGTTCTCTTTCAAACACTACTGCAAAATCCCGCTTTATTGGAGGAATCCAATGGGGCTGAATTTGCTTGATTGGTTTGAGATTTACATGCAACTTCTGAAAATAAGACCTTTAGTCTCAACTACAATCAAATTGATAGGACAATCACTCTCCCATATTAAGAATCACACTTCCTTTTCTGGGACATCCCAAATTAAGAATTAGATTTCAATTTACAAATACCAAAATGGAAACTGAATGATCATCAATTAGATTAATGCTTTCTTAAAAAGGTAAATGGTCTATCTTAATTTGGGCAATAATCCTATGTACAACATACAAACACCCCGTCCCCCTTCTTTCTTTTTCTCTTTTAGCACTGATTAGGATCTCCACTCATTGTCTCTCCCATCCTTTAAATGAAAAGACCAAAAACCCTGCTCAAATCCTAGCCACAAACTTTTTTATACATGACAGAAATACAGGATGCAATGGAAACAACCACAGATTTTTCCACTAGCGCCACCATTCAACAATGTATTCTTTCTTATCAGTTGATAGGAACCTATTTATAGCATCAAACTCCTTATTTACAGTACAGAAACCCAAAGAAGTCTAGTTCACTGCAACAGCATCTTTACTGACAACCCAGCAAATTAAACATATCCACCAACTACTTAATTTTATATATATAGGCTTGGGATCAACCTGACATAAGAAGCTATATATATTTGATTCCTGCGCTTGCAAGTGCTTAATTATATCATGAGTATTTACCTAGAGAAATAAAAGGATTACCTATTTACTTGTTCTATACACTGCAGGCACCGACAAGTGACAACACATGAGAAAAGAGAAACTAATTTCACAAAAGCATCAAAAATCTTTTATCAAGGGCTATAGAATGCGGTGCTATAGCCTGGATACAGATTCAGAGAGTTTGCACTACGTAATGAAAGTTAAATGTTTCATTGAATAACCGTACTTGAAAAAGAAAATGGAAAAGGAAAATGAAAATGAAAATTTGGTTGTTCTAATATGTTATATCATGCCAAATCTCTTTTCTTTTGAGAGAGGAAGCAATGTTATATAGTGATTCTAATGTTTCCACATTTATGGTTGCATTTTTCTCTTCTTTGACGACTACGTTTCCTCACACATTTCTGTAACTTCCCTTTTCGTTAATGGAATTATTTTCCCATCAAAAAGGTCAGTAGAATAAACACATTTCCCTAGGCAAGGTGTGGTTAGGCACGACACTATGACCGGATTTATTTTTTTGCACGTGATGTACAAGGAACCAAATGAACCAAACCAGAATAATAAACCAGCAACTAGACAAGGAGAAATTAAACAAAGATCAAACGAACTTCCACCACCAACTCACTTCCAAGACCTTTAAGTACATAAGGAAGAGGGTAAGAGCAAAAGGAAAGCAATGTAGACCTGAAGCCAGGGGCCACAAAGCTCTACAGTCAAGCCAAAAAAAAAATTTAAATACACCCCCACCCCCTGCAGGGAAAATATGATAAATAATTTCCTATATAAAGATACCTCATATTAAATTTAAAGCTTTCCAAAAATGAAAATACATAACTGGGCTTATGGAATCTACTGATAGTCGCATAATAAATTAATAACAAAACTTTAGCACGTAGAGAACACATATAGGCATACACGTGAACATGGCAAGGCGTAAGAACCTCATTCTCCAACTTTACACTACTTACAAGACCTTAGAAACCTTTAGAGGCTTGAATGGTGTTATAACAGAAGGCTGAAGGCCTAACTTTACAAGGGCATGGCCTCTTAAAAAATACCATATTTACTTGTTCGTTTTTCTTCATTTTTATAAATAACCATTTGTCCCTCCTTCCCAAATTAAGAGTCCACAATTCCTTTTTGGGATGTCCCCAATTAAGAGTTCACAATCCTTTTCAAAACTCACGATAGCAAACAAGTTTCTCTTCTAAACCATTGATTTTCATGAAATTCATGCATTTTTAAAAAATGTGAAATCAAACATGGACTCTTAATTAGGGAAGGAGTATAGAAAAATGAAAAGCCTGTACATCAAGTATTGGAATTGAAATGATTACATTTACAAATGTTCTCCAACTCGGCAGTTTTAAGCAAATAGTGACAGAGAATGTCATTATGAAAAAGTAAAGAATAGAAAAGAGAGATCATACCTTATAACGTGAAGGTAGGCTACGCATAAGCTTCACACGTAAACAAAGGCCAATAACCGTTGCCATACTGCAATGCTCAACTGTGGGAGTGAACGTGACCCTGAACGAAAGAATATTTTCCATTCAAATGGCATAACAAATCTCATTGATTGCGGACTACAAAGTGCAAACAGGGCAATATGGCAGTAGATTTTCTTCATACCTTACATGACTATTCTCGTCATTTACCTCGACTGCCTCTTCTGATATGACTTTTAGCTCTTCCAAAGAATATGGATGCTCCGGATCTTTTATGTCTCTAATATGGTGTAAGAAAGGCTAAGGAAATATGGCTTTTTTATAAGTAGATTGTGTACGATCTGAAATGTTACAGTTCTATGTTGATGATATGTACGAGGACATAACTGATTGAATTTCCTTAATGCCCACCTCCAAGGGTACTTACATAACAAGAGCTTATCGGAAATAAGGAAATCACATGGGTACCCTATCAATGGATCGGATGTCTACCTGAATCCAATTCAAATCCAATCCCATTATTCGAATGTGGTAAGGTAGTTTTAATCCATTTAGCAAAATCCGTTAAGCCATCCAACCCATTTCTAATCCAGTCCGACACGTATATACACATGTTTATGTATACATCCTTACACATGGATAAATCATAAGTTGTCTAATTAGCAGTTTGAGGGAAAACCAAATGGGTCCCAAGAGAATAGGTAAAATCCTAAAAATTACGTCCTTCGAGAAAGAAAAGGTATGGCCCAAAATAAAAAACTAAATAGACAGTTGACGCAAGTAGTAGCACATAAATGTAAGCAAAGTAAAAGGATATCAAAAATTTCCAGTTGATCAATGACTTCCGCAGCATACTCATCCACATCACCAGGTCCAGGTCCAGTCCGAGCACGCCGCTCCTTTTTCTCATACACAGTAGGATTGGCATTGATTAATCCGGAAACCATGTTTACTCAGCCTTCTGCAGTTCCAGGAACTAAATACAAGTTGCAATTAGATGAATTGCAAAGTACCCAAACCAATAGAAAGCCACAAATTTACAACAAAGTCAAAATAACTGTAAGAAACATGAGCCACACGACAGCAGTGGCGGACCCAGGAATTTAAAATTGGGGGTGAGGGGGGGTTTGAAACTTAAAGCAAACAAAAATATATTTAAAGCCATAAAATTTAACCACAAGCATAATTGCATTAAAAGTAATACTTGACACAACTAAAAATCTTAAATAACAGGCAATTAATCAACAATATATTAAACAAAAACCTTTTGGCCCACTAATTGTTAAAGTAATAAAATGATTAGAAAACTAGACAACTAGTTAATTTTCTTGACAATTTCGAAAGAAAACAAAAAAGTCTTAAGTAGTTTCATAAGATGTTCTTTAACTTTGTTTTCATTTACGAACAAAATTTCTTATCTACAATCTAAATGATAAATTTCATGAATAAAAAATATTTCTCCAAATCACAAGCCATATTTTCAATTATGTTGCAACCGTGTAAAGCGTAAATTGTGTAATCAAACGTACCATTCATCGGATAATTTAATAAACCACATATAACTAATATTTTAAAATTAGGGGTTTAAACCTAAATCACTTGATATTCAACAATTAATCAATATTTCAAGAAATACACTTAACATTATACAATTAATCAAGAAATACAACTCATATTATGCATGTAATCAAGAAATATATTTATACCTAATATTAAAAAGTAGATATAAGAAATTAAATACCTTGAAATGAAAAGTGGAGAGTGGGAGGGATGGAGGGCAAGCAGTGGACTCGTGGCTGGAAGACGATCACGCCGGACACCGGAAGAAGAAGAGGAGAGAAGGGAAGAAAGAAGATATACTAGAGAGAGAGCAACCGAGAACGGAGAAACTGAGAAAGAGAGATGAAAGCCGAACGGACGGGCGTAAAGTCTGGCGTGGGTGAGTTTTGATAAAAGTTGAAATTTTCTAATGCTCCGTGAAGTTTTGACCTTGCAGTTAGGTACCCTTAAATATAAATTTAGATGATATTATTGACCCACGATATGTCATTTTCTAACATTTTACCATAGTTTAAAATTGTAGTTTTAGACTTTAACTCGAGCACTCAATTTTTAACTCAAATGTTTATATTAATATCAATTTTGGCGATACGTACCAATTTGTTATTTAAAAAACTCAAAAAAAATATGAAGAAATTTTAAAATATGAGATTAATAAGATGGATCGATTATATAAGCATAATACCATTATTTAGTATGAATTACATCGTTTATATTGAAATACAAGTATATATCACACTTAGTAATACAATTTAAAATCATAAATCAATAAATAGATAAAAATGCAATCTTATAAGATACAAATATCTCAAATATAAGTCAATTAAGTTTAGAATAAAGATGTGAATTATAATCAGCATCATTACTCCAAAACTCCAGCAATAAAGAACGAGGATATAAAAGATGTTGAGAATTGACACTTGTGAGGTAAAGAAATTAGAATATCTGGTGAGAGCGTAAAGAATAAAACGACCAACACAAAGATGTAAATTTGAAAACATAAAATGAAAATCAACTTTCAGAAATACTACAGCCTTAGGTACATATTTGTTTAGGAAAAAACACTATTTAAATGTGTGCTTTATTTGCCTCTAGCTGCGTTGCTTTCAAATGCACATGTTTAGCAATTTCTTTTTAACTCGTACTTACCTTCAAGTTATAATTTCTTTCAGTGTAATCAATCTTTCTTACAATGAAGTAATTTTCGTTTATGCCCGTACTCTTTGTAAATTACTGTTGTTGCATGCGTCCTGTTGGTAGTAAATAAGATTTAAAACAAATCCAAGGACGTTTTCAGGAAGAAGGAATGGTGGGAGAGATGATGCTTGGTAGTTGTAATTCTAATGATGGTTCATCATATATTTTACTGACACCCGAAGTTGTAAAAAATATGAGAATTTCAATTCGATTTGCAGATTTCAAAGGTCCATTGAAAGTATCGATCAAATCATCTTATTAAATCTTGTTCAAATGAAAATAGGTAAAATCGTGTTCTGTCAAGTAAATAAAACAAACAATCCAAGCAAACATATATACATGCATATGACGACTGATGTAGAACAATGAGAACTGAGAACCGACCAACCTTTAGCCGCAATTCCAACAATTACATAGGTGCTGTGTGGATACCAATTGGTATACAAGCTATCTAACAACAAAAAGCTATTATTATAAACATTATGGGCATGGTTGTCAGAAGTTAAAGCCGCACCAGGCGCCAGGTCCTTGGAGTCTAGGCGCAGTCGCTTGCTTTTTCTGAGCAAGGCGTACGGCATACAAAAACTTGAAATATATAGTTATAATCATAATTTACACCATCTACCTTAATGTCAACATCTAAAGCCAAAAAAAAAAAAACCAAATTAAGATCCAAATAGAAAACAAGTTCTCATGAATTCATAGTCATTACCGTCTAAATAACATAATACAAGAACAAGTCTAAATATAAGTCTGAGGCACAATAAAATAAGTCATTTAAATTCCTAAAGACAAAACAAAAATATAACACTTATAATTGGCAAACAAACTGCTGACTACCCTACGGAGAAATATTATATAGCACTTATAATTTAAGACTTTAAGAAAAAAAAAATTATAACTGAGCCTACTGCCCAAGCCCTACTAAGGGAAAAAAATTAGAAAATTAAAGCAAACATTGAAGCAATCTTACAAAATCAAAAAGCTGTTAACACAAAATCAAAAAGCTGTTAACACAAAATCAGATAGTAATCTTACAAAATTAAAGTATTTTCTTACATGAACAACAATAAGGTGAATTATAGTAATTAAGTCAAAAGTTTTTTTTAATAACCGTCGACTTATATTGTCTAATAAGCATCTCCAAGAGACTCTCCATTGCACAAATCTTCTTTATAATAACTAACATCTATTAAAAAAATCAAATCCAACGGTATAGCTAAAGTAGAGAGGATGGGTAAAGAGCCTTATTTGGCTATCTATATCTAGAGAGCCTCTTTGGTTCTTTATATTTAGAGAGCATCTTTGGTTCTCTATTTAATATTTTGCATTAAAAAAATAACATATTAAACACCCAATTTCTCATATATTTATTGAAAACCAATTAAATTGCCACACGTGTTATAATAATAACATAAATAGAGAGCATTATTGGAGTCTCTCACTCTCTACTTCAAAAGATAATCTTTATTTTGAAAAAAAATGCTTTCTAAAATAAGAGCATTGTTGGAGATGCTCTTAAGTGGCTTCACCTTTCCTCATTCTTCTTTTTCCATTTTCTTTGTTGCTGAGAGAGAGAAAATGGGTACCGAAGCACCATTTTCATGGAGTATGTTTTTATCACCAAAATTGATTATTTAAACTCCGCCAAATTGTGTCGTGTCTTAAAAAAATATTGTTCTACGCAGTGTGGGTAACGTAGAGGTGTAAGAAATTCGAACTTTCGGCCATTGGGGTGCGGTTCATCATTTCCATCTTCATTTTCTTTGCTATATATTTTCAGATAGGGTTTAATTATGATTCATTATGTTCTAAATTGATAAAATTCTAAATATTTCTTAAGTATATAATTGTGCATGTGCAAGTTGCTAAAATCTCTAGATAATTTATGGCTAAGTGACATATTGACTTTTTGACCTTTTGAGGACTTTCTAGTTGATTTCTTGAATATAACCAGATTGAAATCACAACACACGCATGATGAAGTCAAATGCAAATCTCTAAAGCTAAAATTTCCACTTCAATAAAAGCATGCACTGGAAAAATTAGTCCCCAAAACAGATAAAAATCTGGCAAAATGAGGGAAGGTGTAAAAAATGAAATGGGTACAAGAAAAAAAAATAAAAAGAGGAAAAATCTCGAAAAGCCCAAGTGAGTAAAGAGGAACGGAAAGAAAAGGAAAAAATGGCAGGAAGAGTCACACTAAAAGTCACAGCTAAGCCAAACGGTTCAGGCTACGTCTTGGGTAAGTAAGGCTCATGTTCGTAAAAAACAAAAAAGCAAGATATTACTAAGCCAAAACAATGGGCAGGAAATTCTCAAATGTATGGGATGAAAATAAGGGTATCAAAAAAACAGAAAACGATGTGAGCCAACACCTTTGCTCAAAAGTTAGATAAAAAAATGACAGAAAAAAGGGATCGAGGTTTCCAGAAAAGCTTCTTTTCCACAAATAGAAAGAAAAGTAAGAGAGTAGAGCTAAAGACTAAATCTAAAAACCACGCACGAAGTATGGAAATCAAAGGGAATCAACTCAATTTCCCTCCTAAAGCAAAATAAGATCCCAACAAGAAACAATAAAAGGGAATAACACTCAGTTCTGCAAGTTAAATTTTCATTCCATTTATACGGAGGAATTGCCAAAATAATTGAACTATGATGAAAGGTGCTTCCTAATGAAGTTTACTAACCTTAGGCTATTGAAGGATAAAGTTTTATCGAAAAGACCTCTCACTCTTGGTAATATCTAACATCATTATTCAGGCTATGTCAGTAAGATGGTGCGAGTTGATTGACCCATGCTCTTGGTTGTCGCTAACACATCATACATTCTGAGAGTGGCCATGAGTGCCATTTCTTGGAAACCATCGCTAAGGAACATTTCATGATGATCAGTCTCAGGCTAACTGAACTCTTATCAAAAATAACCCTCACTTCTGGTAGTCTATAATATCACATTTCAAGCTGGGTTAGCAAGATGGCACGAGTCATTTGACCCCCACTCTTGGTAGTCGTTAACATATCATACCTTCTAAGTGTGGCCTGGAATGCCATCTCTCAAAAAACCGTCCTAAAGGAATTTTTCTCAATGATTAGCCCAGGTTATATTAGCAAGATGGTGCGAGTAGGAAAACCCTTACTCTTGATAACCTTTAACATCTCTCCCCAGCAGTAAAGAATTTCTATCACAACTGATTAACGAAACACCTTATAGAAGAGTTCGAGTTTTGGTAAAACCTCCATTCGCCAACTTTTCATAGCAACATCTTGCAAGGGCTGAGGAATCCTCTCAAAATGGATTACAAATGTATGGATTAAGGTAGAACTGTCATATATAAGGTAAAGATCGGGGAATGAATCATGACTTGTACTTCTTGACACCATGAAATAGTGATGACAAGGCTAATTGATGTATCAAGGATAAGCAATCAACCTAGAAGAGAATTGCTCCACTTGGTTATAATCAAACATTTCCAAATGTTTAGCAGCTTCGCTCACCAAAGAGGGAATGCTACGATCCTGAGTTTTTGGGGGGAAAATTAAAGAAACTGCGATTCAAGCGAGAGTCACCAATTGTCATCTCATTTTTTATCGTCCTAAAATCCTTGCTGACAAGAATCCTAGGCTAAGAGGGTTTGTGGACACCTAATTCACGACCTTTACATGAATTCATCTTTTTAAAAACAACACTTGCACCTGAATATGACTTTTAATAAACCTCCTAAAGGCCTTTCTCATGCATCTATGTCCAATAAAGAGTTGCATTGACTTATTACAAGAGATTCAACTCTCGGGCAATAAGTTTCAGGAACTTGCCGCAAAAGGCGAACTTGTCGTGCAATAAGTTCTAGGAACTTGTTGCTTAGCATAGGAAGTTGCCACGTCTCGTGAGAAGGTTTGTCATGTATGATTTAATGCACGCGACAATGTCAATTTAATAATTATGGGTCAATTTAATAATTATGGGTTAATTTTGCATTGTGTCAAGACATGTGCATGTCATTTATCCTAGACTAGACACAAATGTTCATTTTTAAAGTTGCCAATTTGTTTTACAAGGAAATAAACAAAAAGTTTATGTGAAAAGAAAGCTTACGAATAAGCAATATCTTATAATGAGGATTTTAGGGTTTGGGAATTAAGTTACAAATTGGGAAGTGTTAGGCACACAATCCGCCCTTTCGGTCTCTAAATGGATTATGTGTTTAATTATATTTAGTAACTTGCATGCTTTTATCAATATTCCCATTTGATATTCTTCAGGAAAGGTAATCCCCAGATTTTAATTCTACACAATAAACCCCCATTACTTGGTTCTATCTAGATAATTTGCAAGGTTATTTATCTTTGTTAGACTATTTCCAAACTTATCTTTTGAAATTCTATATGATTGAATCGCATGGACTTTGATTTCCTTTCAAACAAGTACAATATGAATTTATACGTGCCTCAAATTGTAGTCTCTTGATTCCAACATTCAAGCTTTATTGAACTATCCAAAGAATATGACAATGGTTTAGAAAATCCTAAAAAATTATACATGCCTCAAATTGATAGTCCCACTTTTAGTTTCAGACTTTTTGAAAAAAATATATTATATATATATATATATATGTATATATGTATATAAAAACTAGTCATCGTGTACGTGCGTTACACGTAACTGCGATGACCCGTAACTATATAAATTAAATTTGCAAATAACTATATATAAAAATAAATAATAAACAATTACAATTGTAAATGCAAATTAAATTGTTTTTCTAAAAGATAGATATTGACTTATAATGGAAAATAATTGTATATTATAATTCAATAGGCGAATTTTATGTACAATGCAAAAAAAAAATTTGCTTCAATCTTGTGAAAACTTGGACAATCAGAGTTCCTGATTTCTGATCATCCTCAAACTTTGAGGGTTGTTAGTTATTGCCACAAGGAGTAACATAATCAAAAATAAGCTCGATTTGAAGGTCAAAACTCTAGGAATTCAGAAAACTAGGAGTTCACTTCGGGTAATCAAATGGAGGTCTTCCCGAAGTCCAAATGAGCTCAAATTTGGTCAGTAGGTGGGGTTTATCATGGGGAACAACATATTAAAAAAATCAGATCAATCCAATACTCAATTTGGCCGAAATAACAAAAATTGTCGCAGTATGAATAGTAATGTCATTCAAACAGTTGCCCCAGGGCAATTGTCTACACGACAATCCCCCTTGGCCCAAGCCCATTTCCCCTACATATATAAATACACATGCACATACCATTTTCAAAGCATCAGTCAGTTCTGGGACTTCAGGAACAGTGCTCTAAAATAGTATTCTACTAGTTTCAAGGTTTTCAGGTATTTTTATCGCAGTCCGACTTTCTTTTTTTGTTAATCTGTCTTTATTCTATCAGTTATAATTGATCAATCATATGTAAAAATTGTTTTCTATCTCAAAATCAGTCCAGATTTCATATTTAAACCCCGTTTTTAAAACCAAAAGCATGGAACGAGCTGAAACCATTTTTAAACATATTTTTATCAGTTAAAATTATAAAATCTCGGTATTACCAGTCTCGATCCACGAAGGAATCAACAAGCGTTTGTACTCGGTTTAATCTATAAATCGCGGTGCTTACCTAAATATCCAATATGAGAGTACTGGATTTGTCAATGCCAGTTTAAATTATTAAATTGTGGTACACTATTGAAGAACGAATCTCGAGAATTACCGGATATCATATTCCAAATTGAATTAGCTTCCAAAAGGCCCTAAATCTTTTCGAAAACACCTATTTTGCTATCTGTCATTATCAAAATCATATTTCAAATCACATACATACACTGATTTAATTCCAAAGTCGAAAGGCGTAATACGAAGCACATGCTTTCTATCCCCCACCCCAGAATCCTGTTTTCCTAAAACTATGGATTGATACACGATAACATCAATAAGCATGTGAATGTACGATTATAATTACACGCATATCCTACTTAGAGACCGAAAGGGCAAATTGGGTGACTAACACCTTTTTGATTCGTAACTTAATCCCCGAACCTTTGAATCAACTAGTTCCGCATTAATTGTGTTTAAGAGGTCGTTTAATCTATAAATGTTCTTCTTTCATAAAGACTTTTGTTTGTTTGGTAAAATAAACTAGAGACTCTAATTTCCTTTACAAACCATCACCTTTTATTTATAATCAAACGAATAGTTTTCCAAACAAACCAAGAAACCGGAGGGATTGCTGCCCATGGGGAGCCGGCGTCGAAAATGCGAGTTCACACAGCAAAACCACTTGTAATTACAAATTTTTGTCCTTATCTTTCTTGAATTAATCTTTTTTACCCTTAATGTTTTCTAAATGATAAGAAATTAATCTGACCAATTTATGTCGTCTATATCTAAGTTTTTGTTGTCATCTGTATCGAAATTATCTGTTGGGTCTTTTACTAGTGAGTCGCTATTTGGCTCACTTAGTGGAGAAGGACTTGGTGGTGATGGAGGTAACTGATTTCTATATTCACTCCAACTCAATTCGTTTGGACACTGATGGAGCTGAGACGTAGTCAAAGGTCTCCATGGAAAGTCTATTAAATCTAAGTTTTCTAGTTAATAATCTATATCGTGCACAATATCTCTAATGGTGTTTAGTATATTATTTTCTATAAAATTATCTAATTCTTGATCTCCGTAATCAGATAACCACTGTCTATAGATACACAAATTATATGTACTAGTTGTTTCTATGAATCTGAGACATCTAATTCCTCCACATCTTTTTAGAAATTCTGCAATTTCTGCAAGTCTCCTTTTTTGTATAAAATTTATTTTTTCTATAGTCTTTTGTAATATAGGATAATCTTGTAATATAACCTAACCTTCTTCCGTAATCACTAAAATGATCTCAGCAATAGAAAACTAACTAGTTAAAAAATTACAATTATAATTGTATTCTAAAAAACAAAGATAAGAAGCTAGAAAATATGTCGAAATGGTAATGGCCGATAAGTCAAAAGCCTAGTAAACACACATCTTAAATCAGTAATGGGTGTGGGTAATTATTTTGGGTATAAGGATGTGGATTAAGTTAACATTACAAAAAATTGTTTTGAGTTAATTTAAATAAGTGGGTCAACTTAGTTAAGAAAATGGGTTTAAATAAATCTTCCCTTGGTGAAATATGAAATGTGAAATCCGAATGTGATACCCAGAAGTTTACGTAATTTTTCAATGTCAAATTGTTGAGAAGCAAAAAAGCCACAAGTTCGAAATGTTGGAATTTGAAGTTTCAAAACTTCAAAATAAATCCTCATTAAAATATAATTAATTATTATTATTATTATAATTATTTTGATTTAATTTATATTTATAACTCTTGATTTTACTATTTTTATTTTGTTAATGAGAGGAATTATTATTGTAACACTTTGTGTTTATTTTAATGTTAATTATGTGTACTATGATTATTTTATGTGGAATTTGTAATTTTATAAAATTATTTGTCCATAATTCGAAGAAAAGTTCCATATGTAAATTGTAGATCTCTGAATTACCTTTCCGTGGACGTAAAAATCACCTCAATCGGAGTTCCGAGTGAGAAGTTATGGCCAAATTAAAAATAGGATAACATGACAGGAATTTTGCCTGTGGACTGGTATGGGGAATTTGGCATACCGGTCCGGCATATGGGATTTTGGAAAAACTTTGGTTGCAGACCAGTATGCAATTTTTGGCATACTGGTCTGGCATGTAAAAATTTGGGAAAATCTGTGCTGTGGACCGGTACTCTAATTTTGGCATACCGGTCCGCCATCTGGCACAGTCCACCGACTTAGTTTGTTTTAAGTGCGTTTTATTCCTTTTTTCACTCATTTTTGACCCACACACTCCTCCACACTTCTAGAGAGAGAAAAAGAAGGATTCTTAAGCGATTCTCGCTTATTTTCACTCCCGGTCGAAGATTTAAACCTCAAATCATTTCAAACCCTTCTCTATGTCACTATTCATCATCTTCTTCGCGTGGATTGCTTAGGGAGAAGCCTGAATCTTCGTCTTTTCTTATTTCTTCTAGATAATAACTCGAGGTAGGGGTTTCCTTGTCTAAAAAACTTGATTTTATGGTCTTGTTACTCAAAATATTTTGTGTTAATTTTATGTTTAATAGAGAACTTGACTATAAGAAAGTTTTATGTTGTTTTATGACTTACGGAGCTATGAATGCTTGATTCAAGGCAAGATATGCCATATATACGAGGTATAAAGAGTTAATTGAATCAAACGAGATGTCTCTTGGTTGTATGTATGACATTGTTAATGAAAAAGGCTTATTGATAAATTCTACATACCAAGGGACATGTAATTGACTTAGTTAGAATATATATGGCATAGATTGCTTCATATGCATTATTATCATGTTATGCACGATATATATATACATACACGTCATTATTGTATTAACCGGAAGCTCGGCAATAGCTCGAAGGTGGAGGCAATATTATGGCTCATACTTCAATTATTTGTTCCTTGGGAAGCTGGTATCATGTATTTATGTGATAGAGAGTTTGTGTCTCTCGGGAATCAAAAACTATATCAGATGTATAGTGCTTGCTGGGATGGAAAAATAGGCAGGGCCCGGTGCCCTTGGGTTGAAAAGCCTTAAATCCCTGAGGGAGCAACACTTGGCCGTCTATAAGCCACCGGTGTGGAGCTTGGAAACCTAGGCAAATTGGCAAAGCACTATGACTATTATTTATGTTATATGGGATCGGGATGATTGATCTCAGGGCTACTGTTATCTATGTTCATATGGGATCGGGACGATTAATCCCAAGGTATCGGTATAATGACCTTACTTCTTGGGTAACAATGGAATATATTCATAGCTCAGGCTCTCTATTATACAAAAATTAGTTTCCATGGGAAGTAACCTGCATTAGCACGTTCATGCAAAGTTCCTTGATGATTATGGCTTTTACTGATATTGTGGTTAAAATAAATACAGTTTGAAAGATATAAATTATAAACTTGTTTTGAATATGTGCCCTATACTTTCCCCCTACTGAGCACATAGCTCACCCTTGTTTTCTTTAAAACGTTATAGCTACTCACGAGTCCCATGAGGACAAAGGGACGACGGGATCGGGAATGTAGTAGAAGCTCTGATACAACCCTTTTTGGTGATGTATATATGTATTTTTTCAGGAAGCCACGGTTAGCCCAAGAATTGTTTATACTGTGGTAATTCATGTGTTAGGGTCTTATATATATATATATATGCAATGCATGCTTCAATGTTATAATATGTTTTTGTACCCCATGCTTTAAAACACTTGATATACATGTTGTTGTTGTTTGTTTTCTTCTTATACACCCATCTTAGTCCTACTAAGATGGGTTAGTAACACTCCAAGTCTTAACTACAGGTGTTATCCTATAGATTAAGGAGGAAATGTTACAATTATGTACTACTTTTAATATTTTGTTGGTAATTTTATAACAACCCGCCAAATTAAGCAGGTGTTAACGGATGTTGTGTCTAATTAACAACAGATAGACAAAAAAAACATAACTAATAAATTGAACAAAGTAGAGAAATCTAATAAAAAATCGGCATGAAGTATTCTTAAATACTAAGAAATCCATCATGTATAATAACCAACACGCAAATATACAATACTTCTCAAATCCATTACAATCCAAATTCGATAAATACAACTTGTACATCCATAGATAGTACAAGTAGTCAAACTTAGCTAGAAGTTACAACTACTACAAATTAGGATAATACAACAACTAATTCTATAGGGGCATCAGAGAAGACTCTAAGATGAACTCGGACCTGCTCGACGATCTCTACCCGAGACACGATGTATATCTGAAAGAAAAATGAGGGAATGAGCCACAAATGGCCCAGTGGAAACTATAGGGAAAGGGAGAATGCAATGCATGATCATACCACAATATGAGAGAGTTAACAATTTTAATTATTGACAAAATTCCTGATTTATACCAATTTATAGAAAAAAAAACTATTCATAAAGCATCAATATAATCTTTTTAATTAACAATACGTATCTCACACGATTGCTGTATAAACATCCATCCACCTCCTCCTCCTCCTCGACCTAATACCGGTACTAGACGGAATAAGATACTCACAAACGCACCTCACCTTTTCCGTGGGTCTGTGCACTGGTAACCAGATTTTCGGCACCCCATCTTTACCATGGGTCTGTGCATTAACATAACTCAAGCATTTCTATACCGGTGCTTATCCGGTTCCAACAATCTCAATATCATCAACAAACAACTAAGCAGTAGTTGTACTCAAGGCAATATTTATCATATCAACATTTCAATCCATGTGTTATAAAATTTCAAAAACAATAAGAATAGTCTTTGTTGCTTAACACGAAATAATTTTGTAGAATATCACTTTTCTTTTATATAACCATTATTATACCGAAAATAGCCAACAATAAAACCATCAATAATAATAAACATAATCCAAAATTTCATATTTCTCCATGCATCATACTTGTACTAACCAAATTTATTAATTTCAAACATTTAGTGAAGACTAGTAAAAGGAGTAATACTAGATTGGCTAGTAATACCATAAAACACCTCATGTATATTTAACCAAAAGTTTAAATATGATTTTAAAGTTATGTATACTCAGGGAATAAGGTAATTTGTGCAAAAATTCCAATTATTAGACATACATGTGGTGTATCAAGCCATTTCGGTACCAAAATCCCAAAGTAACACTTGTATAGCAACATGTATTATGATCAGCCTTTTTATTCATCAACTACAGCACATATGATACTCATATATAGGCTCATATCTTATTTAACAAGTTTAAGCCACAAATATGCAAGGAAAAATACGATTTTGGTACCGAAAGTCTAGTATTACTACTCAATCAACCATTTAAATCAAGGAATTGAAGAAAAGAGGGGTAGTTCCCACCTTAATCACTTCTGGACAGAAATGGAGAGTTCCAAAACGACCACCTACAGCCACCGATCAAGAAAACCGAGCTAGGAAATAGACTCACCACGCCAAAAACTTGAGAAATGAGCGATTGCGGTTTGATTGGAGTTAGATATCTCCTATTTCTCTCCTTTTCTCTCTCTAGAAGTGTATATGCGTATCCTCTGGTCTCAGGGGTCTGAAATGGTGTTTTGAAGGAGTGAAGAAGATGGTCAAAGTTGGTCAAAGCCGAAACAAAACGGGTTGACCCGGTCAAACCCGACTTGACTAAAGGTGTTATGGTGTACTGTTCGTATTTTAGCCATAACTCTTTGCTCGGAACTCCGATTGGGATGATCTTTATATCAACGAAAAGATAATTCAATGTTCTACAACTTCACAAGAGGAAGTTTCTCCAAATTAGTTATAGATTTATACCAGAATTTGGTCGAAGACAGTGCTCTGCCGAAATTCAGCATAATCTGATTTTTGCTAATGGGCTTACTTCGCACTCTGTTTTGACCATCGAGCAGCGTGAACTAGCTTTCGATCAAAACACAAAAGTTGTATACTAATATAAGATGAAACTATAGGAGGTTATGGAGTGGAATTTGGATAATTAATGAAGAAGTTATGAGTCTCCAAAGTCGACTAAAATCCAACAGACGAGTAGAAATTCCGTGTTCGAAAAATGTCTCCGAAGTGCTCATTTCAATTCCGAATGCGACAAAACGCTCCAGATTACTTATAAGATATATTTATGACATGTCAAAAAAAGACAGAGCTAAATTCGGAGGTCTGAAAGTTCCGGAATCACAAACGAGAATTGGAGGAATCGTTAACGTTTTAAAAAAAAGAATTCGATTCCACTAAATACTTAAAAATGATTAAATGAAGTCCGAATCTAATGAAACGTTATAGGATGGTTTAATAACTATAATATGATACGTCGGAAAAGACAAGCGTCAATTTGGACCTTCCTAGGTCAATAAACCGAACATAAGAAAAGTAGGAAAAATTGAAACTTCAAGAATACACCAAATTTTTCAAGTAATGCACCAAATGTTATCCATAACAACAAAGAGACGTGTAGGAACATTCGGACTTGTCTAAGTCCACGAATGAATTGGACAAATAGCTTACTAAATTAACAAAAATACACCTATTGAAATACGGGGTGTTACAACCTTCCCCTCTTAAGAAATTTCGTCCTCAAAATTTAAGCCTGCACAAATTAACAGCAATAAAGCTAAAGAGGTAAGTCGAACCTGTAATCCAAGCTTTTGAAGGAAAAAAAACTTGAGGTTGAATTCGAAAATTACAAAATGGAATAATGTGGACTCTAAAACCCACTCTGTAGTTATCAAGCTCTAAACAAAAAAGCCACACACGCATACATATCATGACACTAATGAAGTCCGACTATTACTTCTCGTCACAAGGATAAAGACACACGCACGAATAACATGTTTACTATACAAGACAAGGGTTTGGTGTAATCTCCTCGAACGAAATTGGAAAGACTCGGTACGTAACCTCCAATAACTTTAGTTCAGATTATTTCCCAGATCATCAATGACAAAGATGTAATTGCTCCCAAGGATATATATTTATATCTTAGAACTTAATAACAATGGTAGATATGGAGAATCACACTACAAATAAGCAAGACTTTTAGATGAGGCAAAACCGAAACAAGGATGAAATATTCTGAGTAATTGAGAATTAAATAGCCTTTTTGTAACCTAATAACATTGTTGTAATGAACCCCAACTATCACTTGTAACTTCCAATTCAAACGCAGGCTAATTTATAAAACTTTTACTAGACTCTCCTCCATTAACCATGTATATGTAAAGCCAGACAGTCTTAGCTCAAGATACCCATATTCCGAACAATCTAATTTCCACTTGCCTTTCCATTATAATGTACTTTTCCAACGTAATAAACCTTGTACCAGATTAAATATAAACATTTCTTCTTAGCTCGAGACCTTCTAGAATTTCTCCAGTCACTTAAATGTCCCAATACTATGGCCTTCAATCGTTGCCTGACTTGAACCATTCCTCATATAATCCCCCGAAGGCTTTACTCTGATTTTATAACTCTAGTTTCCTCCAAGAGGTTATCCTTCACTAGTTTATTATGTGAATCTGTTTTTGCACCATCCGTTTGCTGCGCACTCTGATTAAGTCACATTCACATCCTCATTAACTATTGTTGTTCGGTCAACCATGTTAACTCAATTTTTGGACCATTTCAAAATCTTTCTCTGTGTATCTGTCACCAAATAATCCATGCTTTCCTAGGCCTTCTAAAGCTAAAATTTACATCTAACCTCATTAGTACATATGCCATACTATCATTTTTCGCAGATTTCAGAATGGTCGACATGTTAATTTACGGAAATAAGACATTAATATATGGAACTTCTTCCCAGCATTGTCTATAGACGTAGATTACCTTTGAATCTGAATGAATCTCCAGCAATCTCGAATAATCCTCAAAGCGCTATCTCCATTTATTAACCCTTTTATATTATGAACTAACTACCCCACTATTACTTACTAGCACGTCTTCAAAGAGTCTAGCTAAATGGTTTACTGATTGTCTGAATAAGCTAGATTACATTATTTAATGAACCTACCAATGTTCTTATGTACGGCATGTTAACCCTCAAGATCCCAATACGCTTCCATTGAAATGCCCATGTCTATTAAGAACGTTGCCTACTGGCCTAGATATTATATGACACACTCTCGTGATTCGACGAACTTTTCAGTTGACCCAATAATGACAACCCTATCTCGAAAAATAACCCTCGATATACGAGACTACCTCCTGCATTAACAACCTTTTTTTTTGGAACTCTTTGATGATTATTTTCTCCAACCGTCCACTTAATCTCACGCATCCCCAACTTTTATCTCCATAAACCAACTATTCAAAGATTACCTTGACAACTATATGAGTACTCATCTCTGGAGATGACATATGAAATGAAATAAGGAATACTGAAGGAAAGATTCAAATAATAAAGAGTATTAACCCACAGATCTATTCTAAAACAAAATAAAGATTAATGATTTAGAGACTTCACGAGAAGCAATTGTACTCAAACCAATTGATTTCTAAGTCGCATATCAAGGAAAGATCCACCAGTCAAATTATGAAATGACATATGCTAAAATCTCAAATAAACTAACCACCCAACAGATCACCAGAAACCCCAAACAACCGACTACCAAAGATGACAACATAAAAAGAAATTATGGCACCTATCGCTCAGCAATTGAGAACCTTAACGACCAACGATATTCTCCAATAGTTAGACAGATAAGTCAGAGTTGACAAGAGCTAAACCATGGCCCAATTTCAATCTCAGATAAGTACGCCAGATAATCTTCCGAGATGGATGGACTATAAAGAAAAAGGCTACCCAAAACTTCTTGTTGAAGAAGGATTACAAGTGGCTGATCAGAATGCCTAGTACTCAACATGAAAATCATTTTATGTCCCCTCTCAAAATACAGGACGGGCCACAACAGACAAAACCAGAATGTCCAAACCAAAAAAGAAAAACCATTATGAAAGTAGATTGTACACCATTGGGAAACAACTACTTAACTAAACCTGAAACATTACACGCTTTATGATGAATGAATATTCCCATATAGAAGAAGTAGTCTACTAAAATCGCACTGCTGATTAGAAGGAACTTACTATAAATTGGTGACACTGTTCCAGAAACACAGAAAAATTGTTCATCAAGAATTTTCTGAAATACTAAGGCTACCCAATTACTTAATCAATAATAGAATATGCTGGAAGGCACAATTGATCAATATACCAATCAATATTCAACAAGAGAATAAGCCTTTTAAAAGCTTGAGACAAATATAAAAGAGGTAACCCCAAGGATCAAAAATCAGATTTTTAGGAAGAGTCTCTGCAACAAGCATTACGAAATTTATGCGCTTAAAGAATTGGGCGAACTTAATGAAGAAAACAAACGAATTTCGACTCAATATAATGGACTTTAAACCAAATCTCAATCCACACTTAAAGCATTATACCTAAATCTCCAAACTTTCCTTTTAAAATACATTACTGCTTCAAAAGATACCTTGGGAAAATCCTTGTTCGGACCACAAGTTTTTGAAGTAAACTTCTTGATAGACAGTAAGATATAGTTTTAAATACATAAGGTAGAGAAAAGCCTTGAAAGAATAACATGTTGTAGTCATGCGTCCAAACATCAGCTTCCAGTATTAATGTTGAAGGCAACCACTAAAGTATTACATATTGTCATCCCACTGTAGTTTCAGAAACACTTTGTGAATATCCCAAGGTTTCAAAACATTTGGTATAGTTTAAAAATTCTATATAACATAAATCTGTTGAAGACTATGGAATCATCTTAGTATTACATGCGTAACTTGACATATCCTTAAATAATTCAACTTGTATTTCCCATCAAGATCCTATAGTTTTGGGGCAAATATTTCTTTAATTTTGCAAGTAATACTAGCCAACAAGTAACACCGGTAGAACTTTTAAAACATTAGAATAAAATTACTATTTATTTTCCAAGCATTCACTCACCCACGTATGAGGTTACATAAGAGTTAAAACCAAAGCCAAGCGTATATACGACAAACCGATATGGAGAAAAAGGAAGACTGATCCAGCTCTGAAGTATGGCGGAAAAATATGGTGGGCCGATTTAACACCAAGCCTGGACCAAATTTGATGTTTTTCAAAAAACATATTAAAAATGCTCGTTTAGAGTTCATATGTTAAGAAACACTCCAAGATGAATCCAATGACTTATCACAACTTTTCGGAAAAGAGGGAATGTAATTCGGAGGTCTTGAAGTAATAGAGCCAAAATCGGTCATTCTAAATACGTGCTTTTACCAAAATTCACGACAATAACATACAACCCTAAAGTGACTTGCTAAAGAAAACAAAATTCAAATCATTTGTATTTAAGTCATCGAGTACAAAGTAGGAAATTCAATGCAAGAATTCAAGGCAAGGATGCCAGAAAGATCGCTGTAGGTTTCAACTAATTTTATTTCTCCACCAAATAATGAGGTCCAAAGGATCCCAATACCACGACTATCCAAGATCTCAAAAACAAAACCAATGAATCAAACAATATGAGATTCATAATTAAACTCAAATAATATTTCGAGTGATCACACAAAAGCCTTAAAATAAGAAAAGTCAATCCACAATCTTCATACTTACAAAAATCCCAAACTCAGTTTCAAAAGTGGAGGTATTCTGAGAATACGATTCATGTAAAACTCTAGAGAGCAATTATGGGTGCTTGTGTTCAACTCTAGTTAACTGCAGTAAACTAACGCTTTATAGGATAGTCATCCGTTGGCCGGCGGTTGACTATAATATAACTTATCAGTCACCTGTGCCTACTAAGAGTAAAACTAAACATTCCAAAGGTCAAGGCAGAACGAAAACACAAGATCTTAATCTACCCAATATCCCACGGCGAAAGGAATTTGAACCTCTGATACCAACTGTAACAACCCGCCTAATTAAGCAGGTGTTAACGGATGCTGTGTCTAATTAACAGCAGATAGACAAAAAAAACATAACTAATAAATTGAACAAAGTAGAGAAATCTAATAAAAAATCGGCATGAAGTATTCTTAAATACTAAGAAATCCATCCTGTATAATAACCAACGCGCAAATATACAATACTTCTCAAATTCATTACAATCCAAATTCGATAAATACAACTTGTACATCCATAGATAGTACAAGTAGTCAAACTTAGCTAGAAGTTACAACTACTACAAATTAGGATAATACAACAACTAATTCTATAGGGGCATCAAAGAAGACTCTAAGATGAACTAGGACCTGCTCGACGATCTCTACCCGAGACACGATGTATACCTGAAAGAAAAATGAGGGAATGAGCCACAAATGGCCCAGTGAAAACTATAGGGAAAGGGAGAATGCAATGCATGATCATACCACAATATGAGAGAGTTAACAATTTTAATTATTGACAAAATTCCCGATTTATACCAATTTATAGAAAAAAAGCTATTCATAAAGCATCAATATAATCTTTTTAATTAACAATACGTATCTCACACGATTGCTGTATAAACATCCATCCACCTCCTCATCCTCCTCGACCTAATACCGGTACTAGACGGAATAAGATACTCACAAACGCACCCCACTTTTTCCGTGGGACTGTGCACTGGTAACCAAATTTTCGGCACCCCATCTTTACCATGGGTCTGTGCATTAACATAACTCAAGCATTTCTATACCGGTGCTTATCCGGTTCCAACAATCTCAATATCATCAACAAACAACTAAGCAGTAGTTGTACTCAAGGCAATATTTATCATATCAACATTTCAATCCATGTGTTATAAAATTTCAAGAACAATAAGAATAATCTTTGTTGCTTAACACGAAATAATTTTGTAGAATATCACTTTTCTTTTATATAACCATTATTATACCGAAAATGGCCAACAATAAAACCATCAATAACAATAAACATAATCCAAAATTTCATATTTCTCCATGCATCATACTTGTACTAACCAAATTTATTAATTCCAAACATTTAGTGAAGACTAGTAAAAGGAGTAATACTAGATTGGCTAGTAATACCATAAAACACCTCATGTATATTTAACCAAAAGTTTAAATATGATTTTAAAGTTATGTATACTCAGGGAATAAGGTAATTTGTGCAAAAATTCCAATTATTAGACATACATGTGGTGTATCAAGCCATTTCGGTACCAAAATCCCAAAGTAACGCTTGTATAGCAACATGTATTATGATCAGCCTTTTTATTCATCAACTACAGCACATATGATACTCATATATAGGCTCAGATCTTATTTAACAAGTTTAAGCCACAAATATGCAAGGAAAAATACGATTTTGGTACCGAAAGTCTAGTATTACTACTCAATCAACCATTTAAATCAAGGAATTGAAGAAAAGAGGGGTAGTTCCCACCTTAATCACTTCTGGACAGAAATGGAGAGTTCCAAAACGACCACCTACAGCCACCGATCGAGAAAACCGAGCTAGAAAATAGACTCACCACGCCAAAAACTTGAGAAATGAGCGATTTCGGTTTGATTGGAGTTAGATATCTCCTATTTCTCTCCCTTTCTCTCTCTAGAAGTGTATATGCGTATCCTCTGGTCTCAGGGGTCTGAAATGGTGTTTTGAAGGAGTGAAGAAGATGGTCAAAGTTGGTCAAAGCCGAAACAAAACGGGTTGACCCGGTCAAACCCGACTTGACTAAAGGTGTTATGGTGCACTGTTCGTATTTTAGCCATAACTCTTTGCTCGAAACTCCGATTGGGATGATCTTTATATCAACGGAAAGATAATTCAATGTTCTACAACTTCACAAGAGGAAGTTTCTCCAAATTCGTTATATATTTATACCAGAATTTTGTCGAAGACAGTGCTCTGCCGAAATTCAGCATAATCTGATTTTTGCTAATGGGCTTACTTCGCACTCTGTTTTGACCATCGAGGAGCGTGAACTAGCTTTCGGTTAAAACACAAAAGTTGTAGACTAATATAAGATGAAACTATAGGAGGTTATGGAGTGGAATTTGGATAATTAATGAAGAAGTTATGAGTCTCCAAAGTCGACTAAAATCCAACAGACGAGTAGAAATTCCGTGTTCGAAAAATGTCTCCGAAGTGCTCATTTCAATTCCGAATGCAACCAAACGCTCCAAATTACTTATAAGATATATTTATGACATGTCAAAAAAAGACAGAGCTAAATTCGGAGGTCTGAAAGTTCCGGAATCACAAACGAGAATTGGAGGAATCGTTAACGTTTTAAAAAAAAGAATTCGATTCCACTAAATACTTAAAAATGATTAAATGATGTCCGAATCTAATGAAACTTTATAGGATGGTTTAATAACTATAATATGATACGTCGGAAAAGACAAGCGTCAATTTGGACCTTCCTAGGTCAATAAACCGAACATAAGAAAAGTAGGAAAAATTGAAACTTCAAGAATACACCAAATTTTTCAAGTAATGCACCAAATGTTATCCATAACACCAAAGAGACGGTAGGAACATTCGGACTTGTCTAAGTCCACGAATGAATTGGACAAATAGCTTACTAAATTAACAAAAATACACCTATTGAAATACGGGGTGTTACAAATTTGATCGGATTGGTTCTGCATTAATTCCCGCAGGGGGAGCATGGTTGGGAAGAGGATTATTAGTAACATTGGGCCCGCCAGGTGCGGGTATAGTACCAGCCTCAATTAAATCTTGAATATGATGGTAGAGAGCCAAACAGCGTTCCGTGTCATGGCCCGCAGCCTGATGGTATGCACAATTCTCATTCATTTTCCAGGTGCTGGGAATAGGATTTGGTGGAGGGCGTGGGTTGAGTGGAGTGATTAGTCCGGCCCTTCGAAGTAGTTCCAGGCTTTTGACTAGGGTAGTGGGAAGGGTACAGAAGTTCCTCCTTCTCTTGATTTCGGTACTCGAATAATCTCCTTGTGCGGGCCAATTCATCGAAGGTGCTTGTTGTGGTTGTTGAAATGGACTTTGTTGATATGGGTATGAGCTTAGTTGGTTAACTGTTGGAGTGGCCGTCTTTCTCCCAATATATGAAGCTTTCTTGATGTCGATTTCTGTTTTCTTGGCCAACTCTTCTTCTACTTGCGACCCCATGCTTAACAAGGCTCTGAAGTGTGGGAATACATGCTTTTCCATGCAACTCAATACAGCTGGAGTGAAATTCTTCTGTATGATCTCTAACTGCTCTTCTTCATCTGGCCGTTTGGACATTTGGGAGGCCATCTCTCTTCAACGTGTGACGAAATCGCTAAAGCTTTCTTTCTCACCTTGCTTGGTCATTTCCAGGTGCTTGCGGGTAATTTCCAAGTCTTCGTTGGACCCGTATTTATTCATGAACTCCTTGACAATATCTCCCAAAGTCTTCGTGTGGTGTCTCTCCAGATCAAAAAAACCATCTTAGGGCAGCCCCCGTGAGAGTTATGTGAAAGGCCTGAGCTAATTCCGGTTCTCCACAACCAGACATTTGCATGGATCTGATGTAAGATTGAAGATGGGTTTTAGGGGGTGTAGTTCTTGTGAATTTGGTGATAGAAGGGAGCTTGAATCCTTGGGGTAGTCTTGCTTTTAGGTAGAGAGAGAAAGCATTCATATCTGTGATCTCATCTGCCCCTTTTATTAAAGAAATCCCTCTTTGCAGAACCTTCATCTGCTCTTTCAGTTTCTTCATTTCTTCACTCTCTCTTGATGCCTCATCGGGCTGTTCTCGAGCTATAACCGATTCTACATACACTGCCCGAAGTCGGTTGATGTCTGGGTACTCATTAGGAGGGGCTACTAGGGCCGGTGGTGGAATAGGCCTTGCAGGGACTTGTGGCCATGGCTGGTATTGGGGATCAAGGCCTTGCTGAGGTTGTGGCCAGATGATGGGTGGCTCTTGTTGTTGGTAAGTGGGGCCTGAATCCGGGGCCCATTGATTCTGATTGTTGGGATCGGTCTGAACAGGACCGGCCATGACAGGGCCCGTTTAGGGTGGATTGGTTCCTTGAACTGGGGGAAGTACTTGCGAGGACTGCCCTTGATCTCAATTTGGTGGTAGTCGTTCAAACCCCGGTGGCACGACCCGCCCGGCTGACAACTCTTCTACTCGAACTCGGGTACTCTGTTGCTCATTCGTGAGGTTTGCTAAGCTCATGCTGACGGTCATTAGCAAACGATGCATCTCGACTAAAGTTGGCTGAAGTGTAGATGCCTCGGCTAGGCTCTGATCGGTCTCTTGATTCTCGCGTCTATCGACCATTGCAGGTGTGCTTGGTCTTACTAATCTTCCGGTGTGATCCCGACCAGCCCAACCTTCCAGACTGTCGTCGTTTTACGGCTGTAGACGGAACCATGGGGCGAAGATGAAGGAAGACTATGATGTGACTCGATTTTTGCCAAAAGAAACCACTAAAAAGGAAAAACAAGGAAAACCAAGTTTCGGGTGTTTTATAAAGACACGTCAACAACAACTTGAGTGAATTCCCAGTGGGAGTTTAGGATAGGCAGCAAAGTGCTCCTTGGGTTATCCTATTTGTCCCGAATTTTGAAAAACTCATCTTTTGATTTTATGAAAATTGGGAATATCTCCCCTCTTGAACTGCTTTTCATGGGAGATGTACCGGGGAAAGTCACAACGAGGTGATCTCGATGTAAATTTCTACGACAGAGGTTGGTCAGCCTCCGGTCGTACTTGCCAATATCTGGGGGAGATATACATGACAAGGCCTTATGTGGTACAAATTCCTCACGGTTTTGATAAAAACATAAGAGTGTTCTATCTTTGATTCTTCATATATGCAACGCAGGTGTAATGCAAGGTGAAGGCTTCAGGCTCCCTCCTATTTGGCAAGACCTCGCGATATATCGCAGGGGCGGGTACGTGCAAGAATCTTTTGATATACTTTCCGGGTATGTGAGTGTTCTCGTCACTCGATATACCTCAGGGGCGTACTTGGCCAAGGAGAGTGGAAGTAAATGCTTTCGATTTATGTTGGCCCAAGCAAGCCAACTCCCTACTCACTTATAATACTTTCGAGGGTTTGGGGTAAATTCACACTCGTAGAACCAATGCATGATTTGTAAAAGTGCATGCAAAACAAGAATTTTTAAAAGATTTAATTGTGAATATCTTATCTTCGAGGTGTATTTTGAAAACGCCATTTTTATTAAAAAAAGATATTTCTTTACAATCAAATATAACAGAAAGGAAAAATCCTAAACATATGTTTATGTCAATGAATGGACTCTACTGCGCCTCTAGGTCAGGTCAACAATACAATCCAGGCACCACGTCAGGGGGCAAGTAGGGAAAGCAGTAAAAGCATGCATATCAACATATTACAAACAAAAAATCCACATATAAGAGCCTAGTTCTCATCATCCCCAGCAGAGTCGCCACTGTGAGAATCCGCAAATGCGACCCCCGGGTCTCGTTCCCATCCTTGGGCGTCTGAAGCATCGGAACGGATTCTGTCGTTCCATTTGCTTCTATTGGTGTTAATAATTCATATCGGGTGTCCCTATGTCTATTCTAGATGCAAAGGGGTTCGTTCAGAGTCGCAAGTACGTTTTACTAGAAAACGGACAAAAAAAGGGGTTGTGTAAGAGGAAATGCTACAGATAAGCCTTTATTTACACGTTTGTCTACGAAACCAGGATTCTATAGGGTTCGGGACCTATATTACGGTTTGGGAAGGTGTTAAGCACCCATTCCGCCCTTTCGGTCTCTAGTGGTCTTATATGTTTATTTTATGTTGAAAAACTTGGATGCTTTTACTGACAGTTTACTACTTTCCGAATGAAAACCCTAATTTCTGGAAAAAAAAAGGGAAAGGGATAAAAACCTTTGTGTTCCGAGATCCGATGTTTTCTTTTTATTGACAGATGTAAATACAAATGACAAAATCTTTTATTTTGAAAGACTGTCCCGTATTATTTCCTCAGATAATAACGGTTTTCTCGTGTTGTGATTACTTTTGTAAAACTTCGGATTTTGTATCGGGACTAATTTAATATGGAATTAGAGCTCTTTGAGGGGAGTTTTGTCAGACACGTCGCAGTCTATAGAGAAGACAGGATGTGTTGATTTTAATTCCTAGATAAGTCTTATCAGTCCGGGTTTTGAAAACAAAATTTTATCCGGATGATAATGTACTTATTCTTCTGATTTTGAAAATGGTTTTATCAGGGTCTTTTGTTTTGAAAACGGTAGACTATTTGTAACTTGACAATAAGTTTATTAAAATAAAACATGGAGTAAACAACAAAAATAAAATGAGTACACAGATATTTTAATGTCAAATACTTGAAGAGACTTTGTTTACCTTTCCGACGGGAATAATAATAAGAAAGAAAATATAATGCGGCAGAGAGATCTCCGGCGATGATAATCTTCTCCTTCTTCGAATATTTTTGAGAATTCGATTCTCGAGACCGAACACGTCGAGTGTCGAGAATAGATTCGATAATTCTTCAGAAATAAGACGATACTCGAGAATGCTTGATGAAAGACTAGAAAATCATATTATAAACCAATAATTCTTCCTCTAAGTTGCTCCTCCTTGCCCCCTTCTTGGTGTCCCCTATCCTTGGGAGGTGTTGGCCTATTTATAGTGCTGGGAAAGGCATATGTCGCACGACATGTCACCCAAAAAGGGGTTTGTCACGCGATAATGTGTGTATGTTGTGATGCCCCGAGTTCCGTTGGGAGGGAGAACCTCCGAAACACGGTTGATCACGGAGCCGTACGCGACGGCGGAAGTGAGTAAAAATTAAATAACTCTGACGAGGAAGGTAAATATGCAAAGGTCAAGAACATATAATACAATCAACTAGAAACATGCTAGAACTGTAGCTTCCCCTCCTGTTAACTCGTGCCTTACAGATTAGTCTGTACCGTTGCGCACCGGTTAACTAAAATGTAAGTCACTCGTTCACAATAGGATAGCATTCAACCATAGACATGTTCTTCCAACCCACAATACAATAACCAAAAGAATAAGATTAAAGAAAAGTAAAAGTCCACAAAGTACATATATTAGTAACACATAACAGTCACAAAATAGTCATACACAATACAGTCCCCATAACATCTAGTAGGCTACGTAGATAGTACAAACATGGCTACATAATATAAGTTGAGTTATGGTACAACTAGATTGATAACATGGCCTTTCAGTAGTGAAAGGCCCTCACGCTACAGTATCAGAGGAAACTAAGACTTGTCGACCTTTTCCTTATCAGCTTGTCCCGTCCCATCTTTAGAAGTACCTGTGTAGGAAAAATTGTGAGCCAAACGAGCCCAGTAGGAACTATAGGATTTGTGAGAAAAACATGTATATGTAGGCGAAACTTTATAAAGTGAGTTTGTAATTAATCTGTACTCATAAGTCATAAACATGTATATAAACAATGTAATATATATATAATCTCAAGACACCGCGACCAGGCCTACATCGTATCAACCATGTATAATACTCACGTTTAGGATTTTCTACATCTACTGTGCACAGAGATAGCCGGCAACTCGGTTTCTTCTGCCTAAGGCAGGGACCACCTACCAGGTTCACCTAGACGCTACCTCACGCAGCCACGAAGGCATACGCTACCTCACGCAGCCACGAAGGCATACGCTACAATAATTTCACGTAGCCACTAAGGCTATATGCTTACCGGTAATAACCATTTACCTGGTACAAGCGGTGTTGACTACTCCGTATAAGGAAAATCATTATTATCTCAATCACAATTATAAGATCATACACATCATGTAAAAAGGTATAATAGTCCATTTCATGAGTATCAAGTGATATAAAGTGCATATCATAGGTTTACTTTACTATACGGACTGATAAGTACATGCGCGCTAGAAGCCAGGAACAGGGGTTTGTCATAAATCAAGGAAATGGTAGAGATACTTGGGGAAATATGATATACTACATTTTATAAGAAATAAACAACCATTTCCTTCATAATTTATAGGCCCAAAGTGTATATATACGCATCAATAGTTATATGTATAGAAAATCCCCAAAATTTGTATAAAATGGTGATTGGGTGCATAAACTCTTAAAATAGGTTTTAATACTAGTGTTCCTACCTCAATAGCGTTAAACCTTCACCACTTGAGCTGCGGATCGAGCTCTAAACGACGGAGGCGCAAGATACCATGGTTGAGTTTTGAGCCCTAGCTTGGTGTATGTGAAGAAAGGAAGAAGATGATGGAAATGATGTGTTTGATTCTTGTTTTAGGTGGTAAGATGAGATAAAATCACTCTCATGAACTCATATTTATGATGCATCACTCCTCTCAAACCTTCTCCATGAGCTCTCAACGGACTGAAGAAGAAAATGGTGTGGATGGTGTATAAAAATCGGGTCCAAGCTTAAAAATATCATTTTTGACCACTACAGTGAAGGAGAGTCAACTCCCTAAACTCCATGGAGTCGACTTCATGGCACTAGATTTTTGTTCATACCCAGAATTGCTTGTTTATGCCACCAACTAAACTTGTAACCTTATTTTGACCAAAGAGAAGTGGGAATTAGGTTCCGGGCCAAACACAAAAGTTCTTGGAAATTGAAATACCTTTCCAATGGTATAAATTAGGTTCCATTCTGATCTAAAATGAAAAAGTTATGATGTCTCGAATGACTAAAGGTCGGTTCGTCGGGTAAGTTTAAAATGTGAGATTTTGCGAATTTCGACTCGGGTACTCAACATAAATCTTTCCAACCTAAAAGATGAATGTAATAACATAAATAAAATAGTGTGGAAGCATTTCCTAAATTCGGATATTGTACGGGCAGCCACTCCCGCACTATATTTAATTTACATGTATTACATATGTCGCGCGACATTCAACTTTAATGATGTTTCTGACAGACTGATGTGTCAGAAAGTGAATGGTGGGGTGTTTGTCGCGCGATATGTCCCCATAAAGGGCATTTGTCGTGCGACACACTTGTTTGTCGTGCGATAATTGCCTTAAAAATAGGTTTGTTTGGCCAACAAAACCTTTCGGGGCAGTTTCGGGTGTTCGGGTGGGTCCCGGACTCCAGAAATAGTAGTTCTCGAAGGTCGTTAGGGGTCTTGCAGGGGTCACGGATCGGGGTGTCTACAGAAGTGGATTTCGGATAGCCACATTTTGCTCCGAAAAGATCGGAATGGCTCGAAGACTTCCAACAAGTTATATTAATATATTTTAAGCATGATAGAATAGCCATAAGTCATTTTTGGTGGTTCGAGTTGAAATCGGGATGTAGATTGCAAGTTTTCAATTTATGCGACTTCATAATTTTAGACAAATTGGAGGAAGTGTAAATTCTTTGTTCCTCACCAGATTGAGTTTCCTTCCACTTATGTGTCTAGATTTTTATGCAATCTAGAACTTTCGTGTTGTGGCTGAAAGCCAATTCGGGCTTCTACTTGGTCAAAATTGAGCGCGAAGTAGGCTAATCATTAATAGTTGTTCATTTGGTAACATTGTAGTAATGCGCTGACTTCGATGCATTTTTGGGAATAATCCATCGGGAATTTGGAAAAGCTTTATCTTAGATACTTGTAGAGCTTTGAATAAGCTTTCCGTGGACATAAAGATCACCTCGATTGAAGTCCCAAGCAAGAAGTTATGGTCGTTCAAAGTTCAGTGCTGCAGGTCCCAAAAAGTTACACATGTGAACAGTAACCAAAATTTAGAACGAGAGTTTATATTTCCGTGTACCTCCATTCCTTCTCATGTTCGACTCCACCATTTCATAGCTCATGAGGGGCAATTTTTGGGAGCTTGTGAGGGATAATTCAAAGCTCCAAATTCGACACTTAATCTACATCACCAACATCATCTCCATCTTCATCTTTATCATCTTCATCCTTGAGCTCCATCCATGGCTAGGGCTTTTTGGCGAAATTGGGGATTTTCAACTCAGCACTTCTCTAGCTTATTTCTTCAGCAATTCTTTGAAGGATTAACCCTATAAAGGTGGGAACACTAGCAATTAAGCCTTATTCCAAAGTATTATAAATTGTATGCTTCAAAACCACCTAAACCTAGAGTTTTGTTCAAATTGCACGTACATGGGGCTCGGGTTGATTTCTTCGATGGATTTGCATCATTTATGACTTTTGTATCATTTCAATATAAGAAGCCCTACTTATTTATAGTTTATGATAAAGATTGGTATGCAACCTTTACATACGCATACAATTGTTTACACAAAACTATGATACGCGCATGTATGATATTATACTCGGATTTTTAAAGTATACTTCGGACACAATTACTCCTATTGGTGGTATTATTGTTGTACTTAAGTTACAAATTATTTTTTATTGTATTTTCTATATACCTAGCCAGTCCATAACTATGCCAGGCTAAACTTTTGTATGCTTTTGACTAAGAAATAATATGGGATCCATATGGGGAAGTCTATAATAAGTTAAAGAATTATAAATTATGATTTATACTCGGCCTGGAGCGTGCTCACTTTTGTGTCAAGAGTTTATCCATTGGTGAGTTTTGATAACTAAATTCTTTGTTGAACGGCTAGTTGACAGACATGGCGTATTTGATTTTAAGTGTTACAGTGATGCGATAAATAATAAACAGATATATACACATGGTTGAAAATATATAAATATAGAGGATATTGTGAACAACCCATCCACGACTCTCGTGTGAACTTGATTTTCATACAAAACAAGCATTCCGCATCAAGTCTTGAGTCATCATGCACATAGGAGACCATTAGGAAAAATCCTGACTTTCAAGCGTGTTAGGAATCTACCACAACCAATGTAGCCACTTTGTTTATTAGGACGGGGATCGACCTAGGAAAAAATGAGTATTTTAAGAGCCAGCCACACGCTCCTTAGCTGCACGATTGGCTTCGAACCGCACGCCCTAGCCGCATGGTTGGCTCTCAACCGTACGGTTGGCTTCGAGCCGCACCCCCTGCGGCTGGCCCCTTTTGAAGTGTTTTTGACGAAAATTTTGCTATAAATAAGACCCTTGGGGTCTCATTTGAAAGGGGGAGGAACACTCAAGTAAGTTTTAGAGAGAGAAAACTCTGTCTAGATCATTAGGAAGAGAGTTTTTAGAGAGAGCAAGTTCTAAAGAGAGACAATTAGAGAGAGAAAGTTCTAGAGAAAGAAATAAGCAAGCAAGCAATCTTTATTCTTCAAGCGCATCAGGTACGTCCTTCTACCACTCTTCTGATTTCAATTACTGCACAAGTTTTAATTAAGAAAGTTAGATAACTTGCAAAGAAGTCCACTGCTTTCAAAATAAGTCCTTTATAAGTTTTACAAGAAATTTAAAATCCGTTTTGACACATTTTTAAAACAAAACCAAATACAAAAACAGTTTTCAAACAAATGGAACTACGAGACTCTGATTTTATTTTATAAATGAATACGTAGGCGCTCACAAAGCTCGAGTCTGATTTTCAAATACTGTTTTAAACTAAATTTATCAGGAAAGGACTATTCTGAAAACAATTCAAACTACTTGCAAGATATCTAAAACAGGAATTAAACACATGATCCATTAAGAGACCAAAAGGGCGAATTGAGTGCCTAACACCTTCCCAATTCGTAACATAGTTCCCGAACCCTAGTAAAATAAATTATCAATGAATCTCTGGTTTTTAAACGTATGAAAGATAATTCATTTTCGAATTGTCCGTCATACGATCTTTTGTTTGTTTTTCCCGCAAAACAAACTGGCGACTCTACAAAACACGCTTTTCCTTCAAAACAACAAAAATAAGAGAAACCCCGAGAATGATGGGTCGGAGATTCGGACTTTCACAGATATACGTGCAGGTTATGTAATACCCCTTATTTTAATGTGTTTTAATTAGGTTAGGTGTAGTATATTTTAATTATATTGGTTGAGGTGAAAAAAGGACTTAAGTGTTAACTTTGTACAAGAAATGGGTGAAATTTAGTGTAATAGAGCCTTGTAGTATTTTAACAATTCTTATTATGTTGTATTAACTCCTTTATACTCGTGTGAGTGATCGATTCGGGGGTCCGAATTGATTTTGGTTGGTAAATAGGAAGTTTTGGTTCTTCACGATTCGTTGATTTTAGCTAACTTTGAATTATCATAATTTCTTCTTTTTCTATCCAATTAAGATTATGTTCACATTAGTGTCTAGGTTTCATACCATTCTACAACTTTCGTGTTTTGACCGAAAGCCAATTCGCACTCCTCGTTGGTCAAAACAGGGTCCGAAGTAGGCCCATCGATAAATTTTGTTCGTTCGGTAGCGCTTCGACAGAGTGCTATCTTCGGAGAATTTTTGAAAATTATCCATCTAGTATTTGGAAAAACTTCCTCTTAGTAAGTTGTATATCTTTGAATTATCTTTTCGTGGACATAAAGATCATCTCAATCAGAGTTCCAAGTAAAACGTTATGGCCAAAATACGAACAGTGCTCCAGAGCCCCAACGATACAGCGCGGACTGGTATGGCATTTTTGGCATACCGATCCAGTGGTAAAGTTTTGGGAAAATTGAACCCCGTGGACTGGTATTGGGTATTTTGCATACCGGTCCGCCAATTAACTATTTCCACTGACTTAAGCTCGTTTTTAAGCCTTTTTCACCCCATTTTCAAAAGAAACTTCTAGAGAACTCTAGAGGGAGATGAGAGTTCATATGTGAGGGTTCTCAGAGATATTTTAACGCATCTTTCATCGTTTATCAAAGAATCAAAGCTCCAAATCACTCGAATTTCTTCCTTCTTCACTATTCATCATCTTCAACCTTAAGGATCTTTGGGATTTCATTGAGTAAAGCTTAGATTATCATATTTTCTTCATCCTTTCGGCCTATCAACTCAAGGTAGGGGTTTAAAAGTTTTCTAAACTTGATAATATGATGTTATTCAACTAAAAATGAATGGTTTACACATGAATGTTAAATATGATGATTTTGCCTATTGATATCAATGATATATGATTATTTGAAGTACGAATTCATGTATTTAGGCAAGATATGCCACCTAAGCTCTATGAGTACATGTTATTGATTCATACGGATGTTCTTTGGATGTATATGTGTTGGTTTGACAAGAAAATGATTAGTAAAGGGTTTCGTATACACCAAAGAACATGGACGTGAATTTGATAGAGTTTATATGGTATATGTAGTTTCTATTTTACATATGATGCATGAATTGGAATAAGATGTGCCATTTGAACTTGATATCTATATAATATAGACTTGTAAGCGATGTTCCTTGGATATACATGCTTGGCTGTATTCAAGTGAATTTGTAAATGGGTTATGTATAAGCTAAGGAACATGGATACATGATGAATAAAGTTTAAGTGGCATATGTTGTCTTTAGTTGTCATAAAGAGCATGTATGCATGTTGTGCATCACTATTGTGTCAACCGTAATCTTGAAGATCCTTTAGCAAACTTGGATTCCCTTATGGCCTATCGAATAGGCGTATATCTCTTATTATGATGCTGAAAGCTTCATTATATATATATATCTCTGTTCGGATGCTACAAGGATACTTATTTCTCATGGCAATTCATGGAGGCTTCATTTCTATCTTGATATTTTCTTGTTGGATACAATTGGTTGATGGATTTATTGGTAATAATTGTACTTGGTCATGGATGACCATGATGATACGAATTCTGTATACAAATATGTCCTAATGGTGATTGCCGGGATGAAAAACAAGTGGGGGCCTGGAGCCCTTGGGTTAAAAATCCTTAAACCCCTAGGAAAATTATTTGGCCGCCTATAAGCCACCGGCGAAAGACCTGGGAACCTAGGTAATTAGCAAAGCACCATGGGTTCGGTTTATATTTATTCTTGTACGGATTGGGGAACGAGTAGTCCTATTTCTATTATTGCATCGCCAATGCACTTTTTGAGGCAAAAAAGGATATTTTCTTATCAATGAGACGGATTCACAATATTACGGCTATGGCTACGTGACTGGAATTGGTGTATGTCTATTTGGCAACGTGACACGACGGCTGACACAAGGGACGTAACCTGCATTAGCATGTGCATGCATTATCATATAAAATAATAGTCTAAATTAAGTATTTGATTAAGATGGTTTGTTAAACATGATTTGTTAAAGAATTGATGAAATGTATTTCTAAACATAATATCCCCTATTCCCCCCCCCCCCCCACTAAGCCGAGAGCTCACCCCGTTTTTTATTAACAATTATAGGTATACAGGGGAAGAGTAAGGCTAACGAAACTATGGGTTCGGGAACGAAATAGATGGCTTTGATATAGATCATTTTTGTTATGTATGTATTCTCGCAGGAAGCCACGGCTAGCCCGGAGTGTTGTACATTATTTTGAACTTACTTAGTTGGTTTTGTATAATGGTTATATACATGTATGTATGTTTATGTATAATACTATTATCTTACATCATGCCGATTAACACGTAGGATATTTACTGTTTGAATTTCTTTGTGTATATACATATATACCCATTTTAATCAATCTAAGATGGGTTAGTAGCCCTCCAAGCCTTGATTATGGGCCTATCAATTAAGGCAAGGGTGTTACAAGTTAAGTATATATATATTTGGTACATATACATTTACGGATAGGCCTTGTTGAATATATATTTGAGTTTATCATATGATGTAATAGATATTTTATATTTGCTTCAGTTCCAAATATGATATTTTCGTATATAGATTTTATAAGGAAACAAATGTATTATTTTGTTATCTTTACATGGTTTGGTTAGTTTATGGATATCAGTATGAATGATTATATTATTTCATGGGCACAATTGTACATCTGTTGATTAATACTTGGGTTATCTGGAGATAGATACATATGTGGTTGCGCTCGTCCATGATAGGTCCCAGGTTTGGTCTCTAAAGGTTGGGGCCGTAAGTTGGGACCGAGTGCCCCTAGGTGAAAGACCCGAAATCGATAACGAAAACGAACGAGAGGTCCTGCTGCCGCGTGGGTGAAAGGCCATGAAATGCAGGCTTGGCGGACGCTTGGATAGTTGCGGATTATTTGGGATAATTGTCTCGGGTGAGACATTTCTGTATGATACAATTGTAGTGCTGAGTTTTGCAAACCAGCCACCAGTTTTACCTATATGAATGCTAGTGGATAGTATATAATTTCTTGTTATGGACTACTCATATCTTAATGATACTTATTTTCCAGTACATATGAAGTTTACTGCTATGTTATATTATTAAAGCAGTTTTGATTATATTTTCTGCGATCTTCATTTTATTATATTATATTTTGGGAACGGGAAAGCATTTGGCATGCATATTGTAAAAGGAATTTCAAGGCATTGACATTATAAACCTATAAAAGTTTATAGATCAAAGTAAGGAAGTATTCATACAATATATACACATAAGAGAAATTACTTTCATTATTTCACATGGCATGCATCATTTTAAAAGGGTATCTTGTATACAACACCTTATAGTTCCCACTGAACCTGTGTTTTGCTCACTCCCATTTGCCAAACAGTTTTGCATGTGGTTTACCGGGGCAGCATGAGCAAGAAATTAGAAACCTCTGATGACCGTAATTGATTATGGTCGTCCTTGTACGACTCGTGTCCTACGGGTTATAATTATAAACATCATTTGTATGACTAGACTATATTTGATTTTATATTAATGTATATAGGCCATTTACTTGTTTTATTAGAACCTCGTTTGAGGGATTTGTATAAATGTATATGTTGGAAATTTGATTTTTATAATTGAGGCTTATACAAATGTGGAGTTGATCCTTGTTTTTTTTTTTTTTATAAATTACAGTTTTTGGTTTCGTTGAAAATGTGAACTCCACATGCTAAAATTTTCTAAAATATGGCGCTACACTTGATTTCTTTCATTGGTATCTTATTAAGTGTATTAAAACCCGTCGTTGCGTACGCATTGTGATTAATCGAGTCCCGGAGGTGTAAATCTTGTAACGAGATTCGGGGCATCACAGATGGCCTGATAGATTGATGCCCCAGAATATAATGGTTGAAAATCTGACTTTTTACCACTTTTGGTGCCAAACTTCTACCAAACCTTAAAAACGGCTATATCATCTTTGGGACTATATATACACTATTTAAGACACATTTTGGCAAGCTTGAACACTTATACAAACTCATTTTTTATCTATCTTCATCATTCAAAGATTCAAGCTTTAGAATTGATCATAATTATTCATCTTTGAGCTATCCATTTAATTAATCAAGATAACTCTAGTGTGAGCTTCGAATTGTATCCATCAAACACTTGAGACTTATTATTCATTGGTGTGAATTACCAAACAATTAGTGTTTATTTGTGAGAGGTAAATCTCATAGGATAACAAGAAGGTAAATTCTTGTTTAGTAATTGTGAGAGGTAAATTTCACAAGTTAACAAGAGAGATTATTGTGGGAGAGCAATACTTGTAAGAGTGTATGAGAAAAATACACTTGTAGATGTTTGTTTTTCACCCAGAAGAAAAACAGTTTTAATAAAAATTCTCCTATGGTCTAACAAACCAAACTGTGTGGACAAAACATCTTACTCTTCAATTGATTTAATCTTTCTAACTTAAGCTATTTATTTACTTGCTATATTTATTGATTGCTTTGTTGAATTGCTTATTTTCCTTGATATAGTTGTTTAGCTAATTAAATTGCTTAAACATTTTTGAAAAGTTTTTAATTCCGCATTTAGTTTCTAAAACCCTATTCACCCCCCTACGGTTGATTTCCAACCAAAATTGATTTTCCAGAATTTTTAGGGTTTTAGTCGAATTTCTTCAGTTATTGTCAGTTTTGAGTTTGTTTACTATTTTAGCTGTAAAATCTTTGTTTTAAATCGAAATTGAGAAATTCCAAAGCCAAAAATTTTCAAATTTAATTTTCTATATTATTAGGTATTTATATACTATTTTCCATAATTTCTAAGCTTGTTTTTATGTTTGGTTTGATTATGGCTAGCTAAATCGTTTGTTAGGGGCCCCTAGTGAAAGATGCGTAATTAACCCTTAAATGTAATTCAATTTAGGTTTGAATCTGATTTTTCCATCAGTTATAGATCATCTATTGAATGTATGGGTGTTTTCTTGTCTTTGCATGCATTAAAAACATGTTTCTATAAGTTAGCTTAAAAATTCAATTTGATTAAGAACCGTAAAACGTCAATTCATGAATTTTTGCACCAAAACTCTAACGTGGCTGATTTGAGGACTATATTTATCCTCTAATTAGTTGGGTTAGTTTCTTAAGTGAATTGGCTAATTTGGTGCTGTTTTGGTATTTATTCATGTAAGTGCCGAAAAAGTACTAGTTTTGACTTTCGGCATTCTTTTTAAGACGGATTTGATTTGAATCACGTTCAAACCTATTCAAACCTTATAGGATTGTTAAGCTACTGATTTTTGAGAAGTTTAATCAATTTGGATTATTTTTGTCACACACTAGCAACACTAGGTTTTAAATTACACTTTTTCAAAGTCAAAAAGCTTCACTATCAAATTATATTGCTAAAAGCTAGTCTATATATAGTCTTTGTCACACATGGGTTATCATATACTTGTAATAGAAATATAATTGGATGGTTAGAAGGTTTAGGAGCTGAATCTTAGTGAAAAATCTTGTTTAAATTTGGATTTAGATTACTCAATTGAACTAATTTCGTATTCCCTAATTACGGATATCTATAACGCTTGTTTCTCGTTGATTTAAGTTCACTTAATATTTTGATTTATTTAATTAGTACATTGTTTTATTTAATTTATTTATTTTTAGTTTATTTACATGTTACCTTAGTGCATTTAAGAAGCCTTTTAGGTAGATAACATGTGCTCGTGGATTCCCTTTATTTTTGCACTTTAGGATTAGATTTGCCTTTAGTTTTAGTTTAGTTAGTTTGTAGTTCTAATTTAGTTTCATTTCCTTCCTTATTCCTTATTTCAATAATCTTTTCTTTTTTTTTCCCTTCTTCCATCTGAGAAAGATAACTATAAGAAATAGATTCATTACCTTCCCTGTAGTTCGACCTTGGACTTTCTCAAATATACTATAACTTGACCGCTTGCACTTGGGTGTAATAATTCGCACTTTTTACTCGTAGTCACTTGGTGATGAAAGAATTATTAAAAGATGGGAAACTTTTATATTTTTTATACTTATAATTTGCATACATAATTTCATTATAATTGAATAGAATTTTTAGGACCTCAAAATTGATTATAAGCATTTTAAATAATCTATAATTTTAAGATTTGAAGTTACATGACAAAAGAATAAGGCAAAAGGTGAATAATACCTATTTTTTATTTTACTACTTTTATAAAATATTATTGTTGTGTACTTTTATAGTGTTATTATTTATAATTTTAAAATGCAATCATGAGGATATCTTTGGACATGACACATGGGTTTTGTAATATTATTGAAAACCACTTTTATGAATTAATTTGTACCATCCCAAGGATAATAGTATAACATACCGAACATTGACATTGTTTAGAATTAGTTTATTATTAGCCAATCATTTGATTAGAAAGTAAAATATTGGGGCCCAGTCAACGAGTGCTATTTGTTGGCCTTAGAAGTGGATTGTTATACATGTACTGTTCCAAAGGATAGGGGTGTGCATAAACCGACCCGTACTGAACCAAAATATAGGATTTTTTTCAGGTTTTATAAATACAACGGTCCAGTCTACGGTCCGACTCAAAAAAATACTCAAAAATCGGACCGGATTGAACTATACATGAGTTTGTTATATTTTAGGCCTATATATTTTGGTATTAAGACTTTTGAAATTTGGGCCTATGTATTTTTATTTATATGTATAGTAAGCATTTGTCCATTAAAATGGGCTTCACATATATATAAATATGTTATGAAAAATGGGCTGAATAAGTGTAAAAATAAATAAAAAATCCAAATTAAATTGACCCATTAAAAAAGCCTAGATCGGTTGGAACGACTGAAACCGGACCGTTTAAATTGGTCTGGTCCAGTTCGGTCTTAGTTAGCAATTCGGTTTGGTCCGGTCTCAAAATTCCTAAGACCGAAGTGCTCGGTCCGGTCCAGTTCAATGGTCAACGGTCCGGTCAACCGGACCGTGCACACCCCTACCGAAGAATACATTCGGAAAATGAATATTTCTCATGGTTGTGAAACTCATCCTTTTTATGAATATTTTGAAGCTTTAAGAAAAGAAGATGCAATAAGCTATAATGGGAGAATAAATGAATGAGCAAAGAAGGAAAATATTTGAAAAAATAGCAATTACAATAAAAATGTACTAGAAATTATGTACTAGTCTTAGTAATGTAATAGATACTTTACATTTGTAATAATTTTCGGACAGAAGTAGGATGTTATTATATTAAAATATTATTAATTAAAGCTGCTTTGAGAATTGTGATGCTTTGAGAAAGTGTGTTGGTGGATGATTTGTTAGGTTTTAAAGAGAGAAAGTAGAAGATGATGAGATTATTTTAGACTATTAACATTAAAAGTTAACAGAGTAAGGGCACTATCAATTTTCAGTCAAAAAATTAACAAAATAGAGAGTAACTCTAATTTCGATATTAAAACACGAGGTAAACTTAAAAAAGTCTATATAAATAAATTGCTATGGAGGCTCGAATTCTTGACTTCAAGATTGAAGAAAAGAATATCTTAATATACTAAATAATTACCCTATTTATTTTATATATATCTATATATATATAATTTTAAATTAGATGATGCATGTGTATAAACAGAGTGCTCACATATATAACATATGTTGCAAAACTAGTACTTAAAAATTCAAACCCCAGATCATTTGTTGTTTGGACTCAAATTTGTGTTTACCTGTATCGACCTCATCTCACCCGGTGTTTTTGAGTAAAGCCAGATTAAATTGTTTTATATTATATTAACTCGAATTTGATCAAATCCAATCAAATATTTGTTTTTAAATAACAGAAACCTGTCTCGTTACCAAAAAAAACTAATCCAAGAAGGTCAAGTTGGGCTATTTTTTCATCCCACTACTTCTGCAGTCCATCGATAAGGCCAGATGGAAATTGATTTGGCCTCTATGCGCCGAACGCAGTTGTTTCAATTTTTGTGTACCCGATATTGACTCGGCTCATATGCATTGTGAGGGGGTTAGTCGTCGGAGAGAGAGAAGTGTGTCTTCGGGATAGAAGGAATTAAAGAAAATTGTGGGATGTGTAAATACTAAATAATATTCAATGATGTAAATAGTACGCACCAATTAATTCTCCAACCCTAAATTAAACAATTTATAATTATAATTAGACAATTCACTATTTTTATATTTATTTGTGTTTAGTCGTGAAAATTAAACAATTGTAAATTTGATAATTCAAATCAAAATTCTGGTTAAAAGTCATTTTAAGTCAAACTTGAAATTACATAATTTTACGACTAAGGAACTCATTCCAACTTTATACTTTGAAGAGATCTAGTGCGTGCATTCTATATTAATGCATCTGGCCAAAATTTTAAATAATATAAGAAAATTTAGAACAGGTGTTTATTATAATTTTCATAATTTCTCATTACGTCCAACACTCCATGAATTAGAATAAATGCACAAATTTATAATTCACTAATCAAACGTGAGCTAATTAATATTGAAACTACGCAATTTACACAATTAAACACACTGATATATTAATTATAAACTTTATTACTTTTATGAATTTTTCGAAAGAGAATCTCTTGGAGACTTTGACGGTTCCATTGCATACTTTTTTTTTTTCCTCAAGTTTGTCAATAAAGAGGTATCTTTTATTAAAGCATTGGACTATATGTACACGCAAACAAAAAAGAAAGATGTTCCGGTGATTAGGAAGAGAGTTAGTTTGTTAAAAGTTTATGGTTACTTTTCGTTTTTTTCATAAGAAAATTTTCTTTAGGTGACAACAATAATTTTTTTTTTCTACAAATAAAAAAAAATGGGGTTGTCAGAAAAAGGGCACATAAAAAAGACACTTTTAACTAGCTCGGTCAACTGTGGATTCGTGTCCAGTCTTAAGTCTTAACGCATGTGGATTCATGTTCGGTCTTAAATTAAATACATATGAGTAGCATTGTGTTAACTTATAATTTTGTAAGAAAATACTTATTTTTATCTACGATTTTTACCACATATTTTTATTGGATATATTATATAAGTTGTATCTTTGTTGTATTTTGTGAGGTACTAATGTAATACATGCCGATAAGAATAAATGATAAAAATATCCAATGAGTCTATTATTGCTCAACTCTTGCATTAGGTAAAAAAATAAAAAGTACAATGAACTTTTTACTTTTTAACAAAACGGGTGACGTATTTTTTTTTTCAACAATGAACTATAAATTTGTTTATATTTTAGATAATATGTAATAGTAAGGATTGCTGCCATTCTTACCCATTTTGTAAAGAAATTAAAAATTTGTTGTCAAAATTTTCAAAAATAAAAAATATATTACCCGTTTTATAAAGGGTGGTGATGTTGGCACCCCCACAAAACTCTTGCTAACACTCCCACTCTTGTTAACACTCTAACTTTTACACTTTTATCTTAATAATACTCCTATGTTATACTTACCACTCCCACTTATTTTTAGGAATTAATCTCATACTTAATTAATTAATAACCTTATTAAATAATTAACTACATAATAACATAAAACAAATTACTTTAAACTAACTCCAAAATTTCTCCACCATCTCTACCATCTTCTCAAACAAGCAAAATTACATAATAAATTAATTTTGGAATAAGAAAAAGAAAGTATGTAAGAAAGAGTTAATGAAAAAGAGATATACATGTTTCTATTTTGTTTTGTTGTTTATATGATTTTCATAGCATATATATCAAATATATAAATAAAAAACAAAATTTTCTGTTTAAAATACGAAGATGGCTTATTCGGTTCTCCGTAACCGAGTTGCATGCTTGTATACTCGACTGCTCTCAACCGAGTATGAAATTTCATAAAATGTCATGCTCTCGGCACCTTCATTCTGTTGAGAGCAGCCGAGTGTTATTATATTATGCTCGACTGTGAGCAGTCGAGTGACACTAATCACACTCGGTTGCTCTCAACCGAATGAAGGTTTCGAGAGCATGACATTTTATGGGATTTCATACTCAGTTGAGAGTAACCGAGTGTACAAACCTGCAACTCGGTTACGGAGAACCAAGTAAACCTTCTTCGTACTTCAAACAGAAAATTGTGTTTTTTGTTTGCATATATTGATGTGTATGCTATAAAAATAATACAAACAATGAAACAAAATAAAAACATTTTTGTCTTTATTTCATTAACTTTTTTTTACTTGTTTTCCTTTCCTTATTTTAAAGTTTCTCTCTTTTTTTTCTATCATTATTTTAACTTTTGAGTTTTGCATCAATGGAGGTTTTGTTTATATCATTCTCCTCAAATTTAAAGTTTTGTATTAATGGATGTTTTGTTTGTTGGTTTTCTTATCTTGTTCCGAAGTTTTCTTTTTTTTCTTCCATTATTTTCAAGCTTACCCTTTTGTATCAATGGTGGAGATCGAAGTTTTGTTGCCTATTTTGGTGCAACCAAAATTTGTTGCTAAACTTGGTTGAAGATGATAGAAGAGAGGAATTTTGGAGGGAAATTTAATTTGGGGATAAATGTTTGATTAACTTTGGAGGGAGATTAAAACAAGTATGTGAAAAATTAGTTTAAGATTAATTAACTTTTTTACTAAATTAAATGAAGTGGGATGGAAATAATAATTTACTTTTTTTTTTGGTGAGAGTGTTACTAATTAATACTAGTTAACAACCCGTGCGATGTACGGATGTTTGATAAATATGCAATTTTAGTAGTGTTTGTCTTAATAAATTTGACAAATAATTGGTTTTAATATGTTGTGTAAGAGAATAAAATATATATTGTCTCCGTTTAAAATTAATTTTGCAACTATTACTTTATTATTTTCAAGAAAATATTAATGTCAATCTAATTAATGGTTGATAATACGACTCATTTGTTATGACAAACTGAAAATAAGACTATTAATTTAACACATTTTAAAAAAAATAGTATAATAAATGAAGCTACTTCCAATATTTTAATAATAATAATTATTTTATTATGCATTAAGAATATAAAAAATCAATTAATAAGTAATTAATGTTTCAAAAATTAAAAATATAATAAAAATAATTAATATATCTACTTCCTTCCTAACACTATATAATATAGTAATTATAATTATATTATTTATTAAAGTGAATAATTAATTGTTTATTAAAGTATGGTATTAAGTGTGTTATTTATTGCCTAATTAATTATTAAAAAAAAAAGAAGGTGCATTAATACTTTCACTTCTCTCATTTTATATATATAAACTCAATAAATAGGTCAAATTGCATAATTATGGAGCAAAGTTGAAAAAAAAAAAAACAACAAATTAATTACATTAATCATATATTAATTATGCATTAATAAAAAAACTTCTTTCATTTTATTTATATATTATAAATAGATTGGGTGCCAACACCACTGCCCTTTATAAAACAGTATAAAATGTATTTTTTTTTATTTTTTTTTGACCTTGTGCATTCACTCATTCAAGTTTTTCCTTTCCCAGACGTAACAAACCAAGCCTAGATCTTCCCCAGACGTGGGGTATCTCTCTCTCTTCCTTGAAACATGGATGATTCGGACTCCATAATAGTGGAAGATACGCCCAAAAACCCTACCCCTCTTCTTTCAAACACATTTAATAATAATAGTAACAATGTATGGAGAATAGTGAAACCATTTGCAAATGGCGGATTAGCTGGAGTGTTAACTACCTCCCAAGCCTACTTAGGGTTTCTGGCTTCCTATAATTTGTTGCTTCACATGGCGGAATCATCTCGTGGTCCAGATTATGCTGCTCAGATTAAGTCCCAACTCCACTCCAAGCACCCCCCTATCACTTTCCTTTTAAAGGTTCTGTACTCACTTGGTTTTTCCTACTTAAGTCACATACACAGTGGCGGAGCTAGAAATTTTGTTCAGTGGATCATTTATCATATTTTTATTTATGGGTGGTGCTAATTTCATACCTAAACAGTCTATAACACTCCAACTTTAGCTCGGCCATATAGCACCGAGTATGTGCACATGACCTCGGTCCTATACGGCCGAATCAATGTATTTTTTTTTGTTCCCAATAATAGCTCGGCTCTATTGCACCGAGGTTATGTGCACATACTCGATGCAATAGGACCGAGTAAATGAGATGAAGTGTTGCCGAATAAAGTGGTGTTAGCGCTGCCTTTATGTATTGGTTCTTTGTTACGGGCACTCTAGTTATTACTAGACTACTAAATAGATGCTCAAAATGATTGTACTTCAATTTTTTTTTCATAAAAGAGACCTTAGTGGGGTCAATTATCCATTCTAGCTCATAAATATTTTAAATTCAGTGGGGTCATTGGACTCCACATAGAGCTTCGTAGCCACGACGCCCCTGCACACACCTTTAAGGCTTTAATCTAGAATTATTGTTTGTTTTCTCACCTCTTAATGTTGAATTAGATTAAAATTCAGCATTTGGCGGCATTAATAATTGAGTATTGTGCTGAATGCTTAATTTGGCTTTAGGTGTTGCTTGTTTTTACCTCTTAATGATGAATGGAAGTCCATTTAGTAATAAAAGGTATGAAAATTGTAAAATGCCAGAGCCAAATAAAATCAAATACCCTTGTACCATTCATCATTAAACATTCAAAGTTCAGCACTCAATATTAAATATTTAGCATCAGCATCCAGAAATAAAAAAATGAATGGACCATTACTCGCACCTTTTTCATCAGTTAGTCGTTTGCAATGTATGACCCTGTTTATGTACTTTTACACATCTGTCCCTATATGTGCATGAAGATCACACATTTTGGCATACGTATATTGCACTCCCTTTGTCTCTAAATTAGGTCTCAAAGGCTCAATGTTTCGAATTCAATAATAGTTGAAGGAAATCTAATTTTGGGTGATGATTAAGTAAATGCTCCATAAGAAGTTGAACTTTAAATATGGAGTCCTAATATGAGACCAAGGGAGTATAGCATAACCACAACTATTATATATTGATAGCAAGTCACCCTCTAGGCTAAGAAATCTAAGTTAAGTTCCTGTGGGAAATGGGTTTTGTTTCTCAATGTATGGCACTATGGCAAGACAAACAGTTGGTAGACTTCTGAAATCATTTATGTGTTCTACCTTTCACCTTTTACTAGCATACAATTACAAACATTGCTCGCTGTGATCATCAAAGGATGAGGGTGATAGGATATATAGCATAGTGGTTGAGCATACATCCAATGCAATAGATGGTTGATGCTTTGATCGGTCCGAATACAAATGGGGATGAGTTCTGGTTATGTCTCAAGCTTGGCTTGAGTGAGCGCTTGCAGTCCCATTTAGGCCCCTCTTGTCAGGCTCCTTACTGGGTATGGGCCGCATGGCTTATGTAAGGGGCTGATATGGTATTGTCCAAGTATGAATTGCTACTTGGTGTAATCCAGTTGCCCTCTCCCCTGTCTCTCTTTCTCTCTCTCTCTCTCTCTCTCTCTCTCTCTCTCTATCTCTGCAGATTAACAAAAATGTTGGTTTGGCAAATGAAAAGGTCTTAATTGACTTGCAAATAGCTCAACCCACTGTAGCTCCAACCCTAAAAATGGAGGTACTGGTAGAGAGTTAAGATATTTGTAGTGGGTGTGTACTGTTTGCATTGCTAAAAGCCCTGAAAAATGAGTTTGGATAGGATCCTGGCCTTTGTCTTTTAATGCACTGACAACTTGGTGTTCAAATTTTCCTATCGAAACAGTTGCAATATCCTACCCCTAGGGGCTAAATATGGGCTTTCTTTTTCCATTTAGAAACGTTCAAGCACCATTCATCTCGTTACCTCCTCTCAAACCTTTCCTCCACTAACTCACAAATTTGAATGACAAACTCGATGGAATATCTACTGGATGAGCAATCTCAATTCGCAGAAGTTTAATTTGAGTTCCTCATCACAAAAGGGTTCTCTGAACTTTGTCAGAGCTCTAGTATAATACCTCTTACACTTCTTGTTGCAAATAGTCCGTAACGTTTCTTTATCCACTTCCTAGAGACCATTACCTTTGAATCCGTCATCACAAAAATGAAGAGATAAAAGACCATTATCTTTGAATCCGACATCACGAAAATGAAGAGATTTGGTGAAAACGATTTCCTTGTGGAGACCAACGCTTCTAATAATCCAAAACGATTCGCCAAAGGTGTAGGCCTTTTTGGTCGCTATCCCCATCAATATGTGTCATGTGCAAAAAGGACAGTGAATCAAATGATCACCTGCTGCTCCATTGCCCTTTTGCTGGTGCTCTTTGGCAGAAGTAAGAGCATTGTTTCGTATTATTGGGGCTACAAACCAAACATGGGCTGAGTGGGTGGTTAATCGCTGGTTTTTGGGGAAAAATTCTAAGAAGGGCAAAAGTATTTGGCATTTTTTGGTGTTAGCATTGGCATGGCAGATTTGGTTGGAGAGAAATAAACGCATCTTTGAAGATAAAGAAATCTCATTCAGGGAAGTTTGGGATATTGTTATATGCAAAGTTAATTTGTGGGCGAGAACGGCAAAATTATTTGATAAAACTGAGTCTTTTGTTTGAATTAGATTGTATAAGCTGGAGCGATGTTTTCCTGTTTTCTTACTCTTGGATAACTCATCCAGGGCTGTATCAATTTCTTTGTACGCTTTATTTAAGTTTTAATGGAATTGATTGTTTCTTATCAAAGAAAATAAAATAATCCAACACGATTCCGCTGCTAGGTTGATTGATTCTGACATGAACTATAATTGAGCCTAGAGATCTTTTTCCTGCTTCAGCCTGACCTTGCTGAACCTTACGAGCTACTTTGCTCTGTTGTATGAATTGCTAAGGTCCAAGGTCAAATATCTTTCATATTATGTACGCATTAACTTTTGAAAAGTCAAAATCTTAGAAAACAACAGTCAATATGTATGTAATTTGTCAGCTTGACTTTAAATATTGTAGGAAATTACAATAAATGTGCCCTTTCAAGGATATAACCGATCGCAATTGTTAGAGTTGGCTCATTTACTAAACTAGCCAAATTTGAGGCTTGCGCCCGGATCAATTGTTAAACAAATGAGATCTACAATTGAACCTAAGTATATATTCTCGCAAATGGCTCATTTCTTTTGAAGTCTACCTTTGTTTTTTTTGACAATGCTTGAAGTGTACCTGAGAACCTTGATTTGGCTACTATTGCCTCCTAACAATATCCATCTTATATTCCTATTAATATATATATATATCTTATATTTAATTTTCTTATCAAAAAATTATCCAACTTATTGAAGTTATAACTGAGTTTCTTATTGCATGAGACTTGGCAAAAGAAATATGCTTTTTACACGAGAAAAACTCGAGATAGGGGAAAGTGTATTTGAGATGAAAATTTATGAATGATTACATAAATAATGAACAACTGGCTTTTAGCTCGAGTGCCGTCCCCTATGACCCTCAAAGGAAAAGGTGTGGGATTATAGACTAGGTTGGACATTAGACTGTGTCTTACCTTTATAAAATCAAAAAGAAAAAACTAAGGCATATTTTTGTAAGGATGCTCTCTTTAAACCATGTACTTGTGGTGATTTCTCTGCACTTCGTATGCTTACCTTCTATGGCTTACCCTTTACTTCTAATTTAGGCTGAATTCACATTCCTTACGTGCAAATGTAATTAGCTTGTGCATCTCTTAAGACTTGGATTTGTGATATACTTAGTATACCTGTAATTAAATACTTTGATTTTTAGCACTATAATGCTACCCACTCTGCTTTTCTCTAAAATTTGACGTTTGTTCAACAGCGATTCCCAGCTTTGCTGCTCCTTCAGGCAACATATACAACAGCACGGCTGGGATCATTTGAGTGAGTGTTCTTGTGCCTTCATATATTGATACAAGAATTCCATAATCATCGAGTTTTCAAAAGCTGTTTTTGTAAAACAGTATGTATTACCTATGAAGCACAGACACGGGTACGGGTGTCGTACCGGGTACGGGTACGGGTGTCGTACCGGGTACCGGTACGAGGTACGGGTACGGCAAATCTTAAAAAACTTGGACACGGGTACGGCGAGGGACACGTTTAATAAATAAATAAATATATTTATATAATAATATGCATTATGTAAACTCATATCCAAAGAACACTACAAACAAATAAAATTTAACATCACTTAAAATAAACAAGTCATATCCACAAGAGAAAGGATTGCATCAAATAGAAGGTCCACGACAAGCCCAGGCCGTGAGTGTGAAGAGTAGAAGAGAGAAGGTCGACGACGAGTCTAGGCCGTGAGTGAGAAGGACTCGACGGCGAGGACTGGACGGCAAGAACTTGACGACAATGATAGGGCCGTTGAGATGAGAGAGGGCTGTTGAGAAGAGAGGAGAGATGTGAGAATGGGTTTGAGCGTGACCTAATTTTTTGTCGATTGATATTTGGGACATCTCATCTCTTAATAACTTAATATACTATTTATAAAATTAATTAAACAAAACCCACAAAGTTCATTGCATATTGTAAATTGACCCCTTAATTTTTATTTTTTCATCCCAACCGTACTCGTACCCACACCCGTTTTAGCCGTGTCCAACAAAATTTAATATTATTTTTATTGGACACGCCATGTGGCGTGTCCCAACCGTGTCCCACCCGTACCCGTACTCGTACCCGTACCCGTACCCGAGCCGTGTCCAAACGGGTACCCAGAAAAAAATGAAGTACCCGTGCTTCACAATGTATTACCTCTTTACTTTACTGAAGATTTATACTATTATAATTCACATTTGTTGGCAAATTTATATTGGATTAATCAGCACGGTACTCTGTTTGTTGAATTATTCTTCTGCCCTATAAACTCTTCCTAACTTTGGGTAAATGTTCTCTTTCTATGTGAACCAGAGATGAAAAGTTCAAAGGGAAGTCCAATAATGAGATCATTAATTTTTACATTTTTTATTATCTTTAGAACTAGAATGAGTATAAAGATCTGCTTCTTATATATATATATAAAGTATAGGGATCTGTTACTAGCTTGAAAGACTGAATGCAAGCCACTTCACTTCACTAGCTTGGTATATCTTGCACTTCTGCGGAAAACCAGTAGTGCAAGTGAAGTGCATTCAGTCTTCCAGATGGAGACACTTGACCAATATGTTGGGAAGCAGACTTGGGAATTATTTTGTTTTGGTATGGATTAGCCCTTCTTTGGTTAATGCCATTTGATTAATTGCATGATTTACTGGAGCTTATCCTAACATACAAATAGATTAGTCGTCAAAGGAAATTTTGGACATGAGCACTTGGTCATTCATTGTACTTAAAATTTTGTTAATTTTTTTAGATAGGGATTTAGTTAGTAGATTCCTTTTGTCGTATGTTAACTTCTGTCAGTCTAAATGGGTTAGCCCTCCTATACCTTCCTAAATTCAAACCATGGTAACTTTGGGAATTTTTCCATAGCGTCCAAGCTGTGACTCAGTGAAGGAACAGATGCCTGGAGGGTCTCCATTTCTGCAGAAAGGTTCTTATTGTTGAGCTTATAGGACTTCTATTCATTTTAAATTCTGTGTACTCATTAATGCTCACAAAAAGGGGTTTTCCTACACACGATGACTGAAAAGTATATCTAATCTTGGGTTGTTCATTTTGATATACTAATTTCCTCACAAAGTTTTGAAACTTCTTTGGGCCATTTGTGCATTTCATGGGCATTTATCTTTGTCCTTCCTTGGTTTCTGAATCTCAAGAAATTTCTGTTTAACAAAATTGTGCCCCTTCATAGAGTTCTAATGTTACTTGTTTATCTCCTAGTTCTCCTGACACACCTGTCAACCTGGTTTAATGTTCCATAGTATTGCTTGACTTCATATTCTATTGGGTGGGTGTTTGTAGTTTTTGTTGTCGATCCTAGGTCTGGAGAGTAACCTCCATTTAATATTTTTCCTTTATTTACTCACTTCCTTCCATAGTGGACTAATTGTTCGATGTTTCTTCAGTTTTTAATATTACTCCCTCTAACTCAAACCAAGAGTCAACATCAGCTGTTTGAAAGTCAAATACTTAAATCTATTGAACTTTTGCAACTACCCGGCATTTAAAGAGAGGGAGAGAAATTGATTGGCAATAGCTTAATTGATAGCTATTGAGACAGAGCAAGTAGTAACTTTTTTCTTAGAAGTACAAAAATAAAACGCTAATATGTTAATATTGTGATTACATATGTCCTTGGTAGGGTTTTGACAAGAAGGGTGGAAGCTGCCAATGGTGGGAGGCCGCTTACTCTCTACCAAGAAGCTTGTTGTGGGCTTACTTCCGGAGCTATTGGAGCTTATATTGGTTTGCCATTCTTGGCTATTATTCATATGCGGACTAATTCCAGTAAACAGGCCGCACAACAATTAAACTACAGAAACGTATTCCATGAGGTTTACCAGACAGTTACTGCTAATGGTGTGTCAGGGATTTTAAAAGGTACAAGTCCTGCTATAAACGTAATCATGGCACTGAACATGGGCATGTTGGCATCATATAACAGGAGTTTCAGTTACCTCCACCAATCTCTTGGATTCAGTGAATGGCGAGCAAAATTAGGTAAGATCCTTCTCCTCCTCTTCTTCTTCTTCTTCTTCCTCTTCTTCTTTTTTCCCTATATATTATTATTAAAGCAATTCTAGGCCCACATTAGGGTTCTGGAGAAAATAAAACAGCCCACCCCTAACCTGAAACGAAAAGTACATTGGAATGCATCGAAAAAGAAGGATTATCAATGGATAGAGAGGCAAAGTCCCAAACAATTAAAATTTTACTATAATACAGTGGGATACGGCGTCTTATGGAGATGGCACAGTAATATTGTTGAGTGATATAGAATTTTATTATCATTATCATTATCTATAATGATAATAATAAAATTCTAAATCCCTCAACAACAGAACTTTTGAAGACAAGGAGAAGGGCATGGAGGCGAGCTGGCAGATAGTTAAAGCACTGGCTTTGCTATGGGCTTTTTCATCTAAAGCATTTGGCATTCTATCAATTTTGGATATATCCAGAGACTGGGCAGCTGTACTCTAGGCTGTATTAAAGCGTTCTCAGGGATGTCCTTATTTAGTTTTTCAGTTTTGGTTTGTTTACAGTCTGGGTTTATTTTGATTGTTCTCATGTCCTTTATTTAGGTGGTCTGAGGGCCATAGGCTCATGTATTTTGCTCTCTCAGGCTGTTAGTGGATTTCTCGTCCTCTTCCAGTCTATTGGTTTTAATTTATCAATATAAGTTCTTTGTTTCTGATAAAAAAAATTATCATTATCTATCTTGGTTTGTTATGTAGAATCTTTTTGATTTGGGATTCAATATTTTAGGACTTTCCGTATATTTTCTTGTTCTTTTTGTATTATTAGCTTTGTATATAAATATAGTCTCTAGCTTGATCCGAAAGGACCTCGGTCAACTATGATAACAGCATCTTGACAGAGACTTTTCTATCCCACTAACACTCGTCCTGATCTTGCCATTGCCATCAGTGTTGTTAGTCAAATTTATGCGCACCCCCCCGGGTCCCCCGTGTTGGGCTCATGGATGCATTTTATCACATCTTGAGATATTTCAAATGAGGCCCTGGACTTGGTTTGTTCTATTCCTCAGGTCTTAGCAAGGGTTATCCTACTTCATGGATGTTGACTATGCAGGTTCTCAGACTGATAAGCGTTCTACCTCTGGCTTCTGTTCTTTTTATGGGAATCACCTCATATTCTAGAAAAGTAAGAAGCAATTTGTAGTTTCCAGGTGGTCAGTAGAGGTAGAGTATAGGGCTATGGCTCAAGGAATTTGTGAACTTCCATGGCTTAGAAACTTGTTAGTTGTTAGTAGAATTGGGCTTGAAAGAGGTGAAGTTTTGTGACAACAAATTAGCAATCATCTTTGCTTCAGATTTGTGCTTCATGAAAAAACTAAACTTATTGTGGTGGGCGAGATCTCTTCGGCATGCTATCAGCAAAGTGGGCTTGATAGACATTTCCCCTGCTGCTTGAGGAGGACAGTTGAATAATATAGGACTTTATTCTTAACTATTTAGTTTATTATGTAGAATCCCTTTGATTTGGTATTCCATAGTGTAGGACCTTACTTTTCATTTATTGTTTCTGTTTTGCATCATTAGCTTCGTATAATTAGTCTCTAGATCTTACTTTAAGCGAAACCAAATTTTCTCTTTTAACATAATAACTGAAATATCGAAACCCGCATTCTTAAGGATACACTAATTCCTTGGAGATCTTTTTGTATACTCCATCCGTATTTAAGAATCCCTAGTTGTCTTTCACATTTCTTTTGCAATCCTTTCACACTTTCTAGAGGATACAATAATTTCAATGTAATGATGGTTAAGAACAAAACTTATTCAATTATTGTGAGATTTGGTGAATTGGTTTTAAAAATGGACTTTTGACTTGGGATGTCCCAAAAAGGAAAAGTTGCCTCCTATATTGCGATGGACCTATGGAGTGAGTACCATTTATATGTGAAGTCAGGCTCCATTTTCTTCCAAGACACTTTTTTTTTTGTTGGGTATATAATTGTACGATTTGAGCCCCTGACCTCTCCTAGATGCCATGCTAGCATTAATATGCACTGTGAGACTTTTGGCATATGGGACAATGATGATTGTAGCTTTATCTTTAAAGGGATGTCAATACATACATGTTTGTTTGCTTAGTACTATAAGCGTTTGAAATTTCAGTTTTATCCAACTTAAAAAGGTGCTTAATTTCGGGATTTGTAGGATTTATCTTAGTTGACAGAGGCCTTTGTTTGTTCTGTGAATACATTGTCACCTCAAGTGACAAATGCCAAAATCAGTTCCTCGTGTCCGTCTGTTAAAGATTACTTACCTTATGAACGCTGTAAGATTGTGAGAATTATTGTTGTATCATTTAGTAGAAAGGTACAAAATATATATATACAAGAGAGAGACCTAGTATATTAAGGAGTTTCCTTCTAATAAGGATTCTCTAAATATATCCTAAATATACACATGCTATAAATAGAATATACAAATCTCAACACTCCCCCTCAAGCTGGAGCATACAAGTTGTAGGTTCCAAGCTTGTTACAAATGTAATTGACTCGAGGGCCACCGAGAGACTTTGTAAAGATATCAGCTAGTTGATCATTCGATTTCACGTAGCTCGTCGTTATCTCCCCTGAAAGAATTTTCTCTCTAATAAAGTGGCAGTCAATCTCGATATGTTTAGTCCTCTCATGAAAAACTGGATTGGAGGCAATGTGGAGAGCTGCTTGGTTATTGCACATTAATTTCATTTGTTGAATCTTTAAGAACTTCAGCTCCTGTAATAATTGTTTCATCCAAATTAGCTCACACGTTGCTTTGGCCATTGCTCGATATTCCGCCTTAGCGGTAGATAGAGAAACAACTGATTGCTTCTTGCTTTTCCATGAGACCAAATTTCCTCCAACAAAGATACAGTACCCACTGGTCGAACATCTATCATGTGGGCAGCCTGCCCAATCAGCATCGGAGTAGCCAACGACCTCAGTGTGGCCTCTACTTTCATAAAGAAGACCTTTGCCTGGTGCCTTCTTTATGTATTTTAAAATACGAATAGCTGCCTCCCAATGAATATCACACGGGGCACTTAGGAACTGACTGAGTACACTCATCGAAAAAGCGATATCAGGACGTGTCACGGTGAGGTAGTTGAGTTTCCCAACGAGTCTCCGGTACTTACTAGGGTCTGATAACGGCTCCCCCTGATTAGGTAGGAGTTTGACATTTGGATCCATCGGAGTCTCTACCGGTTTACAATTTGTCATGCTAGTTTCTTCTAAGATATCTAAGGCATACTTCCGCTGAGAGATGAGAATACCCTGTCGGGATTGAGCAACTTCTATTCCCAGAAAATATTTGAGTTTTCCCAAATCTTTAGTCTGAAAGTGGTGAAATAGATGCTGCTTGAGTCTCTGTATGCCCTCTTGATCATTTCCCTTAATAACGATGTCATCCACATAAACGAACAAGTAGATGCATTTGTCAGAAGACGAATGGGAGTAAAAGACAGAGTGATCAGCCTCACTACGAGCCATACCAAACTGAAGGACAACCGAACTAAAACGTCCAAACCACGCCCGTGGGGATTGCTTTAGACCATAAAGAGAACGCCGAAGACGACACACCAGATTAGACTCCCCCTGAGCAACAAACCCAGGCGGTTGCTCCATATAAACCTCTTCCTGTAATTCGCCATGCAGAAAAGCATTCTTGATATCCAATTGATAAAGGGGCCAGTGACGAATGGCTGCCATAGAGAGAAATAGACGAACAGAAGACATCTTAGCTACCGGAGAGAACGTATCACCATAATCAAGCCCATGGATCTGGGTATACCCTTTTGCAACTAATCGGGCTTTCAAACGATCAATATTTCCATCGGGCCCAACTTTGACGGTGTAAATCCAACGACAACCCACTGTTGATTTACCAGGAGGAAGAGGCACGAGGTCCCATGTGCCACTCGAATGCAAGGCTGACATCTCATCAACCATAGCCTGACGCCAACCCGGATCAGAAAGTGCGGCTCCTACATTTTTAGGTGTAGAAACAGGAACTTTTTTTTTTTTTTTTTTTTTTTGAATATGCGACGGCTAGGGTTTACACGCTGGAGTAGAAACACAGCGGCTAGGGTTTATACGCTGGAATAGAAACACAGCGGCTAGGGTTTGGTTATTATGTGAGGCGGCTAGGGTTTGGTTACTATAGGAGGATCGATTGCTCTGATACCATGTAAGAATGTGAGAATTATTGTTGTATCATTGAGTAGAAAGGTACAAAATATATATATACAAGAGAGAGACCTAGTATATTAAGGAGTTTCCTTCTAATAAGGATTCTCTAAATATATCCTAAATATACACATGCTATAAATAGAATATACAAATCTCAACAAACGCTATTGATGAATACATTCAATATCAACCATAGTGTATTATGTAACTATTATTGATGCATCAAATAGTTCAGTTCAAGGTGTGGAATTTGACGCACTATTGCAACGAGCAAAGGAGTGTAAAGAAGAGTTTGGAGATTTTTTAATTTCGGTTGAGCGTTTTTGCTTGGTTTTAACTTAGATACTAGAATTGGAAATTATGTGAACAAGGAAGGAAAGACATTTGATATTGCCTAGAAATGCCACAGAAATTTTAAAGGAACCCCATTGATGAAAAAAACCAAGAGGAAAAGCACAACATTGGTGAAGATTACTTTAAAACCAAATTCAGTATGGAAAGAGCATTGTTGCTTATAAATGTGACCACGGTTGGATTCAGTTGGATAAATGGTGTTTAGGTTGGAGTGTTGGACTAATGCCAATGTTAAGGATTTCATGATCTGCATTAGGCCTTTTGTGGAAAGTGTAGGTGGGCCAAAAAAGATAAATTTGTATTCAACATGTGAGGTTGCAAACACTGCAGGATTACTGTTCGATAAAATGTCTTCTCTTTTTTTTTTTTTTTTTGGGGGGGGGGTGAAGGCAGGGAGTTAGAGTTAACAAAGATGAACAAATTTATTACTTAGAATTCTCTAACAAGGTGGGGTATAGTTTGTTGGAGTAAAATGAGTCAGAATACGATATAATGATTGGCACAACATTGGAATCTATTGTGGCAGTCACAAAGTAATACCCAAAGCTGATGGCACTAATCAACTTAATTTCCAGTGCTTTAAGGTTTGGTCAAGGGAAGGAGTCTCTTCAGTACTTAAATTGTTTGGGAAAGAAAGGCATCAAGCTGCATCAATACACTGTTCTTGTGTTTGATCTAGGAGGAAGCCAGGCAGAAATTGGAACACTAATTATTTAGGACATGGATTGTTTCAAGGGGTTTGGAATGTTATATCCCCAATATTAATGAAATGATTAATTAAAGAAATAAGAAATCAGTTACAATTGGGTTATGAATCTATGATTAGCTGACTAGGAGTACTGATATGATTTTGAATAGTGTTGTTAGGAGCGTTTGATCCCTGAATTCGTGAATAGTTAGTAGGGTTATTTCCATCTTTTGACCCCTCATTTTAGGGCTAGGTTTCAGTGCTGAGGATAGTGGTGAACTGCGTTTTGGTTGTAATTGCTAATGTCACAGTGGTAGTGAGGAATCTTGTACTGCTGAGAATATCTATACATAGGGCAACTGTAATTCCATCATCGTATTTATTTTTTTCCACTCTAAGAAGGCTTTAAGTATAGAACAATAGAGAAGGCTGGTAAACCCCAAAAGGGAACTAGAATTGTTAGGGTTCTTAGGCTCTGTTTGATAACAAGATGGATGGAAAAGCACGAACAATTAATTTTTGTGAAAAGTTGGAAAATGAGTTGAATGATGTGGTGAGATGTTCTCTTACATTTTTGCTTTTTCCATGGAAAAAAAATTTCTTTGGAGAGCATCTCACCACATCACTCAACTCAATTTCCAAGTTCTCACAAAAATAGGTTGCTTTTGCTATCATTTTCCAACTTGTTATCAAATGAGCCTTATGGATCGAGAATCATAATAGTTGTAACATAAACCCTACGCTCTTTGAGTCCTCATCCTAGCATGGGGAGTCTTTTAGTAAGTAGGAATGAGCTATTAGGTTTAAAGCTAGAGTTATCTTGGGTCGGTGTTCTTTTCCAGTTGGTTTCTGGGCAGTGGTTAGGATAGTTTTTTGAAAGGATTGGCAGGTTTTGGAAATGGAAGGAGTATCGACCGAGCTAAAAGAATGGGTTTTACGATTACCTTTGCACCTCTTACTCTCATTTGCATATTCTTGCAATTTGGCTAGATATATTGGGTGAAGGAGGTAGGAGAGAACACTTGTATTACATTCTTGATTTCTTTCTTCAACCCACGAAGGAAACTCATAATTAATTTAAAAATGCTTTTCTTACCAGGTATTTTCGCCATATATTCCTACCGAGTGCATTACATGGGTTGTACCATCATACAACCCATGTAATGCATGCGGGTAAGAATATCTAGTATGATTACCTGGTAAGTATAGGAGTGCTCATCATTCTTGATAATCCCTATACCACACATCTGCCTTGTCTTCCATGTTTAAAAGTATTGCCGTTGGCACTGGTTAATTTGCTAGCATGAGCGTATATCGGTATCTATATAATAGCAGAAATAAGTTGAGATCTGTAGTCGTGGAATCTCATGGCATCCTTTACTACAACCTTTTTGTTTCGGGTGATGTATATCATTATACTATCATCGACCTTATATACCTTTTCATTTATAAAAATGTACGTAAAATTTTGAAATCCAAAAAAGGTGGCCTCAAGGGCGTAGCTACAGTGTGGCGAGGGAGTGCGCGTGCACCCCCGGCGATTTCGGCATTTTTTTAAAAAAAAAAAAAAAAAAAAGTATAGGGACTTATGTGCATAAATTTAGAGTTAAGGGTGTGTAACTGTAATAAAACTTAGGGGGCTTTTGGGAATTAGTATATACCTAAAAGGAGGAGTGTATCAAACAGAACCCGTGAGATTTCAATTAGCCCCACCATTCCACCAATTCCCCCTTTTTACTTCCTGCTCCTGTCCATCTCCTTGCTCCGATTTTCTCCTCTTTATCTTCTTTTTTTTTTTCTGCTGCTCTCAATTAGCCCCTTTTTTTTTCTGCTGCTCTCCATATGCTGTGCAAATGAATAGGGCTGATTTCGAGAGGATATACATTTAGTAATTTTTTTTTGTCTAGGCTAATTTTATATTTGATTTAGGTTTAATAAATTAATAGGGCTGATCTCAATATATGTGTAATTGTGTAAAATTAGTTGGAGCTTGATTTTAGGGCTTAATTTTGTAAGGTTAATTTTAGGGAAAAATTTTGTAGGGTTGAATTTATGGCTTAATTTTATAATGCTTAATTTTATTGGAGCTTGATTTTAGGGCTTAATTTTGTTAGAGCTTGATTTAGGGCTTAATTTTGTTGGAGCTTGATTTTAGAGAAATTGCGCACCCCCGGGTATAAATTCCTGGCTACGCCACTGGGTGGCCTGCTGATATTTTTTTGTTTTTCAATAACAGCAATAAATAACAATAACAACAACAATATTTTGGACTAAATAACATAAATGAAAACACCAACAATGATGAATCAATAACATTGTTATCCATAAACCACCTAATATAAAATAAGAAAGAGGAAACAGTTAATTTGATGAAATTTAAAAGAATATATACATACACACAGCATTTCCCATAAAGACCTTAACTTAAGGTCCTTATTTACGGACTTGCCCTTTTGGCACGCTTCCCGATGGAATTTTTTGATGGCCGGTACACACGATGAATAACATCCCCACCAAATTTCATCAAAAAATTCCATCGGGAAGCGTGCCAAAAGGGCAAGTCCGTAAATAAGGACCTTAAGTTAAGGTCCTTGAAATTTTCCCTATACCTATATGTGCAAATATATGTAATGTATATATTTATGTTTATTTCAGGGGCGGGTTTTGTTTCTGGATTCTTCGCGTCGGCTTGTGGTTTACCAATTTCAAATGTTTACACTATCATGCGAACACCTGATGCTAATGGAAAGTACCTTTTTACTAGCTTTCTAGACACTGCCTCGACAGCTTTCAAGATAGGTGGACCTTCTATCTTCTTCAAAGGATTTGTCAAGTATTTTGCACGAAACACCCCGAATATCATGGTAATTACTCTTTCTCTCTCTCTCAATATATCTGTGAGCAGACAGACATTAAGAGAGAGGACCGTCCACTTGAAGAGGTAAATGAATGAAATTTGGTGGTAATGATTTTTGTGACACGTACATTATCTCCAAAAAATTTCAATCTAAAAGCTGGTGTAATGCAGATTTGATATATATACACATGAATATGCGCATTTTCAGCCGTTAATTTGATTATCAACTCATACCCACTTCTGGATTCAATTTTTGGGTGAAATCTTGCAGAGTGATCTTCACAAAATTTCGTTAAAAAAAAGAGGTGAAAATCACCCAATTACCCTTCCAAATGGGCAGTCTTATTTTTCTTAAAGAGAGGACGGTCCTCTTTAGGAGAGGCTATAGTTATAAATATATACAGCCATAAGTCAATAACGAAAAGAAGGGATGCCCATCTAGAGCAATAAATAAATGGTTTCATTTGTTCTTTTTAAAAATTTGTAGAGATGATCTGTTTGAGTAGATCACCTCAACCAAATTTTATCAAAAAATTCAATCTGAAATTGGGTTAGATGACCACCAAAACTTTAATGGCCACAAATGCACATATAGCTTAATTTTTATTAGTCACCCTTGGACATTTTTGATGAAATTTGGAGGAGCTGATCCACTTGTCATGGTCAATCATCTTTACAGTTTTTCACAATTTTTTTTTACCCTCGAGATGGAAATCCCTTCATTTTTTTAGAGAGAGAAATTCCTTTTTAAAACCTGACCATATATATATAATTGTATATATATACACATCACAAACATGGCAAGTATCATTTTTTTTTGTCTATTTTCTTCTGGGTATTGTTTTTGCAGATTGTATGGCTGATGTTGGAAGAAATCAGAAAGTTCGAGCAATCAATGGGTTTGTAGGCATCATTTCAAAATTGACATCCTAACAAGTAAAATTCTGATTTTATGCTAACTATTAGGCTAGAGGTAAAGGCGCCCACCCATATTTAGGAGATCCTGGGATGGAGTCGCACCCGGAATGGGGAAAGTTTATTATTTGTAGTAAAAAGAAGAGACTCGGACCGACCTTCATTAAGGGGGAAAAAAAAACTCAGGTGGTACCACAGAAATATGACTTGGAGCTATATTTATTCGAACAATTAAGGTGCATTATTGGTATAGAAAAGGTGAATGGAAACTGATTAAATATCTATATGGCTTAGTTTTATTTCATCCTCTAATTCTTTTTTCTTTTTTCTAAATGCCGTAACATGAACATAAGTAGTCTTGAATCACTGCCTGTGATTTAATTTTCTTGGATATGCGACCTTTTTTTTATTGGAAATGGTGCCAAATAGTGCTATCCCCGGTTCAGTTACGTAAGGAGCAGAAAATATAGAGAGGGAAATTCTATTGCTTTTCACCATGCCAAATTGCTCAATGGCCTGACTAAACTTCCCAAACCAAGCCCGAGGACTCTGTTTCAAGCCATACAAAGACTTTCGAAGATGACAAACTTTCCCATAGTTACCAACAAACCAACATTGTTGGTTTTGTGTAATATGCCAATCAACAGGCCAGCTAAAAACCTAAAACCCATCAGGGTCGTTCAGTTTTGGTCAGTTGGATTGGTCAGTTTTGATCCATAGTCTAACATACATTTTGGCCCTGATGTAGGGTTTCAACTTTCACTTTCACCTTTTGTCGTCTGGTCCCCCATTTCACATTTGTACTTGTATTATTTTTTGTTAAAATAAGTCATGTAAATGCTCTTGATCATTACCTTTTCAGTTTGGATCGGTTTTATGCACACCCTAAAACTCCCAAGTAAAACTCCTTGCAGTGTACATGCAATTTTCTGCCCAGTCAAATACCGGACAGATTCCTAATTTCTCTCTATCGTGTGGTGTTACTATATATGTTTTATCAGCTATGTTGACTTGTATTATTGTTGCTGAATCAGCCAACAATAAAGAGCTCAGACCCCAACCAACTTGGCCTACCCAGTTGGCCACTCTCTTTCTCAACTAGTGAGAGAGCTCATGGGTTCTAATCTTGCAAAAGACGACTTTAGAATAAATTTAGTGGTGGCATAAATAAAGAATGAGTTATGATGTAAACCCACATAGCCGATCAACGGCTCTTACCCCATCACTTAGGAGTAAATTAGGATCATTGCTTATATTCAAGAAAAAGCTCAATCCCTTGGGAGAACACCCTTAGTGCTTGTGATGGTTTAGAGTTTTTGTTTATTCGTGCTATCCAAAATGGTAATTTTACATAGAAAATTAAAACGTAGGCAATTTATGATTTAATATCTTGACATAAACTATTACTCTTAGGCCTCGTTTGGTTCACGGAAATAAAATCAATTCCTTTATCTTTCCCATGGAGGTGGGAAAGTAAATTTCCTATCAAATTTCTTTTCTTGTGTTTGGTAAACCATGGAAAGTATTTAGGTAAGAGTATAATTGTCTAAAATTTGTGTAATAAATGTTTGGAAATCATATGGGAAAATCAATTCCATGTGTTTTGGGAGGAATGGTTTTACCCCTTACTTTCCCTTCTCTCAGGAAAGTGTTTCCGGAATTTGTGCTTACCAAACAATGGAAAGGAACTACTTTTTTTTCCCGAGTATTAAAATCCGTGAACCAAACGAGGCCTTAGTGTGAGGTCACAGCTACTTCTCAAAGGATGCAAAAATAATCTCTTTGTATTCACATCCAAAGCATTACAATGTGCATGAAACTTCGGCACAATTTCGCTAGGTCAAATTTTAATTTGCCAGCTACTTCTTTCATGGCTTTAGTTTGAGCCACATATCGGACTCTAGAAATGGAGATATAAATAGTAATAGTAGGTTTGGCATTGAATAGATCCGTGGACAAATATTTGTTTCTTAGGATCCGTTTGATAACATGGTAAAAGAAAATAAAAACAGTTGATTTTTGTGAAAAGTTGAAAAATAAGTTGAGACATATAGTGAGATGTCTTTTTACGGTTTTCTTCATGAAGGAATTTTCTTTGGTGGTTGAGAAAGAAAAACTTTTCACAAAAAATTATGGAGGATAGAGGATATCTACTCATAAAAAGGGAATGAAATGGATAATGTTTTATCACATGCCTCAACTTATTTTTCAACTTCTTACCAAATCAAGTGTGTTTATTTTCCTTTTTTCTTAGTTGTCATCAAACGGAGCCTTAGTAAACAAAACTACATTAGCCGGATTATAAGCCAAAAAATCTCTTGATTGAGTTTTAACCATTGGTAAAGCTGCCATAAGTTGTATTTTTACTTTTTTACTTTTTTTTTACTATTATTGATTTAAAAAGTGGGTTTCTTAATTTGAGACTCGAGTAAAAGATGCGTTAAAAAGACGCGCCTCCTTCCCTTTTTTGACAAAACACTACTTAAAAAAATATAAATTCAACTTAATTGTGAAGCATGCTATAAGCCTGACTTTCAGCGACTCCACTTTCTCCGACGGGACCTACATCTACCATCCATGTGCATAGAACTTTTGATCAATTGCATAAGCAATAGAAAGCAACAACGATGATAGTTGGGCAAATTCAAATTCTCAACTGTTAGTTGGCAAATCACTAAACAAACCAAATGAAAACCATTTCGGTTCAATCTTTTAAAGAAATTGATTTGTTTATCTATATTGTACAGTATAACACATCATTGACGGTATAGTTTGTGCGCGCGCATGTAGAAATAAGAAGATGGAGGATGTAAGGCGTTAGTTAGGTTAAGTTGATAAGATCTAGGGGTTGAAGAGAATATTTTGGACTTAAAATAATTCATGCTTTGAATTGCAAAGGTGTTATCCCACTTCAGTAAAAGCCTGATTTCCAACTTCCTTCAAATTTTTTCAAACCAATGGAATTTAAGCAGAGACCTTTCGATTTTTTCAGTAAAGAAAATGAATTACAACAAGAAGCGACATTGAAGGAAAAGCTGGAATGCGTGAGGCAAAAAACAACAATACAAACCGATAACAAAATGCAATGCCTCTAAAACACAAGATGGTCCTTTTTGAAACACGGATTTATGAGGGAAAATGGAAGAAATGTTCTAATAAATATAGTAGTTTTTCCTTTCATCTCGCATATTTGTATGGCATTCAAACAAACAAAATTCAACTCAATAAAGCCTTGTCCGTATCTCTTACACTCCCCAAAACAAACTCTGCTGGTTAATATTATTAAGCTTCTATTCTATAAATTCGGACAGCAAGAAACAAGTGTGTTGCCACTCATCTACTCATTGAATGTTTATTTGGAAAATTTATTATGATGATCCAAATAAATAAATAAATAAGCTCTCCACTGAATTTCTTGAGAAATCTTCTTCCTCTTTAGTCTTTATCGTCATCCACCAAAACCGGAGAATAATGTGCATCTGGCGAACACCATAAATTAGGCCCTGAGATATAACAAAGAAAAAATCAACATTAGCAAACATGCAGCAACACTCGCTAACAAAAGAAAAAATGGTGTGCATTTCACTCTAGAGACTTGGGTGCTCATTTCGTTTGAGTTTTTGTTCGTTCTTGGAATCCTAAATTAGTAAATTTACACTATAAGTCTTGTAGTTCACGTCAAGAGGTTGACTTATCGATATGAAATTTACCATTTTGGATTCCAACAACGAACCAAAACTCAAACCAAATGAGCACTAGAAGTGACTAAGGGTGTGTTTGAGTGCCAGAATTTTCCATGGGGAACTTGCCAAAAGATGGAAAATGTCTACTTTACTTTTTGTGGTGTTCGATCACATAAATTTTCTAGGCAATTGAATTCCACATGATTCCATGATACAAGAAATTATCTCAAGCATGGAAGATTGGCAGTATTAATGTTCCATGCTCAAGATAATTTGTAATATGACTCAAAAAAAATTTTACTTTTCATAGATAGCCTTAATTATAATAATAAGTTCAAAGCCAAATAGGTATTTGTAAAAAACATCCATGCAAAAAAAAGCATTAGATAGCTATCTACGAAGAGTAAAACAGAATCCATCCATGCAAATTATATACACATACATAATACTTATATATATATATTATCATGATGATTCACCTGCTTATGTATGAGTTTTCAATGGTATTGATAATTACGTTATCTCCGGCTACAACATGAGCTGGTACCTAGAAAAAATGTGCAAAGCAAATAATGAAGAGATTAATACAATCCATCCATGCAAATGATAAATATACACAACGCACCTACGATAGTGCCATGGGGCTTACATGTCCTAAAAAAAAAATCAAAACTTTACCCATAATCACACACCCAACCTCAATTTCTCCTTGAAGCTTTAGACAAAATTCAAAAAAGACTCGGTCTCAAAATAAGTTTTAAAATTGTTACACAGAGCTCTGACATAAGTGTCCACTTTCCTTTTCAGAACACAATAAACATACGTATCCAATAGGAGTTCAAGCTTCTAGCTGTTAGTTTTTCTTTCAATAGTGAAGTAGTTCTTTGTACGGACTTGTGATCATTTGACTTATCACACGCATGTATACGAAGATTTTTTTAATTTGACTATGGATTTTGAAGAGCATAATAGATAGAACTATATTATACAAAATAAACTATTAAATCAGATGAATCCCAGCCTATTATGTCCTAGTTTTTTCAGATATGCCGTGTTGGCATGTCCGTCTGTGCTTCACAAACCTATACCTTCCTTTTTGGGAGAAAATATGATTTTCTCAATCAATAATCCATCAGAATCAAGACCTATGACATTGTCTCAAAGAACACTACGCTTAGGCTGTTAGGTATTGGACCAATAATGTATATATCATGCTCTTCAATAAATGCAACACCAAGTGCACAATCAACAAATAGTGCAATTTCGTTAATGCAAATGGGACCAGATGCAAACAAACCAAGACTTGAACGCAAAGACCTTGCAGTCAAACAGAGCTTTGATACTGGGCCAACAATGTATACCATGCTCTCGAATAATTAACATGATGATACTTCATTCACAAAGGCTGAAGGAATAATTATCCACAAAATTTTACTTACCTGAACAGTAAGGCCATTGTCCAATAAAGCTTTCTTATAACTGTAAAAGTAATTGAAAATTCTCAAGTTATTAGTAAACAAGTAATCTACGAGGCACCTATATGCACTAAGTGAAGCATCAAATAATGTTATTTTGTATAATCTACTATTTATATGCATGCATCAACAGTAAATAATTGAAAAGTTGGAGGGAGGTAAAAGCATATACTGGGGAGTGGCTGCAATCCCCTTCATAGGAACTTGTGCTTCTGCAACGGTGCATGTCACTCGTTTAGGAACTGATGCCGACATTGGTCTATCATCATAAAGTTCCACAATGACTTTCATATCATCTGTTTGTTCATCATTAAAATAATATATTTCAGCATGGCCTGAATCAAGTTGGCTGTGGAAGACGATAATGATCACTCAAAAATTAGCATGAAAACTACAATTGGTCTATCATCATTTAGTACATGTGTATTTTTAAGATGCATGGCAGAGTGGCTAATCTAATAAAAAGGAAAATGAGAGATTTTTGAGGGACGGGGAGGATGAGGAAAAACATTGTCCCAATGTCACGTAACAAAATGGAGTGCTGTCAACCAAAAATCAAATTGGGTTACGCGTACATAATTTGGTAATTAAAAATAAAGCGATGAAAAAGGAATCTTTATGGCAAATTAGACGATAATGATTGGTACTCAAGACAGACGGTCCTAGTGTCTCCTTGAATGAACACACCAAACTTGCTTCATTAGTCTTTTGTGAGTCATCACTCAATCCTTGTGGAACTTGAGCTTTAGAATAAAAATCTAAAAGAGGTGAAAATTTCGGAGCGCATTATCTTTGTTTTTTTTTTTTTTGATCAGAAACAAAGCTTATATTAATTAAAGAAAATCAATACAAGCAGAAAAAAGACTGAAAGTGAACGAGAAGTCCACCATCAGCCCGCACCAAAACAAGAACAGAAATCAAAAAAGACACAATATCCCAGCGGACTGCAACCAGCCTAATAACAAGCCTTCTATAAAGCCCACCAAAAACAAACAAACAGCACAAATGACAGTAAACTACACTCCTATAGAACTGCAGCTGACCAATCTCTGGCAATATCTGACAAGGAAAGAGCCCCAAAAACTTTCGAAGAATAGCCCACAACGAAGCCGTGGCCTTGACCCTCTGCCAAACTTCCTCATTATTAGCCTCCTTATCATCAAACAATCTGGAATTCCTTTCCCTCCACACGCACCATAAACTGCCATACAACTACTTCTCCATAATATTTTAGTCTTCTTTTTGTTACCCTTCAAATACCACTTTATTGAGAGGAAACTATACCAAGAATTTGGAAAAGCTGTAATCAAACCTAACTCTCTGCGGATGTTGCACCAAATAAAATGTATGAACGAACAATGAAGTAACAAATGATCAATGCACTCTCCCTCTCTTTTACACATAACACACCAAGACGGATAGATTTGCAAATAAGGTCTTCTAAGTTGTAGCAAATCTGTTGTATTAACTTTCTTTATAGTAGCCAAAACCTTAACCTTTGCCGGAATTCCGTTCTTCCAAATCATATTGAATGGTTCAAAATTTCCTTCTATGTTGGCCTGTGACAGAATTTCAAAGAATGACTTTATAGAAAACAGCCCAGACTTTTCTTTCTCCTATATTCTGGAATCCCTCCCGAATCTAGATATCTCCAGATTATTAATTAACCCCATCAGCAACATATACTCGTTCTCTTCCACTTCCGAAAAATTTCTTCGGAATATAATGTCCCATGTAAAGTTGTCATTTGAATCCCAGGATATATTATCAGCTATTAAAGCTCTTGGATTGACTGCCACTCTATGTAACGGGGAAATTGCACTGCCAAGGAAGCCTCTCCCAACCATCTATCTAACCAAACCGAATAATTGAACCATCTCCTACCTTGAATCGAAAATTCCTCTCAAACTTGACAATTCCTCTAGAAATTGCCTTCCACGGATTACGAAATGACCCTCTAACCACCGCGTTAGAACTCCAACCATTGTCTAACACTCCCTATCAGTGTTCTAAAAATTGGGATTTTTTACCGATAGATCGGCCAAAAATCGGAAATCGGGAGTTATCTGATCGGATTTCCAAAAATCGGTTCTCAAAAATCGGGTGTCTCAAAAATCGGGTGAAAATCGGCACAAATCGGCAAAAATCAGGGAGTTAATGACAATCAGAAAATAAAACAAAACTTAATAAAATGACGTCGTTTTGGAGGACTTTTTTTTCCCCTTTACACTTTGTACATAACAAAAAATGCCCTAACTCACAAATCACAAACACGTGCTTAATTTAGTTTGAACTTGTTATTTGTGTTTTATGTTGTTCTTTAAGACTTTACTTGATTACTTTTGAACGTGCTTTATTTAGTTGGAACTTGTTAGTTGTTACTTGTGTTTTGTGTTGCCCAACATATTATTTGTGGCCTTGTGGGTATGGACTTTTTTTTTTATGGGAAATTGATGTTATTTTGGAAATTATTTGTGGGAATGGAAATGTTATTATATTACTTAATTCCCGATTTTTCAAATTATGGGTTTTCCGATTAATCCCCGATTTTTTTCCGATTTCTCCAAAAATCCCCAATCCCCGCCTTGCCAATCTAGGTCCGATTTACGATTTTTGAAACATTGCTCCCTATTTACTTTTGATAATGGAATAACAAAAGGCGTTTTGTTCGACCGGAAATCACCTCAACCACTTACCCAAAAGTGCCTCATTCCTCTTAATCAAATTGCCAATACCCAAACCCCCAGCTCTTTTACACCTAGAAATAGACTCCTAACCCACCAAATGATCCCCTTTTCCCTTCTCAAACCCCTTCCAAAGGAAATTCCTCATTAATTTTTCAATGCTCTTGGCTACCGAAACGGGAATTTTTAAAGGAGAGAGATAGTAAATTGGAATACTCTCCAAAACCGACTGAATCAAAGTCAACTTACCGCCTCTCTAAATGCATACCCTCGACCAACCTTCAAGCCTTCTACCTACCTTTTCAACAACCGGACTCCAAAAACCCAACCTCTTCAGATTATCCCCCAACCTTCAAGCTATTAAAGCTCTTTGTTGGGTATTCTTGAGGGAGTTCAGTTGCAAGCAGATTGTGAGGATGTAAGAAAATCGAGGTTGAAGGATCAGGGTTTCCCTGTAGTACGTTCTTTCAAGATTTAGTGCATTCATCTTCTTCATTAAACAAAACTTCTTCAGCTTTCAAAGCTTTTGGAGCATTAGCTTGAAAGGAATAGAAGAATTTTCAGGATAGAGACGAGAAGGAATTGCTATGGGAAAGAGCTAGATATCTAGCCTCCCCTGGATGTCTCTGCTGCCACAATTTAAAGGAATTTCTCATTTGCTATATTTTACTGGGATGGAATGGTTTACTGCGTCAGTCTTAAATATAGTGTTGTTGTTTGTACTTTGATTTGGAATTTTTTTCCTGCACGATTTACTTCATTTTTTGTTTAATTTCGAGGAAATCTTGTCCTCTAGCCAGTGTTTTGAATAGCGTAAGTTCGTGCGCAACGTAGCGCGCTATAGCGCAGATTTTCACCCCAACGCTACGTAGCGGGCTCAGAATTGCGTATGGAACAAAAAGCGTAGGTATTTGGCTGATGTGGCACGCTATAGCGTGCTATTCACGTTTTTTGGAGAAAACGTACGCTATTTAAGAAAGGGGAAAGGTAGGTCAAATACATTTGAGAAAACGTACGTTATTTTCTCCTCCAACCGTCGACTCTCCTAGGCACATCGTCTCTCCTCTGTTCTCTCTCCGACGTCTCACGGCCTCCGTCGACGCTGCTCTGCACGTCGTCTCTCCTCTCTGTCGTTCTTCGTTGCTGCTTCTCCATCTCTGTTCGTCGCCTCTCCACTCCTCTGTTCGTGTCGTCTCTCTCTCCTCTGTTCGTGTGGTCTCTCCTCCCAGACGTCGTCTCTGCTCTGTTTGTGTTTCGAATCTCCATAAAAAGGTTTTTCTTGAGCCCTAGGCTCGTTTTATTAGTAGGTTGGTTTTATTTGTGGCTGAGCCCTAAGCTCATTTTATTTGGTGGCTGAGCCCTAAACTTTAGAACTGAGGCCAGGCTGTTTTATTTGTGGCTGAGCCCTAAGCTCATTTTATTTGATGGCTGAGTCCTAAACTTTAGACCTTGATGTGTTTGAATTTTAATTTTAGTGTTATTGTTATTTGAAGTGTTTTAATGAATTTTTACTAATATTCTTTAGTATATTATTATTTTTTATTTTTTTAATTATTACGCTATTAGAGTTCTGAATAGCTTACGCTATTTGCGCTACGCGCTTCCGGAACCAAAACGCTATTACTCGCGCTATCGCTATTTAAAACATTGCCTCTAGCTCATACTTTTTTTTAGAAGGTAACTCTAGGCTAAAGCTATAGCAATAGAATGTGAGTATTACCATTTAAAAATAAAAACATGGGGAAACAGAAGGCCACACAACAGACTTAAACAGATCAGTGTGACTATAAAATATATATATATATATATATAAATCCCAGTCCATCAGAAGGATGGTTATGATTCTTTATAAGAGTAGCACAGTACATCAAATAATAAAATAACAGCAAGTTAGGATCGATCCAAAGGACAAGATTGATCGCGAAGATAAAAGAATCCCAGACAATAAGTTAATCAACTACAAACCAATCCAACCTCTGCAAGCAGTTTGAGAGAGATTAAAGTGTTTGTGGGAGAGAAAATAAAACACAAACAAGGGAACTAGAACGGCTGTTTCAACAAGCAGAGGAAACGAAGCAAGCAGTTTGAAGGCCTCGGCACTTTGAGCAAGTAAGATGGGTAAATCAATAGGTTGGGGGACAATCAATGACATTATGATGAGAATTGGGGAGGAAGGGGAGATTGGGGGATGGATTCTTAGTGTGATTTTAAGGCATGAAGAAGATTGAGAGGGGTTAGAGAGAGTTTGGTTGGAGAGGAAATGTGAAGGAAAATGAGAGAAAACGTAGAGGGAAGGAAGAGCTTCTCTCTCTAGAAAGTTGCATTGTGTCATTTTCCTCTAGCTTGTATGTGTTTTTCACTAGCACACGTGGCACATGCGAAATGCGTGCAAAAACTAAAAAAATTGACATTTTAGTTTCGGGGCTTAACATCAATTTATCCAAAAACATGCTAGTTGGCATCAATGTGAAAGAGGAAGATATGATGTCATTGGCTAGGGTGGCGGGTTGTGAGTTGGGGTCATGGCCAATGTCCTACCTTGGAATGCCTTTAGGAGACAATCCTTATAGAGTAGGTTTTTGGGGTCCAGCGATCGAAAATATTTCTAAGAGATAGAGGGTTGGTTGAAAGGATGTCCTTCGGGGGGGGGAGGTAAGGTAACTCTTATTCAATCGGTTTTAGAAAATATTCCCATCTACTACCTCTCTCTCTTTTCAAAATTTCGGTGTGCAACACCATCAAAAAATTAATGAGAAAATTTCTTTGTGAGGGAAACGGTGAGAGATAAAGTGATCATTTAGTGAGTTGGGATATAGTCTCCAAAAGTAAGGACAAAGAGGGCTTGGGGATTGGCAACCTTGCAAAAAAGAACGAGGCTTTATTAGGGAAATGGCTTTGGAGATTTCCCCTTGAACAAGACTCGTTTTGGTGCTCAATAATTAAAAGCAAATACGGTGTTCATGAAAATGGGTGGGACGCAAATATGATTACTAGAGGCACTCATAGGAACCCTTGGAAAGCCATCTCCAATGGCATTGAAAAGTTTAAATCATTTATTTGACTTAAGGTGGGCATGGGTAATTCCATTTGATTTTGGGAAGATATATGGGTTGGGAACTCTCGCTTCTCTTTACCCTCGGTTGTATAGAGTTTCCAACAACACAAATGCATTGATTGCTTCATTAATTCGTTGGAACTCTCTTGATTCTTTTTTATGGGATTAAGAATTTTGTAGGAATTAAATGAAAGGGAAATTGAGGACTTCATGGATTTGTTGGGTTTGGTTTCTAATTCTAATGTGTCTAGATCCAAGATAGACATTAGATCTTGGGTGGGGGGAAAATCGAGGATGTTTTCTTGTAAATCTTTTTTTCGGTTGCTAATCAATTCACTGTTGGATCCTATTTTTGAGCCCCACAAATTCATATGGAAAGTTGGTATCCCTCCGAAGGAGAGTTTTTGATTGGTTGGCTTCGTGGAAGAGAGAGTCGATACATGTGACTTAATCCAAAAAAGAAGGCCTAATCTAACTATTTCTCCTTCTTGGTGTATCCTTTGCAAAAAAGGAGGGGAGAATATCGATCACATCCTTTTATATTGCAGTTTCACCAAATATTTGTAGAATAAGGTGGTGGAGGAATTTGAACTGATCAGAGCTATGCCAAGCTCATGGTATGGCCTGTTGTGTATGGTATGGCAATTCAGAGGGAACAATAAGAAGTCAAAACGACTTCATTAGGAATTCAGATTTGATCGACTTGGACATTGGTAATGCAACCTTCACATGGACAAATGGCACCATCCAATCGAGGCTAGATCGATTCCTTTTCTCAGCAGGGTGGGACAAGATGGCGAATGCAAGACTAGAGGTTGCGATTAGGGTGACATCTGATCACCTTCCGTTATTGTTGGATACAAACCCTTTCAAATGGGGACCAGCACCATTCAGATTTGAAAACATGTGGCTAAGCAACCGAGAGTTCTTGGGCAGATTCAAGGAGTGGTGGGGAGATGGCGTGATTCTTGGTTGGGAGGGCTTCAAGTTCATGGAAAAATTGGAACGAATGAAGGCCAAGATCAAGCAATGGAATACAGAGACCTTTGGGGATTTGCGTGTAAGGAAAAAGCAAGTAGCAGGACGAATCAAAGAGATATATGAAGAGGAGGCGAGGGGTAATATTGAGGAAGAATCGCAAGCGGAAAGAAGGGCACTCAAGTTAGAGTTTGAAGAAATTCTGTTGAAAGAGGAACTCTCATGGAATCAGAAGGCAAAGGTGCGAGGGGTGATTGAGTGGGACACTAACTCTAAATTATTTCACAGAATTGTTAATCAAAGGAAAGCGAATAAATTAATAAGTAAGTTGGAAAGAGAGGATGGTTTGTTGATTGATGAGGAAACTGAAATTGAAAGCGAGATAGTTAATTATTTTAGGTGATTATACGCAAGAGAAGAGAAGACGCATGCTGGTTTTGAAGGTTTGGATTGGTCTCCTATTAAATCCGAAAGCAAGCATTGGATTGAGAGGCCTTTTGAAGAAGACGAGGTGAAGGCTGCTATCGATTCTTGTGATGGCAGCAAGACTCCAGGCCCGGACAGGTATACATTGGAAGTATTCAAGAAAGGCTGGTGCATTTTGAAAGATGATATTATGAAAGTGTTGAAGGAATTCTTTGATTCTGGGGTGGTCAATGCGAGCACGAATTCTACGTACATATGCCTTATTCCGAAAAGGATATCGTCTCTCAAACTGAAGGATTTTAGGCCAATAAGCCTAGTCACAAGCCTTTATAAAATAATAGCAAAGATTTTGTCAATTAGATTGAGGGAGGTCTTGGATGAAACGGTCGGGATGTCTCAAGGTGCTTTTGTAAGAGGGAGACAGATTCTCGATTTGGCCCTAATCGCGAATGAGGCTGTTGAAGAGTACAGGGAGAGAAAGCTAGAAGGGTTAGTGTTGAAAATTGATATCGAGAAAGCATATGACCATATTGGGTGGATGTTTGTTGACCATGTGCTTAAAAATAAAGGGTTTGGGGATAGATGGAGGATGTGGATCAAAAGGTGTCTTTCCTCGGTCAATTTCTCCGTTATGATGAATGGAAAGCCTCAAGGTAAATTCAAAGCTTCAAGAGGTTCAAGGCAAGGCGATCCGCTATCACCTTTCTTGTTCATTATCGTTTCGGATTTATTAAATATTTTGGTGGAACGGCCAAAGGAGAGAGGACTAGTTGAAGGATTTGCCATTGGAAGAGAAAGGGTGAACCTATCTCATTTGCAATTTGCAGATGATACTATTTTCTTTCTTTCTAATTGTGAGGAAAAAGTCAGTAACCTGATGGGCATTATTGACATGTTCGGATTTGCTTCCGCGTTAAAAATAAATAAGGCCAAGACGGAAATTGTAGGGATCAATATTGTTGAGAATGAGGTGACTAGGATAGCTGAGAAGTTTGGGTATGTGGCAGGCATCTAGCCTATGTCATACTTAGGGTTGCCCCTTGGTGATAATCCTAATCGATTGGGTTTTTGGAGTCCTATTATTGAGAAAATTGGGAAGCGTTTAGCGGGCTGGTATTGCGGTTGTATTTCAAGAGGGGAAAAATTAACGCTTATTCATTCGGTTCTTGATAGTATTCCAATTTATTATCTTTCTTTGTTCAAAATTCCGACTAAGGTTGCTAAAATCATTGAGAAGCTGATAAGGAATTTTTTATGGGAAGGAATGGATAAAGGGAAGGGTGAGCATTTGGTTGGTTGGAAAACAGTATCTAAAAGTAAAGAAAGGGGAGGCCTCGGTATCGGGAATTTGATTAAAAGGAATGAAGCTTTATTGGGTAAATGGTTATGGAGATTTCTGGGTGAAAGTAACACATTGTGGCACCAAGTTATCAAAAGTAAATACAGGGTGCAGGAAAACGGGTGGGTCTCGACTAGAGTCCGCAGGGGCACAGCACGCAATCCATGGAAAGCAATTATAAAAGGGTACGAGAATTTTATGAGGTATTTGAAAATCAGATTGGGTAATGGCTCTAGAGTTCTATTTTGGTCGGATAAATGGATTGGCGATTTGCCGTTAATGGTGCGGTATCCACGTTTGTACATAATAGCATTAAATCCGAATGTGAGGGTGGCTGAGTACGTTGAATGGGAGTCTGATCATAATTATAATTGGAACATTATCTTTCGGCGGAATCTGAGGGAATGGGAGGAGGAGTATATATGGATTTGATTGGGATGATTCAGAATCAAGAAGTGTATAAATTTGACAGCGATGAGATTGTGTGGGAGGCGGATAAGTTGGGCAATTTCACAACAAGTTCTTTCTTTCATGCATTAACATGTGGCTTTGCAGGTGATTCATTTTATCCATATAAGATGATTTGGAAATCAGGAATTCCCTCTAAAGTAAGAGTTCTATCATGGCTGGCTGCATAAAAGAGGGTTAACACCGCGGATTGAATGCAAGTTCGAAAACTGTATATGAACATTTCACCTTCATGCTGCGTTATATGTAGAGAAGGGGCCGAGAGTATTGATCATTTACTGTTACACTGCTCATTTGCTCGTTCAGTATGGGGCAGAATCTGCAAGAAGTTCGAGATGCACGTTGTCTTCCCAAGATCATGGTATGAGTTTCTATCAATCAAGTGGGCATTTAAAGGAGACAATATAAAATCGTCGGTGCTATGGAGGTGTTGTTGTATGGCTTTGCTTTGGTGCATTTGGAAGGAAAGGAATAACCGAATATTCGAGAACAAAGACGAAGATGTCAATAAGGTTTGGGATAGAGTTTGTGCTTTCGCTTCACTATGGGCTTTCACCTCCAATAAGTTTGGTATACTATCAATTTCAGACATTCAGAGAGACTGGGCAGTCGCTATGGATTAGGAAAAAACTATTAGTGGATGTTAGCTAAAGACCATTTAGTGGGTTTTCTATGTTCCTGGATCGGGGCTGTTTGTAGTGGTAGTTCTGTTTGTTGATGATGTAGGATTCGGGCAGCTCCCGTTAGTGCCTTTTGGTTCTATTTTCCTTGCTATTTTTATTATATGTACTTTTTTTGATTGGTTTGTGGATTTCTCGTCCACTTCCAATTCCTTTGCTTGTACTTGATTTCCTATCAATATAAGCTCCGTTTCTTATCAAAAATAAAAAAAAAATAAGAAGTCAAATTTTTTGTGGAGAAGTTGTTGTTTGGCACTATCATGGTGCATTTGGCAGTAAAGAAATTCTAGAATATTTGCAGATAAATTTTCTAAAGCTCCTGAAGTTTGGTGTAAGATTAAACAATTAGCATCACTGTGGGCTAGCTCTTCAAACTTGTTTGGAAATTTATCTACATCTGAGTTAAGTTGTAATTGGGGTGCAGCAGTTCAGTGAGTTAATTAATTTAGGAGACTGCTGTGGGTGTTATAGGCTTATCTATGGCTTTGGCTTAATTTTTTATGATATTTGTCTATTGTTTTCTTTCAGAGCCTTGTGTAGTTTCTGGCACATCAATAGGGGCTTTGGTGGACTGCTGGTTCACCAATGGTGTATTCTTCTTTGTAACGCTTTGATTTTTTTATTTTAATAAAAGCGTTTTGTTTCTGATAAAAAAAAATTTGTTATACCAAGTAAAACACTTTAAGAGTATGTGCTAGGTTTGGTCAAGCGGCTTAGATGTGTAACATTTATTATAACTAAGGTCATGGGTTTGAATCACGGGGACATAATATTTCTTTTCCTAAAAGTAAAAAAGGGTATTTTTGTAATTCAATAGGCACATCTAAATTGGCCCTCACATTTAATATATACTATAGATAGATTCTTAATAAAATTTCTTGTTTCCTATTAAAAAAAAAAAGGAAAAGAAAGTGGCAGTATACTTCCCATTTTCCTCTCAAAACTACGTACATACTATTATTGCCATATTCATCGTAAATATCTGAAGTTACACGAGTTGGCCAATACAAGGTTTTGAAGCCATGAGACCCTAAATAATTTAGTTTGTTACATTTCCTGCTCTTTAGAACTTCGGGTTTTACTGCCAAAATTAGCAAATTCACCAATACGTAGTAACACAATGCACATATATTGACTCATAATCCAAGGAAAGGAAAAAGTTGTGAAAAAAAAATTCCAAGGAAACTGTAATAAGGGATGTTTGGATCGATGCGCTGAGCGGCTGAGGTTTTTCAAAAAGTTTTCAAAAACCTAAGCGTAGCACATAGCACAGGCGAGATCCTATTTTCGTATTTCCTTTCCTCTTTTTTTCTAGTTGAAATATTGATTACAATAAGAACAAAGCAATTACAGGAACAGATAGGAATTTCGTTATTACTGTAATTGTATGCCAGATATCTTCATTGCTTGATTAGGAGGGCATATACAGTATATTTTTGAAACAGGAAACACAGCTTATTCAATTTGACCATTATACCAAGGTACCGCATCTTTTAACCTTCTAGATAGTGGTTCGGTTTCAAAAGTGCCTTTGAACTATGGGCTCTTGCCTAATTTACAATTAAAGAAAATAATCTCAAAGATTTATATTCATATACACGTCAATGTTGGCACAGCTATAAAGAAAATGTAACTATTACTAAAAATTAAAAAAAAAATCCATAAGAATTCTCAATACCGTGATTTCATTACCTTTTAGATATGCAAGAGATTCACCGAACAATTGCTTTGGTACATCAAGTTGCGCATACGTATTAGGCCTAGTAAAATCACAAGTGGAACAAACTAAACTTGTTACGTGTATGTGGTTGATCAACTATAAAAAAGTGCAGATAAATTAAAATCAAGAACCACACAAAAGGAAAACAAAAATCTCACTCCATTAGGACAACACTTTCAGTTTCGTCGTCAGTGTAAAGGTAAGTGAAATGCTTCTCTTCAACAAATACTCCTGCATAACATCATACAGCATTAATACAACAAAAACCACTGAATGAATTTTTTTGCAGTATATGTGACTATACAACAATAATTTTATGTATACTGACACTGCCTACCAAGAAAATACCACTCAGTTGAATTGATTAGAATTAATTATTTAAAAGATGGACAATAGTCGTAAGTTAAAAAGTTATTTACCACCTCCGTCTAGCATATCCATTTTCATAAATGACTTTTAAATTGATCTTATGAAGGATTATATTAAAATTAGGCTGTACGCAACTCTTCATTTGCAACGGATGGAGTACTAGACAGTAAGACATATACCTGAAGTAGGTAACAATATGCTCTAATATATTTTGGTCCAAGTGGACCACTAGTTTGTATTCCATCCAAATGGGATCCACAATTCCACAATTTTGGTGGGTCTGGAACATAGTTGTCAAAAGCGCGCCAAGGCTCCGGGCACCTCCAGGCGCAGTGGTAGGGCTTCGCCTACTAAAAGGCGCATCCCGTTCAGAAAGGCGAGGGATTTTGGTGCCTAGGCTCCAGGCGAGGGCGCATCAAGGCAAGGGATTTCTCAAGCTAGGCATTTTTTATTTTTTTTACTCTAAACGATGCGTTTTGCCTATTGGGAGTTAAACCCAATTGAAACAAAACGTTAATCTGATGCACCTTTGTTTCAACGCCGTCTCACTCTCACCCAGCTTCTCTTCCCCGTGATCTTCTTCTTCTTCTCCTTCTCCAGTTCCCTTCACGGTGTTACGCTGCTAATTTTTTTTTCTTTCTTTTTCTTTTTCTCGGAAGAACAGAGCAAGTTAATTTCTGCTCCTCACATGATATATAATTTGTCCAGAATTATTAAATTATAAGTGATATATCTGCCCCTTTTCTGCTCCTCACATTATTTCTGCTCCTCACGTGATATATAATTTGTCCAGAATTATTAAATTATAAGTGATATATAATTTGTCCAGAATTATTAAATTATAAGTGATATATAATTTGTCCAGAATTATTAAATTATAAGTGATATATATAATTTTTCCAGAATTACTAAATTATAAGTGATATATAACTTTTCCATAATTATTAAATTATAAGTGATATATAATTTTCCAGAATTATTAAATTATAACTTATAAGTGATTTATAATTTTTCCTTGTATTCGGTGGAATTAAGGGTTATTTTTTAATAAAATGCTAGGGGCTATTGTATTGCTTGGCAGTGAGTGTTTAATAACACTAGGTTCTTAATTATAAGTGTTCTATTCTCCTTTTGTCATTAGATCTTAATTTGATGATTTATTGGCCCTAGATTGTATGACATTAGAGTAGATGCAAATTATGACTAGAATAATGTATTTCAAGTTTTTGTAGGGGGGGGTGCGCCTCACTTCGAAAAGGATCGCGCGCCTGCACCTTGTGCCTACGCTCTAGGGACCTTGGCGCCTCGGTGCGCCTTGAGCTTTTGTCAACTATGGTCAGGAATAATTTCAAAAATCATCTTGTGGGGTACCGAAATGTTGTTAGGGATACAAGCAATAAGATTTATTAAAAGTAGTTATTAAAAGTAGTTATTTGCAAGAAAATAATATAGATGTTTTCTATACGTAAGGCAATAAGATTTATTAAAAGTAGTTATTTGCAAGAAAATAAATAAGATGGTCGTGAAATATACTTTCAACAGTCTCATCCGTACGCAACCTTTCGTTTACTTTGTTTCCACTATCAATATCACGAAGCTCCACCTGTAAATTTATCATAAAGTAAAATAAGTTTTTAAGAGAGGGCTGAAGTCTTCATTTAACAACATAAATACATAATCATGTGAAACAAAAGGATAAATATGGCACAGGTTATACCTAAAGATGATACGCTTAAGAAAGAGATAAAACATGTATATGATTAGTTGATTTCCTTTATGTATTATATTATTTTTATAAATATATATATATACCAGAACTGAACATGCAATAATGATCGTGTGAAGCTCTTCATCCAACAATGCAAAAGGTATCAATTTTTCAATCTAATATGTACAATAAGCCTGAAGGGGGCTTATGACACTAAGAGGAAATGTAAAGTACTTCAAAGCAGGGACGGAGCCAAGAATTTTTTTAAAGAGATGCAAATCTATTGCCCTCTATCACAACTTAAGAATGCAACATCCCAAATTAAAAGTTCAGTTTCCTATTAAGAACAAAATCAATGTGCTATATATGACCAAAATAAACAAGTTTTATTTCAAACTATTAATTATGCTGAAATTAGTGCATTCTTAAAAGTGTGTTAAAGTCAAAATGGACTCTTAATTTGGGACGCCTCGCACTACTACTTTCTTTGAAAAAGTTCAACAGCAAAATTTAGTGCTAATATTAATTTCTTCCAAAATTAAAGGGGCAAAGTTGGTAGCAACACTATTTTTTTCCCCAAAATGTGAACTAATGTACATATAATTTTTTTTTAAAATAATTTCAGTGTTGAAACAAAACATTTCGAAAATTTAAGGGGAGCTCAATTACAAAACTTTAAGACAACGTCCCTCTGCCCCTGTTCAAGGGCCCATGGCCCACCAAATATTTTGTAATATTTTTTAGTTACTCAACTTTAGCAAGGGAAAACTTTAAGTATACTGAGAACCATAGCAGTATCTACGCACCGCCAGGGCCATTACAACAAAATGGATGTGTTGGAATGCTACTAAAATGGGATAAATTTCCAACAGTTGACAGAAATATAGAGATATTTAATTTTTAGTTAGTGATCATTAGTTCCTCAGTTATCATTTTTTTTTTTTTTTAATAAGTTCTCTAAGTCCAAACTAGGACATTAGAGTAGTAGCATAAATAAAGAAAAAAGTAACAAAAGGTGGGGGATACAAAAAGGTCATCCCCAATGACCTCAAAAAACACAATGAAAAGAGCAACTTATAAGAAGAAATTGCAAAATGGACTAAATACCTAAGAACTAAAGTCCACCAAGCAAATTCACAAAAAAGTAAAAGAAAAGCCAAAACAGGAAGGCTAAACAAGGCAGGACAAAAGGCAAAAGATGACCCAACAAAGCTGTTAGTAGAAACAGAAAAAAGAGAAAATAAACTGCGAACAGCAATTAAGAAGCAAACTATTCACTGGATCACCAAAAATAACCCACTGCCTGCACCAAAACCTGAGCACATAACTGAATAAACTGCTGCAACTCAAGATGAGCTGCAGTGAAATTGGCTGTGCACTACAGCACTAAACTAAACCAACTGCAACTGCAAGAGATAAAACAACTGTGGCTGACATTGAAGAGCTTGCTGTTGCTGTAAAATTGAGAACAAGCAGGACCAAACTGCCTAAAAACTAATAGATTGTGATCCCTGGTTGTCGTCATTATTGTCCTCATTGTCATATGTTGATTGATTAAATGCTGCAGTTGCATCAATATGCGCAGTTGCATCAATATGCGCAGTTGCTCCTAACTCATTACTCTTTATAGCTTTTTCTTCCTCCTGTCTTTTCTTTTGATCTGCCAGAAGAATTTGCCATTGGAATTCATCAGGGTCATGATTCTTGAGGGAAGGTTTGGATTTAGCTAGCCTAGAAACTGCATTAGCTTCTCTTTTGGTTGCTTTAGACATCTTCTTTTGCTTGCAACCCCAACTAATTTAGTTCCTAGTGGTTTGTTACTTAAATGGAATATTCTAGGTGTCTAAGCTTTGACTATCTGTTCTAAATTGTGTTCAAAATAATATTGTCCCGAAAAATTATTGAATTTTAGTCCCGGAAAATTACCTATTTAGAGCATGCTGCATGTCCAATCAAGAAAAGAGGAAATTTATAGATAAAAAGATACCCGTGCTTACATCATGAAAATGGCGTTTGGTAAGCTCCAAGAGGGAATCCTACGTTGTGGGAACTACTACACACCCTAATACCCCCCCTCCCCCCCAACCCAAAAAAAAAAAGCAAAACAGCATCCACAAAAGGAAAAATTCCCTAAATTTAATGCAATAAAGGGCTATTTTGAATTTGCCCCCATTTTATATGCGAAATTGGACTTATCACCCTGGTTTCATAATCGATAGACTTTGGCCCCTACATACGAGCAGAATCCCAAAGAACTGCATAAAAACGAGGGGGTAGGTTAAAGGATTATGTTAAAAGAATTACTCATTCCCCCTATTTGTGCGTAACTGCTTCAAATTCCCCAGCACACGGAGGGCAAAGTCTAATGATTGTGAAAACAGGGGGTTAAGTCTAATTTCGCGGCAAAGTCAAAAAAGCCCTAAGATAAATAACCAAATACTGAAATAACTACAGATTTGGCTTTATCTTATGAATTTAGGACTGATATTTCTTATCTCTACATCTATTCTAGACAAAGATACATAACATTCAAAATGCGCTCCACATAAAATTCCAATCTTCCCTCTCTAATGTGTATCCTCAAAATTCTTCGGGTGCTAAAAATGGAGGCTTCTGGCTAATGTATCCTTATTCACCTTCCTCTCAATCATAAACCTCATTTTCTATTTTTACGTTCTTAATTCAACTAATTCCTTGTTTCCGTAAGTTTTATAGGCTTAACTTTAAATCGTATTAATTTTCAAAACTTCAAAGACCTATTTCTTAAATCCACTCCACCACATTATTCTACCCCACAAAATTACCAATAAAGATAACATATAGTATATGATTCACAAGTTAAGCACATAGAGAAAATGGCCTTGTGGCTAAGTGCTAAACCAAAATAGACATTATGCTCATCAATGTCCCACATGATTACTGAAAACTTGAGATCAAATTCTACTCATTTCATACAATTTGAGTGATGATTTAAATATTGACCTAAAGGTGTTAGAGATAAACCTGTATTAAAGCTCCTCCTCTTCCCTGACAAGTATGTTGCGACTTCACGACCTGGCCATAATTATAACCAAGAAAGCAGTAACATCAGAATATATAAAATAACAAATAACACCTCCAAAATATTTATTAAAAATAAATCAATCAATCAATTCACCTGATATTTTCTCCCTAAACCATCCAAGTCCCGAAAAGCACAAAACATGTAATTAGTACAAGTAAGATCAGTTGGGGGCGTGCATAGAGAGAGAATTTAACACAAGATCAGTTGGGGGCGTAATTGAAAAACAACCTTTTCTTTCAATGACATTTCCAGGCCTCACCTGCACCAAATTAAGAACAATTATAACAAATAAAATCTTGGGAATCTATCTAATATATCCATTTCCATTAAGTAAATCGATGGCTTCAACTCCACCCATTGGCAAGTACTAATAATTATTGTACAGCATGGACTAATTTTTACTAAAATATTCTCGCTTCATAATTTGACCAGTGAGTGGAAATGCCTTAAAGAAGACACATAGTGGAAAGAGCATACATATATACGCAGGCACACACCAAAACATGGTTATATCATATACCCTTTGGATATACTTTCTTTTCCTAAGAACCTGAACCTCAAATTGGAAGGCTGGAGTACAACATGGCCTCCAAAGAAACATAAAGCACAAGGCAACAAAGGGAAAAAATACAATGAATAACCACAATCCAATCCGGCTGAATCTCTACCTTTATACTTCCTCGAAAGCATAGATAGCCGATGCCAGAAGGAAGCCAAGTAGCCAACAATAGTTGAGTTCAACACCAACAAAACAGTAGCAAAACAGCTTTTTACAATACAGTGTACATGCTGCCACAATCTATTTGTTCAATATTCTACTCCACCTATCACCTCAACTGTCAGTCAGCCAAATTTCCCCCACACTTCTAATTCAAACTAATTCTTTTGCTAGTTTGTTTAAAAATTCGAAGGAGACAACTCCCATAATTCTTGCTCCCATTCCTCAACCATACATCAAAGGTAACCTCCCAGCTATCAAACTTGATGAATCCATCTACCAAAAATCTGTGCAAGCTTGGGCAGATTTAACCCCAAGGTGCTTCACCTGTCATTCAAAAGCTAAATGAGAGGTGGAACTAACAAATAGCTTCATTCTCACCCCTATTGGCAGGGGATTTAGGTGAAGATCAGAATCAAGCTTGGTTGAAAGGCAGTTTGAACTTCAATGGCAGTTTTAGGCTGGCAAAATGATTTCAAACCTGAATTTCACAAGCAAACCACAGCTCAAATATGGATCAGACTTCATGGTATTTCCAAGAATACTGGGATCCCCAGCTTTCATTATTGCCAGCCTTGTTGGCATTCCACAAGCTTTTGATCCAAACGAAGAATCATGTCTATGGTCACTTTGCTTCCAAGTTTATTGCACACCTTACACTCAAAGGAAAGAGAAGATTTCAGTTTTGAAGTGTTGGTCACATATGAGAACATTCCTAAATTTTGTTCCCATTGCCATTTCATTGGTCATTTGATTGGAGAATGTAAAACCCTCAAGGAGACCTCCAACAAACCTTCCTCTTCAAAAGAGCTTTCTTATTATACCCATACCAAGAAAGCTCAGTCAGCCAAAGCATCAGATCTATTCCCAGCCATAAAACTGGCCATAATGCAAATCATCCTCTTTCAGATTGCCAGTTTCCAACAACCATTTCTCCTCAAGGTGCTGGCCATTCTTCTGTTCATGTGGGGAATTCTGATATAACAGACAACAATAATGAAGTCTTATGCTGTTCTTGTTGATCCATTACATTAACAATGCCATCAGGAGGTCTTTGGAACTCCTTCAACCATTAATCAAACCAAGGCTTTACATCATCAAGCCATATGATGACAGCTCCAACCCTCAGATACACAGCTCATCTTTGAATCAGTTGATTTCTTCATCTAAGAAAAATTGCCAAAAACAAGCCAATTAGCACTTCTTTTTACATACAACACAATCCCACCCCATCCTCTAGTTCTTCCCCACTTTAAACAGAGGTTCCAACAATTTGATCCCAGTGCTAATTGGGAAGATGATGGTGAAGGTGAAAACTGGGATATTTTCTGATGATGATATTGTAGAGACAGAAATGCATCATGAAAAGCACCAATCTTTTAACCCCACTGATATAAAATCCATTTCCAAAGGCAGAAATTGGGCATCTTTAGTGGAAGATGAGCCTTTCATGTTTTGACTTTTAATGCATAAACAATATTGATGCATACAATGGTTGCAACAAGTGGATCAAGATAGATCTTCAATACTTGCACAAGAGCAACAATTGTCTACTGGCACAACTCATCCTATTTCATCAGGTAGCAAGCTTTGCTCTATACCAATAGTAGTAAGTATGTTCCTTCAAAGACAAGAGCACTGGTACCACAGATAAGGCAAAAGAAGATGTCTAAAGCAGCCAAAAGAGAAGCTCTTTCTAGGCTAGCTAAATCCAAACCTTCCCTCAAGAATCACCCTGATGAATTCCAATGGCAAACTCTTCTGGCAGATCAAAAGAAAAGACAGGAGGAAGAAAAAGCTATAAAGAATAATGAGTTAGGAGCAACTAATATCTACTACAGCATTTAATCAATCAACAGATGAATAGGAAATAATGATGACAACCAGGGTTCACAATCTGTTAGTTTTTAGGCAGTTTGGTCCTGCTTGTTCTCAATTTTACAGCAACAGCAAGCTCTTCATCTCTTGCAAGTTGGTTTAGTTTAGTGCTGCAGTGCATGTTTCACTGCAATTTGAGCTACAGCAGTTTATTCAGTTATGTGCTCAGGTTTTGGTGCAGACAGTGGGTTCATTTTGGTGATCCAGTGAATAGTTTGCTTTTTAATTGCTGTTCGCAGTTTATTTTCTCTTTTTTCTGTTTCTGTTGGCAGCTTAATCTTTGGCCTTTTGTCCTGCCTTTTTTATGTTTTGGCTTTTCTTTTGCTTTCTTTGTGAATTTGCTTGGTGGACTTTAGTTCTTAGGTATTTAGTCATTTTGCAATTTCTTCTTATAAGTTGCTCATTTCATTGTGTTTTTTGACATTGGGATGACCTTTTTGTATCCCCCACCTTTTGTTACTTTTTTCTTTATTTATGCTACTACTCTAATGTCCTTACTTAAGAACTCAAATTAACCTCAAATTGGAAGGCTGGAGTACAACATGGCCTCCAAAGAAACATAAAGCACAAGGCAACAAAGGGAAAAAATACAATGAATAACCACAATCCAATCCGGCTGAATCTCTACCTTTATACTTCCTCGAAAGCATAGATCAGAAGGAAGCCAAGTAGCCAACAATAGTTGAGTTCAGTACATTTAAATAAGCATACAATATAATCTTCCTTCTTGTTTTCCTCAAAAAACTTCATTAAGTCGAGGCCGTTTGATAAAAAGCTGGAAAATGAATCAAAAGCCTATTAATGTTTATGTGAAGTTAGAGACGATGTGAGTGATTTGGGGAGAGATTCTATTACTTTTTCGGTTTTCCATGGAATAAAGTTCTTTGGGTGGTGGGTATGAAATTTTTTCAATGAAAAGTTAAGGAAAAGATGGAGGATATCTCACCAAATCACTCATCTCCTTTTACAACTTCTCACAAAAATCAATAGCTTTTCCCATCATTTTCCAACTTCTTATCAAACAAACCGTTCATCTCTTATCTTTTCGGATATGTTTTGCACGTTTTGCAACATGTACATATCATTTTTCCATAAAATACCATAATTATTAATTTGTGTAGCTGTTTTTCAAGAAATTGAAATGTTAAAAAAGAGCACTCTAATATCTTTAGAATTATATGTTAAAAAAGAGCACTCTAATATCTTTAGAATTATATGTTAAAAAAGAGCACTCTAATATCTTTAGAAATAGAACACTCGTCAATATAAAATTTATAAATCAGAAAGAGAATAAAGCTACATTTTGTATCCAACTTAGAAGTCATGGCAAATTCATTTGTTGCCTGAAATGGTATGTCGAAGGCTTATTAACATGTGTTGGACGCATGCACTAAAAGACTTGAAAACACCGACTTTGTTTACAAAATAAATCCAATTTCGCACTATACAAACTTTACACTTCAAATTTCTTTGTCTTCCATCTCTCCCACTCCCTCCTTTCTCCTTCTCCTTCATTCCCTCGCTACCTAATCGCCGTCATTTTCTCTCCTTCCTATGATGCTCAATGCACATGTATTACCCCTTTGGGGCACGATGACTCGAAGAGAAAGAGAGAGAACTATGGTTGATTATAACACCTTTACATTTTCTTAGTTAGGATTAGGATCAAGAAATTAGAATAACTATAGGGAATATCCTTTTTAGTTTTCCTCATCAGTTTTATTTCTTCTGATCAAGGATCAGTTTTTTTCTTTATAAGGAGGTGTTTTGGACCTTTTGGTTAGGTTGAATCAGCCTTCTTAATAAGTATTTTGACTATTTTCTACAAGAATGAAGACACTAGTTTCTTGAGAGACTTTTTTGTGTTTTTATCAAGTGACCATCGCAGATTGCCCATTGTGTCCACAAGTTTGTTACATCATATTTTGGTATGAGAGCCCATAAGATCAATGAGAAGAAAATGGTTGAGATGAATAATCAATCTGCAAATAAACCGTGGGGATGCTTTAGAGAATGTCGTTAAGAAAAACTTGGATCCATGGACAAAAAACTTGGGCTAATCACGCAAAAGATTGACTAACTGTCACCATGCTCAAAACATTAAGTACCAACATAAAAAAAAAAAAACAAGCCATCGCCGGCACAACCATCCCATTCTCAACCCCTTCAAAATTTTGTACGAGGGACCCTAAAACCAACAAGAAGAAACCCCACAAAAAGGTAACCCAAGATAACTCAAAAGACCAATTTCCCACCAGACAACCCACACTAGTAGCTGGCTCACCACTTTCTCAACCTCCATACTCATACCAACTAATACCCTTTTTTTATATAGGAAACAGAAGATATTATTAAATAACTGCTTAAAAAAACAAAACAGTTACAAAAGAAGATACATTAGAGAACAGAGGATAAGATATCCACTAAGAGCTCTAACAGTATGGACAAGCCCAAACTCTAGCAGACAGATGACAAGAAACAAACCAATCAACACCCTACGATACTACCACAGTCCAATAAAACAAAAAGCTATCTGAAGCGTCAAAAAATTTCAAAGATTTCACCCACAATCCAACCAAAAAAAAGGAAGATTCCCAGATATCATATTGAGCGCTGTTTCTATCTTCAAAAATCCTCGGGTTTCATTCACTCCAAATCTGCCACGCCATTGCCATAACTGTGAAACGCCATAACTGCTTAACCTTCTTACTTCTCTTCCTGAACTGCCATTTTATAATCACAAAATCACTCCATCTCTTGGGAAGGACTCCAATCAAACCAAACACCTCTAAAGCCTTTGACCACACCTTCTTAACAAATTCACTGGAGCAAAATATGGTCAATATTTTCATTGACCTTCCTACAAAAAACACACCACAAAAGGTAGAGACACATAAAAGGCCTCCTCGATTGAACCAAGTCACACGTACTCACCTTTCTCAAAGAAGCCAGCCATGCGAACACCTTAATTTTGGTAGGGATTCTATTTTTCCAAATAACGCTGAATTGAGGAAAGAAGTATCTCAAAGAAGGGCTGGAAAGAATTTCAAAGAAAGATTTACAAGAGAATTCTCCCGAAGAATGACCCCCCCCCCCCCAAAAACCAAAAACTCTTTTATCCGAGGACTCACGATTAAAGTGAACATTATAAATTCATCGCCCTCTCATTTATTGAAATTTCTAGAAAAGTTCAATCCCCATGAATAACTAGAATTTGAATGCCATGATATGACCAATTGGATGAGCATGTTCAGATTATTGGATAGATGCTATAAACGAGGAAAGGATCTTTAAGAGGACCATTACCCACCAAAGAATCTTCCCAAAACCGAGTTCTATCACTTTTTCCTTCAAACCATTTTGTATTTTTCACAAAGGAATCCCACCCTTTAACTATAGACTTCCATGGGGAGCAGAGAGTTGCATTGAAGTCAACATTCACATCCCATCCATTTGAATGAGTGCCATACTTACTTGCAATAATAGAGTGCCAAAGTAAATCTTGTTCTATTGGAAATCTCCACAACCGTTTACCAAGTAAAACCAAATTCCTCCCAAATTTTTTAGGCTTAGTAACTAAATCCCATTTCAATAGGTGATCTTTCTTACCCTCACCCTTACCCTCCCAAAAGAAGTCCCTCATTTTTTCTCTAAAGACAACGCTACTTTGGTTGGAATTTTAGGAAATTCTTGGGGAGTTTAGAAACTTCTTCTCTCCTACGAAAAGATTGTGTCACCAGCAAAATTTAATGCTAAAATCAGTGGCGTAGGCAGAAATTGTCTCAGTGGGGTCATTTAATAGAACATTTATCTATTTTGTGTGGTAAGAAGAAACACAACTGAAAGAAAATGGATCATCAACCCCGCTTAACCCCACTTGTTATTGTTTTTTAAGAATTTTAATGAGGTCAGTTATATATTTTACCTCATATATTTTTAATATGTAGCACCACCCCTGGCTACACTGTTACTTAAACTAACGGTTTCAAACCCCTTTTGAAAAACTCTCTCAACCATTCTACTCAAGACATCCAGAACCAAAATAAAGGAAAACAGAGACATGGGATCTCCTTCCCCAACCCAGAAGCCACGAACTTTCCCCTTGAGCTATCAATGGTCATTAAGGCAAAATTAGGCAAGCTAATATACCCTCTAGTAGACATCCTCCCTCTTAACCGAGAGCTTATCATTTTTCCAATATAAATTTTAAGAAATCCCGGTCTACATAGTTGTATCTTTTTATTTGGTTGGAGTATTATTACCTTAAATAAACCCTTTTTTTAACTCAAGCACCAATCTGGATACAAACAAAAAGATTAATTATCCAGACAACTAAATGAATATAAAGACATTTAAAAAAAAACTCTTACATCAATCCCCCGTAATTTGGCACCACGGAGCTGCATGGCAGACCAAGGAATGGAAAGAACGCCTCGAGATGTGTGATCAGAGCAGTTAATTAACGTCCGCGATTGACTGCATGTGGTGAGTGCTCTTGATATTAAAAAAGCATGATGGGTTGAACTCAATGCTGATGATGATGGTGGTGGCAATAATAAATTAGCAGCTAAGTAGAGTGCTCGAGAGAGCCGCTTATTGAGGACTCGCATTTTCTGTACGGACAGGGTTTAGTGGAATCGAACTTAAACTGGAATGAGTTTTTGGTATGTATATATATAAAGCCAAGATTTGACCCTGCTACTAGTATTCCGTATATCTCAAATCCTGCAATCACACAAAAAATATGTGAACACAAACTGGTAGTTATGCACCAACAAAAAGCTATTACAATATCAAAACAACACTGAAAAGAAGCAAAATAATAAGATTAGTAAATATCAATAGGATCATACCTATGAACAAAGGGTTTTGGAAAAGGCAATCAAGCAACGAAAAATCTCAAACACCAATTTAGCCAAGGGGACAAGCAATGGAGACTTTGACAAAACACCAATTGAAACTCTGCTTGCAATGAACTTCACATACATTCCAAAATGCAGAGTCTATGATACAAATCAGGGGCAACGGTTTTTGAATGTTAAAAAGTATAAGAAATAAAAAACTGGATGTTGCAACTGTTTTAAAATTCAAGAGGCGTATTCGAGGCGTTTTGCTTGAATGAGGCGAGGCGTACGCCTCGAGGCGGAACAAGGCCGAAGCCTCAGTTTTTTCAGAAAAAATATATATAAAAAATTATAAAATAATAAACCAACACAAAGTTCAACAATAATAATTAATAATAGTAAAAGTTTAACAATACCACTGAAATGGTTTAAGAGTTCAGCCAATATCCAAGCAATTGAGTAAAAAGACAGAAATTTGAACTTGCGGATTATGTTTGTGGCATGTCATTCGTACTTTTCAGTTTTCACATACATATATATATCCACACATAAGGCTTAAACAAACAGGTTAAAACTAATATAAAAGTAATATTCAGTTTTAAGTGGCAAACCACTTAATTTTTTAGCAAACAAACAACTTTAAAACCACTTAAATCTGAAAAACAAACAAACAATCCCCAAGTTACACTCTTACACAAAAAAAAAAAAACCCACAACTCTCTCTCCTCCCCCTCTTTTTGAATATCGGCTGTACGTATTCACACCAATAAACACCAAAAGGCAAATTTTTAGAATCAATTCGATCGATTTGCATCCAACAACAGATTGATTCTTCAATATTCCTCTTCCAATTGTCGTAAAAATTCAAAAACAAGAGCTCGTGAGAGAGATTTTTAATCTATATAAAAAAGTTACACACTTACACATACCTGTAACTTTGGAGGGAGAGAATTTCTTGGAGGGAGAGAGACGATCAGTAGAGAGGGATGGAGAGAGAGACGATCGGAGTACAAAGGGACGGAGGGAGAGAGTCGAGCAACGTAGAAGCGTAGAAAGTAAAAAGAAAATAGAAAAAGGGTAAAAACACACGTGTTACTACCTCGTCTGCCTCACTCAAATGCTTGTAAACCTCACATTTTTCACTTGATTTAATGGGGGCGTATTCGATTTAGAATTTAAAAAATTTTAATTAATTTTTTAAAATTTGTAAATTTTATTAAATTTATAAATTATTTTAATTTTTTATAAAATTTGACATATTTTATTATATATATATTTTTGGATTTATGCATATTTTAATAAGTTGATGGATTTTTGCATATTTTAATAAATTTATCAAAAAAATCAAAAATTAAAAGATAAATAATAAAATAAATTAATTACGAGTTTAAAGTAATATTATCAAAAATGTAAAGACAATTAATGAAATACATTATAAAAAATATTTATTAGATATAGTGAATGAATTAGAGGGATTTAAATATATTATAGAGACGAAGAAAAAATAATACATAGAATTTAGGAAAATAAGAGGTTTTAAATAGAGAGAATGGAGTGGAAGGGTTGAATAGATTATAGAGACAAAAAAAATACCTAAGATGGGAGAAAGATGGAAAAGAAATTTATGTGAAATCTTTCATTTGAAGAGAAGATTTGTTGGTAGATTTATTATTCATAAAAACACTCTCAAACCCATCAAAATCTATCAACTTATAAAATCCTTCAAAGTTTATTGAGTTTTAAATACCATAAGATTTTAAAAAATTATTTTTTATCACAATTGAATACCACAAGATTTTAAAAGACTTTTTAAAATTCTAATTGAATACCATAAGATTTTAAAAGACTTTTTTAAATCTCAATTGAATACCCATGGACTTTCAAAATCTAAAAAAATCTTGTAGAATCTAAATTGAATACACCCCCCTTAGTAAGCCTCAAGGCTCTTTCGTCTCGCCTCAACTTACGAGTCGTTATTTTTTAAAATATTGAACGGGAGGTCATATCTTTTACAGTAGTAGTTTTTGAATCTAAAACTCTATCTTATAAATCTATAAGGAATAAAAGATTGTATGATTGAGATTTTAAGATGTTTTTTTTAAAAAATGAATAATGCCTTTGGCAATATTTATGATCTAGTTAAGAAGGTATGAACAAGTTAAAATCATCCCTAAATAAACTACAAGTATTTTCACATGGTAAAATTATCCACAAAATAAATGCAATCGTAAATATAAATTACAAATATATATATAGGGGGAAGAAGCATCACTTTAAACCCAAAGTAGAAGGTTTTAATCACATGAAAACATATATATATATATATATATAATTGGTCCTCACTAGTGCCCAAAGAACTATCAACCATTCAAAAAGTATCTTTGATCTCAAGCACATAATTCTTTATCCCCTTATATATTTTCAAGATTTAAAAACTATGTCCCTTATTATATAGATTAGGTTGTAACCCGTGTCAAATATACTATCAACCATTCAAAAAGCATCCTAAATCTTGGTGCACAAATTTTTATCCCTTATACATTTCAAGATTCAAAAACCATCCCCCTTATTATCGTGTTGGTGAAATTGATTGTGGGGGGCTGATGGTATAGTTAATTGCTACTTTTGTGGTTGATTAGCATTTTTTGCCTAACATTGATCATCAAATCCAAACAAAAAGAAAGAAAGAAAGAAAAAAGGGCTCCAACAAATGACATAATAATTTTGTTAATATTACACGACCTCAAGTAAAGACTAAAGAGAATAGGGCAGAGGTGTTGGTTTTGGGGCTTGTTGGAATGGCTCAACAGGGACACCCATAATGGGCCTTAAGGTTTTAAAGCCCTTTAAGTCTAATGATATATATTTAAGTCTTTAGACCTAAATAACATAAGATAATACACAACACATCAGGAGGCATCCGTCATCTCTTCTCAAGCACATTCTAGGGTTTCTAGTTGGGAGTACTTGAAGCTGTGGACATAGTGGTGGCAATTCGTATAACGCTACACAACGCGAGTATTATAAAGCCAATTACTGACGATCCATATTATTATGCTGCGTATATAGGTATCCGATACTTGTACTGGATTAGTTTTTCCAACATTAGTATCAGAGGGATTAGGTTGGTTTTCGTACGTAATCATGCATGTATATGTGTATATATGATTTTCACATATATAAATCTGTTGTGTATATGATTTTTTCGCATGTGTAAATCTGCGATATAAATTTATATATATGATATTGATATGCAAGCAGTCCATATACACGTATACACTGATTCGCCACTATATATTTAGATCATCGTATGTGCATATATAAAATCAGTTTCTGATTTTTTTGAAAAAAAAAAAACAGTTTTTTGCTTAAAAAAATCAATTTCAATTTTTTGAGAAAAAAAAACAGTTTTTCCTTGAAAAAAAAACAGTTTTTCCTTGAAAAAAAGGGTTTCTGTTTTTTGAAAAAAAAAAATTTGCTTAAAAAAAAAAATTTCTTTTGCTTGAAAAAAAAAACATAATCTATTGGTGTTTTATGTTTTTTTAACAATTTTTCGAGTAATATATATATATATATATATATGTTTTTTTGCACTGTCAGTGTGTTTTTTTTTGTTATTATGGTACCATGCATTTTTTGATATTATTCACTATTATATATCAACGTGTTGCATGTTTTACCGGCTATATATATGCATATATTCAGTATTGTAGCATAGTGGGAGTGTAATGGTAGCTTAGAGCTCCTATACAATTTTGCGCATAATTTTAATTTTAATTTAATAATATCACATGATGGGAGAGATGATTTTGAGCGTAGCAATCTTTCGATCTCGTGTCATGTGTAAACTATTAAATTTTATTTAAGATTTGTGCTGCAAAAATTTGATGTGTTGTGCTAATAATAATGTCCTTATTAAATATCTTTTTCTTTTTTTTGACTTCTGCTGAAAATTCTACGATTTAGCATACTAGACTTGGTCATATAGGCCAGGACAGAATGAATCGATTAGTTAGAGAGGGTTTATTAGGTCAGCTCGCTAAAGTAAGTTTGCCTAATTGTGAGCATTGTTTAGTAGGAAAGTCAACAAGAAAACCGTTTGGAAAAGCCACTAGAGCATCTTTTCATTTCTAATTAGTCCATTCAGACATTTGTGGCCCACTTAGTGTGAAGGTAAGGCATGGTGCTAGCTATTCCATCACATTTATAGATGACTACACACGTTATGGTTTTGTATATTTGATCTCCCACAAGTCTGAAGCATTGGATTGCTTTAAACGTTTTATGAGTTTGGTTGATAATCAAAGTGGGAGGACCATTAAGGCTCTCCGTACTGATCGTGGACGCAAGTATTTATCTAAGCTATTTAAGCAGCTCTGTGATGAAAAAGGTATTCAAAGGCAGTTAACTATTCCATATACTCCGCAGCAAAATGGTGTAGCGGAGAAAAAGAAGATAACCCTTTTGGATATGGTTAAATCGATGATGGCCCAAGCTAACCTCCCAATATCTTTCTGGGGGGATGCTATCTTAGCTTCTGCCTACATCCTCAACCGTGTGCCTTCCAAATGTGTTTCATCAACGCCTTATAAGCTTTGGACGGGCAGGAAGCCCGACTTAAGCCATTCGCGCCCAAGAGGGGCGGCGGGGTATGTTCACACTAGTTCCCATTCACATGGAAAACTAGGCCCTACAGGGAGCTCATAAGTGCATATTCATTAGATATTCTGAAGAATCTAAAGGATATGTAATGCTTGGTGAACAAAAAGATGGACTATTACTGAGATTGAGTCATGAGATGTGAACTTCCTAGAGAAAGAATTCCCCAAGAGAAGGGATGTGGATAGAAACATTGAGTTGTTTAAAATAGTAGAATCGGATGAAGGCGTTTCAAGTCTAAATATGGATATAGAGAATGACTGTTCCTAATAGGAGCGTGCAACCTCCCAATGGGAGCGTCCCTCCATTAGAGATTGATTCCTAAAATCCACATTTGCGTATGAGCAATCGTGAAAGTATCCCATGTTGTCGTTTTACGATTGAGGGGGCAGCTTTCATGTGTACTCCGTAAGATGTAGATGAGCCTAGAAATTATCAGGATGCTATCGCATCCCCTACTTCAGCTGAATGGAAAGTTACAATGATTGATGAGACAGAGTTTATGAGGAAAAATAATGTCTAGGACTTGGTAGATCTTCCGCTGGGGCAAAAGACTATTGGAAACAAATGTGTTCTAAAAGTCAAATGCAAGGTAGATGGTTCCATTGATAGGCATAAAGCTCGCCTTGTGGCGAAAGGCTACACCCAAAAGGAAGGCGTTGACTATGAGGAAACCTTCTCACCAGCAGTGAGGTTTGCCTCGATCCGCCTCATTCTAGCTATTGTCGCTCATATGGATTTGGAACTTTTTCAAATGAATGTCAAAACTGCATTTCTTAATGGAGAACTAGATAAGGAAATCTATATGGATCAACCTGTTGCTTTTATAGCTAGCGAGCAAGAGCGCAAAGTTTGGAAGCTCAACTGATCCATTTATGGGTTGAAGCAATCATCTAGATAATGGTACCTGAGATTCCATCGAGCCATTTCCTCAAATGGGTTTACGATGATCGAGGAAGACTACTGTGTGTATGTTAAACGTTTTGAAAATAATTTCTTAATCCTCTCTTTGTATGTAGACGACATACTGTTAGCTGGAAACAACGAGGAGATGGTTGTCACCACACAAATGTGATTGTTTTTTTATCATGGAGGATATTTGATGTCATTGATATTATTATTAATAAATTTTAGAATTTATTGCTCTTATATTTTTATTTTAATATAACTGCTAGCACACACATTACCCATGATTGGGATATCATGATATGAGTATGTCAACAGGTATTGATAGACTCTCTCACATGAGTGATCGCTTTTGGCGCCTGAAGGGCAAGCAAAGATGAGACGCGTCAAGCTTATGACGCTGTGATAGCGAGCTAAGCTGACATTAATTAAAGTGTCGACTTGGAAAAAGGCCAAGATTAAGTCTTTTGTAGACTAAATATGGAAACCCCACTATCCATATATAACATGTAGATAACTGGATACGAAATTCCAACTAGGCGCTAAGACAAGCGAATAAGTGAATTTTTGGGTCAAGCGCCTGACAGCGATTCGACTAAGATCTGTACGGTGTTTGGTAGTGACATACGCTCTTTATTGAAAGAGAACTCCACCGTATCATGTAAGTCATACTACATGTGCTTGGCAACCTATATAAGGGAGTGATAGAATGATCCCTGTTTCTTAACTGTGTGAGTCCTAATGAATTAGTACAATATATATGATCCTTTACTATTTTGCCCTATGTGACTTTTAACTGTATCACGAAGAGGAAGTTCAGTGTATGTGTTAAAGTGATATACTAAAAGCCATAATTTTCTTATTGGTTAAGATATGTTATAAGCTTGGTTTTGCTATTTTAATGAGAACCTTTATGGGCAATGGTTGCATTATATTATTTATTTAAATATTGTGCATGTGTATCTTTTATTCCATATAGTAGATGATTTGGTGTGTAGAGTATAACTTACACATAGAAGATCATATCATCGGTTCTTGTGGAATATAAGTTTAATGGTTCACAGTCTTAGATGGAATTGGACACCCATCGGTAGGATTGTAGCACAAGTTTTAGTAATTTATCTTGACTACAGGAAATGGTATAGTTTTAACTCGTTGTGCTAGTACACTTTGTGTGTATTGAATAGGACCAGTTTGAGTTAATTATTTTTATACTGACTATATAAAACAATTTAAAATCCCATGGTTATTATGATTACTTATGCTCTTAATCTTGAAATAATTAATAGACATATATATGCAGTGTTTGTTATTTTGACTCATTAAGAGTGAGATTCATTTATGGATCAATAATCTTCGTGAATTGGATGACGACACTATATGTATGATGAATATTAATTATTGACGGAATACACGTCTCGGTATAGAGATTGATGATAGCCCCTTGAGAAACTTATAAGTTTTGATCATGTCAAACCATGTAGGTGGATTATGTTAATCCGACATGTCAAATAAGTTAAGTGGTAGGCTCAAGGATTAAGAAGTCATTTAAATATAATTGTCAATAATTTAATTTAAATGACGGTTATCTGTAATCTTAACGTAGGGAGAATAATAAGTATTTAATAACGAGGAGCTCGAAATTAAATTTTGAGATAAGGAAGGGAGTGAAATTATAATTCTTTAGTGGTGTGAATTATAATTTATGGAAGGAACTAATTCATAGTGGAATTAGGATTCCAACTTTCCATAGGAAGCCCAAACACTTATTTCTCCTTAAGGTCCCTATCGTAGTCTTATATATACGACGGCCTTATATCTTCTCATAATAACAATAATTCTTATGGGTTAGGGTTTGTTCTATTAAGAGATGAGAAAATCTTGGTGATACCGTAGCCCACACTCGGTGCAAGATTTGATGGTGGAAAGAATACAATAGAAGATCTTTAGATTTTCGGCATAATAGTCGTAAATCAATCATAACTTTTGATCGCACCGTTGGATCGGGCTGATTTTTAGATATGTTGTTCAGAACGCAAAGTTACTGGTAGGTCGGAAAATACCCTAGAGGGGGGTGAATAGGGTTTTTAAAACTTAATGGGATTTTAAAAACCAATTTAAAAATATTCGATGTCTATATCAATCAAACAACAAGAAATAAAGATTATTCCAACCACAAGGTGCAAATAACACAATATAAGAGTTCAAGAAATAGAAAGATTAAACCGATCAAAGTCGAAGACTTTTTGTCCACACGGTTCGGCTTGTTAGCCCCTACTTCCGCGCTCGGTTAGTACCCCGAGAAATTCCACTATAACCTATCTTCTTCCGGGTGAAGATCAAACCTCTACAAGTGTATTCTTCTCACACACTCTTACAAGTATTGAATCTCTCTCAATACTCACACAAGAATTCACTCTTGCTATCTTCAGAGATAAACCTCTCTTAATGTTTGAAAGAAAAGATTTGGTGACTAACACCAATGTACAATAGCTCTCAAGTGTATGAAGATTACAATTTAAGCTCACACTAAGAGATATCAAATTTGATCAATAAAATATAGCTCAAAATAAAGATGATTGATCAAAAGAAATGTTCTTGAATCTTTGAATATTGAATGTAGATGAATAGAATAGTGTAGGAGTGATTCAATAGTGTTTAAATAAGTCTTAGATGGTGTATATATAGTTTAGGAAACCATATGGCCGTTTGGAGGGAGTTGGTAGGAGTTTGGTACTAAAAGTGGTAAAAAATCTGAAATACAACGGCTAGTTTCTGGGTCATCAGTCGACTGAGCAAAGCCCATCAGTCGACTGATGGTCCCCTCTGGTCTGCTGCTAGATTGACCAAAAATCCCATTTTTCAAACTTTTGCAAATTAGCTCAAAAATCAATTTTGAAGCTAGGGGATATTTAAAAATGAGTTTCTAAGACTTCTATAATGTAAAGAGCTCCCGAATGAGTTCGTTTAATATTTAAAATGAATTTATTCCAAAACGATTTTTCCCAAAAATAAGGTTTTTAAATACTAGATTCAACTTTTGATTTGATCAATCTTATAATATAGAAACATAGTATGAGCTATTATGATGATCAAATGAGAATCTTTACAAGAAAACTAAGGCACTCACTCATATATGCAATAACAAGTCTTCGAGAGCTTTGTTTGTTTCTTCGTTTCTTTTATTCCTTAGCTCATTGTACTTTAGAAATCTCATGAGGATGTATTGACAAGAGTTGTATGAGGAGTAAGACTTTGATAGCAATGCTTTGTAAATGAATGATCTTGATTCCGGCTTTTCGGTTAAGTCCACGTATGATCAATTTTATTGTGGCTATAACTTAAAACATCAACTAAGTTAAATTACACAAGATTAAGTTTATTGTTATTATCAAAACAAGATTAATGACTTTCAAGTCAACAGTTACTATTATAATGCCAAAAATCATGATGATCAGAAGTCGTTTCGGTGGCGAAAACAATCGATTTTCGCAGCCGAGCGAAAATTAAAAAAATCTGACCAAATCGCAATCTAATGCTTTCAAACCCTCGTCTCCTCATATGGATCCTCTACATGATCCACAAAGGTGAAATTCCTTTATTCTTATAGGGTTTTAGTAAAAGTTTTTTGTTCAATCTATACACAATATCAAACGATCCTGTATTTATGTCTCCATCAATTGGTATCAGAACGATTGATTTTCTTTTATACTGCATACGGATTGAACTAGCCATGTTGTCCTGTTAAATCTATTCATGCATGTTATTGTTGGATAGAATGTAGAACTCATTAACCCTTGTTTTGCAGTGTTCTTGTCTCGCTATTATGGTCAAATAATTATGTTTTTTGTGATTGGATCCCACGATGTTTTTATTTGTGGTTAATGTTAATGTGCATGATGATTTGGGTTTTATTCATGGTTGTAAATTAAATTTAGATCAGATTTGTGAACTCCTTAAAAGGGGGCATAGGATCTATGTAATTTTATTTACAGTTTAGATATAATAGTTTATGTGTGAACTCCTTAAATGGAGGCATAGGACATTTGTATATAAGATTGCAGTTTCTTTAATGAAGAACGTTAAAGAAAGCATTTCCACCAAGGTTGATTTCTGACATAGTTAATGAAGTGGCGACATAGGTCGTTACAGGTTTTCAACGGACTAGGGATGATAAAGCTTAGACCATAATAGCAGGGATTTAATTATTCTTATTAGTGAATGGTTTAATGCTTTGTGTGATTGTGTGTTGGTCATATGTGTTTAATTATTAGGTTTCCTTATAATTTTGGACAACATGGATACATGACCATACCTAGATCACCTTTTATTTTATGTTTAGTTCTTGTGAAATTAAAAAAGGGTATATAAATATAAATTTTGCGTAATTGAAAAATATAAGTTTTTTTTTTTAAAAAAGTAGCAAGATAATTTTATCGCACATGTCTTTTATATTTCATACCCTTGTATTTTAGTTGACTAGAATTTAATATAAAATTTTCTTAACCCTCAGAAAATAATGTTTTAAATACTAAGTGGGTGAGGGATTTTTTCACATAAAAATTCCACGGTCTCCATCATTGGTTTGTAGATGATGTAATTTATTCTTTGTGTGTTATAGTGCTCACCTCCATATCGGAAAGAATAAATTGCAGAATCATTGTACAAATTTCACTAACTGATAATTTTAAATGAAGTGATTTATTTTTCGTGTGGGTTTTAGTGCTCACCTCCATATCGGAGAGTAGGGGTGTGCAGAAAAACCGAAAAACCGGCCCGAACCGAACCGATTTAGTCGGTTATTTAAGGTTTTCGGTCCGATTCGGTTGAAAAAATTGAAAACCGATGGGGGTCGGTTCGGTTGGCGGTTAGCGGAGTTACGAAACTGGCAATAACCGAACCGAACCGAAATAACATGTGTCACGCTACTATTGGTTGGTTAAATTTATTTATTTCTTTATATATATATATATATATTATATGTTAAATATTAAATAGATAAAAAATATATAAACTAAAATGTTATTTATTAAAAATTGATTTTAATGTCATGGCCCAACAATACAAAATAGGCCCAAATTAAAGCCCAAAATCGACAATAACCGAATAACCGAACCGACAATAACCGAACCGACTCCGACCGGTTTTAGGTGTGTAGCGGTTCGGCTCGATTGACCGTTGTCGTAAAACCGACAGGTCGGTTCGGTTGGCGGTTAAATTGCACGGTTCGGTTAACCGAACCGTGCACACCCCTATTGGAGAGAATAAATTGCAGAATCATTGGACTAAATTAAATGATGGTATACACTTAGATATAAATAATAGTATGATCTCCAACTGAGTCTCTACTATTATTTGTATGACCAAAGGAAGTTGGCTATTTAAATTTAACTTGACAAGAAAGGATTTTCTAGATAGTATATTATACTTGACAATAAAAGATTATCTATATAGTATGTATTGCTTGATGATAAAGAATTGTCTAGATAGTAAAATTTAATAGGTTTACATTTGTCTAAGAAATAATGAATAATAGACGATCTCATTAACGGGGCATGTTATTCAAAGTCTTAGGCTGCTGGCGAACGCTTTTTGAAATAGTAGAGGGTACCATATTTAAAATGTGTTCAGAGTTATTATTGTCTTTCATAATTTGTATGTGATTCTCAAGTTTTAAAATGGCAAACTCTTTCGATCTACTTTTAATCATTCTCAACTAAAACAAAATGATTGGACCTAATTATATTGACTAAAAAATGGAACTTGAACATTGTGCTTACTGTTAAAGAGTACAAGTTTGTGATCACTGAGTCTTGTCCAGCAGAACCTGGTAAGGGGACAACCGATGAGGAAACCCAGGCTTACCGGAGGTGGAAAAAGGTTGATGAGATAGCGTGGTTTTATATTCTGGCATTTTTGTCAAATGTGCTACAACATTAGCATTAGTCTTTTGCCACCGCCTACGACATAATGCTGAACCTCAAAGATATTTTTTGAGATCAGGATCATGCCGCAAGGTAGGTTTAGATGAAAGGCCTCATGAACAAGACTATTGCTGAAGGAATCCGAGTTAAGGATCTTGTTTTGAAGATGATCGGTCTTCTGAATGAACTAAGAGATCTTTAGAGTTGAAATCGATGGGGAAACTCAGGTCGATATCGTTCTCTAGTCGCTGCTGGAATTATTTAAGGGATTCCGACAGAATTACAACATGAATAAGCTTTATTCATTGTTGGAACTTCTTAAAGAATTCCAAGCAGCTGAGAAACTCCTTGGTAAGCTGGCTAGTATTCTAGTGGCTGAGAAAGCTTCAATTTCTATGCCCAAAAGCAAGAAAGGAATAAGAAGAATGAATAAGCTGCAGTCCCACAAGGAGCAGTGCGTGCAACAGTCACTGAACCTCTAAGAGGAGTGAAAAAGCCTATGGGCCAGTGTTTTCACTGTCAGTAAAAAGTGCATTTGAAGAAAGATTGTCCCTGTTTCCTAAATTGTTATAACAACATATGTAAATTTCATCTATTTATTTTTGTATCTTGTTTAGTGGTCCGATCTACCAGTACCTGATGTGTAGATTCGGGAGCCACTAATCATGTCTGCAATACTTTGCAGGGGTTCCACGAAATCAGACAACTTAAAAATAGAGAAAATTTACATATAGGCAGCTACGAATGTGACAACAGTTGCAGTAGAATATATTTATCTTCAGTCTAGTCAGAATAGGATATTAATGATTAAGGAATGTCTATATGTATCATCCATCAGAAGGAATTTGATTTCTATTTCTAAATTGGTCGAGGACAAATATTTTATTTATTTTAATGATAAATCAGTTATCATTAGAAAAAATAAATAGTTTGTTTGTTCTAGTACATTAGTGATTGATCTTTACATTAATAATTCTGACTTGTCAGTACTACAACTGAGTGAATTGAATGGCATTAATAGTTTACCAATTAAGAGAAAGGAACCTTCAAAATGAACAAAATGTATTTTGGCACTTACACCTTAGTCATATTAATCTAAAAAGACTTCAAAAACTGGTCGAAAATGGACCATTAGGTTCATTAGAAGTGGAGGCACTTCCAGTTTGTGAATTCTGTTTAGAAGGTAAAATGACTAAGAGATCATTCTCTGCAAAAGGTTATAGCGCTAAAGAACAGTTAAAACTAGTTCACTCTGATTTGTATGGTCACATGAATGTCTAGACTAGAGGAGGCTTTTAGTATTTTATCACATTTGTAAATGATTGCTTAAAGTATAGATACATTTACTTAATGCGACGTATTTCTGAAGTCTTTGAGAAATTCAAAGAATTCAAGATAAAAACGAAAAAGCATCTAGAAAAATATATTAAGTCACTATGATCAAATCGTGGTAGTGAATACCTCTTGGGATAGTTCAAGGAATACTTATTAGAGAATGGGATTACATCCCAGTTGTCTGCACCGAAGATGCCACAGCACGATGGTGTAGCAGAAAGAAGGAATAAGACTCTTATAGAAATAGTAAGATCTATGATGAGTTATTGAGACATACCTGATTCTTTTTGGGGATATGCTTTAGAAATAGCTGCATATATTCTGAACCTGGTACCATCAAAGTCAATACCTACTACACCCATGAAATTGCGGACTGGGCGTAAACCTAGTCTGTGGCATATTCGGGTATAGGGTAGTCCAGTACATGTGCTGAAAGGTAATGCGGAATCAAGAACGAAAGTGTGTTTCTTTGTTGCATATCCAAAAGAAAACATGCGTGGTTTATTTAATAATCCTCAAGAATAAAATATTATTATTATCAATGCCAGATTCTTATAAGAGGATTATATCATAGACCATAAGCGCAGGAGTAGTGTTGTTGTAGTGGAAATGAGAGGAGAGAAAAATAGGGCACAATTCGTCTATACCTTTAGTACAAGAGGAAATACCACAATAAATGAATATTGACATTCCATTACCTTGTCGTAGTGGGAGGATTGCCGATACTTGTGCACATCTTGAACAAATCACTAATACGTAGGTTCTTGAACCAGCACAACGTGTAGATAGTGAGTTAGTATGTTTAATATTTGCACAATGTACACAAACACAAGTAGTGCCTCGTCATAGTGGGAAGGTTGTTCGTCAACCTGGTCGTTTTATGTTCTTGGGAGAATCTTATGACAAGGTCCCTGATGAATAAGAAACGAACCATTTTTAACTACAATGAAGTATTTCAAGATAAAGATATAGAAAATGGCAAAGGGTTATGAAATCTGAAATGGAGTCCATGTACTCTAACAAAGTCTGGGATCTTGTAAAATCAACCGAAGGGATAAAACCTATCGGATGTAAGTGGGTATATAAGAGATAGAGATGATTAGACGGGCTTAAATCAAGGTTTGTTTCTAAAAGGGATCACTCAGAAAAAAGAAGGGGATCGATTATGATAAAACCTTTTTGCCGGTAGCCATGCCAAAGTCTATTCGGATTCTCTTATCCATTGCAACTCATCTTGATTACGAGATTTGACAAGTGGATGTCAAGACAGATTTTCTTAATGGAAGTCTTGATAAAAGCATCTATATGATGCAACCAGAAGGATTCGTAGCAAAGGGCCAGGAGCACATGTTGTGCAAGCTCAAGAAGCCCATTTATGGGCTTAAGCAAGTGTTTAGATCTTGGAACATCTGTTTTGACCATACAATCAAATCTTTTGGCTTTGATTAATATTCGAATGAGTTTTGTGTATACAAAAGGCGCAACAAAAGCGTGGTGGTATTTCAAGGTATTGTATGTGGATAATATCTTACTTATTGGAAGCGATATATGAATATTATCTTTAGTGAGGGTATGGTTATTAAGTCAACTCAATATGAAGGACTAGGGAAAAGTCAGTCACATCCTTGATATTAGTGAAACGGTTGCGAGCTCGAAAGAGTCGAGGATTCATAAAAAGGGAAAACACATAGAGTGTTCACGTTGAGAAAATGAGAATGAGATGCATAGCTGCATGGCTTTGAGTCTAAATGGGAAATTGTTAGAGTGATATACTAAAAGCCATAATTTTCTTATTGGTTAGGATATGTTATAAGCTTGGTTTTGCTATTTTAATGAGAATCTTTATGGGCAATGGTTGCATTATATTATTTATTTAAATATTGTGCATGTGCGTCTTTTATTCCATATAGTAGATGATTTGGTGTGTAGAGTATAGCTTACACATAGAAGATCATATCATCGGTTCTTATGGAATATAAGTTAAATGGTTCACAGTCTTAAATGGAATTGGACACCCATCGGTAGGATTGTAGCACAAGTTTTAGTAGTTTATCTTGACTACAGGAAACGGTATAGTTTTAACTCGTTGTGCTAGTACACTTTGTGTGTATTGAATAGGACCAGTTTGGGTTAATTGTTTTTATACTGATTATATAAAACAATTTAAAATCCCATGGTTATTATGATTACTTATGCTCTTAATCTTGAAATAATTAATAGACATATATATATGTAGTGTTTGTTATTTTGACTCATTAAGAGTGAGATTCATTTATGGATCAATAATCTTCGTGAATTGGATGACGATACTATATATATGATGAATATTAATTATTGATGGAATCCACGTCCCGGTATAGGGATTGATGATAGCCCCTTGAGAAGCTTATAAGTTTTGATCATGTCAAACCCTGCAAGTGGATTATGTTAATCCGACATATCAAATAAGTTAAGTGGTAGGCTCAAGGATTAAGAATTCATTTAAATATAATTGTTAGTAATTTAATTTAAATGACGGTTATCTGTAATCTTAACGTGGGGAGAATAATAAGTATTTAATAACAAGGAGCTCGAAATTAAATTTTGAGATAAGGACGGGAGTGCAATTATAATTCTTTAGTGGTGTGAATTATAATTTATGGAATGAACTAATTCATAGTGGAATTAGGATTCCAACTTTCCATAGGAAGCCCAAACACTTATTTTTCCTTAAGGTCCCTATCGTAGCCTTATATATACACCGGCCTTGTCTCTTCTCATAATAATAATAATTCTTATGAGTTAGGGTTTGTTCTATTGTGAGAGGCAAAAATCTTGGTGATACCGTAGCCCACACTCAGTGCAAGATTTGATGGCGGAAGGCATACGATAGAAGATCTTTAGGTTTTTGGCACAGCAGTCGTAAATCAATTAAAACTTTTGATCGCACGGTTGGATCGGGCTGATTTTTGGATATGTCATTCGGAACACAAAGTTATTATTCTATCGCGAAAAATCAGGACGATCAGAAGACGTTTCGGTGGAGAAAACAATCAATTTTTGCAGCCCATCAAGAATTAAAAAAATCTGACCAAATCGCAATCTGATGCTTTCAACCCTAGTCTCCTCATACGGATCCTCTACATGATCCACAAAGGTGAAATCCCTTTATTCTTATAGGGTTTTAGTAAAAGTTTTTTGTTCAATATATACGCAATATCAAACGATCATGTATTTATGTCTCCATCAGTATGCTACTTTGATATGTGTATCCTATGGTGAAGACTGATTCAACCTAAAGGGACATTGTTGGAAAAGCAATTGAACATAATTTAAGTGATATGAGGCCAAAAGGATCACTATTTAGTTGCACATTCAAGTTTTAGGATCATTGGTACCAAGTTATGTCACTTTCTGGGAGTAACAACGTAGCTGTGAGAATAGAACGGGAGAATTTTAAGCGTTGATCCGAGATGTGACTCTAAGAGATTGGAGATGCTTAATTTGAATGTGGATGAATAGGTCAGGGGCAGAACAAGACGCTATGGGAATGTTCTATGCTGGTTCTTTAGGAATTTGGCATAGTACTCTAAAATTTCCTCTTTCAGGTGGCTCGTGATCGCACAACTCATTTACTAAGTATGAACGGGGAATCTAGAATGGTGCAAGGGAGAATGCAATAATTTGAGCACTATGTACAAGTGGGAGATGTTGATTTTTGGGCCTGTTGGAATGGCCCAACAGGGACACCTATAGTGGGCCTTAGGGTTTTAAAGCCCTTTAAGCCTAATGATATATATTTAGGTCTTTAGAGCTAAATAACATAAGATAATACACAACACATCAGGAGCCAGTCGTCATCTCTTCTCAAGCACATTATAAGGTTTCTAGTTGGGAGTACTTGAAGCTGTGGGCATAGTGGTGGCCGTTCGTGTAATGCTACACAACGCGAAATATTGTAAAGCCAATCACTGACGATCCATATTATTCTGTTGCGTATACATGTGTGCGATACTTGTACTGTATTAGTTTTTCCAACAAGAGGCAAACAATTCTGTTTGTGCAAAATTAATTAACTCAATTTTTAGCTTTCCAAATCATTTAGTTCGTGCAAGATAAATTATCAATTTCCTCGAATCATTCCAAGTCGGAAAGAATAAAACTGAAAACATAATGTATTATTAGCCGAAATTCCGAGTACCCATTGGCCATTACCTATTCGATAAATTGCCAAGGAAAGAAAAGAATAGAACAAATGATAAAATAATTAAGCATTGATGTACCTCGAGAGTTATAAGAAGAAGTGGAGAAATTGCAAGTAAGGTGAAAACCCCACTACTCCGTCGGTGGTTAGGGTTACAGGAAAGGGTGAACAAGTATGGAGGAGGAGGAAGAAACTGAGGGCTATGATGAAGGAGTTTGAGTTTAGTGGAGAAGGGATTTGTCAGCAGTGGTTCGAGAGAGGAGGAGAGAGCGACGCACGGTGGTGGAGGGAGTTGGGTTAACTTACAACAATTTTGTGACAAAATCAAATTTAAAGTTTTGAGGTATGCCAGACTAACGGCATGTATTCAATTGTGACAGAGTTTTTATAATTCGTAGATTTTGTTAAATTTTATAATTAATTTTTTATAATTAGTGAATTTTGTTAAAATTTTGAATTATTTTAAAATTTATATATTGTTGGTGTAAAAATTTAAAATAGATGATTAATCACTTAGTCAATGTCGATTACTTTAATAAAAATGATTTGTAAGATGAGATGGCCGTCTCGGTGACACATCAGTAACAATGTAAAATGTTAAAAGAATTATATAATGAATAATAATAATTGTCATACAGGAAGTTTAACCCTTAAGCCTCCTTTGGTTCACAGATTTGAGCTTTCCTGATAGAAGGGAAAGTAGAGGGTAAAATACTTCATCTCAAAATATGTGGGATTTATTTTCCCTTGTGATTTCCTAGCATTTATTACAAAAAATTTGGACCATAATATCTCTACCTAAATACTTTCCATGTTTTACCAAACACAAGAATGGAAACTTGACAGGAACTTTATTTTCCCACCCCCATAGGAATCACAAGGGAATTGATTTTCCTTCCGTGAACCAAGCAAGGCATTAGAGATATGGCATATTCCACCTTGGGAATGTGCTTTGAACACTTTTATAAATAATAATAGTCGTAGAGTAAAACTCTGATTACAAATGAATTGTAACTCTCGGCTAACCTAACTATTACAAATATGTGTAAGGCGACTCTTTACATTGCTTATCTAACACTAGTATCTCCCTAGTGCCTTTGACAAACCTGGTGAAGAAAGGTAGAAGATATTTTAAGGCTTCATTTGATAGCAACATGGAAAATAAAAAAAATAACTAATTTGGATGAGAAGATAGATAATAAGTTGATGAATGTAGTGAGATTAACTCTTACTTTTTGGTTTTTTCCATGAAATTTTTTTGTTTGGGTGGTGGTGAAGAATTTTTTTCCACAAATCATAAAGAATGATGGAGAACATATACTCACAAAAATGAGTACGAGAATGGAAAATATCTTACCACATGCCTAAACTTATTTTCCATCTTCTCACTTAAATTAGTTGTTTTTCTTTTTATTTTACATGTTGCTATCAAACGAAGTCTAAGTGTTGAGTTTTTCTTGTTCTGGCTTGATGATTTATATTTAACGTTAAGAATTACAGTGGTTGATTAGCCACGCCACACAACTAATCTTACTTATCCTCTTAATCCGAAGCATTAAATGCAGTTGGTATGCATTTAATGCAGTCGTGGTGGTTTGCATACCAACTGTTGTACCTTTCGTCAGTCGCTCATGCTTCTTATACGTATTCCAAAATGAGCTTGTTCATGGCCGCTTTGACTTAGTGCAGGTTTGGAGGGACCAGGTCTTGGAAGATGTTGTTCTCTTCTTGGATAGGACCCACATGGGCATTAAATGAGGTATGGCTCTGCTATAGCTCTAATATTAGACCTGGTTTTGACTTCTTGCCACGTCATGATGCTTGTCCATATTGGCTTCCACATGTGCACATAATTAATTAATCGGATAATTTACTATCTTACCCCATCATAAAGTTTGACAGATTTTAATGCATAGATCAATAAGTCCATGTATTCTCCCAATAACAAAAAAAAAATGCAAAAACAATTAATGTAGAACAAATTTTGTTTCAGAAGGGGATTTTTTTTAAAGTTAGTCATAGTTTGCATCAGATCTCACTACAAGAAAAGGAGGTTGTGGCGTCATTTTTATACTAAAATGTTGCGAAAAGGTTTTTTTTTCAAAATTTATATTAAGTGAAGCGAAATTCCCGTTATTTACTAGAAAAATACGCTAATTTCAACATTTTATTACAAATGACGTAAATATAACGACAATTAATTACAAATGTCACGAATTTACAACTTTTTTTAGAATTGTCAAAAAAATTAAAGACAAATAAGGTTCAGTGTTCCTCAAAAAGGGCATCATATCCACTATTTATGCCAATTTACATCACTTTATTTTCTAGCTATTATAGAGGGAATTTAATTTAGTTTTCTCATTACTATTTTTCTCCCAAATTCTTTAATCCCTTCAATAAACAAAAACCATTTGTGGGTTTTCCCATTCAAATTCTCCCACTATTTGCCCTCTTCCAATTGATTCTCCCATTCTTGATAGACAAAAGCCATTTCTTATATCTTTATTTTTGTATTTTCATTGGTTTGTATAATCCTTTTTTAGTATAATCTTCACTGATTTCGGTGGTCTCTGTAGTTGTTGAACCTCAAAGTTTTAGTGGGTCTTAGGTAAATTAATTGTTTATGTTTTCAAGGTTTGATTCGTGTGCTTTTTTGATACTTTTGAAAATTTTAAGTATATATTTTAGGTACTTATTCAATTTAATGTTAGTTTTTTATATGCAATGTTTGGGTATTTTTTATTTTATTTTAGGGTTTAATTTTTTGGTAAGATATTGAAGGAGGATAAAATTTGGTTAAAACAAACTAGACCGGTCCAATGTGATTGGGAATCGACGTACCGGGTCAAACCCACTAATCTGGTCGTAACGAAGGAATCAAAAGGGGCAAATATTGACATGCCGAGTTGCCGACATCAACTTGTACCGAGGTCAATGAACCTCGACCGCTTCAGCTTGAAGTGGCACAAGTGATTATCATGTGAAAAAGGCACAAGGAGTGCATGAGGAGAATATTGCCGAATCATATGAACCTGTGCAGAATCGTACTAGTCCCCACCATATCACGATAGATGTACCTTTCTAAAATTCATTAGTTGTAGATAATGAAAGAAATGCTGGATTTTTATCTGAGTCTTACCCTTTTTGGTCATTTTACTGTTAACCCTAATGTGCATATGTAACCCTAATTTTATACGTATAAATAGAAAAAGGATAGCTCTAAATAAAAGGGGTTAGCATATATTTCAGTGTAAGAGAGGAGAGCTGGTAGCTTATCTTATTCATTTATTTACAGCCTTAAAGCTTAATACAAAACACATGCACACAAAGGGTGGAAGTACTCTAGACTTACCATTGGTTAAGGGAACCATCCTTTACATAAAAATTCTTAGTCCATCTTCACATTTATCTTAACTTCACTGAACTAATTATCATCAATCTTTGCTGTGGGTTGGGCCTAATTTTTAGCCACCTGCAAAATAGTTATTAGTCTTCACAATAACATGTAAATGTAATATAAGCTGTGTGAATACAATATTTGCATAAGAATTAATTCAAGAAATGTACATAAATATTGTATGCTTATAAAGATGCATTGATAGATTAACGTATATGAACATTTTGGATAACTAGATATCACATGCTCTAATCATACCAAGTTTATGTCGAATAGTACAAAAACGATCATCAGGTAGAGGTTTTGTGAAAATATCCGCAAATTGAGATTCGGTACTAACGAATTCAATATCAATATCATTTTTTTAAACATCTAATCTAATAACTAATATTAATAATAGAAGCTTTGAACCATGTTCTAACAAGTGTCACATTCTTAAGCAGCCACGTGTCATTTTTTTTTCCTTTTTTGGTCCCTTTTGTCCTTTTGAAATTTGAAAAAAAAAACTACCATCTCTTTTGTATACCTGTTGGTTTCTATCCACAATTCCACATCTAATTTTGTTTTTAGTTTGATGATTAAATTGTCTCTATTTAGTAAGTGCTTCTTTCCTTTTCCTTTTACCTTTTTTTTCTCCAAGCATATTCTTATTTGGAACATAGTGTATATATAGATACAAACCATATTTTTATTACATCTCTTAATTACATGGTGAACTAATTAAACCATATTAAGAAAATCCACATATTGAAATATATATCTATAAATAAACATGAGTATGTTAGTATCATTTTATTTTAAGAAAATGATAAAAGGGGTGGGGTGAGGGTAAAGGGTGAAACTAGGGTTTGTAATCAGAAGAAGAAGAAGCAAAAACAAATTTGAGAGAGAGAGAGAGAGCATGAAGAGAGAGAGAGAGAGTATTATAAACGGATGCAAATTGAAGGGAAAAGAAGAAAAAGAGGGGCTACAGATATGGATTGTATACGTATATAGAAACAGATAGATATAGAGAGAGAAAAAGGCGGGGTGTTTTTTTTTTTAAAAAATATTTGGTGAATTTTTCTTTTTGCATTATATCTCTAGACAGACACTGTATTTATTCTATAAATAAACATGAGTATGTTAATATCATTTTATTTTACGAAAATGATAGAAGGGGTGGGGTGGGGGTAAAAGGTGAAGCTAGGGTTTGTATACAGAAGAAAAAGCAAGTGAACAAATTTGAGAGAGAGAGAAAGTACTATAAATGGATGCAAATTTAATGGAAAAGAAGAAAAATACGGACGTGAGATATGGATTGTATGTTGTTAAATATTATGTATAGGTTTATATTAGCTGTATAGATTCCTAAGTTAGATATTTTCCTAATTGAGATAGTTTCTTAGTTTAACAGTGATTCCTCTTGTATAAATAGATGCTATCATTATTGAAAATCAATATAACAATTTCTTCTTATTCTCTCACATGGTATCAGAGCAAGAGTGAGAAAAAAAACCTATTACAATCTTGTGTTTGCTGTGTTTTTCGTTCCAGCATACATGTCACCCAAACCCTAGCCGCCAATAACCAAGGAGTCATCCAAACCCTAGTTGTTTCGCGTGTATCCTACCACTTTCACACCACACCACCCACACCAAGGTGGTCGAAAATCTCAGACGAGCCCACGTCGGAAAAATCACCGGAAAATTCCGCCGCACGCGCTCCCACGCGCCGTCGCTGTCCTGCGCGTGAGATCCACGCGCCACCACTTCCACACGCGCGTGTAGGCGCGTGAACAGTTGATTCGTCTCCAAAATTTCCAGATTCCCTTTTTGGCTTGAACCCTACTGTTTTGCAGCATTTTCCTAGTATTTTTTGCCCTTTACATTCTTGCTTGTGTTCATTTGTAATGAGTAATCAAACTAATATGTTGCCTAACAAATCTTACCTAAGTTTTGCAACCACTCCTATCATATGTTCGGAAAAATTGAAAGGTCCTAATAATTATATGTCATGGTCTGCCTTTGTTGAATTGTGGTTTATGGGCCTGGGTTATGAAGAACACTTAGTAAAACGTGTTACTGATATTGTTAAAAAAGAACAGTTGCAATGGAAACAAATTGATGCCTTTTTGTGCAATGTTTTATGGCAATTTATTGATCAAAGTCTTGTTGGCCAGTACCGTCCTTATCGCACTTGTTATGAGGTGCGGCAAAAGGCTAAGAAACTTTATTCAAATGACATAAATCGTCTTTATACCATTATCTCTCATATGAAGACGATTAAGAAATAGGATCATGATATACAAGAATACCTTGGCCAAATTGAGACTCTTCGACAGGAATTTAATGAGTTGATGCCCTTGTCAACTGATGTTACGCAACAAGAAACAGATCGTGAAAAGTTTTTATGGTTATTGCACTAGCAGGATTGCCCACTGAACTTGATTCAGTTCGCAATCAAATTCTGGCAAATCCTGGGGTTCCTAATATGGATACGATCTTTGAGCAGTTGATTCGTATTTCCGCACCTCTAAGCATCCCAAGCAATTCTACCATTTCCACTGATTCTGCTATACTAGCATCTCAAGTGACTCCTCGACGGGATGGTAAAGGCGGCCAACGAGGTCGAACTCGCCCCAAATGTACTCATTGCCATAATCAGGGCCATACAGTAGATCGTTGCTACAAGCTTCATGGCTATCCGCCTAAGGTTGCCAACATCTCACAATATGATCCATCCTCTGGGGATACACCTAGGACTATGACTGTACCTGCTACTGAGTATGCTGCATTTCAAAAATTTAAAGAGAGTAACTAGTCATCAGCTATAGCCTCAACCAGTCAAATTGGTAATCATATTGCTTGCATCTCTCAATCATCCTCTCTTGGGCCATGGGTTCTTGATTCGGGTGCCTCCGATCATATGTCTGGTAACAAGGATTTGTTCTCTCATATTACTTATTCTGGTACTTTATCTACTGTTACCTTAGCTGATGGTTCACAGACTAAAGTTAGAGGAATTGGACAAGCTACTCCCTTGCCTTCACTATCTTTAGATTCTGTTCTTTTCATACCAAATTGTCCTTTTAATTTAATTTCCATTAGCAAATTAACCCAAACATTGCCCTATTTTGTTACCTTCGTTGCTAATTCGGTTCTTGTGCAGGATCGGAACACCGGGAGGACGATTGGAGTAGGATGTGAGTACCGCGGACTATACTACCTTTCCCTACCACCACTCCCTGTAGCATGTGTTGCCATTGATCCACCTGCCATCCTCCATCACCGTTTGGGACATCCTAGCCTACAAAAGTTACAAAAGATGGTGCCGAGTCTTGCGAGTCTGTCTTCTTTAGAGTGTGAGTCTTGTCAGTTAGGAAAACATGTTAGTAATTCTTTTTCTAGTCGTCTCAATAAACAAGCAGAGTCACCTTTTGCTTTAGTTCATTAAGATATATGGGGTCCTAGTCGTGTTAAATCTACTTTGGGTTTTAGTTATTTTGTTACGTTTGTTGATGATTTTTTCCGTTGTACTTGGTTATTTTTAATGAAAAATCGTTCAGAATTATTCTCCATATTTCAAAATTTTTGTTCTGAAATTAAAACTCAATTTGGCACTACTATTCGTACTTTTCGAAGTGACAATGCACAAGAATACTTTTCTGCCCCTTTTCAATCTTTTATGGCCTCTCAAGGTATACTTCATCAATCGTCCTGTGCTCATACCCCTCAACAAAATGGGGTGGCAGAAAGGGAAAACAGATACTTGATTGAAACTACACGTACTCTCGATTTCAGGGCTCTCCTCAATGAAATATGTCAAAAGTTAAGTCTTCCTCCACCTATTTACGGTTGCATCTTCGAGGATGAGTTTTTCAGATCATACGTAGAAATAAAACCTTTGTTGGAGATGATGATACTGTTGCATATTGGGGCTTTTCAACATCAATCAAACGTGCTGAAAATACCGCCGTCCGATTTGCGATCAATTCCTGAAGTTTAATCATAACTTTGTAATTGAAGATGACAATTTTGACGAGATGGAGTACTACAAATACAATTTTGAGAGAGTTGAAAGTGCTTTTGATGCGCTGATGCAGGAGTACGAGAAAGTTAAAAAAAAAGCTAGAGGAAATTGATGGGGGCTCTTAAATTTTTGGTTTTTCATTTATGTTACTTTGGTATTGAACAGGTTATCTAAGTTTGTTTAGATATGTTTGTGGTTTATTTTATGAACTTTGTTTATTCATATTTGTTTATTCATATTTGTTTTTTGTTTTATAAACTACATGGTTTTGTAATTATTTTAAATTTATATCTTATAATTTTGATCTTCATATGTTTTATTGTGCGTAAATTTTATTATTGTATTGTTGGTTTAATTTATTTTTCGTAACGGTATACCAATAATGGTTATTATTTTTTTTAATTTACACTTTAAATGGATTTAATATTTATGTCATGAAAATTAATAATTCACCAATTTTTAAAATTTATAAAAATATACAAGCAATTGTGATAAAGCTTAACTACACACCAGTACGTTAATCTGATAAGTTCCACCAATACTTATAAAACAACAAAATGAATTATTTTAAATTTTGTAATCATTAATTTCAAAGTTACTTATTATTAAATTAGATTAATTATATTCAAATATTTATACCTTTAAAGTTATATAATTTTAATAACAAATTTACTGCTTTAAATTTACTTGTAATAATATTTTTCCATTCCTCATGAACTAATAATATAAATAACTTATATATATATATATATATATGTATAATCTAATAACTAATATTAATGATAGAATTGTGTATTATTGTGTCATGTATCTTCTCCCTCTACTCTATCCTCATGGCCGTTCTCTTTCTCTTTCTCTCCTCTCCTCAATTTTCTCCCACATGTTCATATCTTTCTACCCTATCTTCAATTTTCTGTCACATGTCATTTATTTTCTTCAATTTTTTTTAAAAGCAAAAAAATATGAGGTAACTGTCTGGAAGTTTTATACATTAACGGATGAATTTCAACCACAGGTTCACTAACTGTAGACCGAAAAATAAAAACTGGATAAACAAATTTTTAAATTAAGTTTCCGATAATTACCAAATTTCACCTCATATTTATATTACTAACTTTTAAACCTATACAAAAATAAAATCTTCCACTTTATAATAAGTTGAAGTTCATACTCATTTTTGTGAGTATATCCTTTATCATTCTTTATGTTTTGTAGAAAAAATTTCTTTACTACCACTTATGTGTGGACATATCTTATATCTAACTAGAATAATAGAAAATCCAAGTTAATATTGATATGATTGATGAATTTGTGCCGGAGGTAAAATAGATTTTAAGAGTTTTCGACACTTTAGTCCCTTGAAATTTGAGCCAATTGTCACTTTTGTCCCTAAACTTCATTTTTCGATTTTTCACATCCCTCCAATGTAGTCCTTCGCTCCATTTTCCGTCCATCAAGTGGACGGAGCAAGTTATGTTGGAAGGGTATTTTGGTCAATCAAGTCCACTTTTCCCTCCAAAATTAATGTGTCTGCTCTGTATATTCCCTCAAAACATTTCTATTTATAAAAAACAGAGCAAGAAAAAACAGAGCAAGGGAGAGAGAGAGAGAAAGAAAGAGATCAACAAGAGAGAGACGGATCAACAAGAGAGACATAAATGTATTGTTATTGCCACATACCAACTATTGTGAGGACATCATGGACAGACAACAACCCAGGAAGGAGATTTAGAGCTTGTGAGGTAAGTTAGTTTCATGTACATTAGTTTTATAAATTTCTTATTTTTATTTGTTTGTTTTGGGTTTGAACCTCATTATTTTAATTAATTATAGCAAGGAGTTTGTGGATACTTTAGTTGGGTTGATCCACCAATGTGTAAGAGATCAAAAGAAGTCATACCTGGATTGTTGAGGAAGAAAAACCAGCTCGAAGAGGAATTGATGAAGTACAAAGCAAGGGACAGATTCTTGATTGTTGTACTATTAATTTCATTGTTTTGTATAGCACTGTTGTTCATTTCTTACCCCAAAAATGTTTGAATCAAATGTAATGAACAATACTAATTAAGTAATGAAAGTTGTTGGCTTTGGTTATATTATTTCTCAGTTCTTTACTATCAATTTGTCACATATGTAGTACAATATTACAAAACTCCAAAAACAGAGAAAACAAAGGCTTAAAATTGACCAAATCATTGACACTTTTCATTAATAATTTAGCAAAAGGGATCATAATTGACCATAAAGTTTCAAAAGTGATTAAATCACAAAAATAAAATAAAACAGAGACATAAAGTTCTTTATGTCTTCTTTTGCTTAGTTAAAGTTGCAAGTGAGACAAACTTCTTGCTTCCATGTAGTATTGGTGGTGCCTCCCTTGTACTTATGGTCCTAGCAGATGGACCAGACATGAACAATGATGGCTTGATGATATTTACTCCTTGTTGACTCATGAACTGAGGTTTTGTCCTTGTAGCATTGTCACATTGACTGGCTTTTCTTTTACCCTACAAGTAAATAAAACATATGAAGTAAATGCACTTACAACTACTTATTCTATTTGAAGTAGATTTGAGTAATTAATATGAAAGCACTTACAGCTGCTTTTTTGTTTAGCTATTGTGGTGGTTGACTAATTGATCCACTAGCTCTAGTCATTTCTCTATCATTTACTGCACCTGGTTCACCATTCTTCTTACATTTCCTTTTATTATGGCATACTTTACCACACTTGCTGCACCTTAAACTACCCTGATTCCTCTTGCCCAGCTTCTGAACTTTTCCTTCATTTTGTGCCTTTTTCTCATGTGCCCCCTGCTTCCTTTTAGTTTTTTTCCTCCCAGGCAGTTCATGGATAATGGGAGGCAAGACTGGAGTGTACGCACTTTTAGGCCACATACTAGATCCATTCATTGGATGTATAATTGGACTATAGATTTTTTTGTATGTCTCCACCTTATAGCAATCATGTACATAGTCCTCTAGCTCCTCATTTCTAAAATACATAGCAGAGATTGCACGTGGACAAGGTATTCCACTTAAGTCCCATTTCCCTCAACTGCAAGTTTGTTTATGAAGGTCTATGCTATACTGCTCTCCTTGCATACATTTCACTTCGAACTTATTCTCACCTGCAAAAGTTGCTATACAATTTCCAGCCTCAACCTTTTACTTCTCAATTACTTTATGAATTTTTGGGCAAATAGGTCCAGTCCAATGATTAGATTTGTCTCTGGATTGTTGCATCCTCAACATCATATATACCCTGACACTCTCTAGCAAACCCAAGATTGGTTTTTCCCTTGCATCAAGTATGCATTTGTTAAAATTTTCACAAATATTATTTAGTAGCATATCACATTTAGGAAATGAACTAAAATGTGACCTTGACCGGTGTTGTGGAGGCTTATCCTTGAACCAATCAAATGCTTCTTTGCTAGTGTCGTTCATCTTCTTCATTGCAGCCTCGAATTGGGGTTTGTTTGATGCACATGCTGCATTCCACAACAACTCCTTATAGGTTTTAATCCTGTAGCCAGCAGTTTTAAAATTGGCATGCAAGTGCATTACACAAAACCTGAAATGAGGAACCACAGTGGTAAATATACATGTAACGACCAAAGTGTTAAATGAAAGCAACCTATATAGAGATCTACCTGTGATGAACCAAAGGCGTGACTTCTTCAAATGCAGGAATTAAGCATTTCTGCTTATCAGACATGAAGGTCCAACCATGTTGATTAATGACATCCACATCTTCTTTCAATAACTCCAAAAACCATGACCAAGAAGACTTTGTTTCCCCCTCCACTACTACCACTGCAATAGGAAACATGCAATTAATTGCATCCACACCTATGGCAATTAACAATATTTGTGACGCCCTGAATCCCGTTCCGAGATTTTTACCTTCGGGACCCGGTTAATCACGGATGCCGTGCTCGACGGCGGGTTTAAAATATAAAAATCACAACCTTAAAAGTCTTTTTCTTGGATAAAACTTGATCCATTTGAAAAATCCGTTTTACAAAATTTCGGCATGAGAAATCCGTTTGAACAACAATCTGTGAACACCTCATTTTGCGACCCCCGCAAGAATTCTAATTTTTAAAGAAATGAACACGCATGCATGCACGAGCATTCTTAGATGCACATATACTTTGTACATGTGATACAGGTTAAAGAAGAAAGCCGAAAGGACCCCGGATGAAGAGTTACAGAATTATCGAAAATTGTTGGAACCGGAAATCGTCAAAACTCTTGAAAACTTGTGAAAGGAGAGTTACATATTTCGAATCATCCTCAAACTTTGAGAGTTGTTAGACATTACCATAAGGAGTAGCATACTCGAAAATCAGCTCAATCCGACGGTCGGATCTCCGAAAATTCAGAAAATCATGAGTTTGATTCGGGTGATCGAATGGAGGTCTTCTCGAAGTTAAAATGGTTTAAAGTTTGGTAAGTAGATAGGCCTTATTGTGGGAAAGAACATATTCAAAATTCAGCTTTGTCAGACATGGGATCATCAAGAATCAATTTGTCTATCGTGCAATTATAGTCGAAATGTCCTTCGTAGCAAACTAAAATAAATATAGGCATTCCCAAATTCTGATTGACCTCAAATTTGGACACAAGCTATAAAACATTTGGAGGGAAAACATATCCAAAATTCATGAAAATCCAACGGTTGGAAGTTCAATTGTCGAGATTGTCGTACACAAGTACGTTTCCTACCTGGGAACAAACTCTTTGTACCAAGCCAAGGAGACCGAGTCCTTCCCGAACTCCGATCGTCTCCAATGTTTTACAGAGTCTAGAAGACTTATATTGGAAATACATATTCAAAATTTAGCATGATCCAATGGTTAGAACTTGACTTTTCGTACAAACAAGTGACCTTATCTACAACAACTACTTTTCCTACGCGGAAACAAACTCTTCGTACCAATCAGAGAAAAAGGGAACCTTTCCGAAATCTGATCGACTTCAAATTTTGACACGATCTAGAAAACTTCTTTTCCCAATACATATCCAAAAATCAGGATGATCCAACGGTGGGAAGGTTTCGCGATAAGCTCCAAGAGTCCTAGTTGCAATCTCTTTTCTTGCTCTCCAAGTATTTTTTTCAACTATAAATAGACCCCCCCTCCATTCATATTTTTCATCAACAATCAAGGGGATTTCTTGGTAAACACTAAGAGATCCTTATTCTCTCCCTCTAAGGAGGCTCAGGTATAATTTTCTCTATCTTCTTTTATTTATTCGTCAGTTTTATAATTTATATTCTTGTCTGCATAATTTCTATTACTTGATGGTTTTTCAAAACCCTTTTTCAAATTGTTTTTCAAAACCAAAGGAATCGATAATCGCTATATATCCGATCTAACTCATAGATTGCAGTGTATATGTGATAAATACTCGATTATGAGAACACTAGTGCCATCTATACTGGTTTAATCAATAAACTGTGGTACACGATCGGTTAACTCACCTCATATTACATCGAATATAAGATTCCACATTGAATCAGTTTCCGAAAAGCCCAATGCTTTACAAAATCACTTGTTTCATTGCATCTACTATTGTCAAACTCTCTTTTTCAAATCACACACACACACACACTTATTTTCAAAATCATGGGCGAACTAGGAAACACATCGTTTTCATCCATCTCTAAAATCCCGATTTCTAAGGCAAGCACGAAAAGTTGTAAAGTAATAGCAATAGCATGCAAGAACTGAATTATAACACGCACATATCCTACTCAAGAGACCGAAAGAGCGAATTGGGTGCCTAACACCTTCCCGATTCGTAACTTAATCCCCGAACCTTCGAATCAACTGGTTTCGCATACATTGTGTATAAGAGGATATTTAGTCCATAAATACGTCTCTTTTACACAAACCTTTTTGTTTGTGTAGTAAAACAAACTGGCGACTCTTATTCTTTTCAAAATCGATTTTCAAAGCAACAACGGAATCGTCACCCACGAGAACCCCCGGGCGTCGAGAACGCGGGTTCTCACACAATCCGCCCTATAAAATTTGAAATCATTTTCATACCAATAAATATTCCAATCACCAACCCTCCAATGAGGTTCCAATCCAAGTTAAAATACTATACACCATGTCCAATAATTATACATATAATAAACTTTAAATTTAATTATACAAACGATATTTGAAACTAGTAAAAGACAAGTTGTTTACAGACAACTATACATGTTTAAGGTAATTCAGAGGTCCTAGACTTCACAATCGTGCCATCCCCCGAGATATACCTACAAAACTGGGTTGAAAAATGGGAGTGAGCCAAACACGGGCTCAGTGAAAACTATATAGGTTATATATATGAAAATATACGTTGTGGAAGGAATACATGTGAGGTATAGTAATGAAAGTAATTTCCTTATTGTAATAAATATCATATTATGACATGCCTTCGAATGCTTTCCCCATCCCCGAAATATCATAAGATATACACTTAATTAAAAATACAATTGAAAGTTAGCTACAAATATAAAATAGCTATAAGCCACACACATATGGTGAAAGAAATATCGTTCAGATAAAAATAGCCTTTAGTAAGAAATATATATATAAATATAAGAATCCGTTGGCTAGTTTATACAGCATGGCATCATAATTGTATCATCTAAAAACCTCTCGCTCTCTCTCGGTGATCATCTCAAAAACTCGCAACTATCCAAGCGTCCACTAGGTCTGCATTTCGTGGCCTTTCACCCACGCGGCAGCAGGGCCTCTCATTCGTTTCCGTGCACGGTTTCGGGTCTTCACCCAGGGGCACTCAGTCCCAACTTACGGCCCCAACCTTTAGAGACCAACCAGGGACCTACCATGGATTAGCGCAATAACACATATATCTATATATATACAACTGTGTATCAACTCAACTGATGAACCACTGTATCAAATAACTAATGTAATGGTTCATATCGAACCCATCAACTAGCCAACAAGAATAAAAGTTATGAAAAGTTATCTTTAGTTCAAACATATACTTAATACACCCATACTTGTGTAAAATCATAATTATCGCTTACAACATCATAAATCCTCATACTTGACTCAAAGATGCGTTCAACATGTATATACATCAAAATAAAGATATATATATATATATATATCAAACTTACTTTTCCAAATGTCACATAAGTTATGTCCCTTAAGGACAACTCATAGCTCACGTAGCCACCAAGGCTATACGCTACGATAATAACCAAATGGTATGATATGGTGTCCAAATCCATGTCAAACTTACATAAACCATGAATATATATATGTTCCAACATATATGGTTATGTCTCATATATATATATATAGCTAGTGAGTATATATATATACCGCAGATTAAAAGGTTGTATCTATGTTGTACTTAAACTCACTTCACCCAACCCGTTAACTATTAGCTCAATAAAGAATACCATCCGTATGGGGAGTCTCATAGAGTGTCATCACATAGGCTCCAAACTGGGTATAATATATTTTACAAACTTTAAGTTCAATATAAACTTTCCCATATATTTACTGTATTTAGTTTACTCAAAATAAATTTATAAATCTGCCCAGCATAGTTATGGACTGGCGAGTAGTTAGAAAATCTCATAAATAAGAGGATAATAGTCAAAGTACAACAATAACATCGCAAACACAAGTAATTATACCCATATCATACTTTTAATTCTATATCTATATGATCTCATATATATATATATATATATATCAAAGTTATTATTCGCTATCGTACTTACATAAGTGGGTCGTATGCGAAACATGCTTAAAACTCGCTTGAAATTGGGGCTTTTGGTATAAACATCATAATCAAGTTATAGGCAATGCAAATCGACTAAATAATCGAAAGAAAACAACCCAACCCCCATGAACATGCTAATTTCAAAATTCAAGTTAAAAGTTCAAACTTTGGTTTGATTCTTAGCCAATAATATATAAAACTAAAGAAATGAGTTTGTATACTATTGTTACCACTAGGGGTGTTCAAAAACCGAACCGGACCGAGAAACCGAAAAAACCGAACCGGAAAATGGACCAATTTGGACCGGACCATTTGAATTCAGTCCGGTCCGGTCTAAATTTTGAAGGACCGAATCATTTCGGTCCGGTCTTCGGTCTTGCATTTTAACACTACGGTCGGACCGGACCGGACCGGTTTTAATATATATATATATATTTAAATATATATTATTAATATATAATATTAATACTAAAATCAAACCCTAATATTAATAATATATATTAATATAAATATATATTTTATATATATTATTGTTGTGCTAATTTTTTTTTCTTTATCATAATACAACTTTTGGGCCCAAAAAAAAAGCCCAGACCGAATGGACCGACCGGAACCGAAACCGGACCGAACCGGTCTGGTCCGGTCTTTACATGTGTTTCGGTCCGGTCCGGTCTTCTATTTTTTGGGACCGAAATTTCCGGTCCGGTCCGGTCTTAGGCAATTCGGTCCGGTCAACCGGACCGTGAACACCCCTAGTTACCACCTATTGAGGGTTAATCCCTTGAAGAATCGCGACAAAATCAAGCCGGGCCGAGCAAATAGTGAGCTTTCCCATTTCAGCCATGGAAGAAGGTGGAGAAGGTGGAGGAGACGATGAATAGTGCTCGGTGGTGGCAGAGAAGGAAGAGCGTAGGTTGATACCTCAAATCATACGCAAAACCCCCCAAATCACCTCTCCTTTCTCTCTTTATGAGCTCTCATGAGTTTGTGAAGAAATGGAGAAGTTACGTATATATATAAATTGCTGCTGCTTTCATTTTACGGAGTACTGTTCACGCGCGTGGGTTTGTGGCACTGAACTTTGAACGTCCATAACTTCTCGCTCAGAAGTCCGATTGAGGTGATCTTTATGTCCACGGAAAGCTTATTAAGAGCTCTACAACTTCCTAGAAGGAAGTGTTTCCAAATTCTGGACAAATAATTCCAAAAAATTCGACGAAGTCGGCGCATTAATGTTACTGAATGAACAACTGACAACGATTGATCCATTTCGCGCTCAGTTTCGACCTAGTGGAAGTCCGAATTTTCCTTTGGCCGAAACACAAAAGTTGTAGATTGCTTAAAAATTTATGACACAATGTTGACGAAAACTCAATCTGACTAGGAACGAAGGAGTTACGCTTCCGCCAAGTTAACCAAAAATTATGAAGTCGGGTAAATTGAAAACTCGCAATCTACATTCAGATTTCGACTCGAACCACCTGAAATGACTTACAGTTATTCTAACATGCTTAAATATACTAATATAGCTCGTCGAAAGCCTTCGAGCCATTCTAATTCTTTCGGAACAAAATATGGCTATCCGAAGCCCACGTTTGCCTTACACACGACTTGTATCTCGATTTTTGATAAATAGAGACACATGGTGTTACAATATTCCCTTATGATGGCTTTTCAAATAGAATCCATCAACCCCAATAAAGGGCCTACATCCTGCTAGAAATCCTTGCTTACAAGCTGCAAAACACATGTACAATCTCAAAAATCTAGGTTGGGCTTCTGATAGGGATTGTTCATCAACTTTCATCACAATTGTGCTTCCGAGATTGGTACTTCTAACCTCTTCCATGTAGTCCCACAACTTTTCATATTGCTCTGCATTGTCCCTTGAATCCTCCTCATTGCTTTTTTCCTTGTTCTATATGTTTGGGAAACTGACACATTCACCACATGATCTCTCATAACTGTCTCTCTAAAGTATTTCATTGGAATTTTGGGATTTGCTCTAAATGTATCCATATATTGTTCAGAAAGCCATCTTGAGTTCACATGGGTGTTTCTAAATTGTCTATTGCATTTGTGCTCTTCATTTAAAGTTTTGATTTGCATGTTTCTAGACTCACTTATTTTAGAAGCAAAAAGAAGCCATAGACAACCATCCCTGCAAACTGCTCTAATCCTACTAGACTCATTCTTCTTGAACTTAATTTCCTTACCATGTTTAATTGAATATACCTTTATAGCTTCTTTAACCTCCTTGTGATCTTTAAAGACCATCCCCAATTTAAAAACTGGATCAGACAATATCATTTTTGGTATTAAAAATAGGGTAAGTAGGGTTATCGCCACCTTCATCATCTGAATCACACAAACTTCTCAACTCATCACTATTATTCTCATTATTTTCTTCTCTGTCCCCCCCCAACAGTAGTATCAACACCCTCATCATTTTCTTCCTTCCTAACAGCATTATCAACACCCTCATCATTTTCTTTCCTCCTAATAGCTTTATCAACACCCTTATCACTATTATTTTCCCTAACCCCAGAGTTCTCTGCATCATGATCAACATTGGCATCAAACAACAAATCATCAATGTCATCATCACTATCAAACTCACTATCATACATGCTTTCACAACCAGAGGATCCACTATCAGTTTCAATTTGGAACCCCCCATTTTCATTTCCAGTATCAAACCCCCTATTTTCATTTTCAGTTTCACACCCTTTATTTTCATTTCTAGATTCAATAAGCAGATGTGGAGCAGATTCCTCTAGGCTACTGTAGATATGCTGTATATATTCCAAGTAGAGGTCCACTTCTTTTTCTTCATTTAAAAGGTGTTTTAGTAAAAGCAATGTCTCATCATTCTCAATCAATACAAACCTCCCAATATCAGTACTAAAATAGTGATTCAAGGCCCCACAATACCCTAATTCTCCCGCCATATTATTCAACTCTAACAGAGAGATCTTATCAAAGTCACAATAATAAAAAAATGCTACTTTCTCCGAGGTGTATTTTGCAAAAATAAACCTTTTCATAAACTCACCACCATGGTGCATTTTTATCGTAAAGAGATCTGAGTTTGGACCTATATATGCAAATAAACATTATATTAGTAGGGGACCATACAATACACACACATATATATATATATATATAATTCTTATAATATATATATATATATATATTCTTATCCTAAACCCCATAAAGATAAAGAAAACATCAATGCACGCAAGAATCCAAAGAAAAAGCATTCATCTTATAATATATAATATATAATATTATTGTCCTAAACCCTATAAAGAAGAAAACATCAATGCACAACAATTTAAAAGGAAAAATAGTTAACTTATTGCTATAAAGTGGAGTTCCATAATCTTCTGCTCCTTCAACCCTCAAAACCCAACTCATTGTCTCAATCAAATGTAGAATCTCACTTTAAATTGTTCAAAAGCTCGAATCTCACTGTAGAATCTCGTGCATTTTTTTGCTTTTTGATCGTTTGAGTAATTTGGGGATTAGGGGTTTTTGCAAACATAATCCCTAAACTAATTCGATTGACCAAAATACCCTTCCAACATAACGTGCTCCGTCCACTTGATGGACGAAAAATGGAGCAAAGGACTACATTGGAGGGATGTGAAAACATTGGGGTGTGAAAAATCGAAAAATGAAGTTTAGGGACGAAAGTGACAATTGGGTCAAACTTCAAAGGACTAAAGTGTCGAAAACTCAGATTTTAATCATGTATTTATTTCATGGTAGTGGGTTTCTTTTTCTATCTATCTCTTCTTCCTCTTCCTCTTCAACTAAAATCGTGTCCTCCCTCCCTCTCTTCACAAAATCTAGATATAATCATTTAGTTTTTTCTTTTTTATATTTTTTCTCTCTCCCTCTCCCACTAAAAGTCGTGTCCTCTTTCACTCTATTTTCAAAATATCCAAACATAATTGTTTTCTATTTTCAAAAAACCTAGACATAACTGTTTTCTCTTTCTTATATATATATATATTTAGTTTCCACTTTCTTATAATACCCTCATCACTTCCCTTATATATTTAGTTTCCGAATGTGATGCTAGCAAAATCCTAAAATATCTGCTTAATATTCAATTGTAGTAGTTTCAATTGGTAAGGTTTTTTTTTTTGTTTTTTTTTAAATCTTCAATAATTCTATTTTGTTTCTTTGTTCTTGGTTTTTTTTACTTTATTCCTTTTCTCATTTTATCCCTGTAAACTATTCATCAGATTTTTTAATCTTTTGGTATCCAAATGACAAGACTATTCCTATCTCTCTTTTCCTCCAATCTACTCTCTTCGTAGGAGTCTTTTTAATTGGTAAGGTTTTCTAATTTTTTTTATCTCTTTGTATTTTTTGTATAAAGTTTAAACTTGAGTTGTTTTATCTGGTCTCTTCAATATCGTATATTATGTTGTTTCAATATTTTTTTTTTTATTATCTTTACTCTATTGATAAAATGGCACTTACTCATTGTGGAAACGTTTATTCGTATACACTATTTAAAGTTTTATGGGTAATATATTTCTTTGTGTTAAGGCCTTTTAATTTTATATTTTAAGATTAACAATGTAAACAACCGTTAATTCCATGTGGCCACTAAAAAAATCCACATAAAACAAACCCGTTAAGTGATACTCTCATTCTGAAAATAATGATCGAATTTAAAGTAATTGGGGGAACGACAGACCAACACCTTCATCATATTTTTTATTAAAGTCTTCATGAATTAGCAATTTAAAAGTTTAGATTCTCATTCTAGCCTAACAAATTTTAGGGTTAAGGAATTATGTAGGAACCGTTAATGAATAAAAGCAAAACTTTTAAACTAAGGAATCAAACTTAAAAATTCCAAATGAAGATGATATATAATTATATGAATTGAACTTTTAATTTCTCTCATTCTAAATTTTGATATCAATTAATTGCAAGTCAATTTCAAGTTGGCGAGTTAATCCGAAATACAGCCCGTTTCATTAGTAGGATAAGCGTGTTTAACTTGAAATTGATTTAAATATGTTTATGTTTCACCAAAACTCACTAACTTCGTGTTAATTTGTGTCAAATTGACACAAACTGACTAACTTCATGTCAAACTTTCATGTTGCATGGCCAGGAAATTGCATAAATAATTTGTAAATATAAATAGTGAACTATTTAACAACTCAGACAAGTGTAACAACACATAAAAGAATAAGGCACCGAGCTCTCTTGATACAAAAATTCAAAGCATAGCATTAACCATCAAATCTTTAATATATATATATATATATTATTTAAAGAGAATACGCATTTTAACTGTGAAATAAAAGTGTCATATTTTTGACAAATCTTTTTTATTCTAACTATTTTAATTAGTAATGTATTTGTTTTCAATTAAGTATTTCAATTTCACTTTTAGTTTTCTCCACAAAACTACGAAATAGAAAATAATTTGTCAATATTTTTCTCCATCTTTCATTGTAGTTTGGTAGAATACTACAAGGTCTATTTCAATCTACAACAATAACCCAAAGCGTTAATATTTTATTTGTATACTTCTGTTTTCTTCTATTCTTTTCCCTTTAAGATTATATTGGCCAGCCCCATCTCTTTCAATTATTATTATATACTTCTTTTTCACCTTTAAATTCAACAAGTTTTCCTTTTCGAATTTCTTAAACTGTTTTTATATTTAAATAATACTACAACATTATGTAAATTTAATTCTATAGGTAATTTTCTTTATTTAATATATAGTTACTTTAATAGTTAATTCAATTTTATGTATTATTAAGATTCTACCAAAAAAAAATTCCATTATAATTTAATAAAGCTTTTTATTTAAATGATACTTTGTTTTATAGTTAATTAAAAAAATCCCGATGTCCCTATATTTAAATGATACTTCATTTTAATTGTGTCGGTGATTGATTTTATTTAAAATTTTACTTTTTTTGTTTTGCAATCCTTTGACAGAAAAGAAGTTGGTTTGCATTAATGATTCATAAAATGTTATGTATAAGTAACATTTTAGATCAAAAGCACGAGACATAAGTGGGTGTCATATGAAATATAAAAGAAAGAGAGATTGAGAATTACAACACACAACAGTATGCGTTCAGAAATGTAATTCACATAATGTCTCTCTTTCTGTTATTTACACACATGTATCATGTATGATATATATATATATATGCTCTATCCTCTTTGTTATATATACATGCAATATATTTTGCAAAAAAGTATGTGATTGATTAAGTTGTATGGCCATAGAGTTTACATGCTTTTTTTGTACTATATAGAAAGTGGTGTCATTACTATTGAGTTGTAGATGTATAGACATTTAATACATACATAAAAATGTATAGAGAGGAGCAAATAGTTTTAGGATATATACATTGTTTGTTGGTTAAAATACTATTTAAGTTATTTCTTTTCGACAACATAATATACTATTAATTTACATTACAGATAATAGCGGAACCAAGCTTTCACATTCCAATATCTTTCAAATCCTTACTTTCTCATTTAATTAAGAAGTTATATGTAAAATTTTATAGTTACGGTTATAGATCACGTGCAGATGGTTTATTTCGCGCTTACATAGTGATCAGAGTTGCTGAAATTGAGGAAGAAAAGCTCTTTTAGGGTCATCTTTCATCTCGAAAGGAACACACAATTCAATTAGCCGCTAAAGATGCAATTTTATATCTAAAGGAAAAAATTAACTTTGAAGTGGTTGACATTAATTTCTCCGAGATACAGTATCATATTTGGTGTTGCAACAAGCAGGACATGGATTACAATATGCTACTTGAAGAAAATAAAAGACTGAAAACCCAAATAGCTATAAATGAAGATCTTTTAGGGGCATTTGATAATGATACACAATCATTTACCGGTCAAAATTTCTAAGCTATAAAGCATACACATAATTGTACATTCACATTTTATAACGTTTCTATGTTATTTATTTTCCCCATAGGTATGTTGTTACATTAATGACTTATAATAAATGTTGACATATTATTAATTAACTTTTATTTGTATATTTTTCCCTTGGTTGAATGAATTTTGTTGCTTCTTCGTTAATATAATGCATCTTTCCACAATGATTGCATTAATTTTAAAATTCTTCCTTATATTCAACCATTGCACTTTATTTTGAGAAACGAACGTGACCCCACTATCAAATTAAGGTAAAATTCATATTTTAAATGTTATATCTATCTCTCTCACATTTTCTAAGTGCATATTGTTTTAAATTGATATTTAAATAATATTTGGAAATTCATTGTTTTACAAATAAAACGATTTTTCCCCATAAATAAAGCAATTCAAAACAATTCTCAATCTTAATTTTACTATGAACCAAAAAAGTTTTTGCAATGTTTTGGCATACGAAAATTAATACGAATGTTCAACTATATGTTATTGTGTGTTCTACTTACATTTAGATAACATTTATCAATACATGAAATATTTATATATATTAAAAATGTAATGTATATATTTTAAAATAATGTCTAACCATTTTTAGTAATATTAATAAGTTATCTTACGTTTCTTAATCATGTAGTTTCATTTAAGGTTTATACTAAATATTCATAATTTTTTAAATAACTTTTCATCATATTTTTTTTATTTAGGAATTTTTTTATTTCTCTTAAGTTATAAATATAGATCAAATAATTAATCATTCTTAATATTTTGCAGAAATATTTCCATAATTATTCTAGTTATTTAACATAATTTCCCTTTTTCTCAAGGTTACCAATTGTTGTCCCATCTTTGACAAACGATTTACATCTCAAGTCAAGGTACACTTCATATTCTTAGTGTTACTTTACATCATATTATGTTGATCTTATTTAAATTATTTTTAGATTTTAAATTTTCCTCACCCTTTTCATATTTTAAATTTATTCTCTAATATATTTTACAGGAAATTAAACCCATATACTTTATGGCACATGTTACATAATTATTTTATCAATTAGTATAATTTGGTATCGATATCTAACAACTCTCCTTTATAAATGGATAACATACAAAGTGCTAGGCTTGCTAGACTGCGAAGAAGAAACATCATAGATAATCGTAATGAGAGACAATCATGAATTAGGCGTTTGCAAATCATTCCCCAAACACTACCACCAAATTCAATTCTCATGGAATAATGTTGACTACAATCCTCATTTACCTAAAATCCTCGGAGTTCATAGAAAACACACACAAAACATTGTGTCTCGATCCGTAGTGAATGATGACGGAAGTGTTGTTACATGCACTATCCTCGAACCACCTTACAATAATGAGAATGATATGGCAAATGATGACTGTTACACTTTCGAAACAATTACAAAGAGCTTCGAAAGACCAAATCTTACTACAATACCGGGTTAGAGCTATATATCATGCAAAACAAAACTCAATTAAAACAAAATAATAACATATTTTAATAAATTATAATATTATATTTAAAATCATTTATAGGACAACAAACGATTAGAGGAGATGCAAGTGTTGATGAAGGATCAATGAATATTCCCAATGATAAAAGCGATGAGATTGAGCATATTCCAGAAATAATTGGTCCATCAATAACAAGTAAGTTTTTATTAAATTTACTCTCAAAATTTGGTTACTTCTTAAAGACCTAATATTACCCAATATTAAAATATATTTAACTTCTTATAGGGAAATTTTTAGAACCCTGGATCTTTGGAGGACCAACTCAAATTTGCCAATATTGTAATGGCATTTTGTGGTATGAAGAAAGAAATGAGAAAGGGGAAAAACCTAGAAATCCAAAGTTCTCTATATGCTGTCAAGAAGGAAAAATACTACTTTCTCCTTTAAAAGAAGCTTCTTTTTATCTAATGGATCTTTTAAGTTATGAAGGTGGTAGAAGATCTCAAAAGTTTAGAGAAAATATTAGAGCTTATAATTCAATGTTTGCATTTACTTCACTTGGTGGTGTTGTTGATAACCGTATTAATAGTGGACGAGGTCCTTATGTATATCGCATAAGTGGACAAAATCATCACAAAATAGGCTCTTTGCTACCTATGGATGGAGAAACACCACGCTTTGCACAATTATACATATATGATACTATAAATGAAGTACCCAACAGAATTAAAGCGTTATCTAGGAATTAATTGTGCAACAAGATTAGAAAAGGAAGTCGTACAAGGACTAAAGGAAATGCTCGATGAATTTAATCAGCTAGCTAAAGTGTTTAGGATGGCACGTGATCGCTTTCGTGAATCAGAATTAATCCCAGTAAGTATACGGCTAATAGCAAATCGATCACGAAATCCTTCTGTGTATAATTTACCAACTGCCCATGAAGTTGCAGCTCTTATTGTTGGAGATCTCAACGATTCTGACTTCATACGTGACATTGTTGTTGAACATAAATCCAACGGCCTTCGAAGAATGAGCAAATTGCACCCATCTTATATGGCTATGCAATATCCGTTGTTATTTCCTTGTGGAAAGGATGGCTATCAAATTGGAATGAAGTACATAAATAACGAAGGTAGACGACAAATAAAAAGGAATTGCGTGACAATTAGAGAATTCTATGCATATAGATTGCAACAAAGAATGAATGAATCTTTGATAATTCACAGTTCTAAAAGATTGTTCCAGCAGTATTTAGTTGATGCATACACCTACATTAAAGAAGAAAGGCTACGTTGGGTTCGACACAATCACACAACTGGGATCTGAACTATACAATGGTTTAAAAGAAGCTGTTTTGAAATGAGATACAACACCAACCTCCGTTGGAAAATGTATAGTCCTTCCTTTTTGTTTCACTGGTGGACCGCGTTACATGGTTCAAAATTTTCAAGATGTTATGGCTATTTATAGATGGGCAGGGAATCCGGATTTGTTTATTACGTTCACATCGAATCCAAAATGGGCGGAGGTTCAAAATTTTTAGATCTAATTCCAGGCCAAAAGCCTGAAGACAGACCTGATATTGTATCAAGAGTATTTAAAATAAAACTTGATCAACTGATGAGAGACTTAGTGCAAGGCAAGTATTTTGGGAAAGTAATGGCAGGTATACTTCTTTTATAAAATATATTAACAAAATTTACTAAATATTATATATTTAAGCCAAAACTTAATCTTTTTTTTTTTCTTCTTTAGCCATTTACACCATCGAATTCCAAAAATGAGGTCTACCATATGCGCATATTCTACTATTCTTACATTGGTCAGCAAAACAATTAACTCCTACTGAAATAGATGAAATCATTTCTGTCGAGCTTCCAGATTGTCAATTAGATCCTACGGGATATGCAGCAATCTCCCAATTTATGATGCATGGTCCGTGTGGACAAGCAAATATAAGGGCACCATGTATGAATAAAAATAAATGTTCAAAGAACTTCCTGAAAAAGTTTTGTTCCGAAACTACAACAAATGAATATGGTTTTCCCCTATATAGGAGAAGAGATGATCAAAGATACGTATATAAGAATGGTGTGAAACTAGACAATAGATATGTTGTTCCCCATAATGTTGATTTGGTTGTCAAGTATCAAGCACATATAAATGTCAAGTGGTGTAATAAAGTAAGGTCTATAAAGTATCTTTTCAAATATATTAATAAAGGACCTGATAGAGCCACGATGATCTTAGAGGAAAACATTGCCCGAAATAGTAGTACTGAAATTGAAGAAATTAAAGAGGTCGATGAGATAAAATCTTTCTTGGACTGTCGTTATCTATTAGCGTGTGAAGCATGTTGGAGAATATTTCAATTTAATATCTAATATCGAAGTATAGGTGTAGAAAGGCTTAATTTCCATCTTCCTGGAGAACATTCTATCACTTTTTGAGATACTGATTCGTTGGACAATGTTTTTAACAGATTTGATGCTCAGAAAACTATGTTCACAGAATGGATGAGAACAAATGTTTTGTATGAAGATGTAAGAAAATTAACATATGTGGATTTTCCTACAAAATGGGTCTTGCAACAAAACTACAAATTATGGAAAAAAAAGGAAGTCGGAAAATCAATTGGTCGCATTGTTTATGCACACCCTACTTCTGGAGAACGATTTTATCTTAGAATGTTATTAAATGTCGTTAAGGGCCCCCGTTCTTTTGAGGAAATCAGAACAATAAATGGAGTTCAGTATCCAATGTACAAGGCAACATGTTACGCATTAGGCCTATTGGATGGTGATCAAGAATGGCATGACGTAATATCGCAAGCTTCCCTGTGGTCAACGGGAAATCAGTTACGTCAACTCTTTGTAACTATTCTTCTATTTTGTGAGATTTCAAATCCTTTTGAACTTTGGAACAAGAATTGGTAGGTGTTAACAGAAGATCTATTGTACCATCAAAGGAAAATTTTATGTTTTGAGGAATTAACCCTGATCGAATTCCAACTGAAAAATTATGGCCTTTATGAAATTGAGCAAATTCTGCTTAAAAGTAATAAATCTTTAAAGGATTTCCCAAGTTTGCCATTCCCAGATGAAGCACTAATGCATGAGATAGACAACACGTTTTTACGCGAAGAGTTGTCCTACAATATTAAACAACTTACTGTTGAACATCAACAAATGTTTGAAAAATTAAACTCCGAGCAAATGAATGTATACAAGGTTATTGTACAGTCCGTTTTAGATAAAACAGGAGGCTTATACTTTGTTTATGGTTCTGGAGGGACAGGAAAAACTTTCCTGTATAGGACAATAATTTCACGTTTGAGATCTGAAGGAAAAGTAGTATCAGCAGTTGCTTCATCAGGGATTGCATCTCTATTACTACCTAGTGGAGGAACGGCACATTGAAGGTTTGCAATTCCTATACAGTTAAGTGATCATTCAACTTGCGAAATTCATCAAGGAACCCAATTAGCCGAACTTATGCAAAAAACAAGTTTGATTATTTGGGATGAAGCACCAATGAATCATAGGAACACTTTCGAAGCAGTGGATAGAACATTGAGAGATATTCTTCGTTTCGATGATCCAAACTCAAATGACAAAATTTTTGGAGGCAAAACAGTTCTTCTATGTGGTGATTTTTGACAAACACTTCCAGTGGTTCCAAGAGGAAGAAGAGAGGATATAGTTACCGCATCTGTTAATAGATCGTATGTATGGAAATTTTTCCATGTCTTTATTTTTTCTTTAAACATAAGGATACAAGATCAACCTGAATTTAGAGAATGGATTCTAGCATTGGGGGACGGGAAATTGCCTACAACTACTTTGGATAATGAAGACGACAAATCTTGGATAAAAATACCCACTGATTTTCTTATTCATAAAGGTGATGATCCAATTGCAAGTATTGTATCAACCATATACCCAGATCTTATAAACAAATACATAGACCCAGAATATTTAACGGCAAGAAGGGTTTTAACTCCATCAAATGAGGTCGTGGATAAGATTAATTCGTACGTAATAAACTATTTGCCGGGAGAATTGAATACCTATTTGAGAAACGATTCCATTTGTAAAGCATCAGGTGATATCCAAGATCAAGAACTTTTGTACCCTATTGAGTTCTTAAACTCTTTGACTTTCCCGGGAATTCCAAACCATGAGATGTCCTTAAAACATGGTATCCCCATAATACTATTGAGAAATATCAATCAAAGTGAAGGTCTATGTAATGGAACACGTTTAATAATTACACAGCTAGCACAAATGGTAATAGAGGGTCAAATTATTAGCGGTTCAAATATTGGGGCAAAAGTTTTCATTCCAAGAATATTAATGACTGCAATTAAATCGAAATGGTCATTTGTTTTGAGGCAACGTCAATTTCCTATAAGGCCATCTTTTGCTATGACAATTAACAAAATCCAGGGTCAAACTCTCCAACACGTAGGAATATACTTACCAAAACCGGTCTCTTGCCATGGACAACTATACGTTGCGGTTTCACGAGTTACTTCTCGAGAAGGATTAAAAATTTTAATCGAAAATGATGTTCCTAATGGTCATAACTACACAAAAAATATTGTGTATGAGGAAGTTCTTACAAATATAACACAAGGTTAGTTCAATGATTGCATGGCTATAATATTCACATATGATATATAATAAAAATTACTGTTATAAATATTTGTTTCAATTTTTTGTAGTTCAAGATTACCTAACATGACATCAACCTACAAATATATTGCGGATCTAGAGAAGGAGAAGGATGATCAAACCATTAAGGCAAAGGGTAACACGAAAGTGGCAAGCAAAAAATATTAAGACAAATAATACCTTGATTTCATTAGACATGATTCTATTAGATGAGCATGTAAGTTTACTACGGCTAAATGTGATTATTTAAATTTCTCTTTATCATATTAATATGTGTGTATATATATTACATGTATATATTTAAATATCCCATTTACAGGGAGACCATATTCATGCATGCATATGGAGCAAATGGGTCCCAAAATTTGATCAACTACTACACGAAGGAAGCATGTACGAAATCTCAAATTTCGCCGTTGTAAACAATAAGGATAAATATAAAGTTGTAGGACACCAATTTATGATTAACTTCTTGCCTGTAACAACGGTAAAGGAAGTTTCGGACTTCGAATGCAACATACCCGATCATCATTTTGAATTTCTACAATTCGAAAATGCACAAAATCGCTGCAATAATGACGACCAACTTTCAGGTTAGAGAATAATTACAATATCATATCATCTTAACATAGAGAAAATGATTTGTTTATTTTTAATAATGCCTTCCTTGCAGATATTATTGGTCATTTGACGGCAATTACGGATGTTCAAGATCAAAATGTACAAGGGAGCATTGTCAAAAAAAGAGTTATTGAGTTAGAAGATCAATGGAAATCATTATTCTCACAACTATATACTCAAATTCTGTTAATTTTTTTTTTGTAAATATTAAATAAAGAACCTTAAGGAATACAGGAACAACAAGGTGAAAGTGACACTTTGGGCAGATAAAGCATATGAAATTACCGAAGACTTATGCAAAGTTAATGCTGAGAATTTGGTTTGCATTGTAACGTCGACAACAGTCAGAATGTATCAAGGTAACACAATATACATAAAATTAGATAACTTTAATGTAATTTATTTAAAAATATTCTACATATTTTTTTTCTTCATTAATATTTATGATTTAATAAATACTAATTGAATAATAGGCCAATATTCTCTATCCTCTACAAATGCGAGCAAAATCTACATCAATCTTAGTATCCCTGAAGTGCATGACTTCATAGAGAGGTATATACGTTTACTTTTAACATAATTAACCTCATTCATATTTAAAACTAATAAATTTCCTAATGTCAACTACAACATATCCAAGGAAAACAAGTCAGTTACAAAACTCGAATTGCAAAAAGTAACAACACAAAGAATAACAATGTGCTCTTCCCAGATGAAAACATTAAACGAATAATGTTTTTGTAGTTCGACTTTGGTCAAACGGTATAATAGCATTATATCTTTATATATATATATATATATATTACATTTAAATATATTCATTAGTTGTAATATAATAATTTAATAACAGGAAATGGTGGTCACATCACATGCTACAATCAAGAGGATAAATAAACAAGCAAAATGGTGTTATATCGCCTGTATTGTTTGTAGTAAAAAACTTGGAAAGGTACCACAAGGTTTTTATTGCAACAAATGCAATTGCATATCAGAACCGCCAAAACCCCGGTAATAGTAATATTTTTGAAGACCTAACATTCTTACTTCTTTGTTTTTTCTTCATAAATTGGCACAAATCATGTATGTACTGCTCTTTTTTAGGTACCGCTTGGAAGTCTATGTGGAAGATGAAATTGCAACAACAACATTTGTCATTTTTGATCAGCTAGCAGAAAAATTACTTCAAGTGCCAGCACATCAACTATGCATGCAAGAGGAAATGGTACTTTTTTCTATGCGCAATAATATGCTTGCAATATTAATAACAATGAAATTATTTCCCTTTTTTGCATCATATTTAATAAGTACATGTCTCATATTTATTTTAAAAATCGAGAATTAACACTTACTATGTTTTTTGTAAAAAAAAAAATAGGAAGACGATCACGAAGACTTGCCTAAGAAATTGGAAGCGATTGTCGGAAATAGTTATTTTTTCCAGTTAAAGCTGAATTCATACAATTTAAGGTATGGTCGAGAAAATTACATGGTAACCAGCATACTCCCGGCGAACTCCTCGATCCAATCTAGCCTTCATCAAACAAGGGAAAAGGTAACTACTTAACTAATTACAAATTTATAAATATGCACATTAATTAATGGGGTTCAAGGAAAGTAAATGTTAATGCTAATCGTCTTTCGCTCTCAAAGGAATCAACATCGTCAAATGTACATGAGACCAAAGAAGAAAACTACATTGCAAATAGTAATGACGAAAAAGAAAAAAAGACGGAAAGGCCTGCAAAACGATTGCGTTACTCAAAGTAAGTATCTTTCATAATATGAAATAGATAAATACATGCATATTGTAATGATAAAATATTATTATTATTTGCAGGAAAATAGATAGACCATAAACGAAGCCTCAATACCATTGCGAAATTCCGGTCTTCAAATATGTAATAAAGATTTTCAGACTTCTACAACAACAATAACAACAATAACTCTTCAAAGCTAACCTTTTTCTTTTTTTCCCATTTTCCTCTTGAAAAGTAATAACTGCTTAACTATTTATCTTTTACTTATTATTTATCTGTTATAATTATATGCACATTTTAATACGACCACAATTTCTTGCTCTCTATTTAATATTTTACTATTTTTACTAAATAATGTTAAAAACTAATCAAACGTAACCATAAAAAGCCCATGTATCGCACGGGCTGCAAAACTAGTAACTAATATTAATAATAGAAGCTATTAACGTATGGCTGCCAAGTGTCAGGTTTCGTTGCTCGCCACGTGGCCTACTAAAATTTGCGTCTTTCAAAATGATGACGTTTGTATACGGTTTACATAAACACCCACTAGAAGGAAAAAGCCCTTTTATGACGGCTAATAAGCGTCATAAGAGTGTTTTTATGACACTTAGCAATTAGAAATAATGCGTCATATATGTGGGTGTCATAAGAAGTTTAAGCAACCATCATAAAAGGAAGCACCTAAAATGACAATTTTAGGCCAAAACCCGTCATAAAATGTAGTATGTTTATGATGGTTTGTTTATTGAGCGGACATGAGTTGTTTTAAAACACGTCATAATTGAATATTTTATATAAGGCAATTTTTCCTATTTTTTTTTCTTATGTCACTTTATACTATAACACCATCATAAAACTATAATTATTGTAAACAAATAGCGCCTATATTTTTGTGCTTTCCAATCCAAATTACAAATGAAATAGGTATGTAGTATACAGTGATCCCATCATTACGATCAACAAACAATCAACATCAAGTAAAACCTATGAATCTGACAAAGAAGAATGAATAAAAAAATGAAGTTCTATAAAAATGAATCTGATCATTTTATTCCTAATTGCGTACATCGTCAATCTAGCATTAATACATATTTGTATGAATTTTATACTTTGCCATAACAGATGGTAAGTATCACTAATGTTACAGAAACTGTCAAATTTAAGAGAGATGTTTTGTTTATTTGCCATTAATACATATTTGTATGAATTTTATACTTTGTCCCAATTTCAAATCTCCTACTCGAGGTGATAGTAGGATGCAAGTTTTTAGCTTCTTCTTTTTTTTAACAATCAATAAATTTATATTTTTTTAACAATCAATAATATATGTTTTCTATATTTGGATAATCTTGATATATATATATATATAGCACATTTATATTGCTACAGTTTTTAGCCCCTTTTTTTTGTACCCCAATTTTACCCCACACATGGAAGGCTTTCTTCACAATTTATTTTTACCAATGGCATTTTTTGACAACCATCACTAGAACTCCAGTAAGGTTTCCTATGATTGACAGTGATCTAGCAGTGGGTAGTGGTCACCGATAGTGATTAAATATATTATCTTTTTTAAAAATGGTGTGTTTTATTTAGATTATTTATTGTATTCATTTTTAAACATAGTTATATCTACTACTAAAACATAAGAAAAATGATTATCATAAAAGGAAAAATTATTAATTATATTTTTTATACTTTACTATTACTATTCTAACCATAACAATAGAATATTAGAAACCAAAACTTCAAAGAATTTTTGAATTTTGAATTATTATAAAGATTATTCTCTCATACAATATTTTTTTCAATTGATGTTCAAACTTTTAAATATAGTAGTAGTTTATGGATAGAACTTAATTATTGAGTAAGAAAACTTGGTGGGACTTTTTATACTCTTTGGAACATTAGATAATTAATTGTCTGGGGTTGTTTTATAAATACAAGGAACTTTATTCCTTTTTGTACTGGTGTTCTAGTTTCCCTTTTGTAGTCCAAGAAGGATTTTTTATTTATGTGGCTCCAATTTAGTTTGTAAGTCTGACGGATATTTGGTCTAATTAAGGAGTTTGCAGGTGGGTGTTGAAGAGAGAAACATCAAAAGGCTACGATAAGTAAAATAAGTTTAGAGGAACATGTCTTTCTTCTCTCTTTCTAGTTTAATTAATTTCATTTGGGGATTATTAAATAGGCTAGCACAACAAGATTACCACAAGGTATGAAACACATTAATTATATAGTTCTTTTTATGAGCCCAATGAATATATATATATCGATAAAATTATATGGCTTTCCTGACCAATCCATTTATGCCCACAACCAAATAAAATGATGAGAAACCATTACGTCGGAGGCATATATAGACCAATCAAATTGCAAGTTTATCTCAAAGATTTATAGGGCTATCAACGAAAATTAAGAACAAGTCTTTATCAAATAATTTTTCAATAATCAAATTACAAATACTTAGGGTTCAACGATTACCTATTTGTTGTCCCCAATTATAACTATGTGGATTTGATTCTGCAAGCACCCGAAATTATTGTCGTCGAACGAAACTGTACAGCATACCAAATAAAAGCAACCCCACACACTAGAATCGAATCGAGGCTATCGTCACAATACCTTCATCGCAATCGCAGGAACTAGTTAATTGATGAGAGTGGGAGGGAGTACGCCAAGACGCGAAATTTCAAAATTTAAACATCTTCCTACGTATGTACATATTTACATAAGACTAGGGTTTTAGTTTCCTTCTAATTTATCCAGTTAAAACCATACTTATCTTTTTAATAAATTAAAAAGACTTATTTAAATAGGAAAAGATTAAATTAAAAACCTTAATTAACTATAAAAAGGAGAAAAGTTGAAGTAGGTCAGTTTTAATTTTTTTCATCCTTTTTTTTTTTAACTTGTTAAAATATAATTTATTTTCACTAAAAAATTTTATTTATCTTTTTTGTCAACATAATTTTTTTATTATCTAATTAAAAAAAGGAAAAAAAATTGTTTATTATTGAAGTAGAAAAAAAGGATCGGAATTCTTACCACTGCTTTAATTAAATCTTTCTTTTTATTTTTTAACCCAGTTAAAAGCTAGCTTGTTTATCTTAATTTATACCTGACAAAACTTTTTCAATTTAATATTATTTTTTTGGAAAAAAACTTATTTAACTAAGAGTAAGGAAAAGAAACTAAGTTATTTATTAATTGGGAAATTATGACTCATGTTAGTCTTAATTAAACAACCACGCGTCTTAAATATATTTTTTAAACAACCGTCATATCTGAACCCTTGAATATAATCTTCAAACAACTGTCATATCTGAACCCTTGAATATAATCTTCAAATAACCGTCATATCTAAATTCATGCCTTTATGACGCATCATTGGAATCGCGTCATAAGTAGCCGTATACTTATAAACCCATCTTAAATAATACCACAAAAAAACTCTTATGATACATCACATTTGGCTGACATAAAAATAAAAATAAAAACGTGTCATAAAAGGCCTATTTTCTTGTAGTGACCCTAAGGCTTTTGTTGTTGTCTTCTACGATATCGTCTCCCTCCGCTCTCTGTCGAACCGTCGCGATCATTTTATTTTTTTGTTTAGTCAATATTAAGTATTTAATTGAATGAAATATCACTCTTATTCAATCATCCCTGATACATATTTAAAATCGATTCGCTTATTTAATTTTCAATACCAATACTAATACCGGTAATTGTGCCGTTTCAATTTAGACGAAAAGACATTTGTGTCTTTAACTCTTTTTCTATTATATATATATATATCTTAGTAGCATAAGATGAAAATTTATTTCAAGAGGAAGGCAATCTTAAATTATGGCCGTTGCTTCTTTGGGTAAGTATTTTTATTTCAAATAACATATTAAATTTATCTATGGATTGTCTAACAATTTTTAAAATATTTTGTTTTGTTGTACTTCTTTTCTCTCAAATTGATCCCACAGTATTTTCTTAATTTATCACATGTATCTTGGAAACTCTATTTGTAAAGCTTATTATATTTTGCTAATTATCTCTTTTGATGTAGTTTACATTAATCAATACAAGAAGCTCGGGCTTTTTTGAATTACGCCCATAAGTCTTTTAATTTACGACGGATGGAATAATTATTTTTGTTTCTTCACTTATGAAAAATATGAAATTACTATATTTCCCCCCAAAAAAAAAGGCTGGAAAAAATGTTGAAATCACTTTGGTAACACTCCAGTAATTTCTAAAGTTCCTCCGCATAACTTAGAATCATTTCTTGCATATTTAAAAGTTAATAATTTATGCTTTTTGTCTATTTTATCATGTTAGGGTTCAAACAGTTAAAATTACCAACTTATGCTCTCCCTCTGTTTTGTTCAATTGTTTTTTCTTACCCAGACTAATTAGTAAGGCAATGTAGTGAATATCAAATACGGTTCAATGATAGAAGTTTCGCACTTTTTGGTTAGCATTTTGTTATGTTTTGCCTTTTTTATTTTATTGTAAGCGAAACTTTTGTGCCACTAATGTAAATCAAATTTTACCAGGGTGATCAATATTTATTTTGTTGCAATAGAAAATAATTGCTAATCAATGTCAATCATTGAGATTAAAAGGTAAATGATAAAAAAAATCAATGAAAATGTTTATAGTTACTTTAAATGAATATTGTATATCAATATTTCATAAATAGTCTTTTTTATTTGTAAATGACAACAATTGGAGCACCTTCAACGACTATTATGGCTTAATGAAGATGATTTCAATGGTCGAAACAAGTTTTCTTCATATTTGGTGCTTTTGTTTACATATTATTATTATTATTATTATTATTATTATTATTATTATTATTATTATTATTATTTATTTTTACCCCACTTTAGTTGTATCCTACCAATTGAAGATTGTAGTTGATTAATGCAAGTGATACAATGAAAAATATAATTTGCTTAGGTCTACCAAAGAATTTTTGTTCCACATTTGCTAATTTTGTCAATATGCAACATATTGTGGGAGAATTTGTTGAAGTCGATGACAAAGTTATAGTTGAAATAGGTATTGCATGTGATGTGCAACAATATATTATGTTTAAAACAAAAAAAATGTAACGATTATGGATAATTGATGATAGTAGTTGCAACAATTAAATAATATTTCTTAGTCTATCTACTTTATTTATATACTTATTTTTCATATCATATATATATACACACGTTGTATTCTCATTCATCTATCAATAATTAAAAGAGGTCCTCGTAATGGATATAACTACTCCTGTAAATGCTTTTTAGATTCCTTTTTTTTAGCAGTTTATTGATTATACTGTCAATCGCCGGTGCATCACAGGGGTTGATAACTAGTACTAATATATAATAATAGAGGAAGTTCACTATGTTTAACACGTGGTTTTTTTTTCTCCCTTTGAAATCTTTCTTCTCACCCTTCGATTTTTTTAAAAAAATAAATAAATTTGTTTCCAATGGTTATCTTCCAAAACTGCTTATGTGGCTACATAAAAAGGCTTCCTTCCTGTTCAAATTCTTGGGTTACAACTCCCTCCTTTTTATGTAATGTTTAGTTTTAATTTAATTATATATTTTTCTGTCTATCTATATATCTATATATTTTTTATCGTAGAGTTTTATTATTGGACAAAGTGTTTCAATAATTTATTGAGAATTGGTTAAAATTTATATTATTTTATTGTTTGAATTCACTTAGGGTTTCCATTTTTAATGTTAGTTGAATGTTTGTGCCTGTTTTTTGGAATCAATCGAAGAATTCAATTAATTAACTGAATTTTGAACAACCATTTATATAAATTATATCATGTTCTTATCAAATGTAATGCTGCTTTATTCATTATAAATTAATTACTTCAATCCATCTTTCTTTTCCGTCTAAAGAGACGTTTACATATAAATCATGGTGTTCATTAAGTCCAAGGAGTATGTCTTGAAAAATCTCATGATACCATGTGAACCGTGCAGGCAATTGCGAAGTGCTTGAAACAATCTAAAACACTTTAAAATCTTTTGTTGTAAGAAGTTAAAAGACCATGGCAGAAAACCTGTTAGGTATAGTTGGTTTGAAAATTGTTTCAGATAAGTGTTAAAAATGTATTGAGATGTTTATTTCGCAATAATGAGTAAACTTTAGTCCAGTAGAATGTTGGTTTGGGACTCTCTCTATAGCAATAGTTTAATTCAGGTATGCTATTTTTATTACCCTCAATTCATGCAATGTTTAATTTTAATTTAATTATATATTTTTCTATCTATCTATTTATCTAGATATTTTTTATCGTGGAGTTTATTATTGGATAAGGTTTCTTCATACAAACTTATGCATTTTTCTATTTGAAATAATGAAAGTCCTTTTTTTCCTTTGTTCTTTTGAAGTCTCATATAGGAATTTATGTTGTTATCATGTATATGTTCAAACTTTCATTTGATATTCATTTACTTTTGGTGATGACTGAGTAGTTTCAAACGTATCCCATTCGTTAATGTATTAGTCTAATAGAATTTCACACGAGAATGCCTACTTTCTTGAACCCATATTGCATAATCTATTTATAAAGTAAATATTAATAAGTGTTGACATATTTCCTTTTCTAAATTAGACTGATCTTATGGCTCAAATTTTTATTTTCTTTATAAAACATAAAATAAAATGGAATCTGACATATCGATTCTTGAATGTGTAAACTTCATGTATTAGGCCTCCTCATTGGTGTTTTGCTACAGATGAAACAATTTTATTTGAAAATCCTTCATCCAATTACTTCTAACTTCATTTCAAGATTTTGCAGTGAAAAGCATAGGCTTCATAATTAACTCTACACATTACATTCCGACAGAGAGATGGGGATAAAGAAGTTAAGGAGTTTTCAGGTAGTTTTTTTTTCCTCTCAATTTCAAAAGGAGAAAGGGAAAAAAAAGGAAGGAAAAATTGACAAATGTCGTAATTGTCAAACTTATGAGTAAAAACAAACTTTAGATAAAATCCAAAATTGTGAAACCCACAAAATATGGTTGAAAGAACGCAAAGAAAGGCTAAAGAATAATTTTTAGATTAGAATGTAGTTTTTAGGACAATTAAAAGTCGTTTTTGGAGGTAATTTTTTTTTTAAAAAAAAATAGTCTACTTTTTAATATTTAATTTTAGGGTTCATTTTGTTAATAACTAATAATGTTTAATGTAGTTTATTACAAACCATGGCTACTCTGTCTATTATTAGACTTGATTTCAGGGCTCTCCTCAATGAAATGTGCCAAAAGTTAAATCTCCCCCCACCAATTTATGGTTGCATCCTCGAGGATGAGTTCTTCAGATCATACGTAGAAATAAAACCTTTTGTTGGAGATGATGATACTGTTGCATATTGGGACTTTTCAACATCAATCCAACATGCTGAAAATACTGCTGTCCGATCTGGAATCAATTTCTTGAAATTTAATCATAACTTTATAATTGAAGATGACAATTTTAAGGATATGGAGTACTACAAATTCAATTTTGAGAGAGTTGAAAGTGCATTTGATGAGTAGATGCAAGAGTACGAGAAAGTTAAAAAAAATATAAAAAAAACTGGAGGAAATTAATGGCAACTCTTAAACTTTTGGGTTCTATATTTAATTACTCTGGTGTAGATTTAGTTATCTTAGTTTGATTAAATATGTTTATTGTTTATTTTATAAACTTTTTTTAAGTATTATTTTATTTTTATTTATTTATATAAACTACATGATTTTTGTAATTATTTAAATCTTTAGTTAATCTTTTAACTTTGATTTTCATATGTTTTTTCATGCATAAATTTTTATTATTGTATTGTTGGCTGAATTTAATTTTCGTAATGGTATATTAATAATGGTTAGACAATTAGTTTTTAATATACACTTTAAATAATTGATTTTAATATTTAAATCATGAAACAAATTTTAAGCAAAAAAATATCCAAGAGAAGAAAAAGGAGATAAATATTCAAAGTTTTTAAAATAATATTATTCTGATTATTTCACATCCGATATCAATTTCAATTTAAGTTTTTTTCACAAATCTACGGATTTTAATAGCGTTGAAAAATATATTTATTTTTTTAAAAAAAGAAGAAGAAGTACTCTCTATACAACTAAAAATACACATAACTTTTGTTTAATTATAAATTTTGAGAAAATTAATTATAGTTTTAATAAGATAAAAATATTAATTATATTTAATTTGTTTAAGAAAAATTAAAAATGTTTTGTTTATACTCCTTTTCTCTCTCCTCCTTTTCCTTTTTCAAAACATGTGGAAAAACTGCAGATTCAACAGCTACAAATATTTATAACTTCTCTGTCAAGATATATAATAATCTATCAATAATTTTCTCCTTCTCCCGTTGTAGTGCGGTACAAAATATTCTCTTTAGAACCGACATATACCTGGTCGTTTCATTATGAACAATTTTGACAAAAGCAAAATAATCTTTTATTAGATTGGTCTACATTTTTCTATAAGAAAACAATAAATTTTTAAAATAAAATATAATCTTATGAATCTATAAAATGACCGTGCATCGCCGGGCTTCAAAACTAGTGATCATGAATAAAATGACGTCTTATCTCAATGTACTTGGTACGTGAAAGCTGTATGGTATCCGTGGTCAAGCTAATAGCACTTATGTTATCACACTTAATAAGAATGCGGTTAAGACTAATTCCAAAATCTTCTAGTTGTTGTTTAATATATAAAGTTTGTGCACAACAACTTCCGGCCACTATATATTCGGTTTTGACTGTAGATAAAGCCACTGAGTTTTGTTTCTTGCTTGACCAAAAGACCAGTGCGTGTCCTAGAAAATGACAAGTGCCACTAGTGCTTTTTCTATCGATTTTACAACTGGCAAAATCGAGGTCCGAATAGCTAATTAAATCAAAATTGCTCTCTCTTAGACACCATACTCCCAAAGAGCTACTGCTGGCTAGATATCGAAAAATACATTTTACGGCAAGCAAATGTGATTCTTTAGGGTCCGCTTGGAATCGTGCACAAAGACATACACTAAATATAATATCCGATTTACTAGCCGTAAAATAAAGTAAGCTATCGATCATACCTCGATATTTCTTGATGTCGGTTCGTCTTTGTCGAGCTTCAATGTCGAACTCATAGGAGTGTTCATTGACTTAACACCTTCCAAGTGGAATTTCTTCAAGAGTTCTTTCATGTACTTCTCTTGGTAGAAAAAGATCCCATCTTTGCATTTATTGACTTGCAATCCAAGAAAGTAGTTCATTTTGCCCATCATGCTTATTTCGAACTCTTTTTGCATACAATTAAAAAATTCCTTGCATATATTTTCATTAGTAGAACCGAAGATAATATTATCAACATAAATTTAAACTAGTAACATTTCACTATCATGGTTTTTAAAATAGTATCAACTTTTCCTTTAACAAAACTATTATTGAACAAAAATAAGCTTAATCTTTCATACCATACTCTAGGTGCTTGTTTCAAACTATACAATGCTTTCGATAATTTAAACACATAATCCGGATACGCATGATTTTCAAAACTTGGAGGTTATTTCATATAAACTTCATACTCAATAAATCCATTCACGAAAGCACTTTTAACATCCATTTGATATAATTTGAAAATTTTGAAACAAGAATAAGTAAGTAACATGCGAATTGCTTCCAAATGAGCAACGGGTGCATATGTTTCCTCATAGTCATTGCCCTCCTTTTAATTGTATCATTGGGTAACAAGTCTAGCCATATTTTTAATAATTACACTACTTTCATCCTTTTGATTACGAAACACCCATTGAGTGCCTATAATAGTATGATTATTCAGTTTAGGAACAAGTGTCCACACTTTGTTTCTCTCAAATTGATTGAGCTCTTCTTGCATAGCCATTATCCAAGATTCATCTTATTCGGCTTCAATTATATTCTTAGGCTCATATTGAGAAATGAAAGCCACATTATTGCATACATTTCTTAAGGATGATCTAGTCATAACTTTACTAGACGGCTCACTAAGAATTTGAGCAATAGGTTGGTTGGATACACATTTCTAACTCCTAGGCAAATCATTTGAAGTTTGCTCGGTTTTATTTTCTAACTCCTTAGAAGGAGCTCGAGCACTCGATGGTTCTTCTTAGATGTATCATTAATTTGGTTTTCTAAATCTTTTTAGATAATTTCAATATCTTCATCGGAATGCACTATAGGGGTGAAATGATCAGATTCATCAAACACAACATGCATAGATTCTTGAACAATTAAACTTTTCTTGTTATAAATTCGATTAGTTTTACTATTAGTGGCATACCCAAGAAAAATTCCTTCATCGGATTTAGCATCAAATTTACCTAAACGATCACGATCATTCAAAATAAAATACTTGCAACAAAAAACTTTAAAATATGCAATATTCATTTTCTTGTCATTCCACAATTCATAAAATGTATTATCTAACTTTTTACGAATAATAACACGATTAATCAAATAGCATGAAGTGTTAACGGCTTCCGCCCAAAAATATTCTGGCAAAGAATGTTCATTTAACATGGTTCTAGACATCTCTTGAAGGGATCTATTCTTCCTTTTAATAACACCATTTTGTTGATAGGTTCTAGTCGTCGAAAAGTTATGATCAATACCATACTCATCACAAAAGTTCTTAATATCAACATTTCAAAGTCTCTACCTCTATCACTTCTAACATGCATAATAGAAGCACCTTTCTCATTTTGAACTTTTCTACAAAACTTGGCAAATACATTTGGAGTTTCATTTTTATAAGTAAGAAAGAACACCCAAGTTAATCTAGAATAATCATCAATAATAACAAAGGCATACAATTTACCACCTAAACTTGCAACCAAACTAGGTCCGAATAAATCAAAATGCAACATATCAAGAGGTCTAGTAGTAGTAATATATTTCTTAGATTTAAAAGAGGTTTTGTGTTGTTTGCCAAATTGACATGCATCACAAATTTTATCTTTAATAAACTTAGTTTTAGGCAAACCTTTAAATAATTCATTTTTAGATAAAGTATGAATCAATTCCATATTAGCATGCCCTAATTTTTTATGCCACAACCATGAAGTTTCATTAATAACGGATAAATATTTAACATCTTATTGTGATAGATCATCAAGTTCAAGAGAATATAGATTGTTCTATATGCAACAAGTAAAATAGAATTATCACTGATATTTTTCACAATGTAACAATCAGACTTAAAAATAATTCCATAACCTTTAACATACAATTGACTAATGCTAAGTAAATTATTCTTCAAACCTTCAACTAAAAGAACACTGTCAATACAAATAGAGTCCTTACCAACCTTACCTATACCGATAATTTTGCCCTTGGCGTTGTCTCCAAAAGTTATATTCCCATATTATTTTGGAATGAGACTTAAGAAGTTGTTTTTGTCTTCCGTTATGTGCTTTGAACAAACGCTATCCAATAGCCATTTGGTTTTACTTCCACTTGCTTTCAAGCAAACCTACACCATAACCTTAAGTAACTTCTCATTTGGTACCTAAAATGTGTTGGGTTCTTTTGGGTTAGCATACATAATGGTTCATTTTAGAACCCATGCAAGTTTTCTCTTACGAAAACTTTCATTCCTTTAGAAACAAGAGTGTACATCATGAGTGTTTTTACCACAATATGAGCAAAGATGAATGGGATCATGAGGTGTGTATGTTTTGAAGAAATTTTTTTAATCTTTTTTATTATCAATTTGGTTATATCCCAAACCGGCTTTGTCAAAAACATACATTTGCATTCTTAATAGTTTATACAAGTTGTCCTTTCTATTGGTGAACTTGGTTAGACTACTAGTCAAGTCACCCACTTGATCTTTCAACATAGCATTCTTTAGTACAAGTGTGTTTGAAATTTCCTTTTATTTTCCCTTTCTTAAAGTCTTAATTTCTTTTTTCAAAACATTGTTTTCATTTTCAAAGGTTTCACACTTGCTAGAAATCATAGAGTTGTCCTTTTTGAGATTTGCATATTTCTTAGAATTTTTTTTGAATTTTCTATGCAATTCCTCAAACATCTCATAGAGCTCATCATAGTCATCCTCATTATGTACATTATCATTAATAAAAGCATCATCATCATTAAAAGAATCATAGTTAGAATCTACCTCATCATCTTTTGTCATAATAAGGCAAAGATTTTTCGTCTCCTCGTCGCTAGAGTCGACATTAGATTCGCCACCTTCAGAATCATTCCAAGTTCATTTGAGAGTGTATTTTATTTGTTTGAAGACTTTATCTCTCTTATCTCTTTTCTCCTTTCTTCTAACCGGATAATTGCTTTTGAAATGTCCCGGTTCATGGCAATGAAAATATTTTTCGACTTCTTCATTTTCAACTCTTGATTGAGTTGATCGGTCATTGTTCCCCCTTGAAGTTGATGCATTATTGTTGCCTCTTCCTTGATAGTTCTTCTTATTTGCTAGGAAATTCATAAATTTCTTAGAGAGAAGTGCCATGTCTTCATCTCCTCCCATTGACTCATTGTCATCCTCATTTTTATTAGCTTTGAGGGCTAGAGTCTTCTTTAATTTTGCATCGACCTCATCTTCTTTTTCCAACCCTTTTTCATGTGTTTCGAAAGATCCCAAGAGCTCATCCATGATAAGAATCTTGAGGTTTTTAGTCTCTTGTATGGCCATCACCTTAGGCCTCCACTTCTTGGGAAGAATCCTAAGAATTTTTCGAATCTTATCTTCATTAGTGTAAACCTTGCCAAGAAGATCCAAAGCATTAGTGATGATTGAGAATCTACTATATATAGAAGTAAGAGATTCATTAGGCTCTATTTGAACATTTCATAATCATGGACAAGCATATTTATATTATCATCCTTTACTTGAGAGGTTCCCTAATGAGCAACTTTGAGTTTGTCCCAAATCTCTTTGGGGATTTTGCAACTAGAGATTTTGTTATATTCACCTATAGTTAAAGCACAATGTAGAGAATTTAAAGCTTTAGCATTGAATTGGATTTTCTCAATATCATGCTTATTGTATTCGGATACTGATTTGAGAATTATGTTTCCCCTTTCATCGATTTTGGTAATCTCATAGGGTCCAATAAGTGTAACCCTCCAATGTTCAAAGTCACTAGCTTGTAAGAATTTACACATTCTATTTTTTCAATAGCTATAGTTTTTGCCATCAAACAATGGTGGCCTAGTAATGGAAGCACCCTCGAAAAGGCCGGTTCCTTGATAGATAGACATGATCATAAGCTCTAAGATTGTGAAATCAAAATAGAAGTACAACCTCTGATACTAATTGTTGGTCAGAAAACACCCTAGAGGGGGTGAATAGGGTTTTTGAAATTTAATTCAGTTTTAAAATAGTTTCAAAAAGATATGAAGTTTATATTAAGAAACAATCAATTCAATCAAGCAATTATATAGTAATAAAGTGAAGAGCTTGAATTAGAAAGATTAAACCGAATGAGCCAAGACATTTTGTTCTCGCGGTTCGATTGTTTAGATAATACGTCCACGCCCGAATAGTTTTCCCGAGAAGTTCCACTAAACCGATTTTCTTACGGGTAAAAATCAAACCTCTTACAAGTGTATTTTCTCTCTACACTCACAAAAGAAACATTATTTCTATTCTATGAGAAGAACCTCTCACAATTTGATGAATAAAGTTTAATTGGTGAACACCAATATACAATAATTCTCAAGTGTATTTGAATATTACAAAATAAAGCTCATACTAGAGTTATCAAGGTTGATTAAGATTTATAGCTCAAATGATGAATGATTAATCAAAAAAATTTCTTGAATCTTTGAATAATGAAGATTGATGAAGAATAGAGATGAATAGTAATTCAAGGTGATTTAAATGTGTCTTAGATGTTGTATTTATAGTCCCAAATAAGATATGGCCGTTTTTTAGAGTTGATAAAAGTTTGGTGCCAAAAATGGTAAAAAATAAAAAAATTCAACGACTATATTTTGAAGCCTCGGTCGACTGAGCTCATCAGTTGACTGATGGGCACTATCCATCAGGCCAAAATTCTAATTTTTAGACTTTTGCAATTTTGCTCCAAATTTAATTCTAATGCCCGGGGGATGTTAAAAATGTGTTCCTAAGACACTTATTTTCATGAGACCTCAAAATATACTCATTTGAATTTATTATGAAGTTATTTCGAAAATCGGTTTTTGGAAATTGATGTTTTCAAAATGATTTTAATTCAAACTTGTTTTTCAATCAATTTAACAATCATATATGATGTATTTGAGTTATTATAATAATCAATCAAGAAACTTTACAAAGATCTTAAGTATTCACTCAATTTTTATTTTAACGAGTCTTCGAGTACTTCAAAAGTTTCTTCGGTTCTTCATTTATTTTTGTACTTTGATCTTCAACAATTTGCGTATCAATGCTTGCTTTGATCAAGGGTGATAAGTCAGGCAAACCAATATGAGTGGAATACTTGTAGAGGATTGATCTCGATTTTGATTTGTCAGTTTTGTTCCACATATGACGATCATTGAATTGTGGCTATACTTACATCAACAGACATGTTAAATTACACATGATTAATATATTGTTATTATCAAAACAAGATTAATGACCTTTTAGGTCAACAATACCCTAATTAGTTTATTAGTATTTTGAAAAAAAAACATAAAATCAATTTTGCATCATCAACTTGGGGATTATATATAGGTATGCATACGCTTATCAAGTTGAAGCATGATGGTATCGTGAAGATTTTAAAAGAAAAATTCATTCAGTTATCGGGCACAATAACAATGAGACTAAATTATTATTATGGATATCCAAGACATAATAAAACAAATGCAGTAAAATATGATATGTTGGTTTCGTTCTAGAAGAGTGTCATGGATATTTCATTTTGAGAAGATGTACCAGAGTCAAAAAAAAAAAATCAAGATTGCCTTTAGAAGTCATCCATGCTTAAACGTCTTACTTTTTAAAATCTCTTTGATGTTGTACTTTACTACCTATTTTGGTGTTGGGACTTACCTGAGTTAAAAAAATTCAAGATTGCCATTAAAAATCGTCTGTAACACGCCATTCTTTCGTTTCTTCGTAGTTGCCTTTATTCGTTCATAAATTTCACCTCGGGTGGTGAAATTGTGCATTGAGAAGCCTCGTAGTGTTCTAGCACTCCGTATTAGTCATATGAATGCACCTACACTCGTGTGAGTGATCTTTTAGTGATTCGGGTGGTCTGAATCAATATTGGCTCTTAAATCATGAGTTTTGGCCTTACGCGATTCTTCGTTTTTAGCAAACTTTGGAGCAGCATAACTTCTTCGTCTCGTATCCAATTTGGCTGCTATTTGTTCCTACTTCTAGGTTTCATACCATTCTACAACTTTGTGTTTTGACCGAAGTCCAATTCGCACTCCTCGTTGGTCAAAACAGGGCCCGAAGTAGGCCCATCGCTAAATTCTGTTCGTTCAGTAGCGCTTCAGCAGAGCGCTGTCTTTAGCGAATTTATGGGAACAATCTGTCTATGATTTAAGGAAACTTCCTCATAAGAAGTTGTAGATCTTTGAAATACCTTTTCGTGGACATAAAGATCACCTCAATCGGAGTCCCGAACGAAAAGTTATGGCTGAAACAAGAATAGTACATAGGACCAAGTTTACCTCCGGACCGGTATGGGGTTTTTAGCATACCGGTCCGGCCTTTAATTTTTGGGGAACTCTAGTCCTGTGGACGGGTTCTTGTTTTTGGGCATACCAGTCCGCCAATTGGCTGGGCACCGACATAGCTCGTTTTAAACGCGTTTTGGGTCCATTTTCTCTCATTTTCGAGCCACACACTCCCACACACCCTTTGAAGTTTCTAGAGAGAAATTGTTGAGTTTGTTGAGAGATTTTCACTCATCCATCACCCAACACCAAAGATTCAAGATCCAAATCATCTATATCACCATCCTACTCATTATTCATCATCTTTCTTCCTCATTCTTCCTCCATTGGAGCTCGAGCTTGGGCTAGGGTTTCGCGAGGCGACCTCCATGCTTCATAAACTTCAAGAGATGGCTACTCTAAGGTGGGAACACTATTACTAAAACTCTTTCTCAAACAATTACTTATTGCGTTAGAGTTTTCATCTCAAATTTGGGAATTTTCTTATAAACCCTAGATTGCTTGTGTGTTATGGGGTTTGGGCTAGACTAATATTCGATTAGTGATGAGTGTTGATGGGTTTTCATTCTTATTGCGTGATTTGAATCTTAAACACATGTTTTGACATATATATCACATGATTCATCAAGAACCCAGCTACACATATGTTTAACCTATAAATTGGAGGTTTTGGGTTTTGTGCACATATAATGGACGATGAGGGGTTATTAACGATAGATATCCATAAATATGTTGTTAATTGCGATTGTAGGACACTGCCTATAATATTTACTCTATGAACCCACTAGGGCGGATCATTACACTATAACATTGGGTCTAGTATCTTGTGTGGGACATAATTGACACTAATGGTGATAATGTAAGCCCAGTACACCCTAATAATGTTAGTAACTCTAGTTGGTGGGTTATGGGTTACAGTGACCATAACTATGAGGGGATAGCATACCGTATGTATACCAATTAGGCGAAAAAGTATAGAGAAAGTGATCGTAGTTTGGTGAATGACACGAGGGCTTTAATAAAACCCATTCGGCCTTAGTATTTCATACATAACACTTCATAACAAACAAAGTAATGATAATGAATGGGGTATGATGGATAATGATAATAAACCAATTGGCGGTAAAATTATGAATACTGATGATTATGTGATTTTATATATATGTTGATTACCATACGTGTGATGTATGATATGATTGATGATATATATACTATTGATAAAGAATTGGTACATTCCTAGTTATGTGATCACACGTATGGGCTGGATATGATGGACTGAGCACCGGGTAACTCCTACGTGACTCTAAGACGGGCCGCCTATTTCCGCCCCTGGGTGAAAGCCCCTAAACCGTGCATGGGAAAAGCCTAAGGTTACTCCACCCGTGGTTGAAAGCCCACAAAGGTGAGTCCACTATGTTTATCTTGCATTTCCGTTGGACTATGTGTTCTGGGCTATAGAGTTTTCCCGACTAGCGGAGCGGATCCCGTGAACCACTACTTACCCAAATGGTGAGTCCTCGGGAAGTAGTTGGGTTACTAACGAACATCACCCTGCTAGGGTGTCTCCTAGTGTAGTTCCTCTCGGGTGTCGTGGAAGCTTATATGGGTGTTCTCCTCGTTAACTATTTGGAGTGTTGTCTCCGAAAAAGTGATCGTCGCGTGGGTTATCTCCGAATGACTTTCTTGGAGAACTAAGTCCCTGAGCCACCACCCCATCTGGAGGAGACATGGATAAGAGCTTCGGATCCTTCAGAACTCGCTGGATTCGTTGTTCTGGGCCTGGTTAAATCGCGGGGTGAAATCGAGGCATTATAGAAGAGATACGATACGGATCGATGTGTTGTGGATGTGTATTATTTATGTTATCTCTATTATTGTATAGTATCATATCTTGTATGGTATTGTTGATATATATGTATTGCCTTGGACGAGTGTACCTTTAGTAAGAACAATGGAGACACTTGTATACAAATCTAAAATACATAAGAAGGTGTTGGGTATTCATAATGTATTAACTCGTGAAGTGGAAAGCAGTAATAGCTATTGAACCTTAGAATGTGGTATACGAGCATGAGGACACGAGTCGGTGGCATAGGTGATTACCCAGATCATAATGAATATAATGTATTAACAATCAAGTGACAATTATAGCTAATGCAATAGCTTGATGGAAGGATATCAAGACGGGACGCTTAGAATGGATAAGTTAGCAATGGAGCCTATTACTAGGCCAAGTATGGAATCCATAATGTATTAACAATAAAGATAAAGTAAAGAATACTTGGCCTATAGTTATATCTCTCGATAGTATGACTGGGTAGGTGGAAACGGTGTTGGCACACACACCTTAAATAAGATCCTCCTAGCATGACGAACCTCAGGAAGTGAGTGTTACAACGAAATGACTTTAGACCGACTAAACATGTGTGATATAGGAGAACATGGGGGCAATGGTTATGGAATGTTAGAGCTAAGGTCGTTTAATCTGGTAGATGGCTTCCAGCTGGCTATGATATGAGTCCTAGAAGGGTTCTTATGCAGTTGGGTATGAATTGCATTGCATTGCATGGTTTTAACTATTGCATTAAAGAAAGTATTTTATATAAAGAAGCACGTGCATGTGTCTATAATATGTAATTTTATATACAAACCTATATAGTTCCCACTGAGCCCGGTTTTTGCTCATTCCACTTTTCTAACAGTTTTGCAGGGTCTCGCTTTTGGGATGGTGCGTGGGTTACGAGTCTAGAAGGCCCTCTGATGTCCATGGACTTTTCCTAGTCCTTTTCGATAAGGACTACTGTATACATATGTAGTTTTGGTTTTGTTGTGAACTTATATAAGTAATGTTATATGTGGAGTGGATTTAAATGTAGTGGAATGGAATTTTTATTTGTATGAAAATAATTTCAAACCTTACAGGTTGGATCGTTGTTTAAACGAACTCCACATGCCGAAATTTTATAAAACAGGTTTCAAACAGATCAAGTTTTATCCAAGAAAAAGTATTTTAAAAGTTGTGTTTTTTTTATTTAATTTTAATCCTGTCATTGCGCACGACATCCGTGATTAACCGGGTCCCGGAGGTGAAAATCTCAAAACGGGATTCGGGGTGTCACATCGTCCATGCTTAAACGTCTTAGTTTTTAAAATCTTTGAGCTCTACTATCCTATTTTCATGTTAGCACCTGTTAGTTAAAAATTGTAATGATTCACCATTTTACCCCGAAACCCAATGGCTAACCACGAGGGGCTAGTTAAAATTTTAAATGAAAAGTAAAATAATATATCGAGCCAAACATTAACGTGTCATAACACAATATAAAATACTTGCAAACACAGCAAAACCTTTATCATTTCCATTTATGTTTCGATAATCAATGTCTCCTCGATTTATCTTTACAATTATTTTTTTCCTACTCAATTAGAGTATCATTTCTAAGTATCTAATGCTTACAAGTCATTGAAATTCGGTGACATCCCGTTGCTTTGTGGAAGCTTATGATGTATTTTACATCAATCGGTATATTAATGTTTTGAAGAAAATGTATAATTGAGTTGTTACCGAATTTTACATAATCAACTTGAGGATTGTAGGTGTGCATTCACCTGTCAAGTTGAAGGATGAGGGCATTGTGAAGGTTTTAAAAGAAAAAATGCATTCAATGATCTGGCAAGATAACCTTATGACAAAAAATTCATTATGGATATCCAAGACATGATAAAGCAAATGCTGTAATACCCCGTACTTTAATTTGTTGTAAATTTGATTGGATGTAGTATGTGGAGGGAGAGGGAGAAATCTCGTATTATGGAGCATCTTAGTATTTTAACACTTCGTATTAGTTGTATTAGCTTCCTCATACTCATGTGAGTGATCGTTTGGTGAATTCGGGTGGTTCGAATCGATTTCGGTTGGTAAATAAGAAGTTTTGTTTCTTTGCGATTTGTTAATTCTAGCTAACTTTGAGCTATCGTAATTTCTTTATTACTTATCTGACTAAGATTCCCTTCCTCTAGATGTCTAGGATTTGTACCATTATACAATTTTCATGTTTTTGCCGAAAAATAATTCACACTCCGCGCTGGTCAAAACAGCGTGCAAAATATACCGGTTAGTAAATTCTGGTCATTCGATAGCGCTTTAACAGAGTCCTATTTTCGGTGAATTTCTGGAAAATATCTATCTAGAATTTGTTAAAACTTCCTCTTAGGAAGTTATAGATCTTTGAATTACCTTTTCGTGGACATAAAGATCACCTTAATTGGAGTTCCGAGCGAAAAGTTATGGCCGAAACAAAAATAGTGCTCCAGAGCCCCAAGTTATAGCGCGGACCGGTATGGCGTTTTTGGCATACCGGTCCGATAGTAAATTTTTGGGAAAATTGTGCCCCGTGGACCGGTATTAGGTATTTGGCATACCGGTTCGCCAGTTAAATATTTCCACTGACTTAAGCTCGTTTTAAAGCCATTTTCATTTATTTTTCAACCTATTTTTGAGATAAACTTCCACACACTCCTAAGGAGAGTTCTAGAGGGTTCTAGAAAGAGAAAGGAAGGGATTTCTAAGCATCTATCCTCCCGCGTCAAGGATCAAAGCTTGAGATCATCCAAAACCACCTATAAGGTACTATTCATCATCTCCTTCCTTGATTAACCACCATGGGAGCTCGAGTGTGAGCCAGAGCCGTGCTGAAAGAAGTCTAGACTTCATCTATTTGGGGGTTTTGCTATTCTAGGAACACGGTGACTCTAGAGATTCGGGGTTTCACCAGATAAAGCTTCGATTATCAACTTTTCTTCTCTCTTTTGGTCTACAACTTGAGGTAGGGGTTTACATGTTTTCGAAACTTAATAATATCATTTAAACTCATGATATTCGTTCCATTTGAACTATATGGGATTTAATTACTACCACATGACTAAGGAAATGATGGTTTATGATGTTTAAATGCTTTCAAAACCCTTAATATGATTTATTTGATGAAACTTATCTTGTTTTCACCATGTTTCCTTTAAAAGGTTACAATATGACCATTGAATACATGCTTTTTGATTTATAAAACCATGATCATGTGATTAGAAGCAAAATATGCCATTATACCTTAAATATATGTATTATTTGATATACATGAGATATCCCTTGAATGTATGGAGATTGTATATTGATGAAATTTGTTAATTATTGAATTATATACATCAAGGGACATGTCTCGAAGATTTGTGATGGTTATATGGCATATATTGTTTCAAACATCCATTTGTTAGCATGTTTGTATGTTATGCATTATCGATTGTGTCAACCGAAATCTTGGAGATCCTTCAGCAAGCTTGGATTATTCTTATGGCCTATTGTATGGGTGTATATCTCTTATTCTGATGCCGGAAGCTTTATTATATATATCTCTATTCGGATGTTACACGGATTCTTATTTTGTATGGCAAGTCATGGCAGTTTCATTACTATCTTGATATCTCCCTGTCGGAGATGATCGGTTAACGGATTTCTTGGTAATGATTGTATCTGGTCATGAATGACCATGATAAGGCGAATTGAATATGAATATCTATCCTAATGGTGCTTGTCGGGACGAAAAATAAGTGGGGCTCGGTGCCCTTGGGTTGAAAATCCCTAAACCCCTGGGGAATTGTTTGGCCACTTATAAGCTACCGGTGAAAGACCCGGGAACGTAGGCAATTGGCAAAGCACCATGGGTTTGGTTTATATCTATTCTTGTACGGATTGGGGGACGGGTAGTCCCATTTATATTATTGCATCGGCAATGCACTTTTTGAGGCAAAGAAGGATATTTTCTTATCAATGAGACTGATTCACAATATTACGGCTATGGCTACGTGACTGGAATTGGTGTATGTCTATTTGATGACGTGACACGACGGTTGGCACAAGGAAGATAACCTGCATTAGCATGTGCATGCATTGTCATATAAAATAATGGTCTGAATTAAGTATTCGATTAAAGTGGTTTGTTAAACATGATTTGTTAAAGAATTGATGAAATGTATTTCTGAACGTAATATCCCCTGTTTTCCCCCTATTGAGTTGTGAGCTCACCCCGTTTTTTTTATTAACAACTACAAGTATACAGGGGAATAGTAAGACTAACGAAACTACGAGTTTGGGAACAAAATAGATGGCTCTGATATGGATCATTTTTGTTATGTATGTATTCTCGCGGGAAGCTTCGGCTAGCCCGAAGTGTTGTATATTATTTTGAACTTACTTAGTTGGTTTTGTATAACGGTTATGTACATGTATGTATGTTTATGTATAATACTATCATCTTACATCATGCTGATTGACACGTAGGATATTTACTGTTTGAATTTTTATGTATATATACATATATACCCATTTTAGTCAATTTAAATGGGTTAGTAGCACTCTAGGTCTTAATTACGGGTGTTATCCTGATAATTAAGGCGGGGGTGTTACAAATGCAATATAATATGATCAGTTGTGTTTGTTCCAAAAAAGTGCCATGGATAAATTTCATTTTGAGAAGACGTATCTTAGGTAACCCAATAACAAACGTTATATTTACGGCGAGTTTGATGGCAATTATAACCCAATAACAAACATCTAAATATACCATGTGGAGTTCAATAAAAATTATGGTAAAATCAAATCCACGTGCTTGAAATTGCCTAGAGATGAAGAATTAAAGTTTGACATTAAAATTATAAGGCCAGTCAATTAAATCAAGCATATTCAAGCATGAGCTCGGTCCATACTAAAATTTATATAAAACCTTATATGTTCAAACTCAACTTATATTTTATTGCATGCTTCAGGCCTAAATTATGGTCGGCCCATGCAAGAGAATTAAGTAGTCATAAAAGACTTTATACAATGATCTACAATTACAAATTATCAAAATATACGATGTTAACATTTCGGTATATAAGAAAAGAAAAAAAATCTCAAAGCATTAAATAATAACTAATATGAATCCAACTATTCCTAAACCAAAGTGCACTTATAAAAGTTCAAAGCATTCCTAAAGAGTATTTAAATTTAGATAATACATAACATTGCATAAAAAGATCCCCCGAATGAAAGGTTTAATAACTTAAAAAATTATAGAGGTGTGATAACCTTAACAATACATGCAAGTGGGCCAAGCCTAGTTCGGGTTGAGCGGTTGAAGTTTAAGCTTGGTTCGAAATTTAATTCCAGTTTGAAAATTTATTCATATTCGGCCCAATCTCAACTTTATTAAAACTCCATCTTTAATATAACGGGCCAAACGAGCGGGTTTCGAATTTACTCGACCCAATTGACAAATCCAAAAATTGTAAGGAAACATGCAAGTGGTGTTCAAAATTAAAATTGTAGGAAAACCTATTTAGTGCCCCTAACATAAAAAAATAAAATAAAATCTAAAATAGTGCACAATTTCACTTAACACATAAATATAGCAAGAGGAAGTGTTGAGAACTTGAAAATTCTTATAATTTTTAATACCTAACATTATTTTAAATTAATAATTAGAATAATACTAGAAATGTTTCAGGAGTGAATTACTTGTGCATGATATAATTGCGGTCATAGTGTATTTAGATAGTTAAAGTACTAAAAATATTTATCATATTTAATTATAATTGATAGTAATTGATTATTATTAAAAAAATAAGAATCTGACTTTAATTAGGAATGCAATTTTTATACATATTAGATTTCGTGCATAAGTAGTAGACGTGCTATTCAAACATAATTTAAACTTGAAAAAAAAAAGTTGAAAAGAATGACAAGTAATGTAGTAGTTAAAAGCCTTATTAGTTTAGCTAACAAAACACATTGCTTATGCTAAATTGTAAATCTATTTTATCAAACGAAAGTGGGCAAGGGTAAAGTTAGAAAACTAAAAATATGACACGGCTTTAATTGTCTTCCGCATTATATTTGAGGGAGTATAAAATTTGGTTAAGGCAAACTGGGCTAGCCCAATTCGATTAGGAGCCCACATAATGAACCAAGTCCACAAGTCCAATGGGAATAAAGGGAACAAGCAAGAAGCATGTCGAATTGCTGACACTCGACTATGCCGAGATGGCTAAGCTGAGGTCGACTTCAACATGGAATGGCATACGTGGCCTAACACGTGGAGAGCGTATGAGGAGTACGTAAAGAGAATGATACCAAGTTGTACGGGCCTGTACATAATCGTTCCGGTCTCCACTGCACCATTACTATCATACTATTTCAGAATTCGTTAGTTGTGGATAACGGAGAAAAGTCCGGAGTGTTATCCATGTCTTACCATCTTTAGTCATTTTACTGCTAACCTTAATGAGCAAGTGTAATCTTAATTCTATATGTATAAATAGAAGAGGGGTGGCTCAAAAAAGGGGGTTGGCGTTTAATTGGTTATTAGTTATTAGCATACTTTTATGTTGAGAGAGAGAGAGAGCTGATTGGTTATTAGTTATTGGCATACTTTTATGTTGAGAGAGAGCTGGTGATTTGTATTCCTCATTTATTAACAGTCTTAAGAGCTCAATACGAACACACACAAATGGAGGACGTACTATTGGAATAGTATAAGCACTATCAGGAAAACCTATTGTACCAAAAAATCCCTTGTCTATTCTCACATTCTCTCCACCACAACCAAACTTTTTTCTTTAATCATCTCTATGGGTTGGGCCTAAAATTTTTAGCCATCTACAATATCATATCATAGTAGATATACGTGTGAGTATTTTTTTCATTTTTTTTATGTAAGGGATATTTCTTCATCTCAAATCGATAGTCTTATTTTTCTTTTTGAGAGTCCTCTTACCGATGATATCATTTCCTTTTTTGTATTGATGTTAAAAATTCACAATAAACAATAAATTGCATTTATGACCATTAATTGGTTAAGTTTACATTAGTGTTTGTATGAAAAGTACCAACAAAATCGAAAGAGGATTATCAAATTTGAGACCAAGATAATATTTCCTTTTCATTTTTTTAAAAAATGGGGGAAAATATTACAGTAAGAAAAGCTTTTGAAAATTTCAACATATTTGACACATAAAAAAGCAATACATAAAAAAAGTGAAAAATATGACACATAAAATAATTATCTTCCATTTCACGAGGAACAATGAAAATTTCTGCATAAATCAAGCAATATTAACTTGAAAAAAAGCTATAAAAAACTATATTTTAGGGGTAAGATTTGCCAAAGAGGGTTTAAAATTGACCTTTTATTATATTGAAAAAGTGTTAAAAAAAATCAATTTCAGATCCCCTCTACTATTGAGTCCCTCATGTTTCAGCCACCATGTACAATGTCAGCCATTGTGTTTGGTTATAATTTTTTTTAACTAACTAATAATAATAGAAAAATGGGAGGGTGAAATGCAAAATCAAAATAGGGCCAAAAAATAGGGAACAACTTCAAAATTTCTCTATCAAATTTTCAGGGGGTATTTGATTAACAAAAGAATAGAATTTCAAATAAAAATATATTAAATATTATAGAATATAGTGATTAATTTTATCCTCTAAATACTTAATAAGAATTTTTTAAACATCAGATGTGTAATAAGCTAAATATGGTCTAAAAATAGGAGGCTAATTCAAAAGTTCTCTATAAATTTTCCATACCAAGAGATGCTTGATTTGGCACTGAATACTTAATAAAATAGTTTTAAACACTAAAAAATACAATAAGTTAGTTGGTTTTTTAAAAATGATTAAAATATTAATGACTACTTTTTTAAATAATTAAACAATCATTGAATTATTATTTTGACAAACATTTAAAAGTCATTTAGCATAAAAATAGAGTGGTGTTATTGTCACCCAAAAATACTCGGTAACATTCTTATTTTTATTTGATTCTTTACAATCAAGTAACTAATTAAATAAATTATATATTACTCAATTATAAAAGATCGAATATAAATTTGATAATGCTTTATTCGGTTGTTAAAGATCTAATATATAGACTAATATCCAGGCTTCAAAAATAGAGTAACAAATATTTTACTTAGTTACAAAAGATCAAATAAAAATAAAAATGTTACTAAGTATTTTTAAGTGCTAATATCTTTATTCTAAAAACAAACAATATTTTTAATATTTAAATTAAATATTCATGACAGAGTATTTTGAAATTAAAATTCAATATTCAAGGGAAAAGTCAAAGTTTAGATGACAGCGCATCCACCACGTGCACGTCTCGTCCAACCAAACTCGAGCTTCACGTCCTAATCTTCCCCGCAGGTAACAATATCACTGTTCCCCTACGAGATAACCTTTCAACATCATCAAACAACAACGAATCACGAAGAGAGAGAGAGAAAGGTGCTGCAACTTGACATTAACGGTGGCAATTTCCGATCGACAAATTCAAGAGACCGACGAGTCTGAATCGAATTTTGGCAAATTCGAGGCTGAATGTTGTTCGAATAATAAGATTACAGTAAAATTATCTTGTTAGTTTTTTTTTTTTTTTCCTTCTGAATTCCAAGGGTTTCTCTTTAGATATTTCAATGGCGTTATCGATGAAATTCGTTGTTTTGATAATGTATATATTTACGGTTTCGTCTCCGATTAAATCGGAACCGTCGGTTTGTGGTGTCGATGAATCGAGTACCTTTCTTCACGATCTGCGATTTCAATGCCCTAAAGCGATCTCTTTGTCATTTCCTCTTCAGGTAATTATTTTTATTTTTTTTTGATTTTTTTATGAGTTTATTAGGTTTTAATAAATCATGTCCCATTTGATTGTATTGATTTCATTGCTGATGAAATAATTTTGGATTGTTCTTTATTAATTTCCTTGTTACCTGTGTATTAATTTGCATATTTAGGTTTTAAAGGATATATGTATGTAGATAAATTGTTGTTTTGTGAAGCACGGACGTGAGACGTGACACGCAATTTTTCCAAAATGTAGGACACTGACACGTAGGGGGATACATTCTTAATTAATTATATATATATATATTAATTATATATATATATGCAATAAACATTATAAATATTTAAGAATTCAATCAAATGAATAATAGATTGCATTAATAGCCCAAATGGCAAATATTCAAAACATGATCACTGCGTTGTTCCATAATTAAAGCATAAAAAAGCATACAAAAACTAAGTCGAAAATGATTAAATGAATCCAAGCTTTATCAATTATTTCTCACATATCCATAGACATAATTCACATATCAATTATTTTGACAAAGTAATTTCGAAATAAATCCAAGTCCTCTGATTAATTTTCGAAATAAATCAATTTCGAAAATGATTAGACGAATCAAGCTAGAAAGAGGACAGATCGAGCAAGTCGACATAGCAAATAGAGGATAGAGCAAGACAGCAAGTCGACATAGCAGATAGAGAACAGAGCAAGTGGACATAGCAAAGAGAGACGGAGATGGAGATAAATAGACGGGGAGAGAGAGAGAGAGTAGCGTACCTGTGAGAAGCTGTTGATGGCTGTAATGGGGTTGGGGTTGAGCAGTCGTCGATGGCTGAGAGCTGGGGCTAGGGTTTTGTTTCGATGGTGGCTGGGGAATGGGGCTAGGTTTTACGGGCTAAGAAAGAAATGGTATTTGTTACGTTTGTTTTATTTTTAAGTTGTATTATTATTATTATTATTATTATTTTATTATTATTTTCACCCACATATTTTTAGTTATTTATGATTTTGACCCCTTTTTACGTGTCCCCAGCGTGTCGGCGTAAAAAAAAAAGTAATAAACAATGGGACACTCTCCGACACACGTGTCCCTCTCATGTTGGGGCTTCCAACACGTGTCGGGCAGGACACGTGCCCTCCGAGAGAGTGTCTGTGCATCTTAGCTTGTACCATTGATATTTGAATTTAGCAATTCCACTAAATCTTGATAGTTTGCACGTATACGTATGGTTAACTTCGTATGCGATGTGATTTATCCGTCTTAGTTATATTAGATAGGTTAGTAATGGATACTTTTTAATGCCCATGGCAAACCTAATCTTCATGGTTAGAAATTTTAGCCTCTTAATGGTTAATTAAAAAAAAAAATACGTTTTTTTTCTTGTTCGTATGACATCTCTATTGGGAGTCAAAGCTAAACTATGTTGGGATTCAGCAATGACTTCCAGCTCATTGAAAAGATAAGCGTAAGAATCGACATGAGTTTCTTTGTTATATTTGAGGCCTCATATTTTAGTTTATTTTATCTTTGACTCGTATAAATGTTTTGATGATTATGACCTTTAGGAGGCCAAGAAGAGGGGTAGCGACAAGATGGTTACTAGTACAATATTTAAGAAGTATAGGATAAGCAGCAACTTGTTTCAACTCATTGAGGTGTTAATTTGTTGGATAGGCCAGAATGTCATTGGGTTCATTTTACTTATCTTCAGTTGACAATGTCAAGCTGTAATTTTAGGGATGCTTGCAAGATGATTAAGAGGGAATTCACCTCTTGCCTCATTCATATCATTGCTTCTCATGTCTGATTTGTGGTGTCGGTGAATGCTTGGTTTTCTAGGCGGATATGCAGGAATTGGGGATTCTTTTGCTTTTTTGTACTCATTCATTCATTGATCCCTATGAGATAACCTTTCAACTGTATCAAACAAGCAACGCATTACGAAAGTGGCTGATGAGATAGAGAAGATAGACACAAAATAATGTAAAACATAAATTAGAGTATTTTTGAATAAACAGTGTGCCTTATGAATGGTAAAAGATAATATTTTTTTTTATCTACCTAATTAGATGTGCCTTGATTAAAAAAAGGATGTGCACCTACTGCTTGCCTAAACTTGATCCATTACATTGCTTTGTATTCCTTTCCCTACTAATTAACCCCTTCCTTTCCACTCCTACTCTCAATCCGAACATAGTATTAATTATAATCAACCTTCCATATATAGGCTGATTCCTAATGCTTTACATGAGTAGACTGATTCCTAATTTCCTCCTACAATCACCCTTTGGCCGCTTTCCCTTGGTCAGTGAACGAGCAAAGTCAATGTTTCATGCAGCCCATCCATCATGTGCATCTCTTGTCCATCCAAACATCTCTGAAACATCATTGTCTCCCCTGCAGGTAATATTATCACTGATCCCTATGAGACAACCTTTCAATGTCATCAAACAAAAACATTTCACGAAAGTGGCTGATGAGATTCAATCGAGGTTGAGTTTTTGTCAGATAAGAAGTTGACAATGAGACCGAGTCTTGATAAATTTTTGAATTGCGAGGAGTTCCCTTTAGACATTTCAATGGTGGTATCGATGGAATTAGTTGTTTTGTTGTATATATCTATATCTATGGTATTGTCCACGATTAAATCTGAAACGTCCATTTGTCGTATTGAGTCAAATATGTTTCTTCACTATCTACTATTTCAATACCCTCTAGCTATCTCTTTGCTTTTTCCTGTTCAGGTAAATAGGTTTTTCTTTTCTTTTTTGCTTCCTTTTGTTTTCATTTCCTTGTTACGTTTGTGTGAATTTGTATATTTAGATTTAAATAAATCATGTACGTTTAATTGTATTAATTTTATAGCTGATGAAATAATTTTGAATAATTCTTTATTAATTTCCTAGTTGCTTGTGTATTAATTTGCATATTTAGGTTTATTTATTTTTTGATAAGAAACAAAAATTTTATTGCCGCTTGAAAAAGCATACAACAAAAAAGCAACATGGAAATAAACATACTAGTGGAAGAGAATTCCACCAGACCAACAAACAACCCAGCCAACTAGAAAAACGCTCACTATCCACCCAGGGCTCACTAAACTAATAAACTAGCACAATCAATACTAAACAGAAAACATTCAGAACTATCAATAACTCTAGACGCCCTAGCCCACAATCCTGAAAGAAATATAATATAATCCCACAGATCTTCAATTGAGTTGCTTTTCCCTTCAAAAATACGTTTGTTTCTCGCCAGCCATACCCCCCAAGCTGTAGCTAGCACTGCAAATCTCCATAGGACTTTCTGTTTATTCTTACCCTTATCAAAACACCATTTCAACTCTACAAACTCTGACCACTTCCTTGGAATAGCACCAACTACCCCAAAAGCCTCAAATAATCCTACCCAGATTTTCTTGACAAATCCACAGTGAAGGATGATCAATGTTTTCATCATTCTGATTACACATCACACACCAAGAGGGTGACAAGCACCATGCAGGCCTCCTCTTTTGAATAACATCACATGTGTTAACTTTCCCCTTTAAAGCAAGCCGAGCAAACACTTTAATTTTGGAAGGAATCCCATGTTTCCAAATGAAACTGGATTGAGAAGTTGAAACGGGCTTAGATGATTGGGTAAGAACATCAAAGAAAGATTTGCATGAAAAAATACCGGAAGAATGAGCCGCCCAAAATCTTTTATCAAGATAATTCTGGTTCAAAGAGACACTCTGAATCAGCTCCATCATGGCTGAAAATTCGACAATCTTCCTATCATTTAAATTTTTACGAAAAGTCAGATCCCAAGAGAAGCTTGGAGACCAAGAGGAAACCGATTGAATAGTCATGTTCTGATTGCAAGTTAGGTTGAAAATCCTAAGAAATAAGTCCTTCAAAGGACTATTCCCCACCCATAAATCCTCCCAGAAACGAATTTTATCCCCCACTCCCGCTACTAATTTAATGTTTTGCATAAAATCCATCCACACTCTAGTGATCGACTTCCATGGGGCACTAAGAGTGCCGCTAACTCCAATGCTTGCATCCCATTCATTAGAATGTGACCCATACTTACTCTTGATAACCGCATACCAAAGTGAATCTCTCTCCAATGGGAATCGCCATAACCATTTCCTGAGCAAAGCCGTATTTCTTTTGATAATATTCCCCACTCCCAACCGCCCATTCACTTTAGATTTCGAAACCTCATCCCAATTAATTAGGTGATCTCCCTTCCCTTCCCCGAACCCTTCCCAAAAATAATCTCTAATCAATTTTTCCAATATTCTCGCTGATTTTTTTTGGAATTTTAAAAACTGAAAGATAATAAATTGGGATGCTTCCGAGAACCGATTGTAACAATACCAATTTCACCCCTCTCGACAAACAACTTCTATGCCACCCTTCAATTCTCTTTGAAACCCTCTCAAAGACAGGTCCCAAAAAGCCATACTACTAGGGTTCCAGCCCAACGGCAACCCTAGGTTTAAAATGATATATGTATGTAGATAAATTGTTCTTTTACTTGTATGAATGATGTTTGAATTTAGAAATTCCAATAAATCTTGATAATTTGAATTTAGCCATATTAGATTGGTCAGTAGTCGACACCCCTTTATGGTTATTTGAAAAAAGTAATTTATTTTCATTTTCCTATGACATCTCTATTGGGATTATATTATTTTCTATGTTAGGATTATGCAATAACTTCCAGCTCATTGAAAGAGAAGCATAAGAAGCAACATGAGCTTATTCGTTATATTTGAATTGAGGACACATATGTTAGTTTATTATTGTTAAGAACCATCTCACCCAAATGCTTAAGCTGTTAGGTAGTGGGCCAACAATATATATCATACTCTTCAACAATTATAATAGACGCATAGATGTTTTGACTTTTGATGTACCCTTAGGAGGCCAAGAAGAGGTGTAGCAACAAGATGTGGACTAGTACAATACTTAGGAATTATTATCATTCTATTGAGTCATTTAAAGTTCTGATAGTATCATGATAAATGCTTGGTCTATGGTTGATTGACATGATGATTTTATGTATGCCCTGCAATATTTTAATTGCCTAATTGGGAATGAACCTTTTGTCTCATTCATTTCCTTGCTTGTCGTGTCCGATTTGTGGTGTTGGTAAATGATTGGTTGCTTAAGTAGATACGTGGGAATTGGGGATTCTTTTGCTTCTTTTTGCTCTCATTTATATCAATTCTACACTAGTGATTTTGCACATTTTTTTCCAGATAAATTAAAGTACTTCGGGGCAGCTTTCTTTCCATCTTTGGACTCATTTAATATCTGTTGGCAACAAAATTTTGTATTTTATTTTAGGGTAGTAGTAAGCACTAGGAGTGTATAAATAAATGAACCTGGGGTATGAGTAGCCCAAATGATGCGTAACCTGCTTTTGTCAGACGGATAGTAAATGTAACAATAACTGAAATAACAATGGATTTCTGAGGATAAGTGAAACATAGAGAGGGAACATCAGCAGTGTGACATTAAAAAACAAGACAGGGTATTTGTCGCCAACTGGACCCTTAACCATTTTCTGTTAATAAAATGCTCTTGTTTCTGATAAAAAAAGGGTATTTGTGGCCAGCCATGGGAATGTTCTCTTCGTGTATTGAAGAGACTGAACTCATTAATTTTGGACAAGAGTTAAGGCGATTGAATGCCTCTGAGTATATGGAAGGATGTTTGATTTTTTTCTGAGCTAATGGGAATATTCCTCTCTGAAGACAATAAGAAAAGTAAATGAAGTGTTATAAATGTGTATTCTCATTGTTTTATATAAAAAAATGCTTATTCTTAGTTTCTTACTGAGTCGTAGGAGAATGGTCAACCTTTTTTCTATCTACTGGTGTCTTTGCCTAGGTGTCTTTTATACAATGAATGGGGTGCTTTTTTATCTAATAAATATATATATGTATATGTATACGGTTTATTTCCTATGCGCATCAATGCGCACGCATTGTGGAAAAAGCTGCTGGGCCCACGCATCTTCTGTGAGAGAGGCCATTTTGGAAGCTCTCTCTATTGAAGCTACAAAATAAAAAAAAATAAATTGACGGGTTTCTCTCTCTACTGAGCTCCAGATCTGGCTTCTCTCCTCTCTCAAAAATGGGTCTCTCTCAAAAATAATTTCGAGTTTGGGTTGATTCAAACCCAAAACCCACTCGAATCAAACACAAAACCCACTCGAATCAAACCCAGTAAAATCAAACCCGAGTGCAGAAATTAGATAATCAAATCTTAAAAAAAAAATTAGAGGAGAAACAAGAACCACTTACGTATTTGATGGAGGTCCAAAAATGGCCAGACAGAGAAACCCGTCAATGGTTTTTTATTTTTTTATTTTGTAGCTTCAATAGAGGGAGCTTCCGAAACCCATCAATGGACCGTGAGAGAGAGAGGATTCGGTGGTCTTTGAGAGAGAAACAGTAGAGAGAGAAATAAGACGAGGGAGAAAGCTTAGATGAGAGATAAAGGTCAGCTTTTACAATTTCCTTTTGTTTTTTATCTTTCAGCCATCTCTCTATTGTCCCAACTCTCACAGAAGATGCATGGGCCAGGCCCAGCAGCTTTTTCCACAATGTGGGCGCATTGATGCGCATAGGAAATAAACCGTATATGTGTATATATTATACATATATTTATCTATTTATTAGAGAGTGGTGCCAGTTGGCTACTGTGACTATCAAGTTTGGCTATGAATGGAAATTAGCCAGCAAGTAAAAGAACTCGAAGTCATGTATAGGTCTGTCCCTATATTGCTAGGGTTGGAAACATGTGCCTGCTCGCATCAATATATAATGCCTTAGTTTTCTCCTGAGAAATGGGTTTCTTAGACAAACTTCCTAGGACCCTGCGTTCTTTGAAGATGTCTGGTTCTCCCAGAGAAACCTTGTTCTTTCGTCTTGGTTGCTTGAAGACAACAATAAGGAAAGAAGTGATCACTTTCCTTCTTTTGCTATGAGGTGTTTCTTTGACGAATCCCTCCTTCAGGGAAGGGTCACAGACACAACTCGTGTTTCAACACGATACGTGACTCGCAACTTTTCCAGAATGTAGGACACAACACGTGTGTGTGTGTGTGTGTTGGGGGGGGGGTGATATGTTCTTAATTAATTATATATATATATATATGTATGCAATAAACATTATAGATATTTAAGAATTCAACAAAATGAAATTAGATTGCATTAATAATCCAAATACTTTTGTTTCCTATCAAAAAAATAAAATAAAAATAATCCAAATACTCGAAACGTAATCACTATCACCACTCACCACATAATTAAAGCATCAAAAAGCATACATAGACTAAATTGTTCCATAAAATGATAGAAAACAAATGGGGAATATAGAGATAACAAACTAATCGACTCAACTCCACTAAGTTAACCTTTTTAAGTTCGGGAGAGAGAGTAGCGTACCTTGAATATTTTTTATGGGAGAGAACATGATCGGGGACTTGGGGGCACGATATAGGGTTATGGGAGATGCGAGAAAGTTAAATCCTTTTTAAGTTCTTTTATTACTGATTGAAACCTCAATATTTTTAGTTATTTCAGATTTGACCCATTTTTAGGTTTTAATATTTAAACACCCCACCCCAAAACACAAACAAACGTATCGGGATGTGTCAGCCATGTATCGGGATATAAAAATAATAAAAAAAATATGGCACTCTCTGACTTGCGTGTCGGACACATATCGGAGCGTGTCGCTTGTCGGACAGCGGTATGTGGCCTCTGGGGAATTGTCCGTGCTTCATAGGTCACATATGATTCCTATCTACACCCATGACCTATATTTATTATTTTTGTAATGACTTCTTAAAAAGGGTCATGCTCTCCTTGTGCTCCATGATGGAAGTCAGTTAGCTTGACCTCAACCTACGAAGCACAAATGCGGGAGGGAGTTCCACAATTAAAAAATCTGCTATTAAGGAAAAATATGTTGTATTATTCCTTAAGTTTTAATAGATGAAATAAGGAATAGTACTATTAAGGAATAGATGAAAATATGTGATCATCCAAAATCTCCATCCCTGCCGCGAAACTACAATACGCAGTCCACGGTCCACCTCTTGTTCACTCGAGTGAACCAAACGTACATTCAGTTACTGTCATCAACCATGAATTAGATATAGCACAACAACCAACACCCCTGAAAAAATACATTGGAAAATAAACAAAAGGCGGTAAGAAAACTGCAGATTCATGAAAGAAAGGAGCAAAGAGAAATGGAGAGAGTGGAAAGGATAGAGCCACTTGCGGTCAATTTTGTCAAAATCTTTTTATATACGTAGTTTTAAATTTAAATAAAGGGTATGGGTATTAGCACTCTAAGTGAGTCCTCTAGCATTCCAATATGATTTTTAGTGGCATTTTTTATTTTTATTTTTAGGAACACTTAATTTACATTCGTGATGGATTTTCGAGTGCTAAAGGACTTCTTTGGAGTGCCACCAACCATAACCTTAAACAAGTAGTAGGTGATTTTGATGAGATGTGCTTCATTTTTCTCCTTTTTTCATGGAAAATTCTCACCCATCACCCAAAGGTTTGGAAAAAGTAATAGAAGGACTAACCAATGTTTATTATTTTTTTTCTTGCATCATTTTACTGCCCCACTCATGATAATTCCTGGCCCCATCCCTAGAGAGTGGGTTGGCCAGTGTGGTATGTGAAGGGGTATATTGGCCATGGTATTTACTATTTAGGGAGAGAGAATGAGAGATACTGTAGGTAGATATAGGGAGATGACGGTGTGGTTTGTAGACAGACAAGACATGAGAAGTAAAGCTGATGAGAGTGGTGTTTCATGGAAATAAACAGCTGTGTAGGATAAAGGTGAGAGTGGTGTCTCATGGAAATAAACAGCTGTGTAGGATAAAAGCTAAAAGTAAATAAATGTAAGGTCTAGATTATTTGGGACATAAACCACTTCTAAAAGTTGAAAATGTGTTTAGGAAAAAGTAACTTTATGATAGTAAATCTGAGCCATTGATTTTATGGATTTTAAGATCCCTTGGTGGTGAAAAGCTCTCCTTATTGTATAAATTATTGTGGGTTGTCTTTCCTTTTCAATTTATTTATGTGAAAGAACACAGGCAGTATTAGGAATCTGGCTAACAAGAGTAGTTTAGCTTGTGACTGAGACACCGATATCCTTATGCAAGCCAGTGTTCGTTGGATATTCATTGAGTTTGTGGGTTTTAAGAGTTCCCTTTAAAATCATAGTTCTTTGTTTGTGTGTGAAAACTTTTGATGGTTCTGCAACATGGAATCAAATCTAGTAACACTCCTGTTATTGAGATGTAAGATGAGCTAAAGAAGAGAGTGGAGAATGTCCCATGTGGACAAGAGTAGTTTAGGGAACATATATTGGTTTTGATGAGTTTCTTAGTCACTAGGCCTTGCTCTTTTTGTTTATGTAATTGCTCTTTTCCTTATTAGAATCCTAGTTTTGTGAGGCTATTATCTTAGCTGTATTTTATGCCTGACTTAAAGAAAGAAAGGAGCCTTTGGTTAGCAATACTAGTTTTGCCTATAAATGTCATTATGTAATTCAGAGTTTATCAAATATTTATGGGGTTGTGTTAGTTTGGAGAGGTCCTTCTAATATGCGAAGCTTTTAACACTTTCGCAACAGTTAATGTACCTTCTTTTTTCCACTAAACATTTGACTTACGAGGCAGACCTTATTCTTTATATTACTATATACTTTCCTATACTTATAGTTGACTTACTGGTTATATTCTCTTAATCACTTGGATAGAACATGGTAAACATTCATAAATAGTAGTTTCTGCTATGGATAGGGGAGCATTTAATGTACATTAGAAATCTAACGTAAATCCAGTTGATACTTCGCCATATTGCTCAATAACAAGAGTTTTCCTCAATCCTACATAAGGGATGGTGATGGTGAAATTCCTGTGAGACATATACTTACTATTGGGGCAAATGAATTGGGTCATGCTGAGATGTAGAATTTTTAAGCTTGTTTTTCTAAAATTTAATTGAACTTGAGGTGAGCTTAATTTAGCTCAAGCAGTAGTCATGTTTGAGTTTGTTGAAGAGCATGATATACATTGTTGGCTCACTGCCTAATAGCTTAAGCTTTTGGGAGAGATGGTTCCTAACATGGTACAGAGATCGGGTCCTGCGAGGTCTCGGGTTCGAATCCTCTCGCTTGCGTTTGTTTCACCCTTTGCGTTTGTGCACAAAGTGCACCTTTGGTTTGGTTTGTCTCTCCACGTGCGAGTGGGGGTAGCACGTGAGGGGGAGTGTTGAAGAGCATGATATACATTGTCGGCCCACTGCCTAATAGCTTAAGCTTTTGGGAGAGATGGTTCCTAACAGAGCTCAAGTCAATAGAATTCTTCGTAACTCAAGCTCAAACAACTTTTTCGAGTTGAGCCTACTTCTTTACACATACCATTTTTCACAAGCTTATGGAGTTTAGCCTAATCAAGCAAAGTGAATCCATGTTCTGAACCTACTTGAGTGGAGTGTGTTAAGGCTTGGTGTATTAAACGAGCCCAGACATATGGCTAGAGCTTCTGTTATCGACATGACGTGCTAGCGCGAACAGGCTATAAAACTCTAGCTTTCACCTATGGTAGGGGTCCTGAATTTGAAGTATCTTGGGGTTCTTTGTATTGTATTCATCCAAGAATTTCAAAAGAAATAGAAGGAAAGAAAAGATGATTCTGGTCAAGATGAACACACTGATTGAGCAGTTGAAAAGCTCATAAAAACTTGCAGTTTGAAATCTTGTAGTGGCTTAATGAGAGAGGCTGAGATGATATGAATTTTTTGAAGTTGACCAAGTAGACTAAAAATAGTCTTTGGATTTCTATTTTTCCATGTGAGAGATGTCATTTTTTTAAGATAACAAACTTTTTGTTACCGACTCCAAATGGTTGCGAAAGGAACTATAGATTGACTGCTATGTACCTGTCCGCAAGCTGCTGCACCCTACTGCTACTAGGTTATGAGATTGAGTTTTGATGCCACATTATAAGGACCACCTTGAGACTAATCTCTGTAGTCTGTACTTTCAGCATCAGTTCCATCTTTTACACCAGAATGTGGGTCTAAGTATATAAAGTGGTTCATGTAGTGGAGCGTCTTTTTTGAAATTCTCTCTTTGGATTGTACAAGAGCAAGTCCCCCCTTCCTCCCTTCAGTTATAATTCTAGTAAATACACGTGCAAAATATTCCGGCTATTTTCTGCTTCATTTTCTTACCAAATGAGCAGTTGTGCTCCACAGTTAGGTTCTAGCTTGAGATGCACTTGCCACATTTTCCCTTTATGAGCTCGGTTCAGTCTTACTGTTAGTTTTTTGTTTTTATAATTTACAATATCTCTCTTTGATGCTTAAGGAGTGGTACCCAGGCCTGGATGAGCCTGAGTGAGAATTTTTGGGAGATGCGGCAGGGGAAGAAGATTTTTTTTGTAAGATATTTTGGGGAAGAAGTTGCATCCTTATGGTTTCCTACCTTGATGCAAGAATCTTCTTTTATCTTAAATTATAAAATGCCTGTAATGTAATGTTTATGGAATTTAGCTTTATTGTTGTGTATTTGATATGACATACCTTTGATGGATCTTTTGCCCCCATTATTTTTTTTACTTTCTTTTTTATTAATAAAAATTTTCATGTCATATTGAATGAAAATTTTATTCGGAGGCTAGAGTGTTACATAGGCTATTGACCATTGCTTTGGTTTTTTTATTTTTTTATTAGAAACAAAACTTATATTGATAAAAGAGAATCAATAAAAGCAAAGCAGGACTAATGGTTTACAAGTAGTCTACCAAAAGCCCCAAAGCAAAAAAGGAAAAGAAAAAAAAACAAGAAAAATCTACATCAACAAAACATCGAACAAAAATAAACAGAAAAAAGCAATCTACTAATTAATTCCCCCCAATACACCATGCTAAAACTATATCCAAAATCCTTCAACTCACAGCTGCACACCAATCCCGTCTAAGATCATCAAGTGGCAATAGACTGAACAAACTGGACGTATAGGCCCATAAAGATGTACAAGACTTAACCCTCTGCCTGATATCCTCGACATGCTCCGACTTGCCTTCGAAAATTCTTTTATTTCTTTCACCCCAAACACACCATAAGACAGCCATATAGCACGACCTCCATAAAACCTTAGACTTCTTCTTATTACCTCTAAAACTCCAACCAGTTAATAAAACATCGGACCAGGATTTGGGGAAAACTGAAATAATATCAAGTTCTCTACGAATATTATTCCAAATAGGATGAACAAAAGGGCAATGAGCCAGTAAATGATCAATCGTCTCGCCATTACACTTGCACATCACACACCATGATGGAGACAAGGCCTTATAGGGTTTCTTGATTTGGAGTACATCATACGTATTGACTTTCCTCCAGGCAACCAACCAAGCAAGAACTTTCACCTTAGGAGGAATACCCACCTTCCAAATCGAATTATTTTTTTTTGATAAGAAAAAGAGCTTCATTAAAAAAGAAAGAAGAGTACAATCAGCACAATCAGAGAAGACACTGGATGAGAAATCCAACTGAGCACCTAGAATCTAACAAAAAACAACAACAAAACAACAAGAAGCCTGCTACACTGAAAGGACCAAATCGAATTATAAAGAGCAAAGGAACTACCACTAGAAGGGGAAGTTAAGCTCTCAAAATATGACTTGGTAGAAAATAACCCAGACTTCTCCCCCAACCAAATTTTGCTTTGGTTGTATTGCTTTGGTTAAAATTAGAGTTTTCTTAAACTAGTTATAAAGCATGTGCTATCGCACGTGATTAGGATACATAATTTTTATTCCTTAAATAGCAGGATAGTTACTCCCTCTGTCCCACAAAGATAGTCCACTATTCCTTTTCGTCTGTCCCAAATTATAGTCCACTTGCCTTTTAAAGAATGCACTAAAATTTCCTTTTTCCTAATGTACCCTTATTTAATTACATTGTTAATAGGAAAAATGTGGAAAAAAATTATGGTTCCAATTACATTAAATGAAGTTTCTTAATCTATGTGAAAAAAAAATGGCTCCATCTTTGTGGGACGGAGGGAGTATTTTGATAAAATACACCATAATAACACTAAACAAACACAAACAATATAAAGTTGACAATTTCTTAATAATTTTAGGTTAATAAAAATAAAGAATATTAAATGATTTTAGAAATTGTAGAAAAAATTGATATTCAATTTGATAAAATAATATTGGATTATCATTTTGCTTGTATAATCATACCTTTGATGAATTCATGATAAGATTTCCTTGAATCTAAGTATCGGAAAGAAACAATCCACATTTTTTTTATTTAAGCTGTCTAAAATTTATTAATAATATATAGACAGAGTGTTGATTAATATTGCATGTAAATATATATAATAATACAGTTTAATTAATTTAGAATAAAATCTTAACTCAAAACCCATAGTAACTTTACCAAAAGGAAAAAGAAATTAAACGAAAGAGTAGTTGCAAGGTAATCATCTCATAAAAAAGAGTATCTTGATCAGTCATAAGTATTTTAAAATGAAAGGATTCTCAATTACATAAAAATACAAAATGCTTAGGGTATCTTAAATATGCAAAATTCATATACAGTTCCAATAATAGCTATGAGTACCTACAATGTTTTGGTCTAACTACATGCAAATTCCAATTTAAACATTATTAATAGTGTTGCGATCCGTCTCCGCTACCATATATCAAAGATCTGTTTTTCATTCTATCGGACCGGTGTCTTGGGTTTATCTTGTCCATGTATATTAGGATAGATCAAGGGCGGACTCATAGGGGATCGGGCTGGCTGGGATTTAGTCCACCCCTTGGGAATTAAAATAGTGCTAGCTACAGTGCAATTTAAAAGTTCAGCCCAATCTAAATAGAGGCCAATCTTAAATAGAGTCCACTAAAAAAATCATATAAAATATTACTGAAATCGCATAAGATTCAGTTATATAAATTGAATTAATGATAGCATATAGAATCATTATTCCAAATAATTAGTTCCTCTAAAAGTAATAAATCTATAATTCTTATTCAAAATATTATGCTATTTTTGAATAATAATTCCTTTATGCACCTGGTTGGGCAGATTAAGTAGCAAGATTCCTGGTTGAGAAACAATAACAGATGTTGGGTTGTGGTTTCTACTAAATAAATAATTAACAATAAAAAGCTTATAGGATACGAGGATTGATGAAAGCCAATTGTAAACAATTAAATAATTAACGATAGAAAGCTTATAGGATCGAGTAGGAGTCCATGTTTAATTAATTGTTTGGTATTTTAGTATTGTAAGACTACCTGTTAAATATTCCTAACCACTTGATAAAAGTGAAACACTTTGTGTAAATCACCCCATCTCATTCACACTTTTATAATTAGTATAGAAGTATAGATTATGTGAAACTCAAAAGCAACACCTAATTTTGGATGGAGGAAGTGATATATGTAGTGAATGTCTTTCACTCTTGCTTATTTTCAATGTTAGAAGAAGTGCTAGGCAAGAGGCAGATGGTAGGTTAGTGCTTAGCGGTTAGGGGCTAGGCAGTCAGATATTTACTAATTTTTTTTTTAAATATAATAAAGGAATCGAAATTTTACTTCTTTTAAAAACTCTTTACAGTTTGTTAATGGAACATAGACAATTAATTTTCAAACTATAAACAAGTTTGCTAATGGAACATTCTCCATAATATAAACATAGACACTTATTTTTCAAGGTAAAAACAAGTGAAAACCCTCGCCCATGCTGCATAGTGGCCACCTTGTGCCACTAGGGGGCCGCCTAAGCGACTTTGTGGGCCGTAGATTGCAAAGGCAGAGGTTATCAAAACATTGTTATTTTCAATATAAATGGGCTTGATCCCCTGCAGCAAATATATGTATATGCATAATTTACATTTTAGAACTCTAGCTTGAATATTTCTTCTTTTGGTAATTTTGCCATATGCATAATTTACATTTTAGAACTCTGGCTTGACTGCGGCCTCCTTTTGGTTATTTTGCCATATGCCATGATGGTGGTGATTGTATTATATTGATATTTTCAGTAGGATAATATTGTTTTATTCTTTCTTTCATAATGCTCATGGATTTTGATGTTTTCTCTTCAAAGATGGATGGAGAATCCATTGATAGAGTTTTGAGCTCAAACCAGGCGAATGTGAATACTGTGGTTTTGTTTTATGCTTCTTGGTGCCCTTTCTCAAGTGAAATCCGCTCCCAGTTTGCTGTGCTCAGTTCCATGTTTCCTCAAATCAAGCATTTGATGGTTGAACAGTCTTCAGCATTCCCAAGGTCGCCTTCTTTCTTTGTTTCTTCACTTCATTTAATTAATGTCTACACGTAAAATGTTGCAAGTTTCGGTTTAGAGACTTGGTAGATCAAGTAACATTTATGATCTTCCCTCACGTATTTTAGTTATGTTAGGAACTATCACTCCCAAAAGCTTAAGCTATTAGGAGAAGGAACCGTAATGAATATCATGCTTAACACCCTCCCTCACGTGCGACCCCATACTCCCATGTGGAGAGCAGACAAATTTCGAATTTCGAATTTCAGATTAACAAATGGGGAATGGAGGTACCAAGGCTTGAACCTTGGACCTCCCAGAAAACCAACCTCTGATACCATGTTGGGAACCATCTCTCCCAAAAGCTTAAGCTATTAGGAGAAGGAATGGTAATGAATATCATGCTTAACAAGTCAAAGACAAAAGAAGGATAGTTACAATGACCTCCCTAAGTTTTGGGGACTTAAACTAATTTGTGACCTCCAATTTTGAATTTTATTAACAGGTATATGAATACTTCATTATATATTGAGATTGACCTTCATGTGTTGGAATTTCAGAATTTGATTGAAAAAAAATGAAAAACAATTGGAAAGTTTTGAATAGATGGGAGGTCACTGTAATTGTACACTGGTCTGAGGATGAGGTAGTGTGTAATAAATCAAAAACAAAGGGGAGGTCACCATAATATTAAAAAAAGTGGATGAAGGTTATGTCTCAATCCCTGCCCGAAGCAAGGTAGGAAAATACACTAATGCTTATGCCTTGAGGCAATCAAGGCATACGCATCTTGTGCAATGTCATTTTAACTACTTAAATCTAATATACATATACAATGCCCTTCTCTTAAGGACCAACCATTTTGAGGGTGTAAACGGATGATTTTTTTTATAAAACTTGGTGAAGATCATCTCCACCAAATTTCATCAAGAAATTCAAAAGAGAAGTGGGTAAAACAAACATCTAAAATTTTGACGGCTAGAAATGCGCATATATATATATATATATATTCTTTAGTTAACCCACTTCTTGGTTGAAAAAAATTTCAATGGCTAGAAATGCGCATATATATATATGTATATATCTATTCTTTAGCTAACCAATTCCTGGTTGAAAAAGTTTGAACGGCCAGAAATGCGTATATATATATATTCTTTAGTTAACCAGCTTCCTGGTTGACTTTTTTGATGAAATTTGGTGGAAATGATCTAGTAAGAATGGAGATGATCTTCACCAAGTTTCATAAAAAATTTCATCCGATTACCCCCTCAACATGGTTGGTCTGTTTTTAAGGACCAAAACGTTGGTCCTTAAGAGAAGAGGACTGTATACGTATATAAAAGATCAATTTTTGACGAAACTCTAACACAACTGCTTCTATAGTAGCAAATATGTTAACTTTTTTCTAGTCTTTGTACTTGGGCCTTTTACTTCGCACCCTATTTTTTTTTATGTGTAATTAGACTTCTCCCCTCTGTTTTCGTAATATTCTGAGTTTGCTCCCTACGTGTGGGGAATCTCAAAGTATTACATGATGTCTAATTTTTCTATCGTAATCCTTTGACTAAACCCCCTCCCACCCCCTGTTTTAACGTAGTTCTTTGAGATCACCTCGCATGTATGGGGCAAAGTTTAATGATTATAAAGTAGGGGTTAAGTCTAATTTCACATTTAAAAAGGGTGTCAAAGTCAAAGAAGCCCTTAAACTTTTACTGATTTGCCTTAATTGATCCCCACAAAGAAAGAAGAAAATGGAATCCCCCTACAAGCCAGTGAGTGGAGATGGGTCGTCTATGATGATCTTTTTGCGGTGGTTGTAAAAAACCTATATTTTTACCTTGTTTATTTAATGTCTGCAGCATTTTCTCAAGATATGGAATTCACAGCGTGCCCTCAATATTGATGGTGAATCGAAGTGGAAGAGTTCGGTATCATGGTCCTAAAGATCTATCCTCCTTTGTGGACTTCTATAAGAGAACTACAGGTACCGTTTCATAAATTATATGTGTCCAATTAATGTTTGATAAACCTCCGTAAGTGTCATTAGGAGAGATCAGAGGCTGAGAAGTCAGGGGCATGGATGTAGTTTTTCTTTGGACGGTTTGTCAGGCAGATAATCTCTTCTCATCTAGCATCATGCGTATATACCTCCAAATCTGTTTTTATATAAACAAATGAGTGTTCGTAGTTTTTGAAAGGGTTGTATTGCATATCTATTAGGAGTGGCACGATTTGATTACTGTTCCAGGGGATACTATTTATGGTGAGGCGTGCTAACGTATTGGATTTGGATCATTTCAAGGTTGATCTTATTCCATTTATTAAGAATATTAGGCCTCGCAAATGGGCGTGTTCAGCAGTGTTTGAGCGGGCCAAAGAGGGCATTGGGCTTATTCTTGGCCTGTTCTTAACCGCGTTAGGTAGTGGGCGGGTCTGACCCATGCCGGGCCAGTCTAAAACTAATTCTGCCTAAATTCTTCCAAAGTTGTTGCTAGAAACAGTAATTTGTGGAAATGAGAAATAGTTAAAAACAAAGAAAAATGTAGTGTGCCCTAAGCTCATATTCAAGACCTCACAAACGGAAATATTAAAGTTCTGCAGGAGTATCGGTGCCTGAAATTAATGCTTGTTGGGATCTCGTTCTTTCTATTTATGAGTTCTTAGTTATGTACCCTTAGGGCAAAGTTAACATGATCCTAAATCGAACTTTATTTTTTGGCAACAAGTTTAATTTTTCATTGGGATGCTGAAATCAACTCAGTAGCAGTACCTTTTGTAATTGTAGCTCCTTGGTCAAATGTCACCTCACAAGTAACTGCTATATGTTGTATCTATATCTACACCTGAACGCTGGAAACAAGGCGGCCTGTGAAGGAGCAGGTGGCTTCATCCCTGATTCCCTGGCGTAAAGAAAATTATTGGGTCTGTTTATACCCAGTCCTTGTAAAAGCATTAAATATATATATATATAAATATGTAAATTATTTATAAAACTGTGAATATAATAACAATCAAATTAATGCTAAAGTTAAAAATTAATTATAAGAAAATTTCGTCCTTTTATTTTCAAAAAGGAGAAAAAGAAGGATTTGATCCATAGTTTTCGTAATCAGTGTCTTGATGACCAGGAGATGAGTATATTATAATTTCAATAGAGTATGAAGGGAACAAAGTAAGAAAGACAGGAAGGAAAAGAGAACTGCTGAACAAGTATGGCCGAGGAGAGGACAGTTCATGATGTCAATAAAGACAGAATCAGTGAGCTGCCTGGAGACTTAAAAGACTATTTTAGAATGAATGAGCACTTGGGAGTTGGGACGCAGTAAGAACTAGTATATTGTCAAAGAATTGAAGGTACATCTGGGCTACTCCCCAACTTGTGCTCGACAAGCCATTCTTCGAAGGGATAACCCCAAACATAAGAAACAACCAATCCTAATTTGTGAGAACAATTGATAAGAACCTTCTACTTCACAATAGGCTCATTCAGAAATTTAATCTCCATATTCCATTCAGTCAAAGCCCCGATATGGATATCTGGATACTAATCCTGTCAAGGAAAGGTATAAAGGAACTCACCCTTGATAATGCATATGTTCAGCCCTACAAATTCCCTACTTGTATTTTTCTTGCACGGAGTTCACTTATTTAAAGTTCTGAAACTGTATAATATTGAACCTGCCACTTGAATTTCGTGCATTATGTTATCTTAACAAACTTTTTTCTGGAAAGAATTTCAATCTCTACCAACATTGGATCACTAATCTCAAAATTCTCCCACCAGAACTCAATATTTTTACCATGGTTAACAGTCATGAATTATCATGGCAATGCTTTAAAAACAACTCGAGCCCAGCAGTGTTATATGTTGTACTGTGGAAAGAAGTTAAGAATGTGGATGAGCAAGGGAAACACTTCAATTTGATGACCCTTCTTGTCGGTTTGCCTAAGCTTATCAAGCTTTGGTTGGATGGTTTTTCCCTTAAGTTTTTGAGTGCAGGTATTGCTTCAGGTCTGCCAAATTTATACCTAACTTGTGGAATCTTGTAATAAATGCTTCCATAGAAGCAAACGTAGCCATGGAACAAGTTGTGAATTACATGGACACACAAGGTAATAATTCGGACATGGGACTAAACCAACTTCAAACAGCAAGACTACGCTATTTTAGTGGATTGAAAGCTGAAATGCTTATTGCAAAGCTCCTACTTTGTCATTCTCCGTCACTTGAACGAAGGGTGATAGAGAACGAGTGGAATTGATGCCAATAAGGTGTTGAGGATTTCAATGGAACTGATGCGGTTCTATTGAGCATCAACAAAAGGAGAAATGATATACTTACCTTAAAGAAAAATCTTTATCATCCAACACAATTGGGTTTTATAATTAGTGATCAATCTCCTCAACTCTTTTATCACTTTGTTATTTGATCATTTGATGTGTTATTATTGCACTACAGAAGTTAAATTAGTTGTACTGGTGATCTCACATAACGTTTGTGCCTAGTTTTAAAATTGTCGCGTGGCCATTAAACTTGTTAATTAGCTGGTCTGAACTTTGAAGCAACTGATCCTTCACTCTTCTTTTTTTTATTGATCACCCCACGTTCATAATTCCCAAAAAAAATTATTGAGATGATTATATAAAATTGAAGTATACAATATTTTTTATTGTATTTATTCTGATCGAATTCCCTATGGATCGGATTGGTACCAATCCATTTTCAATTTGTTTATTAATCCGATAGTGGGTATCGACTTAAAGAAAATGTTATCCATATGCGAACAAACGGATGGGAAAAGATCCAATCCATTGGCGGTATTTGAAATTGTGGTTTTATTTGACACTCATCTCGTTTTCCCTTTCCTCTTTTTGTAGGGCTTGATCCAGAAGTTGATTTGACTGAAAATCAACTCAGCTATTCAAAGACCGATGATCAAAGAATTAGTCAACCCTGGAACAAGGCCACCTCGATGAAGGAGTTATTCATAAAGGAACCTTATCTACTGCTCTCTTTCATGTTCCTCTTCTTGAAGGCATGCTTATATTCCTTCCCGGGAATAATATCTCAATTAATGGCATTATGGTTTGCATACATTCCCCATCTGAATTTGGAGATATTCGGAGAGTCGAGGCAGCTTTTGGGGCGGGCCTTACATATGATCGACGTGAAGAGGGTTTGGAGCAAACTGAAGCTATGCAAAAGCCGGAACTTCCATAAAGGGGCTTTCAGTGCTAGGGTTTGGGCATCCTCGCTGGCGTCTGTCTCCTTGGGTGAGAGGAGAGCGTCTCCCTCGGGTGACTTGTAATTTTCTGTGACTGAGTTTGGAACTCTGAGTCGAGCACGAGAAAGCATGTTGTTCAACTATTCAATCGTGATCTGAGGAACACACTACCACCCCTTATGTATTTGTATCCTTTTTTATGTTTTTTTTTTCTTTAGTTTTTTATATATATAAATATAATTTTACCTTCTGTGCTGAAATGTTGTTGATGTTGAAGAACAGAAGAAAAGTTGCTTTGATTTTGGGTGGAAATGTGGAAGGAAGAAAGCAAATCATGTAAATTTGAAAGCATTTTATGTCTTTCTGTATATTATATGTAGCAATGTTGTTGAGGTATATTTCAAACTTACCATTGTAGTGTTTATTTATCAAAGGTTAGTGTAGCCTCTCTTTCTCTTTCTATATAGTATTGCGCTAAAGATCACAGTTATCTCTTTGAGAAAAAGTGAGGACCGTTTATCAAGGAGTAAACAGGTCTCTGCCAAAATTCAAAAAAAAGATTTTATTTAGTAGTCTGCAAGACCATTATCTAAAATTTTATTGGCTGAAAATTGACGTACGTATCAATTTTTTTCACTACTCATGCCCAAATTGGATTTTTCAGTGATGTGGCGGAGATGATTTTTACTCATCATAAATTTATCTTTTACCAAGTTTCATGGAAAGATTAATCCGTTTAACAGCAGGCATCTGTGTATATATCACATATATTGGACACCATGATCAGTGCGATTTTTGAGCCTTCAAGTAGATGATCTCTCTCAAAATCTATACTTGCATGTATATAGACTTCATAATATTTTGAGTGATGTATATGTAAAACTACCGGTTTATATTTGATGCATATAAAACTATAGATTTACGTTTAAATAATAGCATGAAAACTGAATTAGTAAATTGTTAGTACCCTTTCTTCCCTTTTTAAATGACTAGATAAAAAGCACACATAATGCGTGTGCATATTTAATTTTTATGCATGTGTAAAAATAGAAAGTAGCCTAATAGTTATGATCATTTGTAGTAATAAAGAAGTTAAGGGTATCTTGCTAAGAACATTTTTAACTGTTGTGTAATTTTTTTGAATAAATTCTATGTGTCAAGATAACTTTTTCACAAAACTTGTATCAATAAAAGAATATGCTCAAATGGTATTTTTTTGAACTTTTGTGTAAATTTTGAAAGAATCAATAAGATAGCAATGCCTGTTGGATTTCATTTTATGCAATTTTTAATTTTTTTTTTAAATTTTGGTATATATAATAATATTATAATAACAATGGATCTTGATTTATTGGTTTTCATAAGTAGATTTTAAATATATAATTTTTATTAAAATACATATTTTGTATTGAAAATTGTTACATTTTTAAGTTTTATAGAAATTTTAGGAAAGAAAAAGGTGAGGAAGTGGTGTAAACTTGGGTGTATTCTACACATTCATTATACAAAAAAGTTAAATTTAAAAGAGTGCTTGAGTCCTAAAATTGTACAAGTTCTATTTATTTTACACAAAACCTAAATATACAATACTATTAGAGATACTATAATAATCAGATATTTATATGTAAACCAGTGATAACTTGTATCAAAAGCACTATAGATTTACTATACACCTTATACCTCATTCTCTCAATGAAAAAAAAAAATAATAATAAAAATAAACCATTGAAGTTTGGGGTCCATTGTATGTTTGACTCTGATGTTTTACTTTAAACAATCTTGAGCTTAAGGTAATTTTTTTGTTGCAATGTTGACTACCTTTTTCTAGTGCAATCCATAAAAACGGACGGAAATATGACGTGGCTTCACTTCTCTACTCTATTGTGCCTTCACTCATACCCAACAACCGAGTCAAGCCAAGAACAAGACCAAAACACACCAAACCCAATAGAATCCATTGGGGAATCTTTACCCACCATCAAAACTCGGCTCAAGAAACTCAATTCCACCTCAAAATCATCGAATTCAACAAAACCCATTTCAAATCTCACCAAGAAATAGACTTAGTAAAACAACACTCAATACGATAACACAGTTAAATTGACGAAATTATAAGTTAATAGGTGAAACTTTAATAGTTTTGTCTCGTATTAGTGTTGATCAGATAAAATACGATAAGTTTATGGGTTGAATCAGTTAATATTTGTAAACACGATAATACTCGTTATATAATATTTTACAACTATGTATATTATTAATGTAGATGTATATAATTTGTATAATAACTGATAACAATTAGGCCTGTCAACAGATTGTATCAGGGTGAATCCAAATTAAGAAAAAGTTATTGAATACAAATCGAATCATATATGGATCAAACAAACATTGATCCATATTTAAATTTGTTCAAATCAAATTATATCATCTGACTAAAATTTTAACTATGCAATAATTAGTTTGTAAATAAAAAAGATTGAAACTATCAGTCAAATTTCTTCTTTTCTTGTAAAAAGAAACTTATTAGCGTAATATTTATTATCAAAAAAAAAGTGTAATAATAAAAATGTGGTAAATATAAATAACGATAAATTTAAGCATATAAGTGTGCCATAGATCGGATTGGATTGCAAACTGTGGGGATTTTGTAAAATTAAACATGCTAGGATCCTTATTTGTAGGAATAGGCATAAAAAAATTTACTCATTCAATCACACATGAATACATGGGAAAAGAAATTTGATATTCAAACTTTTGTGGATCATGTACATAATCCATATGAGGAGACTAGGGTTTGACAGCACTAAATTGCTATTATGCCAGATTTGTCCAAATCCCGTTGGGATGCAGAAATTGATACTTTTCACCATTGAAACAAATTCTGATCGTCCTGAATTAGTCGATCTAATGGTGCGATCAAAAGTTATAACTAATTTATGACTAGATTATCGAAAACCTCAAGATCTCCTAATGTATGATCTAAGCTTTGAAGAGAATCTTGTGGGTGGGCACAATGGATCAAGGAAGAGGAAGAAGAATGCCTCATTCTCTATCATCCTCTCCATATCTTGTCTGATCTATAATACCCTGTATTCCATTTTTTTGTTAACCCTCCTCTTAGGCTTAATTAAGGCTTAATCTCCATTAAAGCAGTGAATTTTGGTTCTGGACCCTTTTTAGTTGCTTCAACATTTCTAACACATCATACTAGGCATATTATGTTTGCGGGAAAAATTATTTCGCAAAGCGGGTGGTCCGATTTGAAATTGAGAAGTTAATCATGTGTTTTGGTTTTACGTGATTTATTAGGAGCCATAACTTATTTGTTTCTTATCTGATTAAGTAGCCATCAGCACCAAAAGTTCCGTTCTTGTTCTCTTCTTCAAGTTTTGTGTTTGGCCTAAGTTGAGATTTGGACATTTCGGGGCCCATTTTGGGCTTCGAAAGTGAGATGACGGAGTAACAACTACCATGATCGATCTTGGTCCTCCAGTGGACAATTTTTTTTGTCCTAGATCGATCATGATTTTTACAATAAGATTAGGGGTTATTCATGTAAATATAGGGTTTGTGATGTGTGCATGGGTTTAGGTATTGATTTCCTTAAATTGATGATTGATCATTGTTGTTCATGTTATTAATAAGCTATTAGAACATTCACCTCACTTTATGCATATAAATTTGGATTTTTGAACAAAACCCTAATTATATGACTATGAACTATATTTTCTGAGATAACTTATATAATGAACATATTGGTATAATCTCCTCTCATAAATGATTGGTAATAGCTGTTGTAGGTCGGAAAACAACCCTAGGAGGGGGGGGGGTGAATAGGGTTTTAAAATCTTAATGCGGAATTAAAATATTTTCTAAATATGTTTAAGCAAAATAAATATATCAAGAAAATAATCAATACAAGCAATCAATCAAACAAACTCAAGATCAAACAATGAATAATAACAAGTAAATAAATAGCTTGAGTTAGAAAGATTAAACCGATTTGAAGTCCAAGACTTTTTGTCCTCACGATTTTGGTTTCCTAAACCATAGTCCACGCTCGGTTAGTTCCCCGAGAAGTTCCACTAATACCGTTTTTCTTTTGGGAGAAAAACAAACCACTACAAGTGTATCCTCTCACACATTCTACAAGTATTGCTTTACCACAATACTCACACAAGATAAAACTCTTGCTAGACTATGAGATTTGCCTCTCACAATCACTCAAGTGTAATTGTCTCACAACACTCTACAATAATTTACCTTCTTGCTCACTAATGATATTTACCTCTCATAAAAGAATATTACAAAGTATTTGGTGATTCAAACCTATGACTAACAACTCTCAAGTGTTTGATAGATTACAATTGAAGCTCAAACTAGAATTATCTTGTTTGATCAATTAGATAGCTCAAATAATGAATGATTGATCAAAATGATTCTTGAATCTTTGAATGAAGAAAATAGATGAAGAATAGAGTATAGGAATGATTCAAGGGGTTCAAAATTTGTCTTAGATAGTGTATATATAGTCGAAAAAGTGATATAGCTGTTTTAGAGGTTTGGTAGAAGTTTGGCACCAAAAATGGTAAAAAGTTAGAAATTCAACGGCTATATTCTGGGCCATCAGTCGACTGAGCACAAGCCATCAGTCGACTGATGAATCTGACTGTCCATCAGGCCAAACAGCAAAAAATCCCAATTTTTTTACATTTTTGCAAATTAGCTCAAAAATCAATTCTAGTGCTTTGGGGACTTCAAAAATAAGTTCCTAAGACACCTATTTTCAGAAAAACTCAAAATATGATCATTTGAATTTAATATGAATTTATTTCAAAACCAATTTTTGCAAGAATGATGTTTTTAAAGAAATTTTGATTCGAACTGATTTTGATCAATGTATGAATGTTATATAAATGTATATGAGCTATAATAATCATCAAATATGAAACTTTACAAATGATCCTAAGCACTCACTCAAATGTCGAATAAACGAGTCTTTGAATGCTTCGATTTGTTTCTTCAATTTGATCTTCACTTGAAGCTTTAGCCTTGAAATTTTTGCAAGTGATCCTTGATCTTGTGATCTTCATGAATTGCATTGTGATGGGATTGATCTTATTTGACTTCTCCAATGCTTTGTTGACTTGATCGGATATTGATTGAATGATCCTTGTCATGCTTCCTTTGAGCAATCATGCTATTCTTGATTTTCCAAATAAGAAAGCTATAATCTTAAATCAAGAAACATGTTAAATTACACATGATTAAATTATTGTTATTATCAAAATAAGATTAAGACCTACAAGGTCAACAATCTCCCCCTTTTTGATGATGACAATAAATTAATATGTGTTTTCAATAACAAGCATAAATAGCATATGAATAAATGATATATGCTCCCTCTCAATTTATGCATAGATAAAATAAATGATTATTAAAGGCATTTCAAATATTTGAGATAGTTTTAAAACCAATAAAATATTTTTGATCTCAAATAAAGTTTTCAAAAGAAAACAAGTATCAATGTTAAAGACATAAAGCAATAAAAGTCTTACCAACATTGATCACACACATTTTCTTCCCCTATGGCAACATCAAAAAGGGATCAAGGCCACGGAGAAAAAATGGTAGCCTCTATATGAACTTCGTCTATGAGGCCAAGATGTGTATGCCTCTCCATCTTTTGTCATAAGGTAAAGGTGTGTCATCTCCTCATCATTCGATTCGATATCAGATTCGTCTTCTTCCGATTCGCTTGAATGTTTTTTAAGAGCATGCTTCAATCTTTTGTATAGCTCTTCCCTCTTTGCTTTCTTCTCTCTTTTCTCTTTTTTTCTAACTGGACAATTTGACTTGTAGTGTCTCGGTTTTTGACAATGGAAACACTTTATTTCCTCATTATCAACTTTTGGATGAGTTGATTTATCATGGAAGTTCTTTGAGGATGAGGGATAGTTGTTGATCTTCCCTTGAGAATACTTCTTCTTTGCTAGGAATTTCTCAAATTTCCTAGAGAGAAGTGCCATGTCTCCATCTCCTTTTGTTCCTTTTCCTTCATTTGGTTTTAAAGAAAATATTGTCAGTGGATTTGCTTTCTCTCATCCTTCTTCTCTTTGCAATTCCTTCTCATGGGTTTTAAAAGAACCCAATAGCTCATCCATGCTAAGAGTTTTGAGGTTCTTAGCTTCTTGAATTGCCATCACCTTAAGCCTCCACATCTTTGGAAGAATCCTAAGCATTTTTCTAATCTTCTTTTCATTAGAGTAAACCTTGCCAATAAGGTCCAAAGCGTTAGTGAAAATAGAAAATCGACTATACATGGAAGCAAGTGATTCGTTAGGCTCCATTTTAAACAATTCATAATCATGGACAAGTATATTTATATTGTCCTCCTTGACTTGAGAAGTTCCCTCATGGGCAACCTCAAGCTTGTCCCAAATCTCTTTTGCGGTTTTGCAACTAGAGATTTTATTGTATTCATCTACAGACAATGCACAATGTAATGAATTTAAAGCTTTAGCATTGAATTGAATTTTTCTAATATCATGCTCATTGTATTCGGATAAAGACTTGGGAATAACATTTTCCCTTTCGTTGGTTTTTGTAATCTCATAAGGTTCAACAAGTGTAATCTTCCATTGTTCAAAATCATTAGCTTGTAAAAATGTACACATTCTATTTTTCCAATAGCTATAGTTTTTGCCATCAAAAAATGGTGGCCTATAAATAGAAGTACCTTCAGTGTAACATCCCATGTTTTAATTACATTTGATTTAGTTCATTTTTTTTTTAGTTTAACACTCAAATCCTTATTATTTTAAGCTCGAACACTTTCTTAAAATTTTTGGGAGATCTAAAAATTTACTTCGTCGCTTCTATAGTGTCCTATTATATATTTAAGAATATTCTGGAAAGTTTCGTCACTATCGGAATTGAAACGAGTATTAATGTGGCAATTTTTATCGAACCCAAAATTTTTGGTTATCGGTTGATTTTCGGTCAACTTTAGTCATTCATAACTTCTTCAATTTTTATCCAAATCCTACTCCGTGAACTACTGTAGTTTCATCATATTCCCCCCTACAACTTTCGTGTTTTGACCAAAATCTAATTCACCCTCCTTGTTGGCCAAAACTGAGCTCGAAGTCAGGCGATTGACAAAAAAAAAAAACTGCACTATCAGATTTCTGTAGCATTTCGGCACAGCGCTGACTTTGATCAAATTCTGGTATTTATGTGTCCAGAATTTGGTGAAACGTCCTTCAGTAAAGTTGTAGAACTTTGAATTACCTTTCCGTTGATATAAAGATCATCCCGATCGGAGTTCCGAGTAAGGAGTTACGACGAAATTACTAGCAGTAACCCCATAGCCTCGTTTTTAACGCCCAGTTTTCGTTTTTAATCTTTTTAAACCCATTTCTCCACCATTGCAGCTCAGTTTCGAGGGTGAGAGACCTCAGGTCTTTTCTAGAGAGAGAGAGAGGGTGATTCTTGGTGGATTATTGGAGATCTATAGCTTAAAACTCAAGCTTCTCATCCGAAAGTGCAGAATCTTCATCTTCTTCGCGCTCTTATCTCATTTCCAGGCTTGCATGTGCGTAGTGGAGGGTCTCTAGAGCTCAGCTAGGCCATAAAGCTCTGTCCTTCTAGTTATTCAGGTGGGAACTTCCCCTTCATCTTTTATTTCTTGGATGTATGGATTGTTAGAATGATAGTTAGCCATTTCGGTACCAAGAACACCCCTTTTTCTCTGCATGTGTTAGAATAAACTGATTTTATTTAGATCTGAGCTTACATATGAACTTTTATAATGCTATTAGTGCTGTGTATGAAGGTGAATCATCATGCATGTTTATATTTTCGGGTAAATCATGGAATTTATAACCGAAATGGCTAGAAATTAAGCCTTGTATGTCTAAAAATCTCCAAACTCCAAAGTTTGATCAAATTTCCAGAATTTAAAATGATTTTATATGTGTTATAAAATCTTCCATTGGACATACATGGGTGGTTCTATGTCACTCTAATGAGACCATCACTTTGAACTCATACTATGCCTAACTAGTTGTGAAAAATGAGATTTTCCTTGCATAGAATGGGTATGTTGTATGGTATAATTGTACTTTAGTATTAAAATTCAATATTTTCCAGAAATATGATGAAGAAATGTTGGACTTTAAATATGAGATTTTAGCTTATACCAAGATTTGTTAATAGTTATACGTAGCTACGGTAACTAAATATGCGAGATCATAATTGTAATACTGTAATTCTATTTTCTCATAAATTTTATGATAAGCTTGGAACTATCTTTGATAACACTTGTGTTGCGCGTATATTATTGAGATTGTTGGAACCGGATCGGCACCGGTATAGAAATGCCTGAGTTATGATATTGCACAGACCCATGGGCAAGATGGGGTGCCGTTAAACCTGGTTACTAGTGCACAGGCCCACGGTTTGAGGTGGGGTGCGTATGTGAGTATGTATTCCGTCTAGTACCGGTATTAAGTCGAGGAGGAGGAGGAGGTGGATGGACGTGTGTGCTATGATTGAGAGTGTGACGTATCGATCATAATTGGATTATAATGGTTTACGAAAAATTGGCTTTCTTAATAAATTGATGACTACTGGGTAACATTATTAGCAGGCAATAATTGTATAATTTTTTATATATATAAATAATTAGTAGTACGATCTTGCATTTCATTTTCCCTTTCCCGTTAGTTCCCACTGGGCCAGTTGTGGCTCATTCCCTCATTTATCTTTCAGGTACACTTCGTGTTTCGGGTAGAGGTCGTGGCTCAGGTTCGAGTGCTTCTTAGAGTCGCCTCTGATGTTTTTTTTATGGATTTAGTTGTTATTTTAGTTATGTTGTGAGTTTGTAGTATTTTTAATATTTAGTTTGGGAACCTTGTATCATCTTTGGAAGTATGTATTATTATTGTGGAACTTGGTTGTATTTCATTCCTAGTCGTGGATGATTATGTTGGAATCATTGTATTAGGCCTCTTTCGTAACTTGGATTTCGGTTCGTAGTTGAACCTTGTTATGTATTTTGCCTGTTGGATTACTAAGGTTTGATTTTTATCAGACGGTGTTGTATTCCATACCCTTCTGTTGTTATGGTTTATTGAACAGGGTGGATTTCCTTGTATTTATGGATACTTCATGCCGAAATTTTGTTAGATTTTCCTTACTTTTCTGCTGTTAATTTTATACAGCATCCGTTAACACCTGCTTATTTAGGCGGGTTGTTACATTCAGAAAGGCCGGTTCCTTGATAATAAGACATGATCAAGGACTCTAAGATTGTGAAATCAAAAACAAGAGTACACCCTCTGATACCAATTTTTGGTCGGATAAAAACCATAGAAGGGGAGTGAATAGGGTTTTAAAATCTTAATGCGGAATTAAAATCTTTTTTAAATATGTTTAAGCAAAACAAATATATCAAGAAAATAATCAATACAAGCAATCGATCAAAAAAATTCAAGATCAAACAATGAATAATAGCAAGTAAATAAATAGCTTGAGTTAGAAAGATTAAACTGATTTGAAGTCCAAGACTTTTTGTCCTCACGGTTTTGGTTTCCTAAACCATAGTCTGCGCTCGGTTAGTTCCCCGATAAGTTCCACTAATACCGTTTTTCTTCTGGGTGAAAAACAAACCACTACAAGTGTATCCTCTCACACACTCTACAAGTATTTCTTTACCACAATACTCACACAAGATAAACCTCTTGCTAGACTATGAGATTTACCTCTCACAATCACTCAAGTGTAATTGTCTCACAACACTCTACAAGAATTTACCTTCTTGCTCACTAGTGAGATTTACCTTTCACAAAAGAATATTACAAAGTATTTGGTGATTCACACCAATGAATAACAACTCTCAAGTGTTTGGTAGATTACAATTGAAGCTCACACTAGAGTTATCTTGTTTGATCAATTAGATAGCTCAAATAATGAATGATTAATCAAAATAATTCTTGAATCTTTGAATGATGAAAATAGATGAAGAATATAGTATAGGAATGATTCAAGGTGTTCAAAATGTGTCTTAGATAGTGTATATATAGTCCAAAAAGTGATATACCCGTTTTAGAGGTTTGATAGAAGTTTAGCACCAAAAATGGTAAAAAGTCAGAAATCCAACGGCTATATTCTGGGCCATCAATCGACTGAGCAAAGCTCCTTAGTCGACTGAGTGAGCCTTAGTCGACTGAGCACAAGCCATCAGTCGACTGATGGACCCGACTGTCCATCAGGCCAAAAGGCCAAAAATCCCAATTTTTTTTTACACTTTTGCAAATTAGCTCATAAATCAATTCTAGTGCTTTGGGGACTTCAAATAAGTTTCGAAGACGCCTATTTTTGGGAAAACTCAAAATATGATCATTTGAATTTAATATGAATTTATTTCAAAACTGGTTTTTGCAAGAATGATGTTTTTAAAGAAATTTTGATTCAAACTGATTTTGATTAATCTATGAATGCTATATCAATGTATATGAGCTATAATAATAATTAAATAAAAAACTTTACAAATGATCCTAATCACTCACTCAAATATCGAATAGACGAGTCTTTGAATGCTTCGATTTGTTTCTTCAATTTGATCTTCACTTGAAGCTTTAGCCTTGAAGCTTTTGCATGTGATCCTTGATCTTTTGATCTTCATGAATTGCATTGTGATGGGATTGATCTTATTTGACTTGTCCAATGCTTTGTTGACTTAATTGGATATTGATTGAATAATCCTTGTCATGCTTTATTTGAGCAATCATGCTTTTCTTGATTTTCTAAATAAGAAAGCTATAATCTTAAATCAAGAAATATGTTAAATTACACATGATTAAATTATTTTTATTATCAAAATAAGATTAAGACCTACAGGTCAACAGTTGTTAAAGGAGTAATTTGGTAATCACACAAGATATTCTACGTCTTTACATTGTTTTTTAAATTTTTACTGATAAACCCATATGAACAGATATAATGGCGAACGAATCTTACTATACACACATGTTATGATTAATTGGCGGATTTAACATACATTTTGATTATTGACGCGATCCCGGATCGTCTTTCCTAACCAGGCTAATGGATCCTCAACCCTTGAACTACGAATGTAGCAAGAACCTTGGAATACATCGAAAGATGGAAGGCGAAAAGCTCAACCCAACGTTTAAAGAAGCGCGAACCTTGGTATAATCGAAGACGCCATAATCAATTGGTGGAGAATTGATTGATAAGTCAAGAACAATTGAATTAATTCAATTCAACATGTTCAACATGTTCTTAGAGAACACAAAGAAAAAACTCTCAATTTAATTAATCATCAAAAAACTCTCTTTTAATAAAACAATAATGTGCATCATTTAAATAGGAGTAAACAAAGCTCTAATCCTAATTCAAAAAGGAAACTATTTCCTACTTAGAAAAGGAAAATAATAACACATAGAATATTCTTAACATAATAAGGAAATTAATAATAATAAAATAATAAGAAAACTTATTCAAAAAGGAAACTAGTAATTATAATTCCTAATTAAATAATGAGACTCAAGAAGCCATATTAATTTAAAAACAACTTAAATTAATATATTCTTGATTATTCCAATGGGCCACCTTGTCGTTCTAGCCTCTTAAACTTCCACGCCCAATCTTTAAGAATCCCATGGAATGCATAATCATCATTTAAGTTCTTGAATCAAGCATGTGAAATTTTATGAAATTCCTTTTGAATTTCCATGCACTATCCTTGTAATTCATCATGTGTGGATCATCATTTAGGCCGGATCATATCAATTATGATACTCCATATTATTGATATTTATGTTGTACTTAAGATATTATTGGCTACTAATGAAATTTGCTACTCTGTAACTATATTTTGGATTGACTATGAGGATGAACCAATTTGTGGAATCCATGCCGAGCTTAATTTTTAATATATATATATATATATATGCATATACCTAAAGAAATCACCTTATTGAGTTGCTATAAAACCCACCAAATTGGTGAACCCAGTTAACAAATTCTTGACTTGAGTTTAAAATGATGGACTTGGCGGAGTTGGCTTAACTACCACATTAACGTCAATGCGTGATATATGTATATAGAGACTGTATAAGTATATAAGCATCGCTTTTCATTACTCTTATACATGTTGGCTAGTTGATGGGTTTCGATATGAAATATTTTATTATCTCGGTTGGCACAATTTTTCATCAGTTGAGTTAATACACGGTTTGCCTAAATATGTTATTATGCTAATCCATGTTGGGTCCCAGGTTTTGGTCTTATAGAAGGGGCCGGGAAAGTGGGACTCAGTCTCTTGGGTGAAAGGCCTGAAATCGTGCACAGAAACTAATGTGAGGCTTTGCTGCCGCATAGGTGAAAGGCTATGAAATGCAGACCTGGTGTACATTTAGACAGTTGCGAATTATTGAGACAATTGTCTCAAATGAGATACTCTTCGATGATACAATTGTTAGTGCCAAGTTTTATTATCTAGCCAACGATTTGTACATATATACATGTTAGGCTTCACATTTGATGTGCTGAGCATGTACTAGCTTTCTTGTATTGTCAAATATAAAAATTTATTTTCATATATAATGGCACTTGTATGTAGTTTACTAATGGTATTTCCTTATAATAAAAACCTTATAGTTTCTACTGAGCCCGTGCTTGGCTCTCTTCCATTTTTCAAACCAGTTTTACAGGTTCATTATTGGGATGGCGCAAGTATGGAGTCTAGACACCTCTGATGACCTTTGATCGTCTGTGGATGACTTATGATATATGAAAGAGCAATTTTTCCGTTGCAAGAAAAACACTAATTCAAAAACCCTTATTTTACTACATTACATTAATAACGTAGATAGCAGAAGTAAGGGATCGAATCCACAAGGAATGACAGTCTAGAATTTTTATTAATCTAATTTACTTATTACAATAAGAAAAATAATATTACATCAAAAATTAAAATTGCAAACTAATCTAAAAAAAATAAAATAAAAACTATTTCCTAAGATAGATGGACGAAATTCCAAATCTTCCTATGCTTCGAATTGCATCTGCTACAGAGAACCCTCTACAGACTCGAAACGTGAAAATTTCTTCCCTTCCTAACCTTCACAATACAACTTCAATGGCGAGAATATTTGTTCTTCCAAAAACACAAATAACCCCATCACATAATATTGTACCACGAAAATCAAGGCTCGAAATCTCATTATGTTCTTTCATCGTAAAGATTTATTTGTTCTTCCAAAAACACAAACAACCTAAACGAGGTTTCACATAATAAAAATTAGGAGTTTCCAGAACTCTCACCATGTTTCTCTCAATGAAAGATACATCTGCTAAAATCGCAGACAATCCCTCAAAAAGAGTTGCACAATGGGAGTTGGGAGTTTTGGTTAAATTGAAGGATTGTTTTTTTTATGAAGAAGGATTCTATAAATAAGAAAAGAGTTTGAGTTTAATGAGAAAAAGAGTTGGAGTTTAATGAGGAAAATGTGAAAGGAGGTTGAATAAGGATTGGATTGTAGAGGAGTAAGGAGCAAGAAATTAAATAGAGGCTACACATTTTAATTTTCGTCATTGTGAACTGGCAGTAGGTTTTGGACTATATTCGGCAATGTAAACCTCTGAATTTGAGAAAACTGAAACACGAAAGTTATAGGTCTTCGAATCTTCTTTCCAACCATATAAAGAACGTAAAAATCCAAGTTCTGAGTGAAAAGATATGCTCAAAATACCGAACTACTGCATAACTTTCTCAAATACGATTCTTGTTTCGGAATTGCTTCGATTTGTTTCTTCTTGACTTTGATACTTTATTCACTCATTTCAACTCTTTTTTTGATCTTTTCTTCACTAACTCTATAATTATTACAATATACTAAAAATAAATAAAAAAATAATTTTTACTACCTAAAACGGGTAAACAAAGGCAAGCAGAAGGTCTAAAATACGCACAAAATCGTGCACAACAATACATGAACCATGTATATTCCCCTTACCATGCCATTTTATAACTAAACATGTATTTGATTTAATGTATAAGCTTTGTAAAACGTTTTAATTAAGATTGGGATCTCGTTGAAGGATTTGTATTAGATGGATATTTATGATTTTCATATGGTTGAGCATGTTAAAATATAGAGTCTAAATCTCTAGTTAAAAAAATACCTTCATTTCATTAATTACAGGTTGGATTGTTAACCTTACGAGCTCCACATGGCAATTTTTTTTTCAAATGAGACATTACATGTTATTTACTGATAACATCATTTTGGATGATGTACTTTAAACCCACCGTCATGTAGGACACCGTGATTAACCAAATTCCGGAGGTCAAAACCTCTTAACAAGATTTGGGACGTCACAAGTTAGTATTAGAGGTGTAGATTCGATTTTTCTTTGCAGGGTTCATGGGTAAATTCTAGTTTAGAGAGGTGAGCAATGGTGATATCCCTCCATGTTAGTATGTTTCTGTGTGATAGATGCCCCTACCATTAGGTTACTTGGAAATGGGAGGATTACTGAATGGAATGTTAGTTTGCAATCAGTTACATCCATTCTCAAACTATTATTCTAAATTTATTGTTGAACTATTTTGGTAACCATTCCAATCCTTGGCTCATATCTATCTCTTATGTAAATACCCATTTGTACTCGGGACTAGTTTTACTATTGTACTAGCAATAGACGACTGTTAGATTATACTATAGTCATCCACCGGTCAATGGTTAACTATTTTATAAATCATCGGTCTACTATCTCAAATGAGAGTTAAAATGTGGAACACCCATGGTGAGTGGCCATTAAAGTCTTATTCATTGTGTTCACCCCATTGCATCTTCTCTTCATCCTCATGAGGGTGAGCCTCATACATGGTTATTCTTGAGATCCTTAATATAGTTGTACCTGAGTACTCTATGTTGTAGTTATGAGGGAGATAGTTTGTGAATCTTTTTAGATGAGTAGGCTAGTTGTAAGCTTTAAGTTTTAGATTTCAGGGTAGGAGTGGACATGGACCTCCCCATTGGTCTTTGCATTCAGTGTATTTAAGGCCCACCTTATTTACAGGTGAAAATGATAAAACCCTTACTGAAACTTACTCGGTGTGTCACTCCTTAACGGTTCGTACATTCCTTTTATTCTTTCTTAAGGTGGAGAGTTGGCTACGAACTCTAGCTAGAATATGATTTTCTCTTTTTTGGGTTAAGAAAAATTTTCAAATAACACATGGTTAGTGACATGTCATGGAGCCACGTCCTGGACATAGGATTTCTTTGAGCCACTTGAATGGCAAGTTTGATTATTAAGGATGGTTGTCCGCTCGTATTGTCGCGTAGGGAACAAATCCCTTTTGAATCACTAGTGTGCGTGTTAGTCTGAACAATTGCGCAAGAGTATGGCAAGCTTTGTGGAAAATTGGCACATATGTAAGAGTGTTAGTTTGTTTAAGCCGTAGTTATGAAGTGGTTTTGACCTATTAGCAATTAGCTCAGTTAGATTTGGTTTTAAAATTCCCTTCTTGGTGATTGGCTAGTATGACTAAACTGATCTCAATGACGAATCTATGGTTGATCCTTAAAGTAGTGACTTAAATTAGCGTTTTAGAGAGTCGTTGTAATCCTTCTGCATGGACACCCTGTTAGGGTGGTATGTGATAGAAATTAACTTAGTTCCAGGATTGTTCAATATTGCATATAGACCGAACAAAAATTTATGTAAAACCCTAGTGCGAAATCGGTTTTTACCTTTGAGATCTCTCTTATTTAATCTCGTCTTAGCACGAACAGAAGTTAGTGTAGACTAATCGATAACACGGGCTCAATGGGACCTCACGATATTTTATTGTATTCCTTCTGCTGTGTACTCTTGTACAGAGTGTGGGCTACAGTATCACCAAGATTTTCTCCTTTTCTCTCATCGGCGCAAAACCTAAATTCGTGAGAATTCTTATGTTGGCTACGATGGGGACCCAAAGGAAAAATAAATGTTTGAGCTTACTATGGAAAGTTGGAATCCTAATTTCATTATGAATTAGTTCATTTCCATAAATTATAATTCACATCACTAAATAATTGTAATTGCACTCTCGTCTTTGTCTCAGAATTATATTTCGAACTCCTTGTTATTAAATGCTTATTATTCCCCTCATGTTAAGATTACAAATAATCGTCATTTAAATTAAATTACTAACAATTATATTTAAATGAATTCTTAATCCTTGAGCTTACCACTTAACTTATTTGACATTTTGGATTAACATAATCCACCTGTAGGGTTTAAGATGATCAAATAATTAATATTCATCATACATATAGTGTCATTATCCAATTCACAGAGCTTATTGATCCATAAATGAATTTCACTCTAAACGTGTCAAAACAACAAATGCTACATATATATGTCTATCAGTTATTTCAAGATTAAGAGTATAAGCAATCATAATAATTATGGGATTTAAATTGTTTTATATAGTTAGTATAAAAAAAATAATTAACCTAAATTGGTCATGTTCAACACACATAAAATATACTAAGTTGAAACTATACTGCTACTTATAATCAAGATAAACTACTAAAACTTATGCTACAATCATGCATACCGATGGGTGTCCAATTCCATGAAAGATTGTGAACCACAAAACTTATATTCTATAAGAACCGATGATATGATCCTCTGTGTGTAAGCTAATCTCTAAACACCAAATCATCTACTATATCGAATAGAAGATACACTTGTACAATATTTAAACAAATAATATGCAACAATTACCCATAAAGATTCTTATTAAAATAGCAAAATCGAGTGTATATAACATATCAAAACCAATAATAATAAAAAAAAAACTATGGCTTTTAGTATATCAATCTAAAAGTATGAAATTAGTAGAATAATAAGATCCCATTAGATTAAAGTTCTGTGTTGACACGCAATCCTTGAGTGTCGAGTATCTTTACTTTTCGGTCACGGAGACCGATATACAAACTGAACAGGATCCTTCAACCTTCCTTTAAGGACTAGGATGGAGACCAAGTCAGTACTCCAAATTTGAGACATTTGTTAGTATAAGTTCCTACTAATCCTTTAAGAAAGGGAGTTAATGTTGGAAAATGTCGGGTAATCAACAAATGCAAGAGATCAAGAAATCTCGCCATCTACTCTTACTGGTGTGGTGAATATTAGTTAGCATCCCTCAAATAAGGACAAGTCTTCTTGTCGATTTGTGGATTATTGGTCTAGTAAATAATTTTCCTCTAAAGCGGAACATGGTGTAAGGAAAGTAGGAAGATATTGTTGCTTGCAGTTGTTTAAATCGATATATCACCCGCTAAGCAGTTTGTGCAAACCACTACATTGTTTTCTAGTAGGGATCAACATCAAATTCGAGTGTGTGGTGATCTATACTCTCTAAGCTAAGAATTTGAGATCGAGGCCTTTTAGGAAGAGTGGAGTAGCATAAAGGTGCCTCCAAATATGTAAACTAACTTTACACTATGCATGTCATGGAAGTGTAGGATATTTCCTAACTCTTAGCCACCAATGGTTGGTTGACATGTGAGTCTTATGTGTAGCCCGAGTCTCCTACCTTGCCATTACCTGAGATGATGCATGGGGCAGTATTCTATTGAGTGAATAACCTAAGCACACAAGGTGGTGACGGATTATTTCAAACCGTAAATCTTAGGACCAACGGTGCTTCCCTTTTAAAGAAAGGAGATATCTAGGTACTTCTTCGAATAGCGTTACCCTTGGTGAGTTGGAATGTTGTGATATTCATTTAGAATTAACCTTATTCTCTATGTTTGATAACCAACTTGTGTTTATGCACAGAGGGCTTCATAACTTGGGTTGGGCCAAATGTATAAATCTTATGTGTTAGCCAATTTTTACACAAAAGTCTTGAAAAAAAAATGCTCCAATGGTACTTATGAAAACTCATGTAAAATTTGAAATAACCAAATAGATACCAACATATTTAGATGTCACTTATGCAATTTTTTCATTATTTTTCCTTGAATATTTCAATATATAAGCATATAATCAAATATATAATATCTTTTAAAATCTCTATTTTGTATTAAAAGTTATTATGCTATAAAGATATATTAAAAAATTGAAGAAAGAGAAAGTCTAACATGGTAGTGTAAGTGTAAGTGTATTTTACACATTAATTTTATATAAAACTTGATTTTAAAAGACTATTGGTGATGAAAACATTTACAACTCTGTAAATTTTATACAAAACAAAATTATAGAATACTATTGGAGATGCTCTAAATATACTTATACACGTAGGATCCAACTAAGTAGGACATATCATATAAGACACAACATATATATGATCCAACTTGAACTGCCAAATAAGCACTCTATTATGTTTTTATAACTGCGATTGAATTTTTTTTTGGGGGGGGGGGGGGGGGGTGGGGGGGGTGGGGGGGTGGGGGGGGGGTGTTCAACATTATAATACTAAATCAACTTCAGAGCCGAAATAAAAAAAAATGAAACATCAAAGTGAAAATTGCATGAGACCCCAAACTTTAGAGTTTTTTTCCCCGTCTCAATCCTTAAAGAAACATCTTTTTATCCGAGGTCTCTATATGACAATAAGGGTAAAATAGGAAGATCATCATAAATAATGTCATAACTGAATCTAACGACTTTCGGTATATATACATAATTTTTTTTTAAAGTAACATGAACACCTTGCTGAACCCTTTTTAAGTAGTTTTTGAAGGTACCCATATTGTTAAAGCAAATATCTCTTTGTCAGAGTATAATAATACTTTGAGAAGTTGTATTGTATATTTACTATGACAATAAATATAATTGCTTTGACAATAGTACCATTTTTTTAAATAAAAAGGGTCAATGTTTGGTTTAGAATTATGCTGGACATTTTTTTTATATATAAAGGTAGCTAGGGGAGAGGAGACGAATTGTTTTATGGGTGTGAGACAAGCATATATATACACACAAATTAGATTTCCGTGCACATTATATACGTGTGCTAATCCGATAATATATAATTTAAAGCAACAAATAAATAAATTAATAAGTAGCATAGCAATTGAAAGTCATATTACCCTCGCTGTTAGCAGTTTAAATGCGATTGCGTATTTTATAATGCAAATATTTTAATATGACAAGGATTCAATAATTACCAAAATAGCTTCTTGCATTTTACAATAGTATACGTGTGTGTACACAAATGAGAAAGTGTGTCAAAGATTCTATGGATTTCTTATACACGTTATACTTAATTTGTCTTGACCCTTAAATAGACATCTTTTATATGTCTCTCTAATTCTTAAGCCACTCTATGCATTATCTCAATACTTGAAAATGTATTTCTAATTTCAACCCTCCAATTTTTTATCCCTATATAATTTTCGGGGGTCAAACACTAAAAGTGTTAGATCAAAGGGTGGAAAAAAGGCAGACAATGCTACAAGTGCAATTAGTGGGGTCACATAAAGGGGTATTGTCCTTTGAATAAAGATGGTGACACCAATAAAGCAGCGATAACATATGCAAAGGAAGAAAATTTTGAAGATGTTCTCACAATTTTCAAAAGTGATTCTCTTTCTAAAAGTGGTAGGATATTATACTCGGCATCTTTGAGTCATATTTGCGTCAAGATAGAATATTTTGATTTGCTCAAAGAATGTGCAAATAATTCTTTGACATTGGCAAATGGTAATAAATGTACTTGACTCGGCGAAAACAACGCGAGTTATTACACCCAAGTGCAGGTGGTCGTCAAGTAATAAATATTTGGTAAATCAGATGTCAATCCACGGGGAGGAGGATAGTTCTTTGAGGTAGGAAGGTTTCTTTCAAAAAGGGAAATGGGAAAAAATAAAGAACATGTAATATAATTGAACTAAAGGATGGGAAAGAAAATTAAACCTAAGTGAGTAACTAATTAAACTATAACTAAAACAAACTTAAACCTAGGGTGCAAAAGTAAAGGAAAATCCACAAGCGACAATTATCTATTATAAGGCTTTCTAATAACATTATGGGAACATGCAAATTAACTAAAAATAAATAAATAAAATAAAATAACATACTAACTACCAAAAACAAAATATAAAATTAAGTTTAATCAAAGAAAAACAAACATTATGGATATCCGTGGCTAGCAAATACGAAACCAGTCCAACTGGGTAATCTAAATTGAAGTTTAAACGAGACTTGTCAGTAAAATTCAGTTCTTAGGCTCCCCTAACTATGGATTTAGCTGGCCATAATTAAAGAAGACATGAAAACATCTTAATAATAATGGAAAACATATATATAATATATAAAATAAGATTTTGAAAACTTTAGGCTTTGAAATTTCACAATTTAAATTTAAAACGAAGATTTTACGACTAAAATAGTGAACGAATTCAAAAACGAAAAAAACCAAACAAATTCGACCCAAACTCTAATAATTCTAGAAAATCAGAATATTAGTGTTCATGAAAGAATCATACATAAATAGCATAGAAAATAAACGATCTATTAGAATCTAAAACAAGAATCATGTATAAATCAACGTAAAATTGAAAAACCGATAAAACAGGCCTATAAACCCTAAGACCAGCCTCTAAAACGTGGGTATTCAAGTGATTTCTGAATATATATGATCTCAAACAAATAATTATTCAATATCAAAGAAAATAAACAATAAGAAATAATTAAATCGAAAGAAAATATAAACTTCTTTAAATTCTTTAATGTGGAGGTAGTGTTGTTCAATATCCGGTCCAAGTAGGAGTTGAATCATTCCATTTTTGAAGTGAAAAACTCTAGCATTAGGTAGAAAAACAATACAGGATGGATTGGCATTCCGTGTTTGCTGGAGTAGCTCACAAAGACTTCTATTTTGTTTCTCCATGATTGACTGGAAGCACATTCACTTCTTCTCATTCATTCTAGAAATCAAAATAATCTCGCTTACGAATGAAAGGAACTAGTCTCTTCGATGTGAAGGAAACTAGTAGAGGTGGAACTTGATGGATGGAATGGAAAAAGTATATTATGAATCCAAGGTCTCGCACACTTACTATACTAAAAACAGGAATTTGTCATGGTCAACGATCGTAACAAAACCCTCTTATCACTGTCATTGATCGTGGCAACTAGCACCGAGACAATTAAGTTTGCCATGGTTCAAAATCGTGAGAAGTCTGTGAGAAAAGCATGAAGTTGGTCCGTTACAATGAATATATTATTGCTACGGTCAATGACTGGGACAATTTATCATGGTCAACGACTGTGACTATTACATAATTTGCTACGGTCGACGACGTGGCAAAATATAAGGTTTGCTACGGTTATTGACTGTAGAAAGTCTAAAACATATATTGCTTTTGTCATAGTTATTTGTCATAGTTATTGACAGTGACAAATTATAAATTAAATTAAAAAATAAAAAAACTATATTTTTTTCCCTATTTAAAAGTAAATATAAAACATTGTATTTTGACATCAATCTTCAATCATATGCTAATAACACTAACAATCCACCAACATTAAAAACTAAATACAAATAATGAAACATAATTGTATCACATTACATAAAGTTAGCTAACACACATAACTAACAAAATGTGTTAAAATGAATAATGTCCAAACGATATATTACAAGTTTAACATATCCAAAGTCCAAACCACAACAATTAAAACAAGAACTGAATAAAATATATTGGTTATATCACAAAACCACCAAAAACTTCTCCGATAGTGGTGGCACACCCTTGTACATCAAGATACAAAGGTTCACTATCATCCCCCAAAATATAGGACGTTCACTTTTCTTTTGAATTTGAGTATCTGATGATGATGGACAATTGTTCCTGCTTCCACTGGTTCCATGAAACCCTCTGCAATTAACTTCACCCTTCCACTCTTTGTGTGGAGGAAATCCACTGCTTCACATATAAATTAACAATGTATTAATTTTATTTTGTTATCTAAAGTTAGTACTAGGTAGTAACCCATAAATCTCATGCATGCCACTTATATTTTGCCTTTTATATTGATAATTACTTCCATTTTTTTAAAGCCAAAAGTTAATAGAGCAGGCTTCTTTAAAACCACCTAATTTACTACAAAATGTTAATTAGCATCTCTTTCACAAGTTAGAACAATTATTTCTTTATCACGTATATATAAATTCAAATAAATATGTCCGACAAAATATATAGTTTAAAGAAAAAACACGACATAAAGATTACAAGTATACCTATACAGCCATATTACAATAATCAAATCCCAAATAGGGTTTTCAATTGGCTCACCCCAAACCTTCTATCTCCTTTACACATATATCCATTGAAAATAAAAATAATAAAATTAAGACAAAAATTAAAAATAAATTACCGTTGTTTTCGAGAAGTAAAGAATTGGAGATCAATATTTTAGATAGCCTTCAAATTCTTTCTCTTAGCGCTCCCAAGTCCATGACAATATGACAGAATTTTGTTATGGTTAGTAACCGAGCGATAAAATTAAAAGACATCTATAAAAGTCAATTTTAAAATAGTGTACTACCTATACTATGTACCTCAAGATATAAACACATGCTACATTGGTACTACACTACTACTACTTAGATTTAATGTTATGGGGGCTGCTATTGACACAAACCAATTCACTCTCTAACACTTCCTCTAAAAAAAAGGTATATTATTCCATTGACACACACCACTTTTTTTTTTTTTAATTAATAGTTAATAACTCTAAATCACTTAAACCCAAATTAATTCTTCTTTTTCTTCTTCTCCTTCTTTCCTCTCCACCACCATCACCACTACCGCTGCTACTGCCACCGCCACCACCACAATCCAAATCATCACCCCTCTCTGATTAAAAGAAGTACGATACTTATATTTTTGTTACTCCTTTACATTTCCTTTTATTTATAAATCATTGGATATAAACAAACGCAAAAAAAAACTTAAAAAAACATAAACAAAAACACGAAGAATGTTTACTCAGTTCCTAGAAACCGAGTGTTGTTCATCATACTCGGCCCAAAGGAACTGAGTATAGTATAGGTTGCTCGGTCCCTAGGAACCGAGTTAGGCTTTGGGTCATTTTTTCAATTCTACTTGGTTCTTAGGGACCGAATGACGTGTGCTTTACTCAGTTCCTTTGGGCCGAGTATAATGAACATCACTCGGTTCCTAGGAACCGAGTATACCTTCATCCATGGTAGAACTTTGTTTTGGCATGGTTTGTGCATCGGCCAAATCAAGAAATCTTATTTATTCTTCCTAGCAAACATATTTGATAGTTTCTTGTCAATAGCACGTGGTAAAACCTTTTTTTTAACCGGTAACGAAAAAGTTGAGAGAAAAAGATAGGGAACGATTAGATTGGGAAAGAAGAAGTTAGAAGAAAAATATTGGAGATGAGATTCGTGAAGTGTGTGGAGTGATTTTTTTTTGAACTGTAGAGAGAGAGAGAGAGTGGAGTGGAATGGAGTGGAGTGGAGTGAAGTGTTTTTTGATTAATATTAAATAATGTTAAAATTAAATGTGGAGTGTTAGGAAGAAAAAAAAAGTGTACTTATGGCGTGTTAGAGAGAGATGGAGTGCTAGAAAGTGAAATGGTGTGTCAATTAATAGTAGCCCCCTAATATTATTAGATATAAAGACAAACATTTAAGAAACAATTATTTATCAACGAGTGAGTTAGCTTAATGCTAAAGACGCTCACCTGGATCTGGGGTTCGAGTGTGTTCAATTATATATATCTATACACGCTAACCAAATTTTAGCATTCAAAGGCTAAAAATATAAAAAGCTGGGCAAGAATAAAACTAAATTAAGATTAAGCACATTAGGCTCAGTTGAGCTAGGTAATTAAAAGGTTGATTTTAATTATCTTTTTATTCTAATTTAAAGTGTATTCGATTATTGCTAATCAACTAATTTTCTTACAATGCTACAATAAAGATAAATCTTATTTTTATTTATTTTTTTGATAAAATAATGATACTATATTTTTACCTAAAGTAGATATCAACCTATCTATCATATTTAATATTACTACATCCGTACGATTTAAAGCAGAACAGTTAGAAAATATAATTAAAAAAATATATATACGACTAGACTAGCTCGACTCTAATTTAGAATAAAATTTTAGTAGATTATATTCGGCAAAAGAAGTAATAGAAATGAGTCAAGTCCAAAGTACAATAAAGTAAGATATAAATACAAAAAAAAAAAGGAAAAAAAGAAGAGAAATTGGAAAATCAAATTAAAAAACGTAGGCATATACGATATACTCTGGTGTATTTAGAACAAAGTTTTGTGTAGATTAAATCTAATGAAAGGACCAAACATAGTACATACTTAAAGTACTAAATATTAAAATTTATTTAAAAGCATGTGTTTGGAATAGCAATAGGATTAATTTAATCTCATTACTTTTTTTTAAAATAAATTTAAATTTGGGATGTATGGAACAAATTAAAATTCCATTAACCTTTTAGTAAATTTCCATAAAGTTGGCAGTATAATAAAATTCAAAAGGCATAACAAATTGCTATGAAGTTGTACAAATTCATCACACCTTTTTAAGATTATTAACAGCAAAAGTATACACGGACAGAGAGACCTAACCATTAAAATTGTTTAAATTTGTGTTTTGTGATATAGCTTATATGTGTGTATATATATAAGTTTGGAAATTCAATTAATTTGTAGTTGAGACAAATTAGGATTTATTGGTAATGTAGAGTTTCACTATATACCTCAAAAAAAGAAGAAGGAAAAAGTAAAGTTTCACTCTAATTGAAATACTATTAAAAACCCTTTGTAACACTTATGTTCTTTGCTTTAATGTTTTTAATTTGATTCTAAAAAAATGTTTTTATTTTGTATTGTTTCTTGCTCAAATGAGTATTTCAAAATCCAAATGGCTGTAATTTTGCTACCGCTATGCCCCGTTGTAATTTGTGCCTTCTCTCTCTATAACTAAATATATATATATATGGGGCAGTCTTTGTGCTACTAAAATATAATTAACCTATGTACAGGGCTATTTTAAACTTTGTTGGAATTATCAATAACCCTAATGATCAAGAATTCATGATGCACCCATTTTAATTTGATCTATTGCATAACATTGTGCACCATTGTTATTATTGGGAGCTAAAAGCTCACACTAGAAAAACTAAATATTTTCTCATTGAGTTTTATTATACAACATTATTCAATGTTGAGTTACACTCTATTATGAACTAGAAGCTTAAGTCAAGCCAGAAGCCAGCAATGCTAAAAATTTTGTGATCCAAATACCTTAACTATTTGGCATGATAGGTAGGCTCTTTGGGACTACCATGTTAAAAAAAATACTAGACAACTCTTAAGGGCACCCATTGACAAATCAAGAGTTGATTATACTAAGTAAGGCAGGGACCGGTTCAGTTCCTTGCAAATTTTTGAAGAACCATTTATTTCATAACGGTTCGATTTTTAACTATGTTTTTTTAGAAGAATCGGTTTAAGAACAGAACTGTTTCTAACGGTTCGGTTCCTCCAGTTTATTGGTTAACCGTTAGCAAGAGAAAAACCGAAATTATAATATTAACCGAAATTAAAAAAATTAACCGAATAATGATTGAGAACCAATCTTGCATATGAACCATTTAGAAACCAGTCTTTAGTGAAAAAACCATTAAGAACCATTAGCAATTTCATTGAAACAACCTGCACAAAGCTAAATTCAAAAACTCAACAAGTCTAAATGTCCAACATTCCAAGTCCAACAAATACATACATACATGTTTGACATATTAACTAGTGCAAGTTGTTAAAAAAAGAAGCATAGTTTAAGTGTTCAACTTCCAAGTCTTCAAGAACAAGAACATAAAAATAATAAAACATAATAACCAAATAACATGTTGGCTACATTCGGAATGGGGGCATCGATGAGAGTTGGGGCTAGGGTTTTACGGACAAAAGAAAGAGGTGAATCGGTGATATTTGTTAGGTTTGTTTTATTATTAAGTTTTATACTTTTATTATTATTAAGTATAATATAAATTATGTTATATAATAATTATATACATATATACATGTAAAATTGTAAAATTGTTTTATTATTAAGTTTTATACTTTTATAATAATTAAGTATAATATAAAATATATTATAGAATAATTATATATATTCATGTAAAATTGTAAAGTGACTAATAGTTCCTTAACGGTTTTAAGAAAGAAATTATACTAAGAACCGATAACCGAACTGTTGACCTTTAAGGTCTTAATCTTATTTTGATAATAACAATAAATCAATCATGTGTAATTTAACATGTTCTTGATATAAGATTATAGATTTCTTATTTGAAAAATCAAGAATAGCATGATTTCTCAAAGGAAGTTTGACAAGGATCATTCAATCAACATCCGATCAAGTCAACGAAGCATTCGACTAAAATCGATCTATCCAAATCAAGATCATTCATCTACAAGCGTTGGTTAAGTCAAAGAAGATGATTCTCATCACACACAAGCTAGCAATGCAAATCCATGAAGCACAAAGATCAAGAATCATATGCTAAGGTTTCAAAGGAAAAGCTTCAAGTGATGAATCAATTTGAAGAAACAAATCGAAGCATTCGAAGACTCACCTATTCGGTAATTGAGTGTTTGCTTAGGATTAATGTAAAGTTTCCTAATTGATTGATTATATAGCTCAAACATAAACTTGCATCATTCTTAGATTGATCAAAACAAAGTTTGAATCAAAATCATTTCAAAACATCATTCTTGCAAAAACCGGTTTTGAAATAAATTCATAATTAATTCATATGAATGAATTTTGATACAAAAATATATTTGGGAGTCTTAGAAACTTATTTGGAACACTCCCCAAGCATTAGAATCAATTTTGGAATCATATTGCAAAAGTTGGAAAATTGCACAAAAGTCCCCACTCCAGTGCCATGTAGCCGACTCCACTGAATGTGCTGGAGTCGACTCCCTCAAGGAAAAGCCATGGAGTCGACTCCATGAAGACTCAGGGAGCCGACTCCCTTAACAGAATATAGCCGTTGGAACTTTGTTTAAAGTGCATTTTTGCCCCATTAATTTATATCTCCACCACAAACGGCTATATCACTTTTGGGACTATAAATATGACTTCCAAGACTCATTCTAAACACCTTGAATCATTCATACACTTCATACTTCATCTATTTTCAATATCTAAAGATTCAAGAAATTGTTTTTGATCAATCATTCATCTTTTGAGCTATATCATCTTGATCAAATAGGATAACTCTAGAGTGAGCTTCAAATTGTATTCTATACACACTTGAGAGAGTTATTGTAAATTGGTGTGAATCACCAAACAATTTAGTATTCAAATTGTGAGAGGTAAATCTCATAGGAAAAACAAGAAGGAAAAATTCTTGTTTAGTTTTTTGTGAAAGGTAAATTTCACAAGGTTAGCAAGAGGGTATCTTGTGAGAGTATTGTGGTGTAGCAATACTTGTAGAGTGTGTGAGATAACACTTGTAGAGGTTTGATCTTCACCCGAAAGGAGATTGATTTTAGTGAAAATTCTCGGGGAACTAACCGAGCGCGGACTATGGTTTGGTAAACCAAAACCGTGTGGACAAAAAGCCTTGGACTTCAAATCGGTTCAATCTTTCTAACTTAATCTCTTTATTATTGATTGTTTAAGTTATTTGAGATTGCTTAATTATTTGCTCTTGTTCTTGATTGTTTATTTGCTTACATTCCTTGATAAATTTGTTTAGTAAATTGTTTTACTTAAACATTTTCAAATTTTTTTTAAATTCCGCATTAAGTTTCAAAAACCCTATTCACCCCCCTCTAGGGTTGTTTTCCGACCAACACGAACCACTAACTATCTACAAGAATCGAACCGTTAACAAAATTAACATAATTTCTAAGAACCGAACCGAACCAAACCGGTTTTTATCGGTTTGGTTCGGACCAGTTCTCTAGTTCCCGGTTTTAATTTCCCTGCCCTAATACTAAGTGGGCATTTTTCTACCCCATGTTCACAAGGTCATATACATTCACCAGATGGACCTCTTGGATATTTCAATGTCTAAATAGATGCCTCCACCCGCTGATTTGATGTAAGTATTTATTTTTACTATATGTAAAGTTTTTTTTCTTGTTTTTGCATGTTTATTGACACACACCATTAAACTTATGTATAATTCTTGATCAACATATTAAGTCTATAAGGTATTGATAATGCGATCAATTTTATTTCTGAAGTCCGTTATGATTATTGTTTATTTATAGAAACGATGTTGAACACATTATTGCACATGTTTAAACCTAAAATAGTTTAGTAAAATCCTTAACTAAATGCCTTTGACTTATTGAAAAACATTTATTTATACAATCTAGATTAGATGTTAGCACCTAAATACATGTTGCATTGCATGAAAGTTAATTATAATTAGACTTACAGCCTATCATGTATATTCTCCAACACAACTAGTAATCTTATATGCTCAAGTTTGGTTGTGTTATATATTGAGATAGGCTTTGATTCACCTTCCATTATCTCGTATTTATAACCAATAGTAAGAGATGTGTTCATTGCAAGTTTTACATATTGACACTTTAATGAGACAGTATTCTTGCTATTATAGGGAGATAAGAAAGTTTATGCAAAACAATCTGTTCCAGAAGAACGCCAAGAATTATAGTACATGGCACAATCTCACTATATCTCATCTAAACCTGCGTACATCATAATGTGATAAATAGTAAAAGAATAGTGCTTTGCAAGAAATTGCAAACATATTACCGATGGATTTAATGATGCAACAAAAATAACAAAGTCATATGCACTAACTATAATTGCACCTACCAGAATTAGTGTCCCTACATGACAAAATCAAATGTGGCAGCTAATGAATTTACACCACACCAGAAGCGTTGTAGACTAATATGTTCCAAAGACTCAGCTTACTGAAAGAGGAAATTAAGCAACTGACCTAAGAATACTCTTGAAGAGGTTCCCCATTTCACTCAAAAAGAGGTCATGGCAAAGTCCACTCTTCTTAGGCCGTAGAAGAGATCATTGTCTTAGAAAAAACATAAATCCTTCAAAAGACTATAGAAATCCTTGAAGAGACATTGGTACCAAATGATAAATAGATATCTACATTTAACAAAAGAGATGTTATGACCCCCCGAATCCCGTTATAAAGCTTAGACCTTCAGGACCCGGTTAATCATGGTGTCGTACGCAACGGTAGGTTTAAAGTGTGTAATTTAAAACTTTAACAAAAGCATATTCTGTTTTAAATCTTTAGTTAGAAAAAAAATTGGCATGTGGAGTTTGTAAAATTAATAAATCTAAACCTAAAAATGATAAGATAAAGTTTAACTATAAATTTAACTCCACATTTTTAAAGTCTCCAATCGTATAGAAATCAAGCATCTCCATATAAAACAATTCATTTAACGAGGTTCCAACTTTAATTATACAAATGGTACCAACATACAGAACTCCTAAAGTACAAGTCGTCCACAAAAGACTATAAGCGTTTAAAGTAATCATAAGCCTTTAGACTCCATAATCATGCCGTCCATAAAGAAATATCTGCAAAATTGGGTTAGAAAATGGGAATGAGCCAAACAAGGGCTCAGTGGGAACTTTAAGATTTTTGTGTATTAATAATATATGTAGACATCCACACACATCATGCTCTAATGAAAATAGTAAAATAATTCTTTATTCCCAAAGTTCAAAATACAAAACTCCCATCAAAGATGGGCATCCAAGTTGTTCTTTTAAGCCAACTTGTCCCAATGAACCCAAATATATTTAAAAAAACAAATATGCAAGCTATGCACAAAACATAATGTATAGGAAACTCCTATATTCAAATTACCAGTAAAAATATCAACCACAAGTATAATAGTAAAATAGTAAATGATGTATCTCCAAGATACAAGTAAAGTAATAGTAGTATCATCCAAAAATAGAACCACAAAATAAGCGTAGGTACTAATCTTTAAACAAAATGTCTCAACTCATATCAAACATCTAGGATTTTCTTGACTGTGCAAAACGATCGCGATCTAAGCTCCCAATGCTAGGGTAGAGTATGCCACCTCGCGGGATCAGCCAATTGGACCATAGAGTATGATGCTACATAGTAGGGTCCCTCTACTCGGGTCAGGATATGTAGCCACAAAGGCTTAGTCCATGAACCATTAGTGCCTAAATATTAAAATATAAATTGGGCTGGGCATGGCTCGGGAACCAAACCGAAATTAAATAGAACGAACTGAACCATTAAGTTCGGTATGGCTAAAATAAAAACCGATCCCGAACCAACTTTTCAGGAATCGACTTTTTGAGAACCGAAATAACCGTTAGGTATTTAATTAAGCTCGGTAAAACTGAAAATAAAAAACAAAACAAAAAAACTCAAGTAGCAGTCCAATATTCCAATACTCCAGTTTCAACATTCAAACCCATATCGATTACTAACAATAGTATAGTACATTGATACTACATATTACAAATTTACAATACCGGAATATACAAACCCATAGTAGTCTAGTTATCCAAATTTCATCATACCATATCAAAATATATAAACTTCATCATACCATAATCCATTGGATAATTTTTGTACAGTTATTGAAACTTCAAAAATTTCAGCAGCAAAAAATTCAGTAGCATTCTTGCAGCAACTCAGCATGCCAGCAACAAAATTCACTAATGTGATAATCCAGCCAACAACAAAAAACCAGGCGGATGGTAACTAACAATTAAACAAGACAAAGTAAATAAAATTTAGTTGTACACTTTAACTCCGTCTATCACAAAATATTTATTAACATGTCCAAAACATAGTAACATATTGAAATAAAAAAATTAAATAAAACATAATTTACATGTCTCAAACTTAATACTCTAATTTAAAACTATTCTTAAAGGATAAACTAAAATATAGCTTATCAATTTTGTGCTTAACCATCTATCTATTGATTCTCACAAACTACTAATTAGAAATTAACCTACCATTATCAAACTATAAAGTATTAAACTACCAATATCAAACGATTCGAACTTATCATATGAAAGAGAGGGAGAGAAATAGAGCACCTTTATGATGTCGTCGAAGAAAGGGAACCATGGGCCCTTCCTCTTCTCCTTAAAATAATCCTATTAGAAGGTGGCCGAGGTGGGAGTTGTTGAGCTGGGGGACGTGGTGGTGGAAGTTGCATTTCCCCATGAGGTGATGGTGGGGGTGTGTCTACAACATTAAACAAACCTATAGAAGTATAAAGTATAAATAAATCAATAAATCACAAGCTTATTAATAATTTATAATAACCAAAAATTAAAAATTAAAATAAATAAACAGTAAGTAAAGTTAGTCACTTACTTTCTTCTATTTCTTCAATTTCTTTGTAAAACTCAATTGCTTCTTCCGTGCGCTCCTTGTAAAATCAAAATGCATCTCCTTTAAGCCAATCACTAGAGCACACCAAAGCCTCAATCATTTTAGGCGTCAAAGAAGCTCTAAATGGATCCACAACCCTCTCCCCGAGGCTAAAAGCATTATCACTAGCTACGGTTGAGCTAAGAATAACAAATATGTCCCTAACAATCTTAGCAAGAGTCGGACAGTGCCCACTTTTTACCCTCCACCAATTTAATAAATTGAATTCTTCATTCCTTATACTTTCATATGCATCATTCATGTACTTATCTACTTCATTGGCTATCTCTTTGAGTTTAGCATCCCTTCTTTGTCTTTGAAGCCTCTTTTCCGCCCTTACTTCCACATCATCGTCATCCTCCTCCACACATACCTCAACAAATGATCTTTCTACATTTCTCTCCTTATAAGCTTCTGTGACGCCCCGAATCCAGTTATGAGGTCTAGACCTCCGAGACCCAGTTAATCACGGTGCTGTACGCGATGGTGGGTTTGAAATACATGGCGTGAGACTGATATAATTGAAAATATCATACAAGGCCACATTTTAAAAAAAATTCGGCATGTGGAGTTTGCGTTTTCAAAAAAACAAAACCTGTAAATATGCAAATAAAGTTTATCTAAAACTTTAACTCCACACCTTAAAGTCAAATGAAAATTAATAAACCAATAAAAGGCAATTCCTCCAACGAGGTCCCAAATTTAATAAAAGGCCTTTACAATTCATATGAATTAGAATGAATACAATTTAATGATACAAATAGTACTAATGGTACTAATATATAAATAATTCCTAAGTTACAAGTCGTTCACGGACGACTACAGCGGTTTAGGGTCTAATCCGTATTCGTGTTGCCCCGAAGAAGTACCTGCAAAAACTATTAGAAAATGGGAGTGAGCCAAACACGGGCTCAGTGGAAACTATAAGGTTTTTATATACAAAATAATTTCTAAAACTATGCATGCGATGCATCATAATGAAAATAGTTTTGTTAAGATCATGCGTATATATATATATATATGTCTTTCTTATTACTCTTTATAGATATCTATAGATATGTGTGTATATATATATTTATGCAATGAAAACCATTTTTCATGCAATGCATACTAAGTACTATCCCATCCCTGAAAATAAGAAAAAACAAGTATCCAAAAGTACTGCCAAGTTGTACGTAATCGAAATAATTAAGGTATATATATTTCCGAAGTATGATAAACCAAAATACGGAAATATATCATACAAATAAAGGGCATAAGAGAAGTTTAGTCGTAAAACAGACATAGGCACTAATCTCGTTCAACAACTCATCTTATATCCAACAACTAACATCTAGGATTTTACTCTACAGTGCATTGCGATCCGGATCTAAACCCCCAAGGCTAGGGTATGCATCCCCCAAGGCTGGGTCCCCCCGTGGACCACCTAGATGGTGTAGGGTGTGCCGCATCGCGGGGTCCCCTTACGGACCATAGAGTATGCTGCTCTAAAAGCGAGGTCCCTCTATACGGACTAGGGTATGTAGCCGCCAAGCCTAGGTCAACCCCATAGATCACTAGTGCCTTAAGAATCAAAACAACAATAATAGAGAAAGTATTCTTAAAAGAATAGACTGATAAAAGGTACGCGTCATACATATATATACATATACATATACACATCGTATATATCTCAAGGGTATCTCTGTCTACCAAAGGCATGTTTCAACTCATTTACATCCATACCAGGCAAATGAGTTAATATATATATTATCGTCGCCACCTCGACTCAAAGTGTATCTAATATACATATGCCATTAAGAAGCAATTGCACCTTACGAGATCATATCCATGAAACGCCCAACTCTGATTAGTGGACCAATAATCCATTTGAGATAAAGCCTCGATTTGATAGGACACTATCCACCAAGCAATTGGTCCAACTAATAACAATTGTATTTCATGGATATAATCACCATAACTTTTGGTAGATGAAATACAAGTTAAGCCCACCAAAGTCAAAACATTAGTAATTCAATGGCATACATATATTATTTACATCACCAAAACATAATATGTATAACTCATCTTACATACTAAGTAAATAAATATATGCCATAAGCTCTTATTATCTCATTATGGTATAAAAGGGGATATTATGTGTATACTTCATATGCACTCCTCACCAACTCGACAACACGGGTGGGGACAATATTATTTATAACTACCAAGACCCCAAATCAACATTTAATCATCATATAATTCACATCTAATGCAACTTTTCTTACCAAAATCATAACAGGACATTTATATAAGCTTAACCCGAGTATACGCGCTAATAGGTATCGGCGTAAAACTTATAATCGTTTAGTATATAATGAGATTACTTCATAATAAGGTGAAATAGTAACAAATATATGTATAGTACAAGTAAAATAATAACAAATTACAACCCAATACCCCATACATGTGTACATCAATTACCTTAAGGGAAAATCCAACAATTTACTTTAAAAATGAAGATGGAACACATGATAGTTAAAATTGAGCTTAGGTACTAGTGTTCCCACCTTAGTTAGGTCGACAATTGAAGCTTTCAAAAGCTGGATCGAGCCGGCGAAGCATCAATTCCGAATTCCCAATTGTGAGCTTCCAAGCCCTAGAAATGGTGGAAATGGAGAGGAAGGAGAAAATGAAGATGGTGGTGGGGATTTGGTGTTGGTTGAGAGACCCTAGAATATCCCTCTTTAACTCTCTTAAGCTCTCCCTCATCTCTCTCTTGTTCCCTCTCAAAGTGGAAGCGAAAAGACGAAGAAACGAAGGAAAGAAAATGATCGACGAATGAGGAGGAAAAGAGGTTAAAAATCCTCTGGGCACCCTCTGATCGATCAGAGGTCACAAAATCTGAAGCTCCGCATTTTATTTCGGTTAAAAACTTGACTTGTCGCGGCCTGTTTTGACCTTCGAAACGACTTCAACTTGACTCGGCCTCAACAAAAAGTTTGTGGAGGGGAATGAGATGACACCGTGGATGCAAACAGGGACTCATTTGGACTTCATATGAGAAAGTTATGGCCTTCCAAAGTTGGCTAAAAACTCATTTTGGCAAAAATTCGATTTTTCGCCGAAAATCGCCAATTTTAACCGCAGCTTCCCGAATTGCTTTCTAACGTGAACACATGTTTAATAATATCAAAATGTCTTATTGAAAGTGTTGGATCAGCTATGGAGGCCCCGGAACAAAATTTAACTCCTTGAACGGGCGTTCGGCCTTAAACAGGCTTAAGAGAGGAAATGGCTTGGAAGTGAAATACGGGGTGTTACAGCTTCATACATATGATTCAAGTGTGCTTTTACTTGAGCCTTCACATCTTAAATTCATTTAGGAGGGTAGCCATTATCTTCTAAATATATTTCAATCATTTGAAACTTATACCACGGATCAAGAGCTAAGGCCACAAAGATTATAAGGTTTACATCATCAAAAGAACCTCAATACTTGTCAAACTCTCATGGAAGTAGTTACATTTTGCAACATGGGATTGTTTGCATCTATAATTTTAGCATCAATTTCTAATTTCAAGTTTACCAAAGTTTTTAAAATTAGATTTGATGTAGGACTCTTCGTTGGGCTAAGTTTAATGGTGTCATTGTAAAATTTCTTTAAGAAATGAGTAAACCCCCATTACTTTCTCCAAATCTATTTCATCCAGATGACCCGACCTCTTACTATGCACCTTATTTCAATCCACTTCCCTAATCGTGACATGGGCATGTTTGAAACCGTGACAATTCGCGTATTTTGGTGTAGTGAGATGTGAGAGTTAGAGGTTTGAAAGGAGAGAGAAACCGAGAGTGAGAGTTTTAAAATCTTTGAAAGTGAGAGTTTTGAGGAGAGAGATACTTAGAGTGAGATATTTGGGCATTTGGGCGTGGACTAAAGACTAAAATCCCATTTATTTTCCCCTTATTGAGTTATTTCCCAAAATACCATAATTACCTTATTACTACTGTTGGTTGGATTTCAAACCTAGAGGGGGGTGAATCGGGTTTTAAAAACTTAATGCGGAATTACAAACTTTTCTAAAAAGGTTTAAGCAAATCAACTTGACTAAACAAACATATCAAGGAATGCAAGCAATAAAACAATCAATCCCAAGGTAAGCAAATAAGAAAACTAAAAATACAAGCAAACAATATAGCAATAAATAGAAAGCTTGAGTTTAGAAAGAATGAACCAATTTGAATTCCAAGATTTTTTGTCCACACGGTTCGGTTTGTTAGACCCTACTTCCGCGCTCGATTAGTTCCTTGAGAAGTTCCACTAATTCCAATCTTCTTCTGAGTGAAGATCAAACCTTTACAATTGTATTGTCTCACACACTCTACAAGTATTGCTTTACCGCAATACTTACACAAGATATCTCTCTTGCTAAACTATGAGATTAACCTCTCACAATCACTCAAGTGTAATTGTCTCACTACACTTTACAAGAATTGACCTTCTTGCTCACTTATGAGATTTACCTCTCCTAAAAGAATATTACAAAGTGTTTGGTGACTCACACCACTGAATAACAACTCTCAAGTGTTTAAAGAATACAATTGAAGCTCACACTAGAGTAATCAAGATTGATCAATAAGTTTAAGCTCAAATATGATGGATGTGATCAATGCATTAGCTTAAATACTTGAATAATGAGAATATATGAAAAATGAGTTTGTATGATCATTCAAGTGTGTAAAAACATGTCTAAGATCTCATATATATAGCTTGTAAAAGGATATGGCCATTTGAAGTGGTTACAAGGAGTTATGGGTCAAAACAAGACATTTACTAACTTTCCAACGGCTAGATTTTACAGTGTAGTCAACTCATTCATATACCATGTAGTCGACTACATGGTGTAGTCGACTCACACCAAAACCATGTAATCGACTACATACTTCTGCCCACCCATGAACACTCAAACCTAAAAGCAACCGAAAGCTTGGAGAGTGTTCTAGAGGTTATTCTAAGCATATTGGAGTTTGTTATGAGCATTAAATCAATCGGATAGATTATATATGATTTTTATAAGAAAACCGGTTTATGAGAAATAGCTTTGCAAAAGTGGTTCAATTCAAACTTTGATTTTGAAAGAGTTTGAATGCAATAAATGATACATAATCATAGTTGAGCTTAGTTTGTGATCAATGATAATAACTTTACATAAAAAGATACACACTCACTCATGTAACAAGTTTATAATTCTTCAAAGTGCTTGAGCTAGTTTCTTTGTTCTTCATTTGAATGCTTGAGTTCCATCTTGAACATGATTGCTTGAATGTGAAAGTTGAGAGGATCTCCTAAAGAGGTGATACACTTGATAGGGTTTCAATTTTGATCCTCGAGAAGCTTCGGGAATTCAATGGAGCTTGTTAAAATGATTTAAGTTAAATTCATTCAAAACACATGTTAAATACACATGATTAACTTTTTGTCATTATCAAAATTAGATTAAGACCTTCTAGGTCAACAATTACCACGTAAATTACAGATCTTGTCCCTTTCCCAACTAATCTCATTGTACACTGCTGACTGTGCACTATATTTATTTATTAATTTTACATATTAAAAAAAATCGGTTCAGTTAGGTTAACCCAAACTAAGTGAGTTCTAAGTGACCTTCTAGGGCAGCAAACATGCATCACATACACAAATTTCTGCACTAATCAATAAACCCTAGGATCTATACTATTCAATAAAATCGACAGAAGACATACCTTTCGAATTAATGCAACGAACACGATGGATTATATCCTTCTGTTGTTGTCGTCCTAGCGTAGAAAATACGACACCTCTACGGTGTGCACACACGAACGAGATCCGATCTTTGCTTGGTGTACTAGCACTTTTTAGGGTTTTCTCACATATAACGCCTCAACTCTCCCCTTGTGGCCAAGAAGAATAATGGTTCCCTTTTAAAGGGGAACCCTAGTGAGAAACTCTAGGCAACAAAACGAATTAGGCCTAAGTCCAACTTGGTCCGTTTTAATTCATTTTTGATACAACTCGTTTTAGTGTGCGACCCTGTAGGTTTAACTCTTTGGCAGTATAATTAAAAGCCCGTTTTATTATACAAATAGTAAGCGGTTTCTAGTAAAACATTACTACTACCCAAAGGGTATAAAGGTCAAAACGACACAACCTTAAATTGATATACCACATATTAACTCCTTTTGTCAACTGATATCTAGATTGAACACAAGACTAGGCAAATGTCATTCTTGTATAGTTCAATCTTTATTTCTTGATTTCTAAGTATAATTAATCTTATACAAATGACACCTCATTTGTGCATGGCCATGCAAATATTAATTATACTTATTAAGGGGCCCAAAGATATCTCTCTCATTATATGAGAGTGACAAATCCCATCTTGATCAACCACATACCTCTGCATAGTTTATAGTATGCTTGATCATCATCTTTATAATTACCCCGTCAAGAGCAACGTTTGATGATGCCTGATATGCTAATCCCTATGTTGGTAACCATGACGATCTCAGGTCTGAGGATAATACGATATCACTAATGGGGAAAATCACTTTCAATCTTTATTTCTTGATCTCTAAGTATAATTAATCTTATACAAATGACACCTCATTTGTGCATGGCCATGCAAATATTAATTATACTTATTAAGGGGCCCAAAGATATCTCTCTCATTATATGGGAGTGACAAATCCCATCTTGATCAACCACATACCTCTACATAGTTTATAGTATGCTTGATCATCATCTTTATAATTACCCCGTCAAGAGCAACGTTTGATGATGCCTGACATGCTAATCCCTATGTTGGTAACCATGATGATCTCAGGTCTGAGGATCATACGATATCACTAATGGGGAAAATCACTTATGACATTATATAATACTCCTCGCAGTGTCCCCAAAGCGGGTCGGTCCAATACTTTGTTCCCTAACAAGTATCAGTGTGTTCAGCTTAATATCTCCATATCCATGACTTGTGGAACATAGTCATCAGCTGACACATACTCTAATCATTATATCAATGTGATCCTAGATTATTAACACATGATTAGGGACATCTAAATAATATTATTATAACATTACAAGCATTCCACAATCAAGTCACGTACTCGATGAACTAGTATTAATATATATTATTTATTAGAGAATATAAAGTAAAATGAAATAAACTTCATTAATGACAATAAGCATAAGATATCTAAGTACAAATCATAATCTATGAATAGTCCTAAGACATATCTCTTTCAGTCTCCCACTTGTACTAGGACCATTCATTCATAAAACGAATGCCTAGTGCACTAAAATGACAATCTTGTTTAGATTGAGAAAGTGGCTTAGTCAAAGGATCAGTTGCATTCTCATCTGTGGGAACTTTGCATATCTTTACGTCACCATTACTGATAAACTCACGAATGAGGTGATAAAGTCTCTGAATATGTTTGGACTTTTGGTGCGACCTTGGCTCTTTAGCCTGAGCAATAGCTCCATTGTTGTCACAATACAAATCCACTTGATTGGTGCTACTAGGAATGACACCAAGTTCAGTGATAAACTTATTTATCCATACTGCTTCCTTTGCTGCTTCTGAAGCAGCAATATATTCAGCCTCTGTTGTAGAATCAGCAACTGTGGCTTGCTTAGAACTCTTCCAACTCACAGCTCCACCATTGAGACAAAACACAAAACCGGATTGTGATCTGAAATCATCCTTATCTGATTGAAACCCAGAATCAGTGTAGCCATTTACAACCAACTTTTCTTCCCCACCATAAATCAAGAATATATCCCTAGTTGTTCTTAAGTACTTGAGGATATTCTTGACAGCGGTCCAGTGACTCTCACCTGGATCTGACTGGTATCTGCTAGTCACGCTCAATGCGCATGCCACATCGGGACGAGTGCACAACATAGCATACATGATAGAACCTATAGCCGAAGCATACGGGATTCTACTCATGCGATCCCGCTCATCTTGTGTCTGAGGACACTGAGTCTTGCTGAGTGTTGTGCCATGTGTCATTGGCAAGAACTCTCTCTTAGAGTCTTGCATGCTAAACCTACGTAAAACTTTGTCAATGTACTTACTTTGACTCAGTCCTATTAGTTTTCTTGATCTATCTTTATAGATCTTTATCCCTAATATGTAGGTTGCCTCGCCCAAATCTTTCATTGAGAAACACTTTCCCAGCCAGGTCTTAACAGACTCAAGCATAGGAATATCATTCTCAATGAGTAGTATGTCATCTACATACAATACCAGAAAGACTATCGCGCTCCCACTAGTTTTCTTGTACACACAAGGTTCCTCTTCGTTCTTTATGAAATCAAACTCTTTGATAGTTTCATCGAAACGAAGATTCCAGCTCCGAGATGCTTGCTTAAGACCATATAGGGCTCTCTTAAGCTTGCATACCTTGTTAGCATTTCTTGGATTAACAAAACCTTCAGGTTGTGTCATGTGCACATCCTCTTCAAGGTATCCATTGAGGAAAGAAGTTTTGACGTCCATTTGCCATATTTCATAGTCATAATATGCGGCAATGCTTAAAAGGATCCGGATTGATTTAAACATGGCAACCGGCGAAAAGGATTCATCATAGTCAATACCATGGATTTGTCGATATCCTTTTGCAACCAATCGAGATTTATAGACATCGATCTTGCCATCCTTATCAATCTTAATTTTGAAAACCCATTTGCAACCTATGGCTCTACAGCCATCTAGCATGTCAACCAAGTCCCATACTTGATTGTCATGCATGGATTTCATTTCGGATTTCATAGCTTCTAGCCATTTCTCGGAACTAGAGCTCTCCATTGCTTTTTTGAAAGTCAAGGGCTCATTGTTGTCTAACAACACTATGTCTTGCTCATCTGAGACGAAAAGTGATAATCTCTCAGGTTCGCGACGTGGCCTATTTGACCTTCGTAAGATTGTTACTTCTTCAGGAGTTTCTGCAACTTTTTGCATACTTTGCTGAGGCTCTTCATTAAGATCATCACTATCATCTTGAACTTCTTCAAGATGTATCGTGCTCCCACTGTTCTCTTTGGAAAGAAATTCTCTTTCTAAGAAAACTCCATTTCGAGCTACAAACACTTTGTTCTCGGTTGGATTATAGAAATAATATCCTTTAGTTTCCTTAGGATATCCTACGAAGAAGCATTTATCAGATTTGGGTTCCAATTTAGTTGTGATTAGTCGTCTGACGAAAATGTCACAACCCCAAATCTTCAGAAAAGACAGACTTGGAACCTTTCCAGTCCATAACTCGTAAGGTGTCTTTTCTACAGCCTTAGATGGAGATCTGTTTAGTGTGAACGCTGCAGTTTCAAGAGCATATCCCCAAAATGATATTGGAAGAGATGTCTGACTCATTATTGATCGAACCATGTCTAACAGAGTTCGATTTCTCCTCTCAGATACACCATTCCATTGTAGTGTTCCTGGTGGAGTAAGTTGTGAAACAATGCCACAACTCTTAAGATGATCATCGAATTCTTGGCTTAAGTATTCTCCTCCTCGATCTGATCGAAGAGCTTTAATAGTCTTGCCAAGTTGATTTTGTACCTCATTTTGAAATTCCTTGAACTTTTCAAAAGATTCCGATTTATGTCTTATCAAGTAAACATAACCATATCTACTGAAATCATCAATAAATGTGATGAAGTACTGATATCCTCCTCTGGCAGTGGCAGTTGTGTTTAGTGGTCCACATACATCAGTATGAATGATGGCCAAAAGATCACTTGCCCTATCATTGTTACCATTAAAAGGGCTCTTAGTCATCTTTCCCAATAAACAAGATTCACATCGTTCAAAAGACTGGAAATCAAATGAATTTAGAAGACCATCTTTATAGAGCTTCATCATGAGTTTCTCATTTATATGGCCTAAACGACAATGCCATAAATAAGTAGGATTTGAATCATCAAACTTGATTCTCTTGTTACTTACGTTATAAACAGGTATTTCAAGATTTAGAATATAAAGACCATCCAATAATTGTCCAAAACCATAGTGCATATTATTCAAAGAAAATGAACAACATTTGTCCTTAAAAATGAATTCAAAACCTTCTTCGTCTAACAAAGAAATAGAAATAATGTTTCTGCTAAAAGCAGGCACATAGTAACAATTATTTAATTCTAAAATCAATCCTGAAGGCAAAGGAATCTCAAATGTTCCTACAGCTAGAGCGGCAACTTTTGCTCGATTTCCAACATGTAGGTCCACTTCTCCTTTATTCAACTTCCTACTCCTTTTGAGTCCCTATACATTTGCACAAATATGAGATGCACTTCCAGTATCTAATACCCAAGAAGTAGAAGAAGCTGAAGTAACATTTACTTCTATAACGTAAGTACCTGAAGAGGAATGGGCTAGTCCCTTCTTTTTGTCGTCAAGATATTTCTTACAGTTTCTCTTCCGATGACCCTTTTCATTGCAATGAAAACATATCATTTCAGCTTGTGGATTAGGCTTGGGCTCAGAATTTGTCTTCTTGTTGTTCCAGTTCTTAACTGAAGCTTTACCATTTCCTTTGGCATTGGACTTTCCTTTGCCATTTCCACCTTTCTTGAAACCCTTTCCCTTTTGAACCATCAGAACATTATTCTTACCTTTCTTAACAATGTTCTGCTCAGCTGTTTTCAGCATCCCATGCAGCTCAGTTAATGTCCTTTCCAGGCTGTGCATATTGAAGTTCATAATGAAACCATCATATGACTCAGGCAGCGACTGGAGAATGACATCAGTGGCCAACTCTTGGCTAATAGCTGTCCCCAACCTTTGTAAGTGATCAATGTACCCAATCATTTTGAGTACATGAGGACTGACTGAGCCTCCCTCGGGAAGCTTACATGAAAACAAAGACTTAGTAGTCTCGAAGCGTTCGACTCGAGCTTGTTCCTGAAACAAACTCTTCAGTTCCTTAACCATGTCGAAAGCATTCATCTTTTCAAATTGCTTCTGCAGATCAGCATTCATGCTAGCAAGCATGAGACATGAAACATCCAAATCATCATTTAGATGCTTCTGATATGCATCTCTTTGTGCACGAGGGGCATTAGCTGTCGGTTCTTCAGGAATAGCATTTTCGAGGACATAATATTTCCTCTCCTGCTTGAGAACAATTCTCAGATTCCTAAACCAGTCTAGAAAGTTGGTTGTATTTAGTTTTTCCTTCTCAAGGACAGATCACAAAGAAAAAGCGGTTGCGTTATTGTTCGTCATCTATCTACAGCAAAATAACATATGCAAACGTTTAATATGCTTATTTTAAATAGAACTCCTACTATGTCTCACATGCAATTGTCCCAATAGGACATAGTAGGTCCAAGATCCATATTTCACAAGGTATTAAGAAAGCTTTGGCTTTTCACTTATACTTTGTTAATTAGGTAAGCAACATTTGCTAATTACATCATATGTAATTCTTGGTTTGTTGAGTTTTACATCTTATGTTTCGGCTTCTCAACACTTTGCCTTAAAGTCCAAAACCGTTTTGATGACCTTGTGAAATCAAACCAGCACTTTTATGAATTATGGATGTCCGACATCCATGCTATTAGATTGTGATGATTTAAGATAACCCCGCTTTGGCAGGCGTCTTCTATAATAATCATAACTTTAATAGTTATCAGTGTTGGAAAGGCTCAAATAATTCATTTTTATTATTCTAAGGACATAATCATGCAGTCTCATAATAATGCAATAGAATACTTAAACAAATATAAACCATTAAATATGTGATATAGCATGGCCAAAGATTTAAAGCTACTAATTAACTTTGCTCTTCATCCTTTGTAGCTTTGGACACTCCAAAAGTCTTAATCGTCTTCTCTTGTAATATGAAATCATCCATCTTCTATGCGAGGTTACATACAAATAATGTACAGCCTCAAGAGACTAGTAATATAAATTATAATACAAAATTATAAGACGACACGCAGGCCGTATTTATATTACAATAAAAACAAGACGACACGCATGCCGTATTTAGTTTGGCCATACTATATCACTTTAAATTATAATCCTGCAAGTTAGTATAATCCTATAATACAACATATTGCATACACATAAATGCGAAAATTGGATTTAATCTATTATTAAATAAACATTAAGGGGTTGTGGGGCAACGCCCCTGCGGGGTTTGGGGCAATGCCCCAACTGGGGTCCGGGGGGGGGGGGGGGGGGAATTTGAACGATTTCAAATTATTTTTTCCAGAAACGTGTCTAATCTTATTAGACAGATTCATTTAGATTAATCACATTAATATGCTCTATCTCATTAATCAAATTAACGTGAAGAACCCTATAGACGTGATCTTATCAAGTCTATCACGATTGCGTAAACCCTAACAGAACGATTCTGACATTCTAAACATGATAATTGCGGAATTAAAATCATGACTGCATAAATATCTTAATCGAATAACATCCCAAAACATGAACCCTAATCGAAACTGTTTAACAGAATCATGAACATGTCGATAACAGTCATCCAGTAATCACGTTTTTGACATATCAGATCTCTATTAATCAGATTATAAAAGGACATATCATATATGCAAACCGATTAACGAAAATAAAACATGCTACAGAAAACGATTAACCCATTAATTTATATTAATAAAACCTAGCATGATACTATAATCCGAATATGATATTAATCGAAATTTAAACAGGAACATATCTTCATGTTATAAAACAACTGTAATCATGATCGAAAATTAAAGAACAGTAAAACCTCCCTCTGATACCACTGTTGGGAATTAGGGTAGCAAACATGCATCACATACACAAATTTCTGCACTAATCAATAAACCCTAGGATCTATACTGTTCAATAAAATCGACAGAAGACATACCTTTCGAATTAATGCAACGAACACGATGGATTATATCCTTCTGTTGTTGTCGTCCTATTGTAAAAAATACGACGCCTCTACGGTGTCCACGCACGAACGAGATCCGATCTTTGCTTGGTGTACTAGCACCTTTTAGGGTTTTCTCACATATAACGCCTCAACTCTCCCCTTGCGGCCAAGAAGAATAATAGTTCCCTTTTAAAGGGGAACCCTAGTGAGAAACCCTTTTAAAGGGGAACCCTAGTAAGAAACCCTAGGCAACAAAACGAATTAGGCCCAAGTCCAACTTGGTCCGTTTTAATTCATTTTTGATCCAACTCGTTTTGGTGTGCGACCATGTAGGTTTATACTCTTTGGCAATATAATAAAAGCCCGTTTTATTATACAAATAGTAAGCGGTCTCTAGTAAAACATTACTACTACCCAAAGGGTATAAAGGTCAAAACGACACAACCTTAAATTGATATACCACATATTAACTCCTTTTGTCAACCGATATCTAGATTGAACACAAGACTAGGCAAGTATCATTCTTGTATAGTTCAATCTTTATTTCTTGATCTCTAAGTATAATTAATCTTATACAAATGACACTTCATTTGTGCATGGCCATGCAAATATTAATTATACTTATCAAGGGGCCCAAAGATATCTCTCTCATTATATGAGAGTGACAAATCCCATCTTGATCAACCACATACATCTACATAGTTTATAGTATGCTTGATCATCATCTTTATAATTACCCCGTCAAGAGCAACGTTTGATGATGCCTGACATGCTAATCCCTATGTTGGTAACCATGACGATCTCAGGTCTAAGGATAATACGATATCACTAATGGAGAACATCACTAATGACATTATATAACACTCCTCGCAGTGTGCCCAAAGCGGGTTGATCCAATACTTTGTTCCCTAACAAGTATCAGTGTGTTCAGCTTGATATCTCCATATCCATGACTTGTGGAACATAGTCATCAGCTGACACATACTCTAATCATTATATCAATGTGATCCTAGATTATTGACACATGATTAGGGACATCTAAATAATATTATTATAACATTACTAGTATCCCACAATCAAGTCATGTACTCGATGAACTAGTATTAATATATATTATTTATTAGAGAATATAAAGTAAAATGAAATAAACTTCATTAATGACAATAAGCATAAGATATCCAAGTACAAATCATAATCTATTTATAGTCCTAGGACATATCTCTTTCAGTCATTATCTTGGAAAAAACATAAATCCTTTTAAAGAATATAGATATCCCTGAAAAGGCATTGGTACCAAATAATAAATATATATCTACATTTAACAAAAGAGATGCTGTGACCCCCCGAATCTCGTTATAAAGCTTAGACCTTCGGAACCCGATTAATCATGGTGTCGTACACAATGGCCGACTATGCCCAAAAAGAAAAAGTTGTTACACCCAAGCGCAGGTGGTCAAGTTATAGTATATTTGGGAAGATCCAAGGTCAAACCATATGGAAAGCAAGGGATTTATTTCTCTAGCTATCTTTCTCAAAAGGAAAATAAGGAAAAAAATGATAGACTTTGGGAATAAGAAGGGAATTTGAAACTAAATTAAAACTACTAATTAACTAAACTAAAGATAAAGGAAAATACAATTATAGGGTGTAAAAATAAAGGAAATCCACAAGCGCAAGTTATCTACCAAAAAAAACTTCCTAAATGCACTAAGGGAGCATATAAATAAACTAAAAATAAATAAAATAATGCACTACTTAAATAGGATATAATATTAAATAAAATAAAATCGATGGGAAACAAGCGTTATGGTATCTATAGTTAGGGAATACGAAACTAGTCCAATCGGGTAATCCAAATCTAAGTTTAAACAAGATTTTTCTCTATGATTCAGCTCCTAGACTCTCCTACCATTCAATTATATTACTACTACAAGTGTATGATAGCCCATATGTGACAAAGAATATATAAACTAGCTTTGAGCAATAAAATTCGACGGTGAAGCTTTTGACTTCAAAAAAGCGTAATTTAAAATCTAGTATTGCTAGTGCGTGACAAAAATAATCCAAGTTAATTAAACTTCTCAAAAATTAGTAGCCTAGAACTCTTATGAGATTTGAATAGGTTTGAACATGATTCAAAGTAAATCCGTCTTAAAAAGAATGCTGAAAGTCAAAACCGGCACTTTCTCGGCACTTGTGTGAATAAATACCAAAACATCACAAAATCATCCAATTCACTTAAGAAACTAACTCAATTAATTAAAGGATAAATACCTTCCTCAAATCAGCCATGTTAGGATTTTGATGCAAAAATCCGTGAGTCGACGTTTTTACGGTTTTTAATCAAAAGGAACTTTTGAGTTAACTTATGGAAACATGTTTTTAACACATGCAAAGATAAGAAAATACTCATTCATTTAGTAGGTGATCTATAACTAATGGAAAAATTAGATTCAAACCTAGATTGAATTACATTTAAAGTTTAATTACGCATCTTTCACTACGGACCCCTAATAAAGGATTTAACTAGACATAATCAAAGCAATCATGCAAATAATCTTAAAAATAATGAAAAATATTAAACGCATGCCTAATAATTTAGAAAATTAGATTTAAAAACTTTTGGCTTTGGAAGTTTGCAATTCCAATTTAAAACGAAGATTTTACTAGAAAAACAGTAAATAAATTCAAAACCGACAAAAACCTAACAAACTCGACCTAACCCTAAGAATTATGGAAAATAAGATTCTTAATGATCAAGGTTGAATCACACATTAATATCATGGAAAAACTATAAACTATTTGAATATAAAACAAGAATCAAGCATAAATTGACGAAAAACCAACAAACCGACAAAAGAGATCTATAAACCCTAGAACCAACCCTAAAAACGTGGGTTTAAGGTTGATTCCAGAATATATATGATCTCAAGTAACTAATCTATGAATATTAAAAAAAACAAATAAAAGCAATCGAATTAAAAGAAAACAGAACACTAGGGTTTACTCGAAACGCGATTGAGACTTGAATTGAAAACTATAGTGAATGATGAATTGAATGTTGATTACAGCAAAATTACAGCCTCAAAAGATCATAAACAAACTAATCTAACAATTTTTTAAAAGAATTGAATAATAAAACTCTCAAGTTCGATCGTCAGACGCAGCGCAAAAGCTCCCAAAAAGTTACAGTGCTCTCAGTCTCTGTTAATTGACTCTAAATTGTATTGTATCCTAAAATATGATATATATATATATATATATATATGACATTTTATATGGTATATAAGTGTCTCAAGTCGTGGCTTGAATAATCCTTGAAATAACTGGCTGAAAAGAGCTTAAAAGTGAAAACGAGCCAAAAATAGGGTGGAGATTGATCCCCCTCATGGGGATTGATCTCAGTCCATTTTTCTTCTGACTTTTTTTTTGCTTATAATTTTTTGCTTCGAACTCTGATTGATGCGCTGTTTTCGCCTATGCGTAGCTAATTTAAAGCTCTACAACTTTTATTTCTAGAGATTTCTTCAAATTCTCAATCGATAAAAACTTTGATCAACTACATATTTGGGCTTCTTACGGCAATTCTCGGTTTTCTTCAAAAACTTCAGGAATTGATTCAATTGAGCTTCTTTTCTCTTGGAATCACTTTTGGACACTTTCATTCACTTCATTCTTGTTTGGGGACTTACTTATTCTCTTCTTGCTAGTGCTTTGGAGGTAGTTTGTGGAGTTTTCCTCGCCTTGGGCCTCGAAATGGAAATTGACTTATTCTTGGGGTCTTTTTCTTGCACTTTTTCACATTCAACCTTCTTCCTTGTATCCAACCTCAGTTTCTTAACCACTTTAGGCCTGTAAAATGGCTTAGTAACATAGGAATACAATGCAATGCCTTCTTTTCACGCTTAAACTGAATTTACATCCTATTTTCGGTTTTAGGTAGTAACTAGAAGCTAATTGAGCCTTGTTTAAAAGATTAGAAATGAAATTTCTAGGCTCAATCAATAGCAAGTTTAAATGATAAGATAAAGTTTAACTATAAATCTAACTCCACATTTTTAAAGTCTTCAATCGTATAGAAATCAAACATCTCTATATAAAACAATTCATCTAACGAGGTCCTAACTTTAATTATACAAATATTACCAACATACAAAACTCATAAAGTACAAGTCTTCTACAGAAGACTATAAGTGTCTAAGGTAATCATAAGCCTTTAGACTTTATAATAATGCCGTCCATGAAGAAATACCTGCAAAATTGGGTTAGAAAATGGGAGTGAGCCAAACACAGGCTTAGCTAGAACTATAAGATTTTTGTGTATTAATAATATATGTAGAGATCCATACACATTATTCTCTAATGAAAATAGTAAAATAATTCTTTATTCCCAAAGTTCAAAATACAAAACTCCCATCAAAGATGGGCATCCAAGTTGTTCTGTCAAGCCAACTTGTCCTAATGAACAAAAATATATTTTAAAAACAAATATGCATGCTATGCACACAACATAATGTCCCAACCCCAAAATAAGAAACTCCTATATTCAAATTATCAGTAAGAATATCAACCATAGGTATAATAGTAAAACAATAAAATAGTAAAGGATATATCTCCAAGAAACAGGTAAAGTAACAGTTGTATCATAAAAAAATAGAACCACAAAATAAGCGTAGGCACTAATCTTTAATCCAAATGTCTTATCTCGTATCTAACATCTAGGATTTTCTTGATTGTGCAAAAGGAGCGTGATCTAAGCTCTTAAGGCTAGGGTATGCAGCCCCTAAGGCTGGGTCCCCCCATGGACTACCTAGATGTGCAGAGTATGCTGCCTCGCGGGATCACCCTATTGGACCATAGAGTATGCCACCAGGGTATGTAGCCATAAATGCTTAGTCCTTGAACCATTAGTGCCTAAATATCAAAATATAAATTGGGCTGGGCATGGTTTGGGAATCGAACCAAAATTAAATATAACGAACAGAACCATTAAGTTTGGTATGGCCAAAATGAAAACCAACCCCGAACTGAATTTTCAGGAACTGACTTTTTGAGAACCGAAATAACGGTTCGGTATTTAAGTAAGCTTAGTAAAACCCCCAAAAAAAAAACCCAAGTAGCAGTCCAATATTCCAATACTCCAGTTTCAACTTTCAAACCCATATCAATTAACTAACAACAATACAATACATTGATACTACATATTACAAATTTACAATACCAAAATATAGAAACCCATAGTAGTCCAGTTATCCAAATTTCATCATCCCATATCAAAATATACAAACTTCATCATACCATAATCCATTGGATAATTTTCTTACAGTCATCGAAATTTCAAAAAATTCAGCTGCAAAAAATTTAGTAGCATTCCTGTAGCAACTCAAAATGCCAACAACAAAATTCAATAGCGAAAAAATCACTAATGCTATCATCCAGCCAACAACAAAATACAGGCAAATGGTAAGGAACAACCAAACAAGACAAAGTAAATAAAATTTAACTATACACTTTAACTCCATCTATCACAAAATATTTATTAACATGTCCAAAACATAGTAACATACTGAAATAAAAAAAATTAAATAAAATAGAATTTACATGTCTCAAACTTAAAACTCTAATTTAAAGCTATTCTTAAAGGATAAACTAAAATATAGCTTATTAATTTTGTTTTTAACCATCAGTCTATTGATTATCACAAACTACTAATTAGAATTTACCTACCATTATCAAACTATAAAGTATTAAGCTACCTTTATCAAACGATTAAAACTTATCATATGAAAGAGAAGGAGAAAAAGAGAGTACCTTTGTTATGTCGTCGAAGAAAGGGAACCACAGGCCCTTCCTCTTCTCCTTGAAGTAACCCCACTAGAAGGTGGCCGAGGTGGGAGATGTTAAGCTGGGGGACGAGGTGGTGGAAGTGGCATTTCCCCTTGAGGTGATGGTGGGAGTGTGTCTACGACATTAGAGAAACCTACAAAAGTATAAATAAATCACAAGCTTATTATTAATTTATAATAACCAAAAATTGAAAATAAAAATAAATAAACACTAAGTAAAGTTAGTCACATACTTTCTTATATTTCTTCAAGTTCTTTGTAAAACTCAATTGCTTCTTCCGTGCGCTCCTTGTAAGATCGAAATTCGTCTCCTCTAAGCCAATTACTAGAGCACACCAAAGCCTCAATCATTTTAGGCGTCAAAGAAGCTCTAAATGGATCCACAACCCTCCCCCTGAGGCTAAAAGCATTCTCACTAGCTATAGTTGAACTAGGAATAACAAATACGTCCCTAGCAATCTTAGCAAGAGTCAGATAGTGCCCACTATTTACCCTCCACCAATTTAATAAATTGAATACTTCATTCCTTATACTTTCATATGCATCATTCATGTACTTATCTACTTCATAGGCTATCTCTTTGAGTTTAGCATCCCTTCTTTGTCTTTGAAGCCTCTTTTTCGCCTTTCCTTCCACATCATTGTCATCCTCCTCCACTCGTACTTCCACATGTGATCTTTCTACATTTCTCCCCTTATAAGCTTCATACATACGATTTAAGTGTGCTTTTACTCGAGCCTTCACATCTTTAATTCAGTTAGGAAGGTAGCCAATGTCTTCTAAATATATTTCAATCATTTGAACCTTATACCATGGATCAAGAGCTTGTGTGATGCCCCGAATCCCGTTCTGAGATTTTCACCTCCAAGACCCAGTTAATCACGGATGCCATGCGTGACGGCGGGTTAAAATCCATGAAAGCACAACTTTTAAAAACTTTTCTTGAATAAAATATGAACCGGATAAAATTCTATTTTTATAAAATTTCGGCATGTGGAGTTTGTTCAGATAGCAAACCAAATCAAAACTATTTATATACAAGTACCAACACAAACCATCCACATTAAAACCACTCCACATATAGAAATCCACTTAACAATTTTACATCAAAGATGGTTTATATGTCAAAAGAGATATCAAAGCTTATACAAAAGATCCTTTACAAAGTAAATAAACCAATCATTATATACAACAAGGTCCTTTTCGTAAAGAACCCAAAAGACAGTCTATGGACATCAGAGGCTATTAGACTCGTAGACCATGCGTCAATCCCCAATGCTTGACCACAAAACTGTTTAGAAAAATGGGATGAGCCAAGTCCGGGCTCAGTGGGAACTATATCTGTTTTATATATAAAATAATCATTTTACGTTAATGCAATAGTTTGAAAATCGTGCAGTGCAATGCAACTCACACACATGTGCACGCAACCCCACTAGAAATCCTATCCTAGCCACCAGAAGCTAACTACTAGAGCAACCTATTACATCCCTAAACTTCCCATGTAATACCCTAAGCCCGTTCTCGCATTACTAAGGAATTGTTGATATAAAGCTACTTCAACACAAACTCTAGCTTCCGAAGATTCGGCATGCTACGTGGATTCGCTCTCAAGTGTAACTCAATGCTATACTATGCTATTCGGTAACTATAGCGTAAGTTGTGACTATTGGCCAAGTATCCATTCTTTTCTCTTTAATTATAGTATGTTATGGATTCCATACTTGGCCATCTATAAGGCTTTATCACTAGTTTATCCTCACAATCAAGCCACAATTTCACGCTCATATACCATATTCCCAAAGGCCAATAGCCAATCATACTTTCCATTTATAAGTTAGTACATTATAAGTGGCCAATGCCTTCCTAAGTATATTATGTTTTGTGTGATAGTGTCCGTATCATTTTAGTAAAGGCACAACTCCTCCGAGGTACTATATAATCAACAATACCATACAAGACATGATACGATACAATAATAATAATAACATAAATAATAAACATCCACAACACATCGATCCGTATCATATCTCTTGTATAATGCCTCGATTAGGCCCCGTGGTCTGACCAGGCCCATAACAACGAATCCAGCGAGTCCCGAAGGATCCAAGGTTTTTATCTATGTCTCCTCCAAGTGGGGTGGTGGCTCAGGGACTTGGTTCTCCAAGAAAGTCATTCGGAGAAAACTCTCAAGACATTTTCCGGGGAATAACACTCCGAATAGTTATCGAGGAGAATACCCATACAAGCTTCCACGATGCCCGAGAGGAACTACACCAGGAGATACCCTAGCAGGGTGATGTCCGTTAGTACTCCAAATACTTCCCGATGACTCACCATTTGGATAAGTAGTGGCACACAGGACCTGCTCCGCTAACCGGGGAAACTCTATAGCCTAGAACACGTAGTTCAACGAGAAGGCAAGATACACATAGTGGGCTCTCCTTTGTGGATAATTCAACCATAGGTGGAGTCACCTCCTTCTTTTCTCGTGCACGGTTTAGGGATTTTCACCCATGGGCGGCAATTAGGCTGCCCGTCTTAGAGTCACTAGGAGCTACCCGATGCTCGGTCAATCATATCTAGCCCATATGTGTGATCACGTCAATAACAGGAATATATCATATCCATTCCTCAACAATGTGTATATCATCAATTGTACATCACGCATATGGCTAATCAACAAGTATAAATATAATATAATAGCCCACTATCCATTTGTCATAATTAACATCATCGTTAATCATTTCTACAAGCGTCTTCACCACACTTACACTCCCTATATTTATCGTCACATGGATATTCACATAATAAGTCCAACTAGTTCATTACTAGTGTCGTATATCTCATTGCGTTCATGTGTATCAATCTAGGACCCTAAGTGTTTTATGATGATTCTCTAGCTATATTATTAAGCCAAGTATTGATTGGCGTGTCCCTAGTTCAACGGGCATATTAATACAACTCGCTTAGATGTTTATGTTCATGATCAAGGCAATACATGCCCTAATAACTGTGTTTTATGTGTTCTTAAAGAGTATTAAGATTTTACTATCATTACTCGTGCCTAGCACGCTCCACACAAGGTACTAGACCCGTACGTTATGACGCATCACTCCGCCGTAGTGGGTTCTCACTACACATGCCATAAATAATGGTATACGATCGTATCTAACAGTATATATGTGTATCTCTATTAATAATAATCCATAATCATCCATCATTTGTGCACAACACCCAAAAACTCCAATTTCTGGGTTCAACATATACGTATGAGATGGGTTCTTCACAAAACATTAGGTATATGAGTGAAAACAATGATTATATGCTCAAAACATGTAATATATGCAAGAACCCATCAATGTATATCATTAATTGAAGGTTTATCTAGCCCAAACCCCAAGTGATATAAATAACCTAGGGTTTTATAGAAAATCCCTAATTTGTGCTCAAAACTCAAATGCAATATGTAATAGCTTGAAAAACAAGTTTAGTACTAGTGTTCCCACCTTAGAGAAGCCAAATCTCAAAGTTGAGGATACGTAAACTCCGAACCATGAAACCCTAGCTTGCCTCTAAGATCCAATGGTGGATGAGAGAGGAATGAGATGATGAATAGTGATATATGTATAGAATTAGGGCTCAAATCTCGGTTTATGATGAATAAATCATCAAAACCCTCAAGAATTACTCGCTTTCCCTCTCTAGAACTCTCTTGGGGTGGTGGTGTGGTGTGTGGGTCGAGTGGTGGTGTTGATAAGTGGTGAGAAAATGGGTTAAAAAGAGTTAAAATTCGACACACAGGGGTTTGGGACCGATCTTAGGATTCCAGGATCGATCCTAGAAGAATTTTGTCGAAGAGTTGGTTTTGATTGCACTGACCACTGATGGTATTTTGATCATAACTCCTTACTCGGAACTCGGATTGGGATGATCTTTATGTCCACGGAAAGATAATTCGAAGCTATACAACCTCTTAAGAGGAAGTGTCCTCAAATTGTAGATGGATAATTCCCATAAATTCAAAGAAGACAGCTTACCGAATGACTAGTTTTTAGCGATGGGCCTACTTCGGACCCTGTTTTGACCAACAAGGAGTGAAAATTGGATTTCGGTCAAAACACGAAAGTTGTAGAATGGTATGGAACCTAGAAGTAGGAATAAACGAAACCCAAATCGGATACGGGAGGAAGAAGTTACGCTGCTCCAAAGTTGGCTTAAAATGAAGAATCGCGTAACACCAGAACTTATGATTTCTAACCCGAAACCGATTCGGACTACCCGAATCACTAAACGAACACTCACATGAGTGGAAGGAGGATAATATGACCATTAGAAAGTATTAGAACAATATGAGGATCTCCGAATTGAGATTTCACCACTCGATGTGAAATGAGCGGACGAATGAGAGTCAATGCATGAAATGGAAATACGGGGTGTTATAGCTTGGGCCACAAAGATTATAAGGTTTACATCATCAAAAGAACCTCAATACTTGTCAAACTCTTATGGAAATAGCTACATTTTTCAAAATGGGATTGTTTCCATCTATAATTTTAGCATCAATTTATAATTTCAAGTTTACCAAAGTTTTTAAAATTAGATGTGATGTAAGACTCTTCGTTGCGCTAAGTTTAATGGTGACATCGTAAAATTTCTTTAAGAAATGAGTAAACCCTAATACTTTCTCCAAATGTATTTCATCTAGAGGACCCACCCTCTTAATATGCACCTTATTTCCATCCACCTCCCTAACCACTTCCTCATTAAAATATGCCACAAATTGGGTACTATCATCCGCCAACCTGGAAAATACCACTACAGGAAAAATGACTTTTGGCGTCATTTCGTAAATGTTGGAAAAAGTCGAATAAACGTCGGCATAGCTTTCGGCCATAGCTTTCGGCGACGTTTACTCGACATTTGGCACAAATGTCAACATATCCTATGTCGAGAATTTATCTGACATTTTTAATAAACATCGGGAAGCATTTGCAACATTTAATAAATGTCAAAAATTTGACACAACGGTCATATACTAGTTGACATTTATTGAAAATGTCGGGAACAATATAACTATTATCACATAATAATAATAGTAGTAGTAGTAGTAGTAGTAGTAGTAGTAGTAGTAGTAGTAGTAGTAGTAAAAGAAGAAGCACGCATGCACATATAACATCATTTCTCTGAGAAAAAAAAGCATGCACATAATAATAATGAAGGAAAAACTAAAACACCAAACATATATTTTCCAAGATTAACACAAATCTTACAAGAATGATATCAAAATACATTGTTTCAAATGATCTAACCACTAGTTAATATATATTCCTATTTCAATCTCATGAACCAAATCTATCGAGCTATCTAGATATATATATATATATTCATTAGTCCAAAAAAGCAACTATATAAAATAAATATTTCTTTCATTGAGCGACTAGCAAAATGCATGTTCGAAATACCATACCGTCAAAAAACCTGAAAGAAAATGAAAAATAAAACATAAATTGAATGGTGGTACAGTATGTGAAGTATGAGACCGCTAAAGTATCATAATTAATCACCTCAATACATAATGCATATATTAACAAGTTAAAACCAGAATCTAAGCTGGTAACATAAAGAAAAAACACCTATAGGTAAAACAAATAGAGAAGGGGGAAATGGAAGGATAATCAAAATGACGTACCTTAATTACAATCCGAGCCTATTTATTCCTTGTTTTCTTCCCAATACGATCTTGAAATATTGTTTTCTTTCTTAGTATATGCAAAATATTGATAGGACTGATCAAATTGAGTTATTTATGTTAGTTTTTTCACCTAAACGAAGCAACAAAAAATGGTGAACTCTCATATTTTAGCCATAATAGAGAATTGAGGGAGTGATGGGTGCAGGTGGCGTGGGTTGATGCTTACTCTTCAATCTAATATATTCAATTCAAATGTAAGTTTTCCCACATAGTTATACACAGTTATTATACATGCTTGTTGTAAATATACAGATGTGTTCATTCTCATAAAAATTAAAATTCTAAATATCCGTCCCTTAGAAGTGAAAATCGACTAGGCCAATCTAATCCAAAATTGCCTCCCAAACCTGGACTTACCGACCCGTAAACACCCTAAGTCCAAACAAAGAGCAGCAAATTAGACCAATAATTGACATCCATGTATTTTAATTGTTGTCCAAAGTCCAAACAAAGCAACAAAAAACAAAGAAAAAATGACAAATGTCTCCACATGTCTCCGCAGTTAGCACTTACTTCTGCTTGCTCTACAGGGTTCGGATCAGGCATCATTTCTGATCAGTGCTGTGTCCAGCACCGGCTAGTTGTCATTGATAGCAATACTTAAAAATGAATGTAATCATTTCTTTTTTCAAATACAACCAAAAATAACATTTTTTTTCTTTGTTTTGTTGAAAGAACTATCAATAACATCCTGAACTAGTAGCAAATTTGCAAAAAAAAATGATGCATTTGCAGTAGTTGTTGTAGCCTAAGTGCAACCATTTCAACGCATTTACAGTAGCAAATTTGCCTCACTTCCAGTAGCCGAAGTGCAACCATTGCACTGCATTTGCTGCTATAATTAAAATCAATGTATTTATCATGTATAAAAAAGGGAATTAATTAAAATGGCTGCATATACCAATTTACCTGATTGTGAATGAATTAATTGAGGATGATATCCTTTCTTTGGTAGGCCGAGTAAAGGAAAACAATTACTACAATGAAATAGTACCTGTAAAAAAAAGTTCAGTAAAGTCATTAGTCATTTTTACTAATTTTTAATTGTGAGTACAAGTCTATATATTAAGCAATACAGGCATAAACATCAAGAATTTAAAGAGAACCAAATAAATAGATCAATTAATGCAAAATAGCTGGACACGAATTACTAATATTCTAATCTAGCTTGGGAAATGAATAAAATAGATTATAGATGCTCAAAAATTACCTTAAAGCACTAAGATTTTACAGCAATATTATTATATATTGCATTTACAACTATTAGATATTTCATTTTACATAAATAGTATTAATCCGATGCATGCAGTCCACCATTATCACCAAATCAAGAATGTGATTAATCAAACAGGGTAATTAACATATAGCTGTAAAATACTGCAATTTTTTTTCCAGCTATGTTAACAAATCCACAAAGTTTAAGGAGTGGATTACTCATTGTCTAAGCGCAAAAACAACAATTTTAATTACTACAATGTTAAATATCAAAGTTTAGATAATGCATACATACAGATCCCAACAATCCCAGCAATTCCAATAAACTGATTCTTAACAAACACTTATAGCATATATAATAATCTGATCTAAGGACATACATTTTCATCTGATTCTTAAAAGCGGGCTTAAATGGAGTTTTAAACCACCGAATACTCCAAGCTTTATACTTTTTATATATTGTAGTGTTTTTCAAATCAAAAAATATATATAATTGATTTTACCTGCCCAAAAATTTGAGATTTCCATGAAAATTTCTTTCGATTCACTCCCCATTCTCTCTTAAATGTTTTAAGCACTTTTTATTTTTTCCCTTGCCGATTTTCTTACGTGTTGGTAGTTAAAATATTTAAAATTAACACTCGTAAACAAATTAAGGCCATTTGTAGTTAACTTAGTTTGATTCTATGGTTCAAATTATTTATACGTACAATTTCAATAAAGTCACCGACCATGTAATAAAGCTTCAATTTTTTTATTGAATAAACATTAAAGTATGAACTCATTTAGGCATTCAAAACATGTAAGGAGAAAGCAAGATACCTTTAGGCTTGTACTGATACTTTTATCTAGTAGCCTTTTACTGATGCTTTTATCTATTAGAACCTAGGGGGTGGCATTTTCTTACCACGAAACGAATACCGTACGAACCGACCGACCGTTTTATAAAAGTTACCGTTGATTCGGTTACCGACCATATGCGGTTACCAAAGCGGTTTCCAATTTTTATACTTTCGGTTAAAACCGATCGACCGAAAGATTTTTAAATATATTTATTATTTCCTATAAATATTAGTATTAGTGTATTACCCTCTTAACTTGAAGGTTGAAAATTGTAAATAACTAAAATAATTTATACTTTATCACTCTCAGTTTCTCTCACCTCTCACTCTTGTTTCTCTTCTCTATTTCTCTCACCCTCCGCCTCTCACTCTCTCCCAGTCTCCCACACACCAGACACCACCACACTTCGATAGTTCCACACTACCACTCACAGTCACCGCCCCTCGCCGAGTCGCCGCCGCCGCCGCCATAACCTCCGCAGTCTGCATTCCCAGTGGAGTTCTCCACAGTCCGGCTTCTTTAACTCCTAAAATGGTTGAGGCATTAGTGTGTAGTAGCGATTGGCTTAAAGGTGAAGAATTTAAATTCTACAAAGAGCCTACAGAGGAAGAAGTTGAGTTCTACAAGGAACTTGAAGAGGTTGAAATGGGTTAGAATATGTTATTTAAGTATTTACTTCCTTCAAGTTTCAATAATTCAATAAGTAAAATTGCACTACTTATTAATGTTTGTTTTATGTATAAATGTGGGTAAAGTTCAACTTGGAGTTGGATATTTCGAAAGTCAAAATCAAATGCCATCTTCTTCAGCTTAAGTTTAACCACCACCTCACCCGGCTTCACGTCCTCCTATTCCAAGATCAAGAAGCCGAAGCGGTGGTCGAATCACAAAGGAGAGGGGTCGTCATTAGTTATTTAGTACTTGGCTTTTGTATTTGTTTTTTTGTGTTGGAGATTTGTTTTTCTCTATGTGTGTTAGCAATTTGGCATGTTAGCACTTTTTTTGTGCTAGTTGGCATGTTAGTATGTTACTAGTTACTACTTAATTAGTTAAACTCATTGTTAGTTTGCTACTTATAACGTATGCTTGGGCTTTGATTTGGTTAATTAGTTATTTGCTTTGATTTGGTATGGTTTGATTTGGTTAATTAGTTATTTGGTTTGATTTGGTTAGTTGGTTAATTGGTTTGGTTAATTATTTAGTTGTTTTTTATTGTTTGGAAAGAGCAAAATAGGAATGGAAAAAAAAACAGGTTACTAAATTATTGTTGTGTATTGTGCAGTGTGCACAACACTGCCTTGTTGTGGCTACTGTGCTGATATGCTGCTGATTGTTGTGCGGCTGACTGTTATGCTGCACAGGCTAATATAATGTTATGTTGATTTCTTCTCTAGCATTATTAAAATAATATACATATTCCAATATGAAGGATCTTATTGGTTAAATGTTGATCTGAATTGATTAAATGTTGAACTGAATTTTGGTATTCATTATTCAGGTATTGGCAAGTGAGAGTACGAATGTGAAGGCACTTTACAAGTTTGCAGGAAGGCTCAAGCTTATATTAACCTAGTTTAGTTGGATTTGACCGAGATTGATATAAAATGCCCTTGAAATTGATCATAATTCCTAACAACAGGTATGTATGTTTATAAGATTTTTAAACTCATACTTTTACTCCAAGCCTCCAATGATGATGTTTGTGAAATATTGAATATGAAACTTCTTTCCCTCGTGGGTTTTGTTGTGGATTTGTGTTGTTTTGGTGTATTTTAGATTGGTCAGTTATAACCACGTACGAACCAAACCAACCGACCAATTCGGTAAAACCAAATTTCGGTAAACCAACCTTGGCGGTTCGGTTGCGGTTTTCAATTTTGTAAAACCGACCATGTCGGTTCGAAAACCGACCATGTCGGTTCGGTAACCGAACCATGGCCACCCCTAGTAGAACCTACAAAACAATGGAATATCAACTCAGATATGATTAGGATAATGAAATTGACAAAGTAGATACCCAGGGAAAATGGAATTTTACCATATAAGAATTAAATTGACACACACACACACACAAATGAAACATATATACATATGTGTATACATACATATTATATATATATAAAGAGAGAAAGAAAGAGGAAAGATCTTTGATGCTCTCTAGACAAAGATACACTGATGATTCAGAAGAGACATAAATAACTTGATCATAGCAAGGGCAGTGGCAAGAAAGTTATAGAATCCATGAGTACTGCCCAAAACAAAAATTAGCCCGTGCCGTTGCTCTAAACCTCCTTGTATGTGAAGCCACTTGTTCACTTGCTCTAACCTAAATACCTATAACTATTCAACGTTCTATCAAGATATGCACAAATGGGGTGATAAAAAAAAATAGGGAGGGAAATAATAATATGCGCGCAAACTACATAGTTACGTTGCTATTTAATTTATTGAAATTGGGATTCTAAATTTAATTTAATTTTTTTTCTTTTTCTTTTTCAAATTCATATTTGATATTTAAATAACCATCCCTGGTGTTTGCTTCATCGCAAGTTACATATGCTTTAGCTCTTTCATTCATGCTTCTTAAAGAGTTAGTGCTAACTAACTTTATGAGTTATTTATACTCTAGTTGCTTAGAACATAAAATTGACCGAAACAGATAAATATTATATTGATCAAGTATGGCTTTAAATTGAGGGTAAAAAGTTAATAAACAATACATATCATAAATTTATATGTTTTTAGCTAAAAGCTTTATCAATCAATTCTAAGCAACTCATTTTCTCGACTGTCAACTATGATATATTGCCTTTACAATTCTCGTAAATATTACAAGATGATTTTCCTACTTTAAGAGCCAATTATTTAACATAATCAAACTCACAATTTCTTCCCGATTAATTTAACATAAAATCCCATGATGTGCGTAGATAAACAAATAGAAATACATAAACACGCCCACATACACATTTATGTAAATGGAATAATAATATCCTCTATTTAGAAAAATTGGTTGTAGTTTTCTTGCTTAAATATCAGTGCAAATATTTAATTGGAAAGGAATGAAAAATAACTGTGGAACTAAGCAAGTTAGCAACAAAGCGATCAATGTATTCATGTCTATAGCCTTGGGAATGATAAAGTGAAAAAAACACAATGCTCTAAAAAAATCAAATTCCTAATCGAATAGCATATAAACGCTTTAAAAGATATGCATATGAATCAATGAGGCTACACATCAAATTTACTTGGCCAACGCCATTCACAATATGATCAATTTCATGAAAACACCAAAAGGGTAAAAAAAAATAGCATGTCCAAAGTCTAACTAAACCAAGAATACAAACAAATATCAAATTTGAGTTTCCTTCAAAAAGTGAAACCAAAGGAAAGCGATTCTTCGCTAGTTGTCTGCAAAATGAATTCACATACCAATTCTAACTTTCTTTTATTTACAAAAAAAAAAATAAAAAAAAAATAAATAAATAAAACACCACTATAAGGAAGATAAAAGAATAGTAAAAATTAGCTACTTGCACAATACCACTTCCTTAAGGCATTATATCAAACAATTTATTTACATAGGCTAAATCCATAGAAAGTAAAGATCAATAGATAAATTAAAAGAATCATTGTCATATTTTACAAATTTCCCCAATTTCCATTAGTAAGGTTTATTTTATCTCTTCATTCTCCAACTATTAACAAATTTCCCTAATCAAAATAAAATTGTATTATTCTAATAATACCTTAAATCTCAATACCAAAGGTGCAAAAAAAAAGTATAGCAACTAAAATCTTAAACAAAAAATAGGATAAAACACATCCCGATTTGGTTGATTCCGCAGCAAAAAAGAAGAAGTAGTTGGAATATGGTGGTGGGTGACACTGTAGGGCTGAGTAAAGAACGAGATTGTGGTGTTGTAGTGGTCATAATCTGGTGGTGGTGGACTATGGTGTAGGGGAATGTGAGAGATTCTAAAGGCTACGGTTTGTAATAAAGAAGATGAGGAGGAGGAAGAGGAAGAGAAGAGGACGACGACAACGAAGAGAAAAACGGTGGTCGGATCTAGTGTGGTAGTCGGAATCCTGTGTGGTGGTGGGGGAAACCTGAGATTTCAATGGAAAAGGGAGAATGAGTGCTCAGGTTTTTTTTTCTTTTTAGCTAAAGTGAGGGAACTAAATTCTGGGAGGGAAACAATAGCGTGGATAGAAAAATAGAATGAAAAAAAAAATCTGACATTTCAGATTAAATGACAGAAATTATATTCATATGTCGCTCAATTCCGATGTTTGTCCATAAACGTCGGTAATTCCCGACGCATCTAACAAATGTCGTAAATTCTGAACAACATATTTATGTTTCTGTCACCTAATTCTCGATGCAACGCCAGAAACGTTGGCATATAGACCTATGCCGTCAATTATTTAAAACGTCGGTAAATAAATATCGCTAAAAGTGAATTTTCTTATAGTGTACATCCTTGAATTTGTATGCACTGTGAACCATAGTATAGGTGGCATTCCACCTAGTCACCACGTCCATAGGGACGGTTGCCATCTTATCATTTTTCTCTAAGACCGCACACTCCCTAAACTTATCTAATCTTGCACTTGAATAATGAATAAACTTAACACAATTTCTAATACCCTCAATGGACTCCATGAGGTCTTTCATCCAATCCTTCACAATCAAATTAATTATGTGACAAGTACGCCTCATATGTAAGTGATACCCGTCAAATAAAAGATTATTATGGTTTCAAAGCTTTTATTTTAAATACTCTATCGCCAAATCATTGGAACTAGCATTATCTACGGTAATGCTAAAAACTCTACTTACACCCCCACTCATTCAACTTCTTTTCAAGACACCTCCCTATATCATCACCCTTATGAGAAGTGATCTTACAAACGTTGATCACTCTCTTATGCAACTTAAACTTTGAATTTATGAAATGGGCCGTCACCACCATGTAATTGATGTAATGGATGGAGGTCTAAGTATCGGTTATGATACTCACCCTCACATCACCAATTACACTTTTAAACTTCACCTTCTCAAACAAAACAAACTCCATACATCCTAGGCAATCTTCTTCTTATTAGGAAGAAGATCCTTAATGAAATCTTTGAAATCTAGGTGGCCAACCACCCTAAAAGGCATCTCCGCCTTGATAATCGACTCACAATCTTCATATCAAGTCTACTTTGATTAATAATATTAACTCCTAATTCACCTCCTATACTCGATTGAGTTAACATTGGTTGATTCATATTAACCCCCATATTAAGAAGAGAACCGTCACACCTATACAAATGATTGAGAAACCCGGTAGTCCTATTCCTCGTAAAATCCATTTAGTACTCTTTTAACAATAATTACAAATACTAATCGTCCATTCACTCCTTCATCATCTTTGCATTCTTTTTTTGTGCAATGCAACCGCATGATACTCCCCTTCTTCCTTTTATTTCCAGTAATAGTAAAGACTTCCTTTTCGTCTTGAACTTGAGTTGGAGGGAATTCGGGATGGAGACCCGAACTTAAACTCGATGAGACATACATATCGAATCCACTATTACTAGTAGATTGGTTGTCCATCTAGAAAAGGCAAGCAAGTGTTACAAATTACAATCAACACAAATATATAAAATTAACTAATTAAGTGTACATACAAAAAGAAAACAGCATTGCCTATTAAAAGTTTAAAACATAAGCATATGTAAATTGCTCTAACAATAATAAAGACAACACCCTTTGCTAACTAATTAAATTGCTCTAACAATAATATAACCAACACCATTTGCTAACTAATTAAATTGCTCTAACAATAATATAGCCAACACTTGTAACACTTATAATGCATACATTAGTACAATTACACACAAGCACTGAAGCACATATAAGTAACAAAATGACATTAATGATTTATCGCAAAATCATGAATCCTCTATTTGTCAGCATGGAAAAAGACCAGAAATTTCAATAATCAAATCTCAATAATCATCCCCACCCAATCTTTTTTCCCAAATAATCCTTCTTTATACATAACAATATAACATAAGTACATAAGAACATGAAATTTCTATATTCCAAGTTCATATTAAGAATAAATTTCACTGAAATAAAATAAAGTTTTAAGGCTTACCTTGCAGATCTCGTGTTACTGTGTTGGGGCTTAAAGAAAGGCACGGTCGCTAGTGGTGGATCGGAGGCGAAGACAAAAGGAGTAAGATGTGGTGCCGTGGCTTTCGCAAAACTAAGGCCGGTGGTGGATGTGGCACCGTGGGTGCTAGAGGATATGAGTGGGTAGTAAATCGATGAGAGTGAGAGACAAGAGTGAGAGTGGGAGTGTGAGTGTGAGTTTTGAGATGTGAAAGTTAGATGTTTAAGAGGAAAGAGAAAATGAGAGCGAGAGTTTTGAAATCTTTGAAAGTGAGAGTATTAAGGAGAGAGATACCAAGAATGACATATTTGGGCATTTCGGCGTGGACTAAAAACCCATTTCTTTTCCCCTTATTAAGTTATTTCCCAAAATACCATAATTACCTTATCACTACCACGTAAATTACAGATCTTGTCCTTTTCCCACCAAATCTCACTATGGACTGTCGACTGTTCACTAAATTTATTTATTAATTATAAATATTAAAAAAATCGGTTCAATTGGGTTAACCCAAACTAAATGAGTTCTAAAACTATTACCGTACCGGTTTTGAATCAGTTCCCGTGTTTCGGTTCTCGATTTTTATCGATTCGGTTGGATTTTTTTGGTTCAGTTTTCGATTTTTCAGTAAAAAATGGCAGCCTTAATATAAACAATCTCAAAATATTATAACTTACGAAAATAAGAAATATCAAACAAATTATATAATTAAATAAAAAAAATGTACTCAAGGTATACATATGTTGCATATATATATATATATATATATCTTAAATCACATACTTTCATTCATAATATAGTGATATTATTGTCCTACTTAAGCCAAGTTCGCCAAGTTCGTTAACCAGTGGTTCAGTTAAGAAGTTTATTTATTAGTCTCACAAATTGGATAATTTAACAAAAATTCATTAAAGTGGAACCTAGCTAAGTATAACTCATAATTTATAATGCTTAATTTCAATATAAACTTCCCCATATAGTTTCCATATAGTCCCAGCATAATTAAAGACTGGGGAGTTATAAAACATTCTCACCAAGAGTCAACTAGTAGCTTAAGTATAACAATTATATCATATACATGAGTAATCATAACCAAAAGTTACTTTAAATCCTTAAGTTTAGCATTATATGTATATAAGTGTATCACAAATTCTTATCGCCATCATACGTGTGGGTTTTATATCAATTTTCAAGTATAAGACAAATTGATGGGGGATTCTTTAAGAATCATTAAATTAAAGTTATATATGTCACAAATCAAACAAAGAATTCAAGAATATCAACATAATCCTAAGTACAAGCCAAATTTTGAAATTGTATCAACGCCCCAATTTTTAGTTGAGTTGAAACATGCAACACATAATAACTTAGAAAGAGGTTGAGTATTAGTGTTTCCACCTCAAATGAAGCTATAAACCAAGATTTGAGTGTTGGATTGAAGTGGTGGTGATGGCTGGACCCCAAGGATTCTTCAAGTTCCAAGCTTCTCCAATTGTGATATGAGGAAGAAGATAATGAATAGTGAAATAATTGAACAAATCTTGAATCAATTAGAGTAATGCACCAAAGTCTCTCACAAATTTCATCTTTCACTCTAGAATTCTTTTAAGGTGTCTTGAAAGCGTGTGTCTTAAAAATAAGGAAAAGGGAGGGTTTAGTTGTATAAAAATCGAGTCAAAGCATTAGAAAATTCAATTTTTGAGTAATCTATAAAGGTCATTAGTTGACTGAGGCAGGTAGCCTCAGTTGGCTGATAGGGCCTAATTCTATTTTTGACAATTCAGCCACTTGGCGCTTAGTTTTAGTCACTCAGGAGTGATAATTAAGTCTTGGCCAAAACACAAAAATTTAAGATAATTGAATTACCTTTCCAATGGCAAACGGGGACCCCATTGGATTTCGAATGAAAAAGTTATGGATTTCTAAAAGAGGAAATGTCAGTTTTCGGTAAATGTAATTTAGGCAATGAATATCCAAATTTCAGTCGAATCACCCGAAATGGGTTCTAACCTAATAGGTGAGTGTAATAACATATAAATAAAGTGCGAAAAATGTCTAAATCGCTCAAGTACCACCTAAACCAAATCTTACCTTTCTAACCTATAATTTGCATAAATGGGAATTATAAAGGGAATTAGCAAGAAAATAGCATAGTGCATGGGTGTTACATATGTGGAATAGAAAAGAAAAGGTTATCGATGACGTATTTGCATATACATTATCTACAAAATATCAAAAGGTAATGATGATAATGATACAAAACCACGTATAACAAACGAATGTCGACAAAAAAAAGATTGGCCAAAATGGAAAATTGACATCAAGTCAGAATTGGAGTTTCTGAATAAATGTGGTGTATTTGGACTTATAGTACAAAACCCAAAAGGTGTTAACCATATAGGTTATAAATGGGTGTTTGTAGGGAAAAGAAATAAGAATAATGAAATCACAAGATATATGGCACGACTTGTGGCACAAAGGTTTTCTGCAAAAATTTGGGATTGATTATAAGTGTTATATTCTTCTGATTATGGATCCAGTTTATAAATTTCAGATATCTAATAATTAGCATAGCAATTGTTGACATATTTTATATGAGACTCGTAAATGTTGAAATTGTTAATTTATATGGTGACTTAGACTATAACATTTATGTGAAATCCAAAAAGGATTTCCTTTGCATGAAGCATAGTCGAAGGGTACATACTCGATAAAACTAGGTCGCTAATTGTATTAACTTAAGCATTCCAATAGAATGTGGTACAATCGTCTTAGCAAAGATTTGTTTAAGGAAGGAAATAAAAACAATCTCATTTGCCCATGTGTCTTTACAAACAAATCCTTAAAAGGATCATTAATGGTAGTTTTTTATGTGGATACATACTTGGGACTCCCAAAAAGATCGAGAAAATTAACAACTATACAAAGAATGTATTGAAACATTTTAGCATGAACAAGGCACAACGACCGACAACTCCCATAATTGTTTGGTCTTCATACTACAAGAAAAATGATAATTAGTGGAAAAATTTATGTGGGGGAGTACAGTTTTCCCACTAAAGAACACTTTTTACAGCTAATTCAACAATTTTCACTAGAAGTTGGTTAATGCGCACACTATTTATGGCGAATTTAATTTTCCCCACCAATTTTGCTACCAATAATAGTGTGGCGGAAAAAAATGAGTTGGGGCCAAATAAACTATGGAATTGGTTGCGAAATATGAACTTCCCCACTAAAAACGATTGTTAGTGGGGACAAATGCTACCCCCACTAAAAATAAATAGTAATTAGTGGGGATAACTTAGAATCGCTACTAATTCAGTCCAACGACAAAAGAACAAAATAGCCATAAAATATTTCAGTGAAAAATTAATGAGAAATTGTGTAGTAGGGATAATAATATCCCCATGAAAAGAACTTTTTGTAACGAATTCAATAATTCCCATAAAAGCTCTTAATTTTATGTACTATTTATGGGAAAAATAAAATTTGCAAAAAATTTAGCAACATTTTTGGCAGAACCGGGAAAATTTGGGCGTTGGCACCAAAATAAATGGTATTACTAATAAGGAAATATTAAATTTTCCAATAAAAGTAATGGTTAGTGGGGAACAAAAGTTTACTGCTAAAACTTATTATTTTCATTTTGAATAATGTAAATATATTGCTTTTTTAATCTTTTTTATCATCAAAGAAGCACAAATGAACGAATCTATTACTTGTAATAAAAAGAGAAATTTGTTTAAACAAAACTATAGTAGATGTATATAAAAAAGTTATAACCAAATCCAATTTATACCTAAATATGATGTAACTTCAGTCCGATTTATCTAAGATATCGTAAAGAACTCCTAATTTGTCTTTCCAAATTTGTTAAGCCTTTTGATTACCAAATTATATATTAATATATACCAATCCGATCCATTTACGATGCGGTTCGATTTGACCTAGATATACAATTATATGTTTGTATATATATCCTTAATTACACATAATTCATCAATTTTCGAATTTGATCAGGTATTCAGATCAGATGCCCAACTAACAAATTTTGATTGGATTAGTATCTGATATAAAATATTAATGATGATCACTCATATATAGTATAATAACTAATTGTTTAGTAAGACTATTAATTTAAGAGAAATGAAATAACTTAAGATTGTATTTGATAAAAAAAATGAATCGATGATGAGATTCAATGCTTTTTTTGGTCAAGGGGCTTGGACTTCGGCTACCTGTGTGATAACACACTCTTAACAACTGGGTCAAACCCAAATATCTTATTTCACACTCATTAATCCCTTAGGAGAATTATGCAAACGGCGAATTCAAACTGAAAGCAAAGATTCGAAAAAGAGCACGAAGGCGGCAGGATGGTGACAAAGGCATAAACCTCATTGTGGGTAGTTTCAAATCCATTTTGGCTATGTTTGGTGTAGCAGATTAGGAGGCTGGATACGTAAAAGCCTAACCTATAATAAGGTTTCTTTATTTGCACATTAGCCCTTATACTTTTATTTTTATGGTTTATAGTTAGTGTTTAATAGACAGAGGTGGAATAGCTTTTATTTTAAACTTTAATCTAGACTAGATACTCTTAATTCCTTAAATTGCATAATGGACCCTTAAGTTTTATAATCGCAAATTAGTACCCTAGTCTATTTTCAAAAAAGTAAAATAAATTATGTATGTACATTTTAAACCATTTAAATTTATATAAAGATGTAATTGAATAAGACCTTTATTGGTTTTTTAATTTTCATTATTTCCCAAACTTTGTAAACTTTTGTTTTAAACCCTTAGGTTTTCGAAAAGCTTCTCCAAGAAAACAACTTCTACCTATAATGTTTTCTACACAATATTTATATCGCATGAGATTAAATTTTAAGGACTAGTCTAATTATCTGTCATTGCAAATATATATATATATATATATAGGACTTAAAACACAAATTTACAAACATAAAAAAGGTCAAATTGGAATTGTTTTTTTGAGATTGTACTTTCATTTCAATCCCTCAAATTCTTGTAATTATTGATAAGGGCCATTGTCACTAAATAGTTTTGGTGAGTAAAGTGCTTAAATTGATTAATAAGGGACATATGTGTCAAGCATGCAATAAACTTTGCATGAGAATGAGGAACCTCTAGCTTCTTCTACCTCCTAATTCATCACCTCAAACCTTATAAGTACAGACCTTTTCCTAACATAATTGAATTACAACAAGAAATAATTATATAAAAATTAGTTTAAGCCCCATTTGGGTTTTTATTATTAAGAAGTTTCTACTGCAAATCAATTATTGAAAGAGTTCTAAAAAGGTTTAAATTCTTATCTTTAGTTATTTTCCCTAAATTTTAGTTTATGTATTTATCTAATTTTGTACAATTAAGAAGCACTCATTTTGAAGCTTGACTTAATATTGCCTAATATTTAATACTGATATTCTTTCAAAACTAGCTTCACAAAACACTTAAATATAGTTTGAATAAGGGCTCTAAAAAATTAATTTGAAAATGGTTGAGGTTTGCTACACCAACTTTCGTAAAAACTAAAACTATACCATTTTTTCCCCAATTTTGTAAAGTACTCATTTATGAACGAAATCAATTGAAACAAGGACACAAAACTATGATTTCAGACCAAACAAAAGTTTATAAAGTTTTGTTTCATTGATATAAACTTTAGCATGCTCAATTTTAGATTTTAAAATCAGTAGTTTTGGTAAATTCAAACCAAAACAAAATTCTCTATTAATACTTTGAATTAGACAAAGATATTTACATATTTGGATTCCTCTCTAAAAAATATACAAAACATGCTTTTGAATCGTTGGAAAATGTTAAAAAATGAGAAAAGCCGAAAATAAGTTTTAGCTGAAGATCAGATCGAGCTGAGTGAAGAAGAAGGCCCACGAGCGTGGCCACTTTTATTGGCCTCGTGTGAGCATGTTAGAGCTCCAATGGAGCTCTAGTTTTCTCCATTCTCTTCCTTTCATCGAGAGATTTGATTTGATATATTATATGACATATTTTGGATCTCAAACGAGGGATTTCCGAGTATTAAAAGACAAGTAATTTAAGTTATACAAAGTTTAAAGTTGTTTTTAAATGCTATTTTTTTTTACATTATGTATATGTATTAGATTTTCTCCCAACGTCAAATTTTATTAATTATAAATGTAATCAAATGATCTACGTTTAATTAAAGTCATTAATATTTTTATTTATACAGTTTTTAAAGCAATATTGAGGTATTATAACTGTGTTTCGGAATCTTATTTTATAAAATTTAAAACACAAAAGTTGCTTGTGCAGACTTAACTAAAATTAATCAAATTAGTTATCTAAATTTTATTATAGTTTATTATCTTTGGTTCTATACTGTATATTGATTTATAAAATTACACATCTCACAGCAACAACCAAGACCAAGTCGAGTTTTGAAACCAAAGTACCTAGTTAAAGTAGGTGTTTTCTTACTACCCGTTAATTCTTTATCATTACCTTTACCTCTACTTAAATTCGAATACGTTCTTTTCACTCCACCTTTGATCACTGACACTACATTTTTCAAGAATTATTTTACAATTATTGTTTTAATTTTACTTCATTTCTTCATATCGTGTTGAAGCTTTGTGATATATCCATTCTACTACTATTGACATTAGTTATATTATATTTATTGCATCGGTTACTATACACATGATTTTGGGAGATGGTAAGTTAATTAATTAATACTCACATAGAGGACTTATGAAATTAACTACCTGTAAAGGCTCAGGATATTGAGTGCCTTACTGACCATTGCTATACTACGCGTAAATACCCGAGATTGGGTTGAACTTTATTTGATCGGGTAGTTTGTTAAAACTAGCATGATAATTGTGTATTAGTAACTTATGTTGATACATATATATATATATATATATATTTGTACTGTTCTATTGCACTATTGCACTTAATTTTGTACATATCCGAAATAAAAGTACCGTAATTCGTTATTTTGTTGTTCACCAAGCCAATACAATATTGACTTCCCACTACTCAACATCACCTACTGGCATATCTTTTGCTCATTGTTTGTTTATCCTTTCTTATACTTTATGATATATATATCCTTATAATGGGGAAAACTCATAACTATAAAAAATATATTGGTAAAATAAGAAGAATGATCACCGGAAGAAAATGCAAGCATATAATCACTACATACAATGAAGATAGATTCGCCTCCATTTACTATAGTAGATTATTGTCACACCCCAATGCGTGGAGAAGCCTAACACCAGGAGGCATGGCGATGCGGTCCTTATTTGTCTGCGGTACTAATGGGTTTCAGGAATCTATGCAGGTACGTAAGGGCTTGTTCGGTGTCTTGTGCGCATGTTGCCGCTATTGTTAGGCTGGCCCGGATTCGGGGGAGCCTGGATGCCGGGCGCCGCGCAGGGTCGAGAGAGTCACCCCGTGACAACTGGTATCAGAGGTTGGTCGGCAAATCAAGCTATGAAGAGATGAGCAGTGACATGACTGCACCAGTGGAACGGGAAGAACCGGACTGTGGTGAATCGTGGAGCTTTGGTGAAGGGCACGCATTATGACTTTGGTGGGCGGCCACAAGGTCAGAACCTGCAACGAGGGCGTTGCAGAATTGAGTGGGGTGGTTTGTCACACCCCAATGCGTGGAGAAGCCTAACACCAGGAGGCATGGCGATGCGGTCCTTATTTGTCTGCGGTACTAATGGGTTTCAGGAATCTATGCAGGTACGTAAGGGCTTGTTCAGTGTCTTGTGCGCGTTCTGCTGCGTGTTGCCGCTGTTGTTAGGCTGGCCCGGATTCGGGGGAGTCTGGATGCCGGGCGCCGCGCGAGGTCGAGAGAGTCACCCCGTGACAATTATTATTATTAGTTTTATAACAGTTTGATAAGATAACTTGTATTATTAATAAAGTTTTATTTATGGTTATTATTTGTAATTCTCACCCTCAAAATATGGGATGTGATAGTGTTGACCTAAAAGTCACTAATCTTGTTTTGATAATAACAATAACATTAATCATGTGTAATTTAACTTAGTTGATGTTTTAAGTATAACGACAATCAATAATATCATTCATGGACAAACCGACAAACCAATGTTGTAGTATATTCTCAACATGCATCATACACACAACTTGATCAAAGCTCATTCATCACTACAAATCAATGAGGATCAAAAACCAAAGCAAATGAAGAATTGAAGAAACTTCTTAAAGTAATCAAAGACTCATTTATTCAATATTTAAATGAGTGCTTTAGAATATGTGTAAAGTTTCTTATTTTATCATCGTTATAGCTCATGAACATTGTTTTAACATTATTAGATTGATCAAATCAAAGTTTGAATCAAGATTCTTTTAAAACTTCATTTTAGCAAAAACCGGTTTCGAAATATATTCGTATTAAATCCAAACGGTTTTATTTTGAGCTCTCCCAAAAATAAGTGTCCTAGGAACCTATATTTGACCTTCTCCAAACATCAAAATTGATTTTAGAGCAAAACTACAAAAGTGTAAAAATTGCATTTTTGGCCTGCCTAACATAGCCCATCAGTCGACTGACTTGCTCAGTCGACTGTTGGCCCAAAAACTAGCCATTAGATTTATGATTTTTTGCCATTTTTGGCACCAAACCTTCACCCACTCCCTCCAAATAGCTATATAGTGTCCCATACTATATATACACTATCTAAGACTTATTTAAACACTCTTGAATCATTCTAACTCCAATCACTTCATCTATACTCAATATATTCAAATATTTAAGAACATTGTTTTTATCAATCATTATTATTTTGAGCTATAAATTGTGATCAAATTTGATATCTTTTAGTGTGAACTTAATTTGTAATCTTCAAACACTTGAGAGCTATTGTATATCAGTGTTTGTCACCAAAATCTTATTCTTCAAACTTTAAGAGAGGTTTATCTCTTAGATTAGCAAAAGGTTATTTTTGTGTGAGTGTTGTGAAAAATCAACATTTGTAAAGTATGTGAGAAGGATACACTTATAGAGGTTTGATCTTCACCCGGGAGAAGATCGGTATTAGTGGAAATTCTCAGGGAACTATCCGAGCGCGGAAGTAAGGTCTAACAAACTAAACCGTGTGGACAAAAAGTCTTCGACTTCAATCGGTTCAATCTTTCTATCTCTAGCTCTTTTATTCATTGCTGTATTATTATGTGTGATTGAGATTGCTTGCTTGATTGCTTGATATAGACTTTAAATCTTTTTGAAACATTTTCAAAAATCTGATTTAGTTTTAAAAACCCTATTCACCCCCTTCCCCTCTAGGGTATTTCCGACCTACAGATCGAATACGATTAAGTATTTTCATCTTAAGTTTATCGTAACTCCAAATATAGTAAAACACAAGATAATTATTTAGACTTGATGGTTTATCCCACAAAACATTAAAATAAAATAATGGCACATACCTTAAAGGTGAGATTAATTAATTTAGTATTTGATAACTTATATATCAAGTATTTTTACTTAACGAGCCAAACAGAACCTTAAGATACAGTGGTTGAAGAAGGTTACCGAACCCACTACAAATTTTTAATAAGATATTCTTGACATTTATAAATCATCAAATGCGATGGAGCTTGAATTTGATGATAAAGGAATCGACTAAAACTATACAATTTCTCTTAGGGTGAGTTTGATTGGCATAATTTTCCATGGAAAATGGAGATTTTCCACCTAAGTTAACACTTTTGGTGTGTTTGATTGCCAATATTTTCTAGGTAGTCAAATTCCATATTTTTGCAATCATTGCTATATTTTCCACCAAAAGAAGGAAAATGTTTTCTTAGGGGGGGCTTGTTTTTATTTTTCGGGCAATTGCACATTTTTCGAGACAAAATTTTATCCATTTTCTACATTAAAAATGCTATAACTTAAAATACAAAATTCAAAATTTAATAAAAATTTAATATTTAAAATCTACTAATCAAGATCAATTAAACAAGATCCATCATGATTATAGAATTATGTAAAAAAATACTAATAATTTTTTCTACATTAAAAATGCCATAATACAACCAATGTTTTCCGGGTAAAAAATTAAGGCAATCAAACACATTTAATTGACATTTTCCCTACAACTCAATTCTAGGCAATTCCATTACCTAGAACTTATTTTCTTTCCATACAAATCCATACTTGCAATCAAACGCACCCTTACTATATATAGGGATGGCAATGGTTCAGGTCGGATTTATAATTTCCATCCCCGCCCCCGCTACCAAAAACCGTCCCCATCTTCGCCTCCATCCCCTATTCGGGGAATTGGGTACTCCTCATCCCCGACGGGTAATGGGTCCTCGCGGGTATTCCCCGACAATTTTCATTTTTTAAAAAAGAAAAAGAAAAAGATTGTTAAAAATAATATAATGTTATTCCTCCTCGAATAATATTCCAACCTCGTAATGCAGCCTGCTCTACAGCAATAAGAACGGCAGAAAACTGAGCAAAGTAAGCATCGCCAGCACCTAACTTTTGAACAAAAACACCGCAAACAAGACCGCTATCATCACGAAACAGACCACCACATGCAGCGATACCATTTTTAGACAAACCATCCATGTTGCATTTAATCCAGCCTGGGAGAGGGGGATACCAATGAACCTCTACAATATTAGGAGCCTTCGGAGGACGACATTGAACTCTAAATTCTTTAACGACCATCAGATCCCGAACAATGTTATACATAGTGCCCTTGGAGATAGAGCCAGCTTCTTGAACCCAACTACGAACAGCAGTGCATAGCCTAGTTAAACAAGGATTACCATTGTCAAACTTACAAGTATTACGTTGGGTCCATATTCCCCAAAAGAATGCAGCAATAGCAGCAAGCCACAACTCTTTAACCTGGTTGCTCATAGACTGGGCAAAAAGCTGCTTTACAAAAGTAATAAACTCAACACCCAAACAAGGCTGAATCTGAAATTTCTCAAAAGCCCAAAGCCAAACTTGTTTAGCAAAGGAGCATTCATAAAACAAATGAGCAACATATTCATCAACTACCCCACACATACTACAACGGGAAATAATATACATTCCGCAGCGTCGAAGATTATCCTCAGTAGGTAAGCGATTACGCAAAGCTCTATAAACCAAGATGGATCTTCGAGGAGGAATAAATGAACTCTAGATACAGGTGAGATCTCCTTTAATTCTATTTACAATATTTGTAGAAGTCGAGGGGGGACTTTAAATGGATGGCTTGTAAAAACCCCAATTGCACGACCTTCTCCACCCCCCAATCATATTCCACCACCATCGTCCCCGAATTGTACCAACATAATCATCTCCCCCGCAATCGCACCAACACTCAGTCGCTTGGTTCCTTCAAGGTAAAACCCTTATTCTAATCTTCTTTATATACTCTAATTGTTTTTCCTTTTTTGTTTGTTTTGATGTATATATTTATTTTCATTCATCATACATATTCATCCAACCAAAGAATCCAATACTATAATCCCACCTACTTAACAGGGGATTCTTTGATTTTTTTTTTCTATTTTTTTCATGCTCATCACTGAATTTCAGTTTGTGTATAATGTTTTGAGGTTTGATTATAATTAGGTAGCCTTATTAAAACTACAATCATATATCATTTGATTCTTTTGTTATGTATGAAACTATAAATAAAGCAAGGAACATGAATAAACCTAAGAAGCTTTTTATATAAATAACACACCCCCTTCCCCTACCCAAAAATTTTAAAAAAATTAAAATCCATGGATAAAAAAAAATTGACCTCCATTAATTTTTTTAAAATAGACCTATAAAAGAGGTGGATTCTTTTTGTTTGTAAGGTTAAGCAAGAGCCTCCCTTAATTAAAGAAACAAAAAAAAATGGCACCATAAACCCTATAAACAGGCCCATAGAAGAGGAAAGGGTGAATCTATCCAAAGATAGGGTGAAACCACACAAATTGGAACAAGGGAAGCAATACCAAGGAATTTTTAAGTTGACAGAAATTAAAATATTAAATTATTAATTGTTTGTTATTCCACATATTGTTCCATAATGAAATGCTGATGCATATACATAATTCATACAAGAATTAACTAAATTTAAGAAAAAGAACATAATAAAACCAGTCTCAACTTACCAATTTTAGATTGTTATTCTAACCGTACATGTCAAATAGAGAATCAAGAAAAATATTCTTTTAATTACAAATCAAATTGAGAATATCAGAGACTCACGTAAAAGCATAAAAGAGATTTTTTTTTACTATTACAACATTTTCAACCCAATATAAAGTTTGAATTGACCTTTTTATATGAATAGTTTTTGCTTATGTGTTACCAATTGTCTTGGTCAATGAACGTAAAAGTTATCGACAAAATAGAAAAGAAAAGTTATCATGAAAATAGAAAGGGAAAAAAAAGACAAACAAACTAAACTCTTAAATTAAAATTGTTACACAAAGTTTTATACATCTATATATATATATAAGAATACACATATTTAAAGCTAAAAACAATACTTAAAAAAACCAAAACAAAAAACAACGACAACTCACTCCCCAATAGACCCTCAGAAATCCAATATTTCTTAAACTCTCACACGTACTTTCTCTTTCTCCCCGCAAAAACCCCAATTGCATGACCTTCTCTCCCCCCCTCCCCCCAAATCTCACCAACATCGCTCCCAGTTGTACGAACATAATCATCTCCCCCACAATCGCACCAACATCTCAGTTGTTTGGTTACTTCAAGGTAAAACCCTTCTTCTAATCTTCCTTACATACTCTGTTGACCTAAAGTCTTAATCTTATTTTGATAATAACAATAAATCAATCATGTGTAATTTAACATGTTTCTTGATATAAGTATATAGTTCATTTACTTGAAAAATTCAAGAAAAATATGACAATGATCACTCTTTTACTATTCGATCATTGGACAAAACAAGGAAGATCAAATCTCTCAATGCAAATCATGAAGCACAAAAGATCAAAAGACTATATGAAAAGCTTCTAAGAAAAAGTTTCACGTGAAGATCAATTCGAAGAAACAAATCAAAGCATTCGAACACTCGTTAATTCAATAATCGAGTGAGTGCTTAAGATTTATGTAAAGTTACATTATTGATCAAATTATTATAGCTCAAATGTATTCATGTATATTTTAAAGATTGATTCAAACAAGCTTTCAATCTTGAAATTGAATTTATTTGAAAAACATCATTTTGCAAAGACCGAGTTTCAAAATAAATTCATATTAATTTTAAATGATCATATTTTAAGCTCTAATAAAAATAGGTATCTTAGAAACATATCTTTGAGGTTCCAAAATCATTGGAATTTTATTTGGAACTAAATTGTTAAATTACAAAAATATTTTTATTTTAGTTTTAAAATTCGCTCAATTTTCACACAGTTTTGATCTAACGGTAAGATGGAGGCTTTCCCGGACTCCAACCATTTTGAAAATTTTAAAGTAGTTAGACAATATCTCTTAGAACTTTTGACTAAAATTTGAGCATGATCCAACGGTCAAATTGGGAGAAATTATTAAAACAAATTTGAATTTTTTGTCAAAACTAGCTGTTGGAAAATTTGAAAATGTATACCTTTGACCCAAAACCTTTCTTAATTATCCCCAATGGCCATATGGTTTTACAAGCTATATATATGAGGTCTTAGACATGTTTTAATACACCTTGAATCATTCTAATACTCTATTATTCATATATTCAAATATACAAAGATTCAAGAACACATTTTGAACAATCTTTCATCTTTTGAGCTATATATTTTTTATCAATCTTGATAACTCTAGTGTGAGCTTCATTTGTAATCTTAAAATACACTTGAGAGTTATTGTATTGGTGTGTATCACCACAAACAATTCATTCTTCATTTCAAAAGAGAGTTTGTCTCTTTGTAGAGCAAGAGAGCATATCTTGTGAGAAGTGTAGTGGGTATAGCTACATTGTGAGTGTTGTGTGCATAGCAATATTTGTATTGAGGTTTGATCTTCACCTGAAGAAAATTGAATAGTGGAAATTCTCGGAGAACTAACCGAGCGGGACGTATGGTTTAGGAAATCGAACCGTGAGGACAAAAAATATTGAGCTTCAAATTGGTTTAATCTTTCTAAACTTAAGTTCTCTTTTTATTGCTATATTATTGCTTATATTTTGAGATTGTTTATTTGCTTGTCTTGGGATTGATTATTTGAAATTGATTATTTCCGCATTAAGTTTTTTAAAACCCTATTCCGCATTAAGTTTTTTAAAACCCTATTCAAACCCCCCCCCCTCTAGGGTTGTTTTTTGACCAACATACTCTAATTCTTTTCTTTCTTTTTTTGTTTTAATGTATATATTTATTTTCATTTTTCATACATATTCATTGACCAAAGAACCCTATACTCTAATCCCACATACTTAATAGGGGATTCTTTGATTTGTTTTTTTTCTATTTTTTTCATGTTCATCATTCAATTTTAGTTCGTGTATCATGTTTTGAGGTTTAATTACAGTTATGGAGCCTGATTAAAACTACTATTATATATCATTTGATTCTTTTGTTATGTATGAAATTATATATAAAGCAAGGGACATGAAAAAACCTAAAAATCTTTTTATACATATATCAGACCCCCTCCCCCAGCCGCAAAATTTTTTAAAAATAAGAAAAAAAATACACAGATAAAGAAAGAAAAAAGTGGATCTCCATTAATTAAAGAAAAAAATAGAACTATAGAAGAAGGGGATTTTCTTTACTCGTAAGATTAAGTGAGAGCCTCCCTTAATTAAAAAAAGGAAAAAACATAGCACCATAACTCCTATAAACAGACCCATAAAAGAGGAAATGCTTCATTTATCCAAAGATTAGGTGAACCCACACAAATTGGAACTAGGGAAGCAATATTACAAAGGAATTTTTAAGTTGACAAAAATTAAATAATTAATTATTTGTTATTCCACAAATTGTTCCATAATGAAATGCTTATGCATACACATAATTCATATGGGAATTAGTCAAATTTAAAAAAAAAAGAACATAATAAAATCAATCTTAACATACCAATTTCAGATTGTTATTCTAGCCGTACTTGTCAAATATAGAATGAAGAACACAGTAACACAAAAATATTCTTTTAATTACAAATCAAATTAAGAATATCAAAGAATCACATAAAAGCATAAATTGTAAGAATTAATTATTTAATTCTTATGTGTCCCATCTAATTGGCTTATTTAATATAGGCAATGAGTTAAAAGGGGTTCTTTCATAATTATATTCAAGGGAATGACCCTTACATTTCATTCCAAAATAAGGACACTCATTTTGCTTTACCTAAAATACCTTTCATCCATTTCTTTTATTTATTTATTTTGCAAAAACAAATCCTCTTTAATTACAAATCAAATAATTTACTTGAATATAATATTTAACAATTCCTTTACAAATCATCATACAATAAATTACCATGGCATCCTGGTTCTACAGAGTTTCTCAAATTACCATATTATTCAAAATGCACACATTCGCTTCTAAGAAGTTAGAAAAAATATGAGGATTTGTGTAATTGGTATGCATGTCTATATATGCAAACATAAATGCACTAAAAACAAAATTTTCTTTTAGTAATTAAAAATTCACATATCATTGACAATGAATGTATATGGATCAAAATACACATTTTCTACTACTCATATTTATATATCGATGTCATAGATCAAGATTATATATATATATATAAAATATATATTATTTAATGTCATAGAACAAGTTAACTGTGATGCTATTATCTACTATTCATATATACATATTAAGATTACTACCAAGTACATATATAGATTGAAATCGAGGAGAAGGATTAGGCCCAGTGGTGGGTAACTTCTACCCTTGACCTCAAGTTCGACTCATGGAGGTGGGATGGAGGGATTTTTCTTTGTTTTTAGGGATAAGGGAGAGACTTTGACCACCCATTTTTTTTTTTAAAGAAAAAAGAGAGTACATATATTGAACTCATTGTGTGATTGTGACATGATTTCATTGATCGAAAAAGTTAAAGGAAAACATAAAATATGTATCAATAATAAGCAGATTATTGTTTATGAATTATTAATTGTCTATAATCATTAGATGGTGAAAATCATCTTACATGAACTCCAAAATTGACCTTTAACACCCCCCCCCCCCCCGTTCTGATTTTGGTGGGGTTGAGGAGTTGAGTTTTTTTTTTATTTCCAAAATGAGGTTAAAGAACCATGTGATGCACTGGCATGTGCTTATGTCGTGAAATCCATGTATAATGCTTGGAAATAACCATATAGTCATGCAGGTGAGGAAAAAAAATAAAGTAATGGATAAGAATAAACCTAAAAAGCTTTTAACATATATCACTCTTCTTCCCCCTCCCCGCAAAATTAACAAATTCATACAATTAAAATATATATAATACCCATCATGTGTACTTGAAATTTTAGGATGCGAAATATAGACAAAAGTTGGATGTAACTTATTAACGGGTGTAGTAATGCAAACTAGGATAGGTTTAGAATGTTTCTTGACTTTACATACAAAAATGTTGAAAAAAATGGTAAGATTATATGTCCGTGTATAAAATGTAACAATTTTTTTTGAAAAAGTCAAGAATAAGTAAGGCACCATCTCGTTTTATATGGAATTGTGTAGTGTTATAGTCCATGGATACATCATGGGGAACCCTTACCATCCTACAATAAAGACGATTACGATGATAATGAATTTGGAACTACAGTAGGGAATCAATGGGTGGTAGACAATAAAGAACAAAACCTTGAAGAAGTAGAAGAATATGACATTGATGGAATCTTGCATGACGTATTTATTGGACCAGCCATTGATAATGCAATGGGTGATGATTATACGAACCACACAAAACTATCCTTCATTATTAAGCTACTGCATTTGAAGTCATGAACTAGAGGAATGAGAAATCTTTTAGGATGCTACTTGAATTGTTTCAGGAGCCACTTCGTGATGGTTCCAGTGTTTCAAAGTCATTTTATGAGGCAAAGAAGGTAGTCCGCGACTTGGGCTTAAGTTATTTAAAGATAGATTTTTGCCATAATGATTGTGTTATCTTTTGGGATCAATATCAGGACCAAACTAATTGTATTACTTGTGGAAAGTTAAGATGGAAAATGGAAGGGGCCAATAGTGTAAAAATTCCCCACAAAGTCTTGTGCTATTTTCCGTAAAAATCGAGGTTACAACGATTATTTATTAATAAGGATATAGCTTCAGATATGAGATGACACAAAGAAAAGTGCATAGAGGTGACTAATGTGCTTAGACATTTAGTCGATGACAAAGCTTGGAAAGAATTTGACAAGATGTATTATACATTTACATATGATTCTCGCAATGTTAAACTTGGGTTATCAAGTAATGGGTTTAACCCTTTTGTAAACATGAGCAACAAACATAACACGTGGCTAGTCATTCCTATGCCATATAATTTACTGCCATAGAAATATATGAAATAATCATTTTTCATGTTGTCCTTGCTCATACCAGGTCTTAAGGCTTCGGGAAATAACATATATGCATTTTTGCAACATTGATGACTTGAAAGAATTGTGGGAAGTTGGAGTGCATACATATGATGCCTTAACGTGTAGCACTTTTCAATTACATGTAGCCATATTATGGACATTTAATGACTTTCCCGAAAACATCTAAGATTAGGTGAACCCATCGAACATCTAGGATTTATTCTATTATGCACAATGATCACGATCTAAGCCTCAAGGCTGGGTCCCCCCGTGTACCATATAGATGTAAGCCCCCAAGGGTATATATGGTATGCAACCTCCAAGGCTGGATCCCTCTACAGACCAAAGTATGTAACCACCAAGGCTAAGTCCCCCTAAGAACCATTAGTGCTTAAAAATATTGAAACATCAATAAGTCTCAAATTATATGAATTCTCAAAGTACCGTGTACCAATGTCACAAGGCCACTAAACTATTCAATAACCATTTAAAGTAATATAATCATAATCTATTGAAGACAGGAGAGTGTTCTTTAAATTATACTAGTATCAAATAATCCGATAAGGTTAAATAAATAAACCAAATATGTATGCGGATCAAATATATATATATATATATATTGTATAAGTATATAAGTATATATATTTTACATCATCACATAGTCATATTAATGTTGCATTTAAGCCAACTTTAACAAGTCCATCATGTTCACCATTTTATGACCCGGTCAAGAATTTTATCAACTAAATTCACCAATCAGGGAGTTTTAAAACAGATCATATAATCAGCACAAAACTAAAGTGAAATTCATAATTTGTAACAATTAGTTTCAATATAAACTTTCATATACGGTCTTAATATATAACCCAAATACATTAGAAATATGTTCGGTATAGGTACAGACTAATGGGTTTCAAACAAATCTCACAATAGCTAATCAATGGCTTAAGCACAACAATAATATCACATACAAGAGGAAAATGACCAAAACATACTTTAAACTCATTAATTTATCGATATATATATCATTATCATTTATCCGCTATTGTATCCATCCATATAGATTTTATACCAAACTTTGTACTTATCAGAATCCGCGCTTTCGACGCCTGCCCCCTTAGCGGCGATTCCTCATATTTTTCGGTTTATTTGAAAAACGATTCATCTTATTATGAGAAAAAAAGTGATGATTTGTAAAGAAAATCAGAGTCGCTAGTTTGTTTTACGAAACGAACAAAAATATGTGTAAAAGAGGAATATTTATGGATTAAACAACCTCTTAAACACAATTAATGCGAAATTAGTTGATTCAAAAGTACGGGATTAAGTTATGAATCAGGATGGTGTTAGGCATGCAATTCGCCCTTTTTGATCTCTGAGTACGATATGATGTAATTATAATTGAAGATTTGCATGCCTATTGATGTTATCACGTATCAGCCAATAATTTTAAGAAAAACGGGTTTTTGGGGTGGGGATGAAAAACATGTACTTCGTACTTCGCCCTTTGATTTTTTTTAAAATCAATGTGTGTGTGTGATTTAGGAAATGATTTTGATAATAATAGATAGCAAAATAGGTGTTTTTGGTAAAGATTAGGGCTTTTCGAAAGCTAATTCGATTTGAAATCAGATATTCGGTAATTCTCGAGATTTGTTTGTCAATAATCACAATTTAATTACTTAAACCTGCATTAATGAATCCAGTACTCTCATATTGGATATTTAGGTAAGCACTGCGTTTTATAGATTAAACCGGGTACAAACACTTACTGATTCCTTCGTGGATCGAGACCGATAAAATCGAAATTTTGTAAAATTAACTGGTAAAAATATGTTTAAAAATAATTATGGCTCGTTCCACGTCTTTGGTTTTGAAGACGATGTTTAAATATGAAATCTGGATTGATTTTGAGATAAACAACAATTTTCACATGAAATTGATCAATTATAACTGATAAAATAAAGATAGATAAAAAATTAAACCAGACTGGGATAAAAAATACCCGAGAGCCTTGGAAATAGAGGAAAAGTATTTTAAAGCCCTATTCTCGAAGTTCCAGAGCTGGCTGATACCTCAAATGGGGTCAATGCATGTGTATTTATAGCTGAAAAATATTTATGAGGTGGGCCAGGGGGTTCTATCGTGTGGACAGATGCTCCTGGAGCATCGGTCTACAAGACAAATGTTTTTGGTGTCTTGTGGACAATGTCCTACAAGACAATTTCTTTTTGCTCGAGACGATTTTTCTTATTATGGACAAACGGGACATCGGATCGATCTAATTTTTGAGTATGTTGTTACCCAAGATAAAACCTATCTACTGACCAAATTTGAGCTCATTTGGGCTTCGGGTAGGCCTCTGTCTAATTCCAAGATGAATTCCAATTTTCTGAATTCTTAAAAATCCGATCGAGTTAATTTTTTAATGTGTTATACCTTATAGTAAAGTATAATATCCCTCTAAATTTGAGGATGATCAGACGTCGGGAAGTCTCATTACACAAGATTCAATGGTTTTTTGTTTCGAACTTTTGTTTTGTAGACAAATGTAGGGGTTTGTCGTGTGGAAAAAAGCCCATACATTTGTCCACACAACACAAAAATCTTGTGTCATATGGACAAATGTCCTTGGGGCATTTGTTTATAAGACAAACCTTTATTTCCCCAAATAGTTTTTGCTATCCTTGCCCAACGGAGTATCGGATCGATCTAATTTTTTATTATGTTTCTTCCCATAATATAACCTAACTACTAATCAAATTTTAGCTCATTTAGACTTCGGGAGGTCTCCGTTTGATTACATGAGGTGAATTCCCAGTTTTTTGAATTTTTGGAGATCCGGCCGTCGGATCGAGCTGATTTTCGAATGTGATGCTCCTTATGGCATTGTCTAATAACTTTAAAAAATTGAGAGTGATCAAAAATCAAGAACTTACTTTGCAAAAATACTCACAAGATTTGACGGTTTTCGGTTCCGGCAGCTTCTAGTAATTCCCGTAACTCTTCGTCCGGATGTCCTTTTTGCTTCCTTTTTTTACCTGCATCACATGTACATAGTATATATGCATCTATGAATTCTCGTGCATGCATGCGTGTTCATTTTCTTAGAGATCGGGATTCTTGCGAGGTTCGCAAAATGAGGTGTTCACAGTACTCATCAATTACAATGGGGCATTTTTATAAAATTAACGAATTGAAGTTATATAAATCCTAAATCAACTAAAAGATTCAAGAAAAAATAACCCAATCCTCATAAATGAGCCAAATTTTAAAACTCTACAACCCCCCCCCCCCAATTTGATTTTAATTAAAAGACGCAACACATAATAATAATGTAAAAAGATATTTGAGTATTAGTGTTCCCACCTTATTAAAGCTAGATTCGTAAAGATTGAGCATTGAATCGAGCCGAATTGATCAAATCAAGAATTTCCCCCAAATCTTGAAACCCTAGCCATAAGGATGAAGAAAATGGTGATGATGAATTGGTGGTGATTTTGGATCATGATGGTGGATAGCCAATGATCTCTCAAACCCTCACTAAGGATGATCTTTCACCTCTCTCTAAGCCCTTCAAATGGAGTTTGGTCAAAATGATGTTGTTTTAACTCAAGCTCAACATGGAACTTGTAAAGGGGAATGCAAAGAAACAAAACGGGGAGTCATTTGGACTATATATGAGAAAGTTATGACCTCTCAAAGTTGGCCAAAAACTTATTTAGCCAAAAATACATTTTTTACCGTTAGCCGAGCAATTTAACTACGGCTTTCTGAAATGTGTTCCAACAATACATGCATACTTAATATCATTAGTATGACTTACTAGAAATGTCGAATCAATTACGAAAATTCACTCATCTCACAGAGATCATGCCTCAATTAAATTCAAGAGGAAGATTAACATGAAATCGAAATACAGGGTATTACACAACTCCTTGTAATAAGTCACATAGTTTAAAGCTCCCCCGTTTAGTGTCTAGCTGAAGTAAGCACTTGGTCATTCGTCCTGCATAAGAACTGTGCCTATGTCAATACTTGAAGCATCGCACTCAAATTCAAATGTTTTAGGATCCATGTACTCATTTTTTTTCGGATCCTCTTAGTTTTTTTCTTTCTCTTATTTTTTGGCCGGTTTAAGACTTTAAGAATTAAGGCTTGAAGTTGACAAGAATAACTAGAAGGATAGGAAAATCATAGAGTATAACCTACTCTGATACCAACTAATACGAACCACGTCAACATGCTAACGAAACCCGTAGCAAATACAGCCCTAAGATTGTATTACAATCAGATTTGTATAGAAACTGTGACACGTCATTTATAAAGAGATGAGAACCTTCGTATATTGAAGACGCCATAAATGGGGATGGAAGATCCGTTTGATAAGTCGATGATGAATGTTGCATAAAATTATGATAAGTTCAATAGTTTGCATAGAATTAAAGAGAACTAAACTTTCAAAATTTTATTAATGAATCGACTAATTTAAAACAAAGCATCTGCCCTTTTAAATAGGGTGTGGAAACATAGTCAAAAGATAATAAGGACAATAAAACAATCTTGATTGACCAGGGAAAACGTTCTTAATTCAATAAGGAAATAATAAACAAGTCTTATAATTTAAAACTACTTAAAATTCGATCTTCTGGATTATTTCAAGGCTTGAATTATGCAATTCCAGTCTTGAAAAACAAGTTCACCACCTTCATTTGGCCTCCACAAATTGACTTGAGCCCATATTGCTTAAATCAGTTCATTAAGCGCTTCTTTGAATTTCTTTGCACGAGCTCTTGTAATTGGACCAATCCATGTGTTTAAGCCTGTAATAGCCTTGTCCCCATCAGTTTTGATGAGGCATCTGCCATTGAATTGTGGCATAATAAGCAAAGAATGGGGAGTATTGTAAAATATCGATATGTGGATGTCCATACGTAATGTGATATAGTTTGTCCCGTATTGGTCTTGTAGTATTATTAAGGAGATTACCTCATATTATATATAGTGTAACTTGTCCCACATTAGTTTTATATAGAAGTAAAGATGTTAGCTTTTAATATAAATAGAGCTAACCCCTACCCATATTTCATATTAGTTAAATAAGATCTCATTTATTCTCTTATGTCTCTCCTCTATCTTTATTATTTCAACAAGAAACATATAATACAATATCTGAAAACAATAAGTGTTGACATAAAATTTACTAATCTTGTTTTGATAATAACAATAATATTAATCATGTGTAATTTAACTAGTGTGATGTTTTAAGTATAACCACTAATCTAATTATTATCATACGTAGACAAAATCGACAAAACCGATGGTGAAATCAATCTTCTACATGTATTCCAAAATACATTAGCCTTCATCACTCACAACAACTTGATCAAAGCATTGACAAATTCATAAGGATCAAAGATCAAAGCAAGTGAAGAATTGAAGAAACTTTCTAAGCACTCGAAGACTCGTTAAATTCAAAATTGAGTGAGTACCTTAGATAAATGTAAAGTTTCTTGTTTGATAATCATATATAGCTCAAATACATCATATGTCTTTGTCTAATTGATTGGAAACAAGCTTGAACAAAAATTCTTTTGAAAACACCATTCTTACAATAACCGATTTCGAAATAAATTCATATTAAATCCATTTGAACATATTTTGAGTTTTTCCAAAAATAGGTGTCTTGGGAACATATTTTTGAGGTCTCCAAAGCATTAACATTAATTTTGAAACTAAAATACAAAAGTTCAAAATTTGGAATTTTTGGCTAGCAGGACAGTGCCTATCAGTCGACTGATGAGCATTGCTCAGTCGACTGATGGCCCAGAATATAGCCGTTAGATTTCTAATTTTTTTACTATTTTTGGCACCAAACTTGTACCAACTCTCTTCAAACGGCCATATCTTGTCCAAGCATATATATACTCATCCTAGACACATTTTAAACTATCTTGAATCACTTTCTCTCTATTCTTCATCTATATTCATTTTACAAAGATTCAAGCAAATTTTTTTATCATTCATTCTTCATATTGAGCTATGTAATTGTGATCAAACTTGATAACTCTAGTGTGAGCCTTATTTGTAATCTTCAAATATACTTGAGAAGTTGAAAGTTATTGTATATTAGTATTCATTACCAAACGAAATTTATTCTTCAAACATTGAGAGATGTTTATCTCTTAGAATAGCAAGAGGAATTCTTGTGTGAGTGTTGTGAGAAAAGCAGCATTTGTAGAGTGTAGTAAGACAATTACACTTGTAGTGGTTTGATTTTCACCCGGAAGAAAATTGATTTTTAGTGGAAATTCTTGGGGGCACTACTCGGGCAAGGATGCATGGTCTAAACAACTGAACCGTTTGGGCTCATTCGATTTATTCATTCTATCTCTAAGCTCTTTATTTTTATTGCCTTATTGCTTATTGTGATTGGGATTGCTTGTTTGAATTGCTTGATGCTTGATATAGACTTAAACTCTTTTGAAACTATTTTTTAAAAACCGGATTAAGTTTCAAAAATCCTATTCACCCCCTCTAGGGTATTTTTCGACCTACAATAAGTATTATACCATAGCAAAAAGAGAATTGCTTTTCTAATATGAATACGATTATAATCATTCTTAAAGCATATAGTATAATTTTTCTGAGTAAGCTAAATAATATTATATTGTGACAAAATTGTAATTGTTCTTAACAAAGGAGTTTTTAACCAATAGCTACATAAACGCATATTACATTTTGGCCTTGTTGGTTAAGAATCGTATTTATTGCTACTGTTGTTTTACCAGTTTGCATGTCCCAATAATTAATTGTCACTGACCACGCCCTATAGGGATCATTGAATCAACAGCAATAAGTCCTGTTTGAAAATGATCATATACGGAATGTCACGAAATAATATCTAGAGCGGGAGATTTAATTAACCGATATTCAGAATATGTAATTTCATCTCTACCATCAATAGGTTTAGACAAAGCATTTATAACATGACCTAAATAAGCCTCACTTACTAGTATCTAAGCAACTCTTCCTGTTGCTTTTACATAACTTCCTTCTTATATCATCAAACCAGCGCCCATTAAAACAACAATAATGTTATTGATTCCAAATTCAGAGCAATGCCTATTGTACCCTCTCCAAATTCTACTAATTCACCCGCCATTTCTTCATCAAAACCATGAATACGAGCAATGCCGTCGCTTACTGGAAGTACGATACTTTATTAAATTGCTTAATACGTGACGGATAATTTTACTAACTTCGTCAACTTGAATCGTTACCATGACTATTTCTTGATTCTTTTTTCTCAATAAAATAAAAATAATACCTATGATAGAAGGACCAATTGGTTATTTCTCCAAAATAAACGCTTATCAACAAATGGAAATTCTAATTACACTACGAAAATTCTTAAAAACCACCGCATACTTAAAATTATCATAAAAAATTCTTAAAACACTACTACATACACCACATACTACATATTGAAAATTACCGCAAAAAGTAGTAATTTTTTTTAAAACACCACTAGAGACAATTAAAATAAATTAAATTTTCGCTCTCCACAATTTATTTCCTTACTCTATCTCTCTTTACAATTTTTTCTCTTCTCAAACCCATCCAAACTCTTTCTCACCTTAAATAAACTTTAATTGGATCTAAGAAGGGCATGATAGAGTTTATAAGATTGGCCAAAGTTAGCGTTCGAGCCATGAATTTCAAAATGAAAGAGTGAGGTATCTAAGAAAATATGAGATGTAAGAAGAAAATAGGGGAAAAATTCTTTGACTCCAACAAAAAAATAAAATAAAAAAATAACCTCTTCGTCTCTTACAATCGTTAGTCTCTCTCCCTCAAGCTTTGTACATCATGTGCACAACATAGATATTAATATAAATTCTCTACTCGGCAGCTAAATGCTGAAAGAATAAGCAAATCTTGGCAACCAAATTTCGAATTTTTAAATTCGGCAATGTACTATCAGCCATATTTTACTTATATATACTTTGTTTGACATATAAAAATTATCGTATTTGGTACAAAATTTCAGCACAACTTTGCCGATTATGTATAATTTATTCGGCAATGTCTTACAGACCATATTTCATTATATATACTCTGTTTATCATACAAAAAGTTGATGTGCTTGGTACAACATTTTGGCACAACATTGCTAAGTATGTAGCATTTATTTGTTAATAATTTGCCAATTTAACATATTTTAGCATTGATCGGCGTGAGATTAGTCCAATTTTCGACAATGTTTAGCCAACATGGCGTTAATATAAAACTAATCAACTTTGAATGAAACATGATTAACTTCAATTGGAATTTGAGTTTCGATATCAATTTTGTCGGGCATTATATAATATAACATTTAAGAAAATATAAATTTAAGGAAAAACTCGGCAACACATGGCCAGGAACTGAGGTACAATTTGGCAATACTACACTATATACAATTAAAGGGTGGTGATGTTGGCACCCCCAATATCCATTTGTAACACTCCCACCAAAAAAAAAAGTAAATTGTTATCTCCACCCCACTTCATTTAATTTAGCACAAAAGTTAATTAACCATAAACTAATTTTTCACCCCCTTGTTTGAATTTAAAACAAAAGTTAATTAATCTTTAACTAGTTAAAGATCAATTCCCCTCCAAAGTTAATCAAACATTTATCCCCAAATTAAATTCCTCTCCAAAATTCCTCTCTTCCACTATCTCTACCATCTTCAACTGAGGTTAGCAACAAATTTTGGTTGCACCAAAATAGACAACAAAACTTCTCCACCATTGATGCAAAAGGGTAAGCTTAAGAAGAATGGAAGGAAAAAAAAAAGAAACTTTGGAACAAGATAAGAAAAACAAGGAAAAAAGAGTTAATCAAAGAGATGTATACATGTTTTTATTATGTTTCATTGTTTAAATCATTTTCATAACATACATATCATATATATATATACAAACAACACATTTTTCTATTTAAATCACGAAGAAGGTTTACTTGGTTCCCCGTAACCGAGTTGCAGGTTTCTACACTCGGTTGCTCTCAATCAAGTATGGCCATTTTTATGCACAGTTGAAAAAAGCTCATTCAATTGTCTGCGACTGAGTACATATGATCTTATTCAATTATTAATGACCGAGTGTATGCTACAACTATCAGTCCTCAAGGGCCGATTGCACTAGTTTTCCAATTATAAATATTAAAATATCTTATTTTCAGGATGTATGTTCTCTTGAGTTTACAGTATGGCCAGAGTGTTCATTTCTTGAAGAAATTGATTTCTCTGTAATTGACCGAAAATCTCATAATCCAAAACTTGTTACGTGTTTAATGAGCATATGGTTGAATTAGAGCTTCTTAATTCAATCCAAAATAATTTTGATGATTGTGATCGCCAAAGTTCTGATGATACAATTATAGCACTGCCTCTTGATTCACATTATAATTAAGGGTGTGCAAAAATCGAACCGGACCAAAAAAACTGACCGAACCGGACCGGACCGTAGGCTTTTTTCGGTTTTTATATATGCTGCGGGTCGGTTCGGTCTAACTTTTTTTGGACCGATTTAATTCGGTCCGGTCCTCGGTCCTCTAGGTCAAAAACCCCTATAAAACCGAACCGAATCGAGTATTTATATATTTTTTTAAAAATATATATATTTTATAATATTAGTTATATACTACTGGTTTGTCACCCTTTAAAAAACTCACAGGTCATTTTAACATGTCAATCTTTCACTTCCCTTTAACTAAAAAAATAAAAAAAAAAGCATCTAAATATCTAAAAACCTAAATTTGAATATTTCTAAGTTGTAAGCCTAAATCCCAAATCTCAACAAGACAACAACAGTCGCCACCCAACAGCGCAGCCCCTCTATCTTCAATCTTCTCTCTTCCGAGTCCCGTCATCCCCCCCCATCTCTCTTCAGTCTTCTCTCTTCTGAGTCCCGTCATCCCCCCCATCTCTCTTCAATCTTCTCTCTTCTGAGTCCCGTCATCCCCCCCATTTCTCTTCAATCTTCTCTTTTTCGAGTTCCCACCCGTTCTTCCCTTACTCACTACCATCGGCCGTGCTCGCTTTCCCCTCTCCTCAGTCAAGTTCAAGTAAGTTCTCTGCTCTATTCTTCCCTCTCCTCACTTGTTTTTTTTTTCTTGAATAAATTTCGTGAATGAATGAAAGTATATACTTTATTCTTGTATAAATTATTCTTGTATGTTTGGATGAATATTGTTGGTATATAAATTATTCCGTGAAGGACTGAACAAAATTATGGAATTTCACGATCTAGTATGCTTGTGGGCTGTGGCTCTGTTCTTCCCTCTCCTCACTCGTTTCTGTACTCACTCGTTTTTTTTTCTTGAACAAATTTCGTGAATGTTAAATGTATCTATTGAATGTTGGCATCTTTTTTAACATTTCAATCTATTTTTTGGCATATAAAGTGGCTTTGTATTAATTTGTAATGTTGTTATGTATTAATTTTTTTTTTTTTGCAAAAGTGTATTTTTGTTGTTATGTATTAAATTTATTTTTTTTTACAAAAGTTAGCCCTTTTTTGTTAAGACATCTTTTATTATTCTAGGCCCAACTTTATTTTGCAATAGGCCCATATATCAAGCCTAGACCGATAGACCGACCGAAACCGACCCGATAAATGCCTCTTCAGTTCGGTCTGGTTTTATATACATTTTCGGTCCGGTCCGGTCCGGTCCAAAAAAATAATGGATCAAAGTAGTCGGTCCGGTCCAAAAAATCGGTCAACGGGTCGGTTGACCGACCCGTGAACACCCCTAATTATAATGACGCCGATAATCCCGATCGCGGTGAATGCAATCCCCATAGTGGTGAACAACATCTTATGGCGAGCAATCCAATTCCTAATTCAATCAAAAATAATGTTGACGATTGTCATCGCTAAAGTTCTAAGGATATGATTATAGAAGTGCCTCTTAATTCACATTATGATTGTGACGATAATCCCGATGGCGGTGAATGCAATCCCCATTGTGGTGAGCAACATCTTTTGGCAAGCAATCCAAATCATATGGAGAATAATGATAATGAATTTAAAGTTGACGTGACTCCGATTTTTGTATCAGATGAAGTAAGTATAATATAGTATATATTGTGGTACGATTTAAATAAGTTATCGATTGAGTTAATTTTCATTAACATTTGTATTTTGTAGTTATTTTCTTCTCGATATACATTGGTGGATTGGTGCCAAAGTCAAGGAAAATGCATTCAAACTATTATCATTACATTGAAATCTGACAAAAGAAATGGTACGAGGAGACGACCAAGGCTAACATTGGGTTGTGAAAGAAGCGAGGTATACCGTGAAATAAAAAATCTCAACAAAAGATAATATTGTACAAGAAAATGCAATTGCCCATTCAAACTTCGGGGTGTGAATGTTGATGGGGATAAATGGAAGATAAAAGTGGAATGTGGCATTCACAACCACGAGTTGCCGAAAACTTTAGTTGGGCATCCGTATGTCGAAAGATTGAGCAAAGAAAAGAGGAAGTTTGTTGTAGACATAACCCTTGCTGGAATTAAACCAAAAGAGATTCATAATGCAATTAAACGGCATCACAAAGAGAATGCGTCCACCGCGAGAATAATTTACAATGCGAAGGCTAATATGAGAACACATGATTTGGAAGGGAGGAGTGCGATGCAAAAATTGTTGAAGGTTCTCGTGGAGTTCCATTATGTTTATTGGTATAGGAGTAATGAAACAACAAATGAGGTCTTAAACCTCTTTTGGGCACATCCCGAGAGCATCTTGTTAGCGAAGTGTTTTCCCTCGTTAGTACTTATTGATTGCATGTATAAGACCAACTGATATAAAATGCCATTATTTGATATGGTGGGAATTACGTCCACCGGTAAGACATTTTCCATCGCTCATTGTTTTATGCATAGCGAAGTGGAGTATAATTATCGATGGGCCCTTTCAAACTTGGAGATGTTATATTCGCCGCATGAAATACCAAATATATTTGTCACGGATAAGGAGAATGCTTGTATTAATGCCATCCATAGCATTTTTCCCGAAGCTCATCGAATGTTGTGTACATTTTATATTTCAAAATGTGTGCAACAACATTATAAACCGAATTTCAATAGTGAGTCTATTTGGAAAAAATTCTTTCAATCATGGAGTAATCTTACCCAAGTGACATCTGAAGCCGAGTTCTTCAAAGGTTGGGTGGAATTCAAAAAAGAGGGCCTCGTTTTTCGAAATGCATTGAATTTTGTCAAAGACGTGGTTCAAAGATATAAAGCACTTTGTATTTGCATGGACTAATCGGATAAAACACTGTGACAACAATACTACCAACGGAGCCGAAAGGTCGCATGGCAAGTTGAAAACTCACCTTGACATAAGCCAAGAAAGTTTTCCCATAATGTTTGGGGCAATGAATAATATGTTGAATAACCAACTTACCGAAGTTAAAGCCACTTTTGAGAGTAGTCTTGGATCTACAAAACTGTTTCACAATGGCAAGTCATACCGAGAGCTCATGGGGAGGGTTTTCCATTTAGCATTAGACTTGATAAGGCGGGATAACAATAGAGTGATTGAGGATGTTGACTTAGATCCATCTAAATGTGATCATGTCCTTCAGATGGTTTATGGGCTACCGTGCACACATGAATTATTAGAGTATGGTCATGAAAATCAGAGCATACCATTAGGGGCTGTTGATCAACATTGGGCAAAACTCACCATTTTGCCACATAGTGAGCCTTACAAAGAAATTGATAAAACGGCAAAAATGATCTTGTTCATGAAGTTGTATAAGAATTCAACATGAGACCAAAAGAAAGCTCTTTTGAGAAAATTAAAGGACCTTGCGACTCTAATGACTACGTCTCTGAGAGAGCCACCCCCCGTTGTCCCCAAGGGTAGACCACGCGATAGTAAGCAAAATTTGACTCGGAATGAGATGAAACATGAATTATCAACCAAGTGAAATCTTTCGGGGTTTAAATATGCGAATACAATTGAAGACCAAGAATTGGCCGCAAAAGTTCCCGATAAATTATCCCAAGTTTTAAATACAAGGAAGAGGAAAAAGGGGGCGGTTCAACCAATTGTCGAGTATGGTTTCAATTCATTTATAGCTTATATCCCTAATTACATGCACGAGTTCATAATCGAAATAATAAATGTCAAAAATGATAGGAATTGTGGTTTTCGGTGTGTTGCAGAAGAATTGGGATTTTTGAAAGAAGATGGGTGGTTTAACTGTTAGAAATACTATGATAGCCGATCTTGTGAAGTACAAAGATAAATATGACGATTCGTGGGGTAATTGGTTCTATTAAGATTTTTCATTTATAATTGATACTAACAAGAGTCCGTGCCTCTAAAGAAATTGGATGGATATGCCCGTGATGGGTTACATCATTACATCAGCTTTTAATTGTGTAGTGGTGTTCATTTCAAATCAACTATTTGTAACATTTTTTTCACACTTAGACCCTCCACCGGATGATGGTATACACTGGGTAGTAGGTTTAGCACACATCCGAGATTGTCATTTCGCCAGAGGAAAGTTGAAGGATGGTGCACCACTTCCTCCTATTGCTATATGGTGGGAACTTTTTTATACCATCGAAGCAATATCTTGGATGGAAGATTATGTTGATAGGTTCGCTCACTATTTGCAAATTAGGCCGATAAATGATTTAACAACAATAAACTTACCAATCACACTTAATTGATTGGTAAGTCTTTTATGAAGTTTTTTGTTTATTTATATGCGAATATGCAAAATTTGTCGCAAAATAATATCTGTTTATCATTACATGTAACTTTTTATTGTTTAGAAAGTGCTAAGGATGTAACTTTTTGTGTATGAATGACAGCTTCTTCTAACCGAGTATTTAATTTAGTGGATATATATAATTGATAAGTGTGGATTATTATTGAAAATTTAGTTAATATTTTTGGTACTCACAACCGAGCATGATATAGCAATGCTTGATTTCTTTAAACCAAATGAAAGCCCAATAAAATGACAAACTGATATGCTTTCGGGACCCTCATTCGATTGCTCACAACCGAGTGTGAATATATTATGCTCAGTTGTGAGCAACCGAATGAAAGTCCAGCAAATTGGCAAATTGAAATGCTCTCGGGACCCTCATTCGATTTCTCACAACCGAGTGTAAATATACCATGCTCGATTGTGAGCAGCCTAGTGACATCAATAAAATTCGATTGTGAGCAACCGAATGAAAGTCCAACAAAATGGCAAATTGAAATACTCTCAAAACCCTCATTCGGTTGCTCACAACCGAGTGTTAATATAACATACTCGGTTGTGAGAAGCTGAGTGACATTAATAAAATTTGGTTGTGAGCAACCGAATAAAAGTCCAACAAAATGGAAAATTAAAATGCTCTTGTGACCTTCATTCGGTTGCTCACAACCGAATTTTATTGGTGTAACTCAGCTGCTCACGGTCGAATGATGGTTCAATTTAGAGATACCATGCCCTAAAAAATGTGTATACCTTAGACAAAAAGTCTAGTTTTTCTTGTATAAATAGCAATCAACAAATCAATCTTGTCTGTATAATAATTAACCATTCATTCAAGAATAAGATTAAAAAAATCACCCTTAAAAAATTGATTTATCCCTAAACGAAAAGTCTAGTTTCTCTTGTGTATATAATAATCAACCAATTAATCTTTTATATCAATACTCAACCAATCATTCAAGACATTATTCAACCAGTCAATCAACAAAACTAAATAATATATAAGCATACATAACTAAGTTTAACAAGACACACATAAGTTCAAAAATAAATAAGTTTAACAAGTTCACAAAAACCATAAGATTAACTAATATTCAAACTAAACTACTTCTTGGCCTTTTTTTGGTAGGCCCTTTCTCTTTTGTCGGGGCCTTTTTTTGCCGCTGTGAACACCTCATTTTTAGACCATCGCAAAAATCCAAAACTCTAAGAAGATGAACACGCATACATGCACAAGCATTCATAGATGCATACATATAATTTACATGTGCTACAGGTCAAAGAACGAGTAAAAAAGAGCATTCAGATTGAGAGTTATGAGAATTACCGAAAACTGCCGAGACCGGGAACCGTCAAATCACCTGAGCAAATGAAAATGATAGTTCATGATTCCTGATCATCCTAAAATTTTTAAGGTTATTAGGTGATACCACAAGGAGAAGCATATTCAAAAATCATCTTGTTCCGACGACTGGATCTCCGGAGATTCAGAAAATCGGGAGTCACTTCAAGTATTTGAACGGAGATCTTCCCGAAGTCCGAATGAGCCCAAAATTGGTCAGGAGATAGGATATATTATGTAGAGAGACATGTCAAAAAATAAGATTGATCTGATATTCCATTTTCCCAGAATAGCAAAAACCGTCGCAGTTAGATAAAATATGTCGCCAAGACAGATGCTTAACAACTGTCGCCAAAACAGATGTTCTAAGGATTTTTCGTTTGAGGGATTTTACGACCTTTTAAAATCATGAAATTTTGTGGAGATCTAGTGAATAATACCAGGAGCAACATATTAAAAAATCAGCTCGATCCGACGGACAGATCTTCAAAAATTTGAGATACTGGGAATTTAGCTCGGAAAATCAAACGAAGGCCTTCCCGTTGTTCAAAAATTCTGAAACTTTGTCAGTAGGTGGGTTTTATCATGGGGAATAACATATCAAAAAATTAGGTCAATTCAATCCACCGTTTAGCAAAAATCGCGAAAACTGTCGTTGGCGACAGATGCTTAACAACTGTCTTGGCGACAAATGTTTCTTTCTCTCTCCACCAGCTATAAATAGACCCCTATTTCTCCACTTTTGAGGCATGATTCAAGGCTAAAACTTCGGGAAAGGTGCTCCAAAATTATCTATTTTCATTTTTGAAGATTTGAGGTAATTTTCGTCGCAATCTGAATTAATTTTCGATCTGTGTTATTTTTAATTAATCGCTTGTAGACACTGTTATTCTTCTCCAAATTAGTCCAAATTTCATATTTGAGCTTTATTCCTATACTAAAAATTTATAATGAGTTAATTATTGTCTTATCAGTCTCAATTTGCTAAGCAATTAATTAATTTTTGTATCCAATTCATCTCTAAATCAGCCCAAATTTTATATTTGAGCTTTATTTTCAAAACCAAAGGTGTGGAATGAGTCAAAATCATTTTTTGGATATAAATTTTTATCAGTTAATTACCAATTTATTAGTCTCAATCCACTGAGGAATTAATTAGCAGTTGTATTCAGTTTAATCCATAAATCGCGATACCTAGCTAAATATCCAACATGAGAGTTTTGAATTTGTCAAATGCCAATTTAACAAATTAAATTGTGATAAATTATTTGACGAAGAAATCTCAAAAAATACCGGATATTCAATTTCAAATCGAATTAGCTTCCAAAAAGTCCTGAATTTTGCTAGAAACACTTGTTTTATTATCTATTATTTTCAAAAATCATTTTTAAATTACACACACACGCACATTGATTTTAAAAATCGTCAAGGCAAAATACGAAGCGTACGTCTTCAATCCCCATCCCAAAATCCCGGTTTTCTGAAATTATGAACTGATATGTGATAATATTAGTAAACATGCGAATATTTGATTATAACTACACACATATTCTATTTAAGAGACCGAAATGGCGAATTAGGTGCCTAACACCTTTTCAATTCGTAACTTAATTTCCGAACCTTCAAAATATTTGTTTTTCACAATAATTGTGTTTAAGAAGCCGTTTAATTCATAAATATTCCTCTTTTACACAAACTTTTGTTTGTTTAGTAAAACAAACTAGCGACTCTATTTTTTCCTTTAAATTAACATATTTTTTCTTAAAAAAAATGATAATAAACATAGTTTTCCAAAATTAATCAAAAAATCGAAAGAATCGCCGCCATGGGATCAAGCATTATAAAACGCGGGTTCTCATAGCCGGAGCTTTGTTTTTGGCGGGCACTTTTGTGGTGCTAAACAGAGTTGCAATAAGGCCATTTCTTGCATTAGAAATCATATCTCGTACATTACGAACAACCACAGCCATATCTTGTACTAAGACGCAACGGAGCGCTTCATCTAACATTGGTATTGCCTTATCAGCCATAAATTGCTGCATATATCAATTAGTATTATGAGTAACTATATTATATAGCAATATCAAATGTCAAGAAATGGAAAAGGAATATGATTACTAATATTTACCGACTTAGCAGTTGCGACATCTTCTGCCCCAAGTGCCCTTCGCAATGTTGTTCTTAGACGAGGAATTTGTACGTAAGGATATGTGATCTTCAAATACCAATCCATATAATTTGCCTCACATTCCCATGAAAATTTAGCCGGTATAGAGCAACGTGATTCGTTGAGTAAGTGATTACTCCAATTATTTTGCTGCCACCGGTTCACGTCCTATATCACCTTATAAGCATTTGATGTTTTTCCTCGGTTTATCTTCGTGGCCTTAATCATTGGCACCGTGGGGATTGTTTGCGCTCGTCCAAATTGTCTAAGGATACGGTCGGGGTAGTAAGCCTCGGCGATGTCAAAACAAAATAATAACCCACAGTAGTATGAAACCTCAGGGAACGGGCGTGCAACTCTATTGTTCTTATATGGATCCTAACACACATGTTACAAAATAAGCCAAAATTAATATTTAATTTTAAAAGATAGTAATAAAAAAAGTAAAAAAGTAGTTGAGAAGGCATTACATCTATCTCACTGAAGTCGTCAACTTTCTCCCTTAACGTTTTAATAGCCGTCATTGTATCGCCGCCACATGGATAGGGTTTCCACCTACACATACATGGTTACATCTTAGTGTATTCCATATTATCAATAGATTGGTGACAACCGGAAAAGTGCTCACAAATCCAACCTGCATTAATTATTTAAAGTTAATAAAGACAATATAAAACAATAATAAGAAAATTAATATTCAAAGTCAAGGCAAGTAATGTACCACAACTATAGTTAAACATCCAGTCATCCACTTTACTCAAGCTCTCTATGCATGTCCCAATTGACGATACGTATGTGCGAGTATCACCATTCCCTACCCTATTTGTCCAACCTTAGACAAATTTTTCAAACCACCCAAATAATATAACGAAATCTTGAATTTTGTCTTGTCGGGGAAAACAACACACCCAAGCAAGTTCATGATATACCCCCTCACACAACAATCCAACTCCTTATCAGTTGAATCAATCTTAGCCAAACCCTTGCACTTCTCCTTCAACCACTGTAGCTTAACCGCATACGCATCCCTGTTTCCTTTTTCACGTCGGCCAAACTAACACCTAAATACTTTGACGCCAATGTTCTTGCTACGTCTAGTTCTATTTCTTTTCCTCCCTCAACCAAATTGAAACACTCTCCCTCGACTGGAACATCTAGTATTTGTCTCACGTCACCCAAGGTTATTGTCATCTCACCGAAAGGAAAAAGGAACGTGTTTGTTTCTGGGTACCATCGCTCAACAAATGCTTAGACGGCAACATAATCAATGTAGTGATAATTGTGTTCCATCAAAGGTGTTAATCCAGTCCCTTTTACACGACTTTGTACCCCCTTAACCTCTTTTGACAAATCTCATTCCTTTAACTTTGCCCAATGTGATATAGTTTTTAGTTTTCTATTTTCATCCTACATTGATTAATTCAATTAGGGCCAACCATATTATAATTAAAATAAATGTATGTAAAAGTAAGTAATATAAGTGATGAATACCTGTGTTCGATTCCAAATTGCATATGCTATGTGATTTTTAAATAATGTCAATACACTATTGTCGACCGGCTCACCATCGTCATCATCATGTCCGTCGAGGGCCACACTACTAGGACCTTCCTCATCTCCGCCGCTTTTAGGATTCTCTGGACCCACTATCTCCGTTTGAGTTTGAGTTAAACTACTATCAGGATTCTCTTGGTTTTGAGTTTCAGGATTTGTTAGTGAGGGAGAGTCACTTTTCTCTTTAGATGATCTTGATGATTATGATGGTTGTGGTGTAAGGGGCTTTCTTCTTTTGGCGTCCTCTTTTGCTTTGGCAATAGTTGTTGCATGCTTCTTCATTTTTCTTTGCCTCTCAGAGGCCGTCATTGGTTTCTTCTTAATCATGCCTATAAAGAGAGAAAAAAGTGTGGGTAAGTCATAATAAATGTGGACTTTAATAACCGGGGAGAGTATATAATATGAACATGAAAGCTTGGTGCGGAGGACGCACTAGGTTAATCTACACACATTCTTTTTAATCAGAAACAAAGAAACTTTATCAAGCATTAATGGAGAATGAGTACATGTATAAAATACAAGCAGGTGGATCAGGAATCTACCACGAAGAATAAAGCAATAAACAAATAGAGAGAAAACAATAGAAAAAAGAAGTGAAAAACAAAGACATTGCTGCAGCCCAATAATGGTAAATATCAGAAATAGCCAAATTCCCAAACAATTTAGAAGATAATGGCCATAGAGATGCTGAAAAGTTAATTCTGTACCACACTCCCAAACAACAGTACATAAAAGTCGAACCTATATTTAGGAAGAGCCCCATTATTCTAGGCTTTGCCTTAATATCTTAAATGATTTAATTATTTGATGTGATAGGTTATTATAGTCATTGTTGTTGCTTAGGTTGGACTTCAATACCATAAATTCGTTGGTGTGAGAAAGAGGTGCATCAAGAAGGTCATTGTGTCGAGAATTAGGTGTATGAGAGACTGCAATTCTATTACATCCATTTTTTTGACAAAAAGAAACGATTAGTTAGTTACAATCAATTTCTTAATGAAACTAATTGATTAAATTGGTTTAGTGATTGGCTATGAAGCAACAATGCTGGTGCAGGTGTAGGTGCAACACGGTGCAGGTGCAGGTGCTGGTGCAACCATTGAAAATGTTTTAGAAAAATTGAATATGAGTGTGACAAGCAATAAATATACTAAATTAGCAATTAAAATATATTATATTTTCCCTTTTCATTTTCATATACAGCTCATTAATGTTTGTACCGGAAATACGTTTAATACTAGTATAAGAACCACATATATGTGGATGTTGTATGCAGAAAGCAGCAACTTGAAAATTTTCAAAAAATAAGATACAAGTGCATAAGATAGAAAAATTCTAATATGGAATATTTTTTTGTAATTCATCTTTTTTATAAGAGAATATATTTAGTGGAAGAGATAATCTATAATGAATTTATATTAATTAATCTCCTAAATAATCATACAAATGAGGATAAATTTGTTATAAGTTTCAGTGCACTTGGCTTCAGCGCTCTAATCTACCTTTCTATTCCCCTAATATATTTATCCCTCCCGCTTTAACAAACTTCCAAATAAACCATACTATATTTCCAGTTGTAGATTCTATTTGGCTTACGTATAATGGAATGTAGTTTGAAAGATGGAATGTACGTTATTTTCTACAATGGTTATTTTCAAAAGAACCCGCAAAGAGATTGACATTTGTCTTGTGGTTACTCTATGTTTTTAGGTAAAGATCAGCGAAGGACTCGAATGGCAAATGCATATTTTTCTCTATTTATGGCCGTTGGTAATGTTCTTGGATATGCAACTGGGGCTTACAGTGGCTCGTACAAGATTTTCCCATTCACTCTCACCTCCCTAAATAATACTATACACGTATTATTGGTAATACTCCCACTCTTATTGGTAATAAGTATTACCCATTCACTCTCACCTCCCTGAATTATATGAACAAATAAAAACTCGAATCAAACTAACATTTAAAGATATTTAATTTATATTGTGATAGATTGTAAAATGTTAAAGAACTTATGCGAAGGGCTAGTAGCCATATCTTTGTTAAATTGGTTAATGATCATTAAATAATTACAGCTACTTCCTCACACAAACCAAAAGAAAATAAAAAGAAATTACAAATTAACCCTAATAATTTATTTATTTTAGTTTTCTTTTTCTCTAACAAAGTGAATGAGTTGCTCCAGTAGTAAAACAATCCTTAACTGAACTAATTACTCCTAGATTCGAGTCAAACCATCAGTAAATGAAAGATTAATGATTAATCTCATCCCTCAATATAATAGTGTAAGTTGTTAAAATGGAAAAAAAATCATAGTTTTTTGGTTAAGATAACCCTAAGAAAAAAAGAAAAGAAAAAAAAACTATTTAACATAGTCATAAATAATTGTTCAATTCAACCCTAAAAAGAAAAACAAATAAAAGGAAATAAGCCACTCAATTCTTAACAGAATAGTGCCATTTCAACTCATATTAGTGTTAAGAAATTATATTATCTAAATTTCAGTGATAGATTAATTCATAGATAAAATGTTTAGCATTTTCCCACTTATTTTTTTTTAACTATATACATAAGCCATTCAAACAAGAACATGAAAATGATCAATAACAAAGAAGAGAGTGCTTGAAAGTGTTTCACTCACCTGGAAATTAGAATACCTTATAGCTCAATAATCTTGCTCTTTAAAGGATTAAAGCTCGGTCGGACTGGCCGATTCTTCAAACTTCTTTTTTCTTAATTAAAATTGCATTGTTGTATGATGAAAGATGAAAATGAAAATAGAGTGTACGTAGAATTCACATAAAATATATGATCACAAAGTTTCAGAGCAAAGCTTCTATGTTTTTATTTTTATGTCCCACAAAAACACTCTTTTAAACAAAAACCCCTTATGTATGTACATCACATTTATTGGTCCAACTTTGGCTGGTGAATTGAAGTTAGATTCTTAAGTGTTTGTCAAAATGTACTTTGTTTTTCATTTTTTTAGTTGCATAGTTTGTTTGGATTTGACTTGTAGATTCTCTCTCTCTATGTTTATTTGGAGAGATTTTGATTTGGAGAACTAAACCAAACATTCTTTGTTTTGGGAGTACTATGATTATTATGTATATTTGTTTTATACTTTAGTGATAATGCTCAGGATTGCAAATTACATGGATGACTACAACTCTAAAATCTTTTCAATCCACACTTATTCCAAACAAACATATCTAATGAGACTAGTTTGTGTAAACAAACTTTAATAAAACCAATCACTATAAGTTGTATGTTATTACTGATTATAGAATCTTCATATCCCATTTGAAGTTACTTGTTGTAAACGAGTCGTAGCATAGATAAACATGAATAGTCGGTACCAAAGATACCTATTAGATCAAGTATTTGTATAAAGAATAGTGAACCTAAAATTCAAAGATTGGGCAGACCTCAATTGGTCCAGCCAGGCCCATCCATCCTCAAACACTACCCAATCACAAATCCACCATCCAAGGTGCATCAATTAGATTAATACAACTAATATACTATCATTTTGTGAAAAAACAGAACACAAAAATAGGAGCTATCTTATAAACGTGATGAGTAAAGAAACTATCATGCACCTGTATGGGTTTACTGAACATAGAACATACAAGTTAAGGGGTTTAATTTGAAGATGCAATTTGAAAAGTTAGGGTTCTACATTTTAGGGTATTACCTTTAATTTGAAGATAGAGGGAGATTGTGGAACTTACTTGATGAAAATGAAGGGCGATTGAGGAGACGGTGACGGAGAAGGAGAAGGAGAAGTATGAGACGGCGATGGCAAAGACAAGGGAGAACGAGGCGACGGAGACGGAGATAGAGGTTTCTCTTCCTTTCAACCGACGATATTTGAGAGATGGAGTTTACCTTGAACCAACCACCTGAGAGATATAAGTTGGGGATTTGTTTAAGAGCCTTTCTTTTGTTTTAGGTTAGATTGTTAATTACTTAAGTTAGAGGGATTTGTTTTTAATTAAGTTGGGAATTTGTCTTAATTATAAATTAATAAATGGGAGTGATATGTATAAAGTGGGAGTATTATTAAGAGAAAAATGTATGAGTGTGAGTATTAATAAGAGTGTGAGTATTACCAATAAATATTGGGGTGCTAACGTCACCACCATAATTAAATGTTTAGACAACATGTTACTGCATATGTCATATTTTTTTGACTCTGTGTAGCCAACAATAATGCACTTAATATACCACAAGATTATCATTAATTTTATAATAAATTAAATATTATATTTTTTACTTGACACATTATGCAACTTTTTTAATTTACCAAAAAATAATATATATATATATATATTATTATTTTATACTTTTTTCAACATAGGCTAGTTTTAATTTTTTTTTTTTAGTGTAAATAAAATCTCCCATCTAACAAATTGGAATTTGATGCTAGAGGAATCGATAATTGTGTATCAAGAAAGTTGGAGACTCTCTCTCATCACGTCATTATCAGAAGAGTAGTGCGGAGGGCAGCGGTAAATTTTTTTCCACGAATTGCGTTTCTCGTGGATTCTAAATCCAGTTTAAGCAGCATAATTAACACAACAACACTACTTTCACTTGCTACTTATTCTTCTTCGCGAGAGAAAATAGAATTCTTCATCGGTCACCCCTCGGAAATTGGAGCCCTAATTCCTTTTGATTCCCCCAATTACACGTAAAAGGTAAATTCTTCAATCTTTATCCCCCAATTTGTGTTCTCTCTGTTGTTTCCCGAGGAAAATGAGTAAATTTTCAGCCCTAGCAAGCAGCAAGATGCCACTTTAATCCTGCTGTCTCGCTGTTAGGGTTTTACAATTGTTGTTATTCTGTTTTGTATTGTTTTAATTGAATTCCTGCAACTCTTTCTTACATAGGGTAATAATTTAGTTTTTTGTTCAGCTTAAAATTTCCGCGACATTTTTACTTTCTTGGCGAAGAATGTGATGCCAATTTCTCTCAATTTATGCCCATTTTTTTTCTTGGTCAATCGTCGTGGAAGTTCTTCATTCAGTTTCCTGCTCATTTTTTTCCATTTTCAACTAACAAGGGGTTGGTCTGGATTCTTTGATTATTTCAACCAAAAAGCAAGAAGAACAACTATGATAACTATACTTCAAACAAAAATTCATTCCTCTTCCTCTTCAATTGGCAATCCAAGGAAACTTCTAGGGTTTTTTAATGTTATCTTATATGCTGTTTTAATAATAATTGTGGGGTGAATCGTTTGAGCAGTGCACAAGTTCGATCCCCAGGGACAGCAACTGTGGCTAGGAAAAACCTTAGATTCCCGAGCCGGCTGGTGTGGGGACAATTCGTGGTAACAAAAAAAAGCAAAAGGAAAAAAAAAAGGAAAAAAATGGGGGTTTGGGGCTGGGTGGGGGTGTTAAATTGCGTTATATACTGTTTCAATAATAAATGAATTCTCCGAATTCATTCTTATAGAGGGTACTTTTCTTTGTTCAGCTTGAGTTTTTCAAGTTTCAATACATTTTTCGTTTAGAATGAGAACAAATAATTTTATTTCAAACCCTAGAGGCTCATTTGCCTCTGTACTCCTTCCAGTTATCTCTCAATTCAAAGTTCCTTATTACACTTGTTTTTACTGTAGATTATCTTATTGGTTCATTACTTCATTGTTTACGTAATATAAATTAATAACCATTGTGGTTTTAATGTTCAGTTGACATGCATTTTGTGAAGAGACTGCAACCTATTTGCTTGAGTAAGGATATGCTCGAGGCTTTTGATATTTGTTCTCTTGCGTAAAGTTTGAAGTTTTACACGAAGGGCTTCCAAGTGTTTTAGTGATGTGGACAAATGTTTTTAAGATTGTAAGTTTCTTGCCCTAAATTAAATTTCTACTTTTGTATGTGCTTCAAGTCTTTCATTCCCTTTCTATTTTCAAATGAATTGTAAACGTTGTTTACTTGCTAATAATATGATTATTGAGGATTTTGTTTTACTTGCCAATACTACGATAATTGTGAATTGAGTTGCAAATTTTTTGGAGAGTTGTAAGGGTATTCCTTCTTACTCTTGGTGTCTACTGGATATTGCTCCTTTTTTTTCCTTTAATACTAATGGAGTACTTTTAGTTCCCCATTTTAAGAGTAATCCTTTCTAACTCTGTTCCGGTCTGTTCTGGCAGTTAAATATTTGGAAATGGGAGGTCCCGTCCCTAAGACAATAAACTCCTCTATTTTTTTTTTTTTGATCAGAAACAAAGCTTATATATTGATTGAAAAAATCAGATACAAGCAAAGGTGCTGGATGCGGATGAGAAATCCACTACCAAGCACACCAGAAAATAAAACAAAAAGGAACAGCTCCATCCTCGATCACAAAACAAACAAAAAGAACCCTACTACAAATCAAAACTGATCCCATGCCCAAAAAACAAGCAGTACCCCCTAACAACAACAATCATACTCCTAGGCACTAGGCAAACCTCTAAGGCCTAAATAAGGCTACTGCATAGCCAAGCCCCAATCCCTAGCAATCTCTGATATAGTCCAGATTCCAAAATTCTTTGAAGAAAATGCCCAAAGTGAAGCCAGGTTCTTGATTCTGTCCCAAGTCTTTTCTAATTCTTCTTCGGTTTCTTCAAAAATTCTCTTATTTCTCATTAACTTTACTATAATAGATTTATTTATGTATATTTTGATTAACAAATATATTATAGAGAATGATCTTTTTTTTTTTTTTTGGATAGGAAACAGAAACTTTTATTAATAACCCAAAAAGTACAATGACAACAACAAGAAAAATAGAGCATAGAGGATAAGATATCCACCGAAAGCTCTAACAGCCTGAGCAAGAACAAACAGAGACATACAAAGAGAAAAGAAAAACATATCAATCAACCTCCTATGGCACTAGAACAGTCTAAATAGAACAAAAACCGATCTGAAATATCAAAAATCCCCAATGCCTTTGCCCATTGCCCAACCAGAAAACATGTAAGCTCCCAAATATCCGCTGGATTTCTACTTCTATCTTCGAAAATCCTCCTGTTGCCTTCAGACCATATCATCCACGCTAGAGCCAAAATAAAAAATCTCCACAATTGCTTGGTTTTCTTGCTACTGCTTGAAACACCACTTAATAATAAGGAAAGCACTCCATTTCTTCAGGAAAACTCCCATAAAACCAAACAATTCAAGCATTCTTGACCAAATAACTTTAACAAACTCACAGTGTAACAAGATATGATCAATACTCTCACATGCGCTCCTACACAAGGCACACCATGAAGGAGAATGATCTATTAAGTTCTCATTGAAGTCCCTTCTTCTTCATATTATTTAGATACTCACCGAATCTCCGCCGTTAAGTGTCCAGGTTTGAGATATCTCTGTTCTTCCTCTCCCCTCCAAAAGACCTCATCAAAAAGCGTTCTATGGTAATGGTCCTAACGCATCAGCCTCTAGATTAAAAAGAAATCAAGTTATCTCGTTACCTTAATTTTTCCCTATTCACTCCATTAATAAAAATTAAAATTAATGAAAGAAATCATCACTCCACATTCAATACATATTTGAGAATTACAATTCCACAGGACCATTGGCATTCCAAAATCAATTCAAGTGCCATAACCTGTTTTTCTTATTTCTGTATTCCACTTCTTTGCTATCTACCAAATCTAAATCCAAAATTTCTCTTCCTTCTACAAGAGTCCGTAAAAGATATCATATCACTTAAAGCTTTTCAGTCTCAAAGAAAAAATTCAGCGGTTAACCAAAATCTTGTACAGACTAGTAAACACCCTGATTATCCTTAATCTTCATACAATTTTTTTTTTAAACAACCCATCCTGAATATTTAGCTTCATGTATAAGTTTGGGTTCGTCATGACCTGTAATTAATTCGTTATGTCATAATCATCAAAATAGAGTCTTCTGTTGAATTTGGTGGCCAATCTCATTGTACAATGAAATATTTCTTTGTGTATGTTGTGACTTTGTATTCATTTATGCATGTTACATGATATTTGAATATTCAGTCTTTTCCCCTGGCTATTTTGTTGTTAGCTTTTCATATTATACATATGATTCTTTTAAATGTTTATACAGGGAGGTCTACATCAGGTGTCGTGGTTCCAATTTCTCCCTCATGAAGCTGATGTCAACTCTCTGCCTGATAGAAGGTTAGATTTTTAAACACTTTCTATTATTGTTTTTTGAGTAACTATATTACCAAAACCAAAGTAAAGGGGAAGGAACCTGGAGGCTATGTAGAAATAGAAGCGAGGGATAAAAGTAGTATCACACTATCCCCAGCCCACTGGAACCTGGGCATGCACAATATATAACAAACGGAATGAAGGAAGATAAATGGGGAATGGAGGTGCCAAGGCTTGAACCTTGGACCTCCCAAAAAACCAACCTCTGATACCATCTCTCCCAAAAGCTTAATCTGTTAGGTAGTGGGCCAACAATATGTATATATATCATGCTCTTCAACAATGCCCAAAAGAGAGCCTTTGCTAACAGCCTAACAAAGTTGAACTAGCAAGTTTATAAAAATCTAACTGCACACCACTCCCCCAACTAACATCTCCCAGACAATGAAGAGAAGATTTTGCTAATGATCATCATCTTTGATAAAATCTTAACCATTTGATATTAGACTCACGATGCATATTATGCTTAGGGATGGCAATGGGTTAGGTGTGAGGCTTTGGCAAAAGCCGAACCCAACCCACAGATAAATATAGTCAATCCGAACCGACTGGGCTTTATTTTAAGAAACCTGAATCCTCCCAGCCCCAAGCACAGTGTTTTTTGGCAGGTTGTTGTTGCCCTTCAGACCTGTTCCTTACAGCCTTTTTTTCCTGTATTTTCTGGCTAGTTTGCTTCCTCTCTTGCCTTCCTGTTTTGGCATTTTCTTATTTTTTATGGTGGCCTTTTTGTTTAGTCTTTGGCTGCTTTTTTTTGAATAGGTAATTTCTTTGTTTTTTTTTTTTTTTTTGGCCTTGGAGATGGCCTTTGTTGTATCTCCCCCTCTTTTTTGTTATTTATGCTATCACTCTTTTGCCCTTAATTGGGCAAAGAGGACTTCATTAAAAAAAAAAAAGTGCCACAGAAAAAAAAATAAAAATAAAGTCTATAATAGACTCATAGTGCAGTAGTCCACAAATCCATTGGGGAACCAAATGCAAGTGGTCTTGGTGAGACTTGAATCCAAGACCTTGCAAAACCAAAGTTTTGACACCATGTTATATCTGCATTTCAACTAAAATCTTAAGCTATTAGGTAGTGGGCAAAACAATGTGCATCACACTACTAGCAAACTAGGAAAAACACTATGTGGCATCCAAAATAGCATGCTGGACAGGACAAATTGCAGCTTTGATGCATTTCCACCAAAGGGACGACATAGTGGGAGGCAGAGCAGCATTCAACACTAATTTGATTGTGTTTGCCATGCTAACAAGACAACATTGTCACCCCCTATTTCAAGACACGCATTATATGCTGAAAATGTTAAAACAGTCCAAACATTTATTGCTACCTCACAATGGAGCAAAGATGATCCACAAGCTCCTCGGCCTTCTTAAATACCAAACCTGTTCATACAGACCTTAGCCATCTTCTTCAAATATCAGTAGTCAATATAGCCTACATAGCACTGTCCAGTGTGATCCACGCAAAAATGCTACCTCATGTAAGAATGAATCATCACGTGCTTTGCATTGCCACAATCAGGGGTGGAGGCATATATACAGAATTGAAAAATACACATATTAGGTATTTTGCCCCCCTGATTTGGGAAAAAACAGTGTTAGGATTAATTCCATTCCCACCTGCCAAATTCCTGGCTCCGCCCCTTGTGATAATGTTTCCACCTTCCAATGCAAAGCATCTATTTTTTTTTTGATCAGAAACAAAACGCTTTTATTAAAAAAATAAATAAAGCAATACAACATAGATTACATCTTTAGTGAACCAGTAGTCCACCAAAGCCCCTCAAGAAATATGAAAAGGCTACAAAAATCCAAACGTTACAAAAAACCAAACAACAGTGAAAAGATGAAGCCATAAACAAGGCTACTACAGGATAGCTGCGTTCCAATTCCCACATAAATCTGAGACCGATAAAGATCCGAACAGTTTCGAAGAGATGGCCCAAAATGATGCTAACTGCTTGATATTAAACCATACTTCACCGGCTTCGCAATATTTATCTTCAAATATTCTAGCGTTTCTTTCATGCCAAATTCCCCAAGCTAATGCTAAGCAACAACATCTCCATAACAATTTTGATTTCTTCTTATTTCCACTAAACTGCCAATCCAAGCCTAATAAATCATGCCATGATCCAGGCAAGGCTCCAATAACTCCGAATTCCTCCCTCGCCTTACTCCACATATAACTGGAGAAACTGCAGTGAACTAACACATGATCGATACTCTCACCTCCCTTTTTGCAAAGAGTACACCAAGAAGGAGAAATGACCAGATTTGGCCTCTTTTTTTGGAGTAAGTCACAAGTATTAACTCTTTTCCAAGAGGCCAGCCAAGCAAAAACTTTCACCTTCGGAGGAATACCAACTTTCCAAATAAAATTATGGGGCACAAAGATAGGATCCAATGGCGAATTGGTGAGCAAGTGAAAGAACGATTTGCAAGAGAATATACCCGACTTTTCCCCCATCCACAATCTATAATCTCTTTCGAATCTAGAAACTTGAGAATTAGAAACCAAATCTAACAATTCCAAAAAGTCCCCAATTTCCCTATCATTTAAATTTCTTCTGCGAAATTCTAAGTCCCATGAGAAAGAATCAATAGAATTCCAACGAATGATTGATGCTATGACACTATTTGTGTTTCGAGAAATTCTATATAACCGGGGAAAAAGAGAAGCAAGAGTAGAATCCCCAACCCATATATCTTCCCAAAACCTAATGGAATTACCCATACCCACTTTAAGTTGAATAAATGATTTAAATTTAACCATGCCACTAGAAATGGCTTTCCAAGGATTCCTATGAGTGCCATTAGTAACCATGTTTGCATCCCACCCATTTTCATGGAGTCCATACTTACTTTTAATTATTGAGCACCACAATGAATTTTGTTCAATGGGAAATCTCCAAAGCCATTTCCCTAATAAAGCTTCATTTTTCTTAGCAATGTTACCGATGCCCAATCCCCCTTTATCCTTACTTTTAGACACCAAATCCCAATTCAATAAATGATCACAAGTTCCCTCCCCGAATCCTTCCAAAAAAAATTGCTCATTAGTTTTTCAATAGTATTACACACCGTAATTGGCATTTTGAAAAGAGAGAGGTAATAAATTGGAATGCTTTCAAGGACCGACTGAATCAAAGTTAACCTACCTCCCCTCGAAAGACATCCTTTTAACCAACCCTGTAATCTATTTGAAATTTTTTCAACTACCGGACCCCAAAACTCGACTCGACAAGGGTTGTCTCCAAGAGGCATCCCAAGATAGGACATTGGCCACGACCCCAATTCACAACCCGCTGTTCTCGCCAACGACATCATATCTACTTCCTTCACATTGATACCTGCTAACACACTTTTGGATAAATTGATGTTAAGCCCCGAAACTAGCCCAAATATGTCCAAAATGTCAATCAAATTTTTAAGCTTTCTTTCATCTTTTGAAAGGAAGAAAATGGTATCATCGGCGAACTGTAGGTGTGAAAGTTTAACTCTATCCCTACCTATCTCGAAACCCTCAATAATACCCACTTCCCTTGCTTTCACCACTAACCTATTAAGAACGTCTGCTACTAAGACAAAAATAAAAGGTGAAAGCGGATCACCTTGCCTAATGCCCCTCGATGCGTTGAAAATACCCCTCGGTTTACCATTAACCATAACCGAAAAATTAGCAGAGGAAAGGCAGCCCTTAATCCATTTCCTCCATCTAAACCCAAAGCCCTTATTTTCAAGCACATGATCTATGAAATCCCATTCCACGTGATCGTATGCTTTTTCAAAATCTATTTTAAAGACCACACCTTCTTTCTTCTTGACCCGGTACTCCTCTACACTTTCATTAGCAATCAATACAAGATCAAGGATTTGACGTCCTTTAACAAATGCCCCTTGTGATAATCCTACCGTATCACCTATTACCTCTCTCAATCTCAATGCCAAGACTTTAGCCAGGATTTTGTATAAACTTGTGACAAGGCTAATCGGTCTATAGTCTTTAAGTTTGAGAGAAGATAGCTTCTTTGGGATTAGACAAATATATGTGGAGTTGGTGCACACATTCACTATTCCATTTTCAAAAAATTCATTAAAGACCCCAAGAATATCTTCCTTAATAATCTCCCACCCCTTTTTGAAAACCTCAATGGTGAAACCATCTGGGCCCGGTGCTTTGTCTCCCTCACAGGCATCAATTGCAGCCTTAATCTCATTTTCTTCGAACGGTCTTTCGAGCCAACCCTTGCTCTCCAGTCCGATTGGGTTCCAATCAATTCCTACAAGTCCCATACTACATCTATCTCTCTTGGTGTACAACTTTTTAAAGTAGTTTACAATCTCATTCACGATTTCATTTTCAGAATCCACAATGGAACCATCATCTCTTTCAAGTTTAGAAATGATTTTATTCACTTTCTTACTATTTACCACTCTATGAAAGAGTTTAGAATTGCCATCCCACTCTCTCACTCCTCGCACTTTAGCTTTTTGGTTCCACGAAATTTCCTCTTTCAAAACTAAATCCCCAAATTTTTCTCTCAACTCCCTCCTCTCCCTAATCAAGCCTTCTCCTAGAATTCCTCTTGTTTCCTCTTTATCAATTTCTTGAATCCTATCCAAAATTCTACCTTTCTGCATTCTCACATCCCCAAACACTTCTATATTCCACTTCTTAACCTTATGTTTCACTTGCTCTAATTTTTTGATGAATTTGTGACCCGCCCACCCATGTACCTCACTATCCTCCCACCATTTCCTTAATTTTCCTAAAAACTCCTTATTTGTCAACCACATATTTTCAAACCTAAACGGCGATGGCCCCCATTTGAAAGGATTAGTGTCAAGCACTAATGGAAAATGATCCGATTCAATTCTAATAAGGGCCTCCTGCCTCACCGACATATATGAATCCTCCCACCCTGTAGTGAAAAGAAAACGATCTAATCTAGAGTGAGATCTCCCATTTGACCATGTAAACTCAACGTTGCATAATCTTGGATCTCTTAGATTTATTTCGTTAATGAAGGCATCAAAATCCCTCATGCTTTTCGATATTCTATTAACCCCCTCCCCTTTCTTTTCCGAAGGAAATCTAACTACATTAAAATCCCCTCCAAGACACCAATTATCCCCACATAACCCATATAGACTCGCCAACTCTTCCCAAAATTCCCCACGTTCTCTATATCTACACGGACCATACACTCCTGTTAGCCACCAATTCTCCCCGTGAGATGGTGAGAACCTAATTGATATTGAGAAATTTCCCAGGATACATTCCTCAGCCTTAAGTTCTCTTACATCCCAAATGATTAAAATACCTCCCGATCTACCTACCGAAGGTAGAAACGCCCAATCTTTAAATCTAACTCCCCATACAGCTCCCACCACTGCCCAATTGATTTTTTCTTTTTTTGTTTCTTGGAGAATAACCACATCTGGTTTTTCTCTACAAATACTTTCCTTTATATTTCTTCTTTTACTCCTCGACCCCAACCCCCGCACGTTCCATGATAATATCTTCATTTATTACCAGCCATTACCCTACTTTTATAACTCGACCCTCTCCCCTTTTCATAGTTAATATCGCATCTCAAATTTTTAGTTCTCTCACCCCCTTTCTACTAGAATTTTTCTCCCCCACTTCTCTTCTATTAGTCCTATTCTTAATGGGTACCAGCGTCATACCCATTTTGCTAAGTATTGCATTGAATTTCTGCCACTCCTCCTCACTCAAACCCATCATCCTTCTGTTTTCTGAGGCTAAATTAGGGACTGACTGAGGAATTGTCCTAATTCCAGAAACAGATTTATTTAAATCATTATGGTGCTCAACAATTAATTGACTTTGTGTATTTAGACCATTGCAACAAGTGGGTACCAAACAACAGTTACTTAGACCCTCTAACCCCTCCTCCAACCTTGGATTTTTTATGCATTTATACAACTTAGGTGATTCATGAGGTTCCACTGTTTTTTCAGAAAATAATGGGTTTCTCCTATGATACACTACGATATCCGACCCCAACGTTGGAGAAGAAAGAGTAGAAGGAGATGAACAATATGAATTTGATGTTGAAGCATTAATACGAGAGAGTGAATACGAAAGATTTTTATGAGAAAGCTCAGAATGTACCTTTGTGCCCAGCAATTTACTAGGTAATTTAGTGTTTACCTCCGTTGAAAACTTGGCTGTGGTCTCAAGGTCAGAATTACTTGGTGACATACACCCTTCACGGTTTTCTCCTGCTTCCTCAAATAATCTAACCAACCATTCACTCGTACTTGCATCTTTATCGAATACATAGCTTGACTCTTGCTCATCTTCGGAGGATAATTGATCTTCTGAGATTACATCATTCCCTTCTTCCAAACTAAAAATAACACCCTCCCTTGCATCCTGCCATACACTACTTGCTTCCCATGCCCCTCCTTCATCACCCACATCTTCAATCTCCATCACATGAATGGGGTTTTTTGCTGCAGGACGAGTGAGTATTGTATTACTAAACGGAGCCACCCTCTCATCACCATGAACTGCCGTTGTGTCTTCTTCTTCAAAACTGAGAATTAATTTTTTCAACCTATTCCTGTGCTCAAATTCGTAAGAGAATAATTTTGGAATCCAGCTTAACCTTCTCAGTTCTATACTTCCCTTAGATAGCCACTTCAACACTCTATTATGCTTATTCAATTTCACTCCACTTTGATTTTCAAACTTTGTGATTTGAAGACCTGCGTGGTTATTTCTAACTATCTGCTGATTAACTCCACACATGTCAATGGGGTCCAAGTCTTTCTTTATTCTATCAAAAATCCTTCCCACTCCTATCGGATCCAGGTTTTCCTTTTGCACTATTTTCTGCCTAACCCTCGTTAATACTGCCAAGTTCCCATCTAAATCATCCTCTTCTGGCTCTCCTAAATCCTCCACTCCTTCCCTCATTTTCCCCACATCTTCATTCACACTCCCAGTCAAACATTCATTATTTACTCCCCCTTCCTCCATATCCTCATACTCCACCTCATTTTCGTCTCCACAAACACCCGTATACGCAAAATCCATTGCTGTGACCGGTTTTTGGAGAATAAATCTTCTAAACCCAATTTCCAGCTTCGAAGCATTCTTGAGTTTCAAAGAAAAAACACTTCTTTTTCTTGTGATCTGTATACCAGCTGGCATAAAACCACTTAGGTTGCCCTTGGCCTTGAATTTTGCTTCAAAACAATTTCTCATGCTCAATGTATCTTGATGAATTTCCAATAATCCCCCACAATATTCTGCAATCTGTTCGAAATAGCTTTGATTCCACATACTAATTGGTAACCCTGCTACCGATACCCATCCCCCAGTGAAAGTAATCATTCTGCACTTGCTACCTTCATCCTCTTCCCAATTTCTAAAACTCACTGCAATTGATCCTCTAAGAAAAGCAAAATTTCTGTTACTAAATAAATTAACCTCCTTATCATTACAGCAAATAAAGAATGCCCTATCAGCCTGAAAAGGTCTAAGTCTGATTCTACATTTGAAAAGCTCATTAATTGCTGATTCAATACTACTCCAGGCGTCTTCTACTTTCTCTCTAATGCACACAAATGCTTTTTCTTCCTTGAATTCTGGTAATCTCTCTACTTCCTCCATACCTTTCCTCTGAACGGATCTGAAACTCTGTTTTTTGCTGTATATAATGTTCTTCCTGAGTGTATCGGCATATGACGTAGTACTTTGTAGTACCTTACCCTGTTTGACCCCATTGCTATTGCATGGATATTGGTACAATTCAAAATCTTTCTTCCTCCCGAACCCTCTTTTTTGAACATTAAGACTGTTGACATTCTTCCTTCTTTCTTTCAACCCCCCATTCAGAATTAATTCAATGTATCCTGCAAACTCTATCCATTTCCTCCCATTTGGCCCTGATGGAACCACTATATTTTCCCCTTGTCCGTTCGTGTTCTTGTAGATTTCCATGAATTGGCCCTTTCCATTTTTATGCTTATTGACCCAAATGATTTGATCAAATACCTTGTTCTTCCTGAAAAACGAATGTTCTTCTAACCCCTTAACTGCTTCCTTCAGTTGAACAGCCACCCAGAATGCCCCTTCAAAACTTAAGGAAATGACATTCCTTCCTCTTTTGTGACTTTCACTAATTTGAATGCTTCTGGATTTCTTTTCTTCGATCTTCAATAGAAAAAACTTCTGTTCTATTTTCAATGAGACAGAATCAAAGCTTTGGTTAAGAGCCATAGTAACTTACTGAAACTCAGAATTGACCCACTATTCAATAGAAATGCTGCAGAAATTAGTTGCTTGTTGATTAGAGCTGCCTTTTAGTAAACAAACGATAACTTTGAAAGGTGCAACTGAGAGGAAGAAACGCACTCCATGTTTTTGACCCTTGGACTTCTATGCTCTGTTTTAGTTGATGGTGAAGATGATGATGATAGGTACTTAAAGGTGATAACAGAAATGGTGTTAAACAGTGATGATGGTCGACTGCTGGTGATGAAGAAAATGGTGTTGGTCGTTAGATAGTGTGATGGTCGTTTACTGGAGAGAGATGGTCGACTTTTGGTATTTAAGAAAATGGTGGTGGTCGATGGTTAGGATGATGATCGTTTTTTGGTATGGATGAAGAAGGTGATGCTCGGAACTTATGGGTGATGGCGAAGATGGTGGTAGACGATGGTTAGGGTTGGGTTATTGATGATCTGTGGTGACGAGTTGAGGGGTTAGGGTTTGACGGTGGGGACAATGTTAGGGTTTGACGAGGTTAGGTTTGACTGTGGACGAAAGAACTTGGAAATGGAGAAGATGATGATAAACGAAGGTTAGGGATGGGGGAAACGAAGGTTAGGATGGTGGAGTGGAAGACGACTTTTCATCTTCTAGAGAGAGAAGCTCTCTGAGGACTTACTATTACCTTCCGAAAATGCATTGGTTGATTCGAATTCGAACCAATCAAATGCAGAATCAGTAAAGAAGGTGACGTTTCAACCGGAAGAGATCCAAATTAGAAGGAGAAGATTATGGGAATTTCTGGCTGAGGATAATCCAGAATACGGACTTGATCTTTCAGGTTCGGAGAGATTTGCATTTTCTGTTGACGACCAAAATCAAACTATTACCTCAACATGAAGTCCAACAAAATGCAAAGCATCTATTTCACCACTGGGAAGGCCAACCTCATTGAAAACCCATATTAAAATCCATTGATTCAAGTTCCTCATCAACAAAATGCTATCTGAATCGTTGATTCAATCATTCTGACCTTCCACATGGTCAGCATAGTTTGCCATCTTGCTCTTACCTTCATTGGCAAGGGGACACAACTAATAAAATTCTTTTCTTTGTCAAACTTCTTGTTAATGTGAAAAAACAAAAATCCCCTGTAATAGGTGTTGACGTACACTAGAATCCAGATAACTTCGGAAATTTGATTAGTTTTGCTATTTTGGTTAGTGTGAAAGTGGATCAGAAGGATGCTGCGACACTGCTGGTGCTTTCATCCCACCTGCAGTTGCAGAAGGAAGGATTTCTCAGCACATGGACCAACTCTTTTGTTGGACCATGGGACCCATCTCAAGGTCTACACAACCCTGGTAAGAATTTTAAGCATTCAGGTGATCAATGTGCTCTACCATTTCTGATTTTCTGACTGCTGATACAAATGTACAGATGAGAAGATCAAGCTCTGGCTGTTTCTTCCTGGGCGTCATTCATCGGTTGTTGAGAAAGCTCAGCTTGCTGTATCTAGATTAAGAGGTATACTGCCATATTAGTTTATTCTCAGATTGAGGGTTATGTTTTGTGGTCTTTTTCTTCCTCTTAAAGTTGATCAAGTATTTTTTGACTTGCACAATTTTTGTTGAAAGTTCTTGCATCTGGACTCTGGTTGGCTCCGGGGGACTCAGAAGAGGTTGCAACTGCTCTATCTCAGGCTCTAAAGAATTGTATAGAAAGGTTATGTTTGTGCTTTTCTTTAGCCTTTATGCTTTTCATGGGCATACATTGGCTGTTCACAGTTTTATTTACTTCTTTTTGGAATTGACAGGTCACTTTTGGGATTTTCATATATGAGATTTGGAGATGTATTTTCAAGATACAATCCGTTTTCCCAGAGTGAAGCACTTTTCAGGTTCCTGTAGATATATTTTGTCTTTAGTAGTAAGAGATGTAGCAATGTTGGTATGATGTTTTGAATCACTAGCCTAGTCCTATTTCTATTATTATTTTATTGTGATTGAGGTTTTGAATCTATTTTGTGCTTGAAGGCACTTGGTAAGTTTTACTTTTAAATAGAAATTGCCAGACTCGCATATTGCTAGTTAAAAAGCTTGGCAAATGATTGGTACATATACTATGCGATTATAGAAGTGATGCATTACTCAAGATAAAAATTGGTATAAAAACTGAGTATGATATTAGTAGAAATTTTGATGTGTTTTATGCAAGCAAAAAGAATTGCAAAAGAGAAGACCAAATTATTGTCAATCCCTATCATGGTGTGTTTTATGCAAGCAAAATGAAGAAACACCGAGTCATTCTGTTGCACTGTCCTTATGTTATATGGGCAAAAGATGTGGGCTGAATTCGGACTGTGTTGGGTCCTTCCAAAATCTGGGGCGGATCTTCTTCCTATGGTATTAACATTGAGGGAGATATACCAAAAAGTGGGGCCTTGTGGAGGTGCATCAAAGTGGCCGTTATGTGGATGATTTGGATAGAAAGGAACAATAGGAATTTTGAAGGAAAGGAGGAAGAAAAAAAATGGCTATGGGAAAGAATCAGATTTGTGGCATCGTTATGGGCTTCAAATTCCAAATCGTTTAAGCATTGTGGGGTGGAATACATTAAACTTAATTGGAAGGCTATAATCCTTTGAGAAAAGCTGTGATGTGCATCTTATTTTATGAAAGCTTTGGTTGTATTTGATTCTTATCATGCTTGTATTTTCGTTTATGTACTGGTGGCGGGACAACTTGTCCCCCTTCACTTTACTTATATTTTGAGAATTTATAAAATTTTGTTTCCTATAAAAGAAAAATAGAAATTTTTGGAGGCTTAGGAGGTGTGGAGCAAAATCAAGCCATTGGTTTCTCTATGGGCATTTTTCATCCAGAATTTTTGGATCATTATCTGTCACTGAAATATCAAGAGATTGGGGTGCAGCTTTAATGTGGAGCTGTAGGGATTTTTTAACTATAGTCTGTGGGGTTTTACTTTTTTGATGAATACTTTGTACTAGACTGATTTTTGCTGTTTTTGGGGTGCTGTTGTGTTAGACTTGTGGTCCTCTGGATTGCTCTTTTGTATTCGCTTGTATTGTTATTTTTATCAATAAAAGCGCTTGTTTCCGATAGAAAAAGAAAAAAGAAAAATAAAGAAGAAATAATATAAGTATTGGTGGTTGTCATTGCAAAGCTTGTTTTGGTCAAGACTTGTGCTCAAGAACAGATAGAATTGGAAATGAATTCCATTTTAATAATCAATTTAAGATAGTTTGGACTCATACAAAGAATGTGCCAAATGTGCCCTTATGGAAGAACAATTAGTATTTTCTTGTCACAGAGTATCCAGGCCTCTATGAGCACCTGAATAATCGCCTTAGTACTTTTATACCCTTTAATCCATATGCTGCACTATGGGAGCTGGTCCAGATCCGAACTTTTGGCCCCCCAAGTTGTGAGATAAGGCATTGTTCTAAAGAAAGATATTATAGCTTGTTGGTAAATAATATGTTGCTGAAAATTCTTAAACTCAAGGTCTGACCTGATTTGAGTCTCACCCACAGCATTAGGATTTAGGCGCTGCATCCCCTCCCTTCTGGGTTATTGGTATATTGTAAAAAGGAAGAGACTTCCCTTTGAGAAAAGAAAGATCAATTTGATAATATTGTCATCCAACGCACCCACCTAATCCAGTATTCATCATAATATATTATTTTGTACCATAGAAGCACAAGTTACTAGAAATAGAATGTTCAGTAAATTACAAGGCACAGTAGGGATGTATTATATAGAAAACAATATAGTACATTATAAATTAAATTGCATGCTTAGAAGAGTTAACAGCTGAAAAGGCAAGGCTTCTATAAAGATCATACATACATGTTTGCAGACTTGGGGCTGAAAAATAATTTTGCTGCTGGTGTTAAATGCATGCGAATTTTGGTCAAATTCATGTATCCGAAACCAAGTTAACTCAGTGAGTCAGTAAGATTTCAATTATTTAGTGAAATAATTTATACGTGATGCGAACTTACATTGGTCTGTACTGAAAAAAGAGAGTTGGTTTGGACGAGTCCCTGAGCCTTTTCTAACTGGAAATATTGTTCTAAACCGAGTGGAGTGGCAAAATGTAATTTGTGTTGCTGGCCTTCAGTTATGTGGACATTATTCTGGAAACAGCACAGCAGGGACTAGAAAAAGTTAAGATAGCTTGCTGTGTTTAACTGGAAATTTTGTTATCCACTTCATCTCAAAGAAAATTCATTGACCTAGTGATACTTGTTGACCTGGTTTGAAAGTTTGTTGTTTTGCTGCTGCTGTAAATTTTTATCTTTTGCCTGCTATGGTAACTTCTTGATACTATCAAGTCTGTATGCTAATTTGTTTTTGGCTTCAGTGCATTGGTAAAGGTATTTCTTGCTACTTTGCAAAATTTTGTAATTGTATTGACGAGTTCTTTTATATTTACTTTATAATTTGAATTGGTTTTGGCTAATTTTCGGTGGTGCTTTTTGTAGGAGGGGCCAGCCAGTGGTTGAGTTCATATTTGCCGCCACTGAAGAGGCAGTCTTTGTGCATGTCATAATATCAGCGAAGTTCGTCTCGTTTAGAACTTATTGTCCTTGTTAGTTATAGAATTGTAGCAATTAACTGCATTTTGGTTGGCAAATGTTTATGCCTTATTAAGTGAATATATTTTCATTGTCCATTTTACAGGCATGTTCGAGCCCTTTCAAGTGGAGATATGGAAATGATATCAAAACATTCTTCTACTAGTTCTGGCAACAGGCTTCCAGGTTCGTGACTGTATATACTGGTTAATTTTTCAGGAATTTTGTCTTGGATGCAGGGTTTTTTATACTTAAATTTTCTGATTTAGCTTAGAACTAGAGTTTTCAGTAATTGATTAACAAAAGGCTAAAGATGATTGTTCTTTGAATGCTGGCATAAAGAATGTTTATGCAAATGAATGTAATGAGGAACTTCAAATCAGAGGGTTTTCCATTATTTCCTTTTAATTTCTTTCAAAATCTATACTTTTAATTAAGCGCATTGAAGATTTTTGGTGTTCCTATTTAATTAACATACTCTTCATATGCTAGATAAATAGAACTTGCCTTGCTAAGAGATTCGAACCCATGACCTTACGGATAATAAATGTACCCTACGACTTGAACAAACACAATCCCATGTTACGACTTGAAAAGGCGTATGACCACATTAATTGGGATTTTTTGGATTTCGTTTTGGATAAAAAAGGGTTTGGGAGAAGATGGAGAAGTTGGATTAGAGGGTGTCTCTCTTCGGTTAATTTCTCGGTTATGATTAACGGGAAACCAAGTGGGCTTTTTGGGGCTTCGAGGGGGCTCCGTCAAGGGGATCCACTATCCCCTTTTCTTTTCATATTAGTGGCGGATGTCTTAAGTAGGTTAATGAAAAGAGCATGTGAGAAGAAGGTTGTTAGGGGTTTTGAAATTGGGCGTAATAAAACTGAAATTTCTCATTTGCATTTTGCTGATGATAGCATCTTTTTTATTCCAAATGATAGTCTTGTGGCTGATAATTTGGCTGGGGTGCTTAAGGTATTCTCATTGCTATCGGGTCTAAAAATCAACATGGGAAAAAGCATAGTGGTGGGGCTGAATTTAGCCCCATCACAGCTGTCCGGAATTGCAAATACGCTTGGGTGCGGGTGTGGGGAATGGCCTCTTAGCTATTTGGGTTTACCATTAGGTGGTAATCCCAATAGCATTGAGTTTTAGAACCCGGTTATAGAACGAGTCTCAAAAAGAGTTGATGGGTGGCATAAAGGATGCCTTTCAAAGGGGGGAAGATTAACTTTGCTTCAATCGGTTTTGGGGAGTATTCCAATTTACTACCTTTCTATTTTCAAAATTACCCAAAAAGTAGCATCAATTTTGGAAAAGTTAATGAGGGACGGACTTCCTTTGGGAAGGAAGAGGGGAAGGAAAAAAAGATCATCTTGTGAATTGGGAGGTTGTTTCGAGACCTAAGATAGATGGAGGGCTTGGCGTAGGAAACTTAATTAAAAGGAATAAGGCATTGCTAGGTAAATGGCTTTGGCGGTTCCCACTTGAAAGTAATTCACTTTGGCATGCGATTATAGCAAGTAAGTATGGCTCTCATCCGAATGGGTGGGACTCTTCACATGACATTAATGGCTCCCTTCGTGCTCCTTGGAAGTCTATTTCAAGGGTGTAGAGTGACTTTGAGCAACATATTAAATTGGTTGTGGGAAATGGGGAGAGAATCCGCTTTTGGGAGGATTCATGGGCAGGGGATAGCCCACTCAAAATCAGTTTTCCTAGATTATATAGGATTTCTTGTGATCAAAATGCTACCATTCATTCGGTAATCTCATGGTCATCCCATTTAGAGTATTCGTGGAACCTTTCATTTCGTAGGTTCTTCCTTGATAGGGAGGTCGATGAGTATGTTTCCCTGTTAGGTTTGACTCATGGCTTAAATCTAAACCAAAATTCATTGGATAAACGGGTATGGGTTGCTCACACTTCTGGTGAATTCTCTTGTAAATCCTTTTTTGAAACACTATCTCATTCATCGCAATCAATCACTCCACATCAATATAACTTCATTTGGAAAGGAAAAGTCCCTTCCAAGGTTAAGGTCTTTGCTTGGCTTGTATTAAGAGGAAGAGTGAACACTTGTGACGTTATTCAAGAGAGGAGGCCATCCATGTGTTTATCTCCGTCTTGGTGTATTTTGTGTAAAAAAGGTTTCGAATGGATTGATCACATTCTACTCCATTGTAACTACGTATGGGGAATCTGGGCTAGGTTGTTCAAGGCATTTGGGTTGATAGGGGCTGTCCCTAAGAAATGGGTAGATTTGATTGGGTTGGAATGGAGGTTTAGCAGTGCAAAAGCTGGGAACCTGTGGAAGGTGTTAGTGATGGCAGCAGCATGGGCAATATGGCTAGAGAGAAACAAGAGAGTTTTTGAAGATTGTTATAGATCGGTATCTAGCTTGTGGGATCACTTGAGATTCCTGATTGGTCTTTGGGCTAAGGCTGCTAATTTATTTGATAGTACTGATAGGCTTTTATTTGATTTGGATTGTTGTAGTTTTTTGGCCTGATTGGTTTATTCTTGTTGTTTTGGGTTGAGTTGTAACATTTCTGTAGTGGTTTTCTCATCCACTGCTATCTTTATTGCTTCCTTTGATGTAACTTTCTTTGTCTAGCAATAAAATCTTTCGTTTCTTATCAAAAAAAAAAAAAGTAATAATAAAGCATGAGCAGGGGTTTTGCTAGATTTGTGAAATTACAAAATTACTTCACGCTTCGGAAATTACAATACAAGTAATGCTTAAACAGGGACTTGAACCCATAAGCTTAAGCATAAAGAACACGAGTCACAAGTCTGATACTTTCTTCCATGTGTCCACAACGTAGATATGTACTCATGTTTAATACTTCTAGAACACTCTAGGACACGTATTCAATACTTAATAATATGACGAGACTTGAAATATAACATTATTTTATACGTGAAGGATATGGTTACTTGAATGAACAAAATATTTTTCTTTATTAATTTTTAAATTTAATATGTCTAACATCGCATATGTTGTGTGACAATATGCTGTTGGGCTTTCCTAATTCTACATCAGTTATTCTTGAGTCTGGTCCAAAACTGAAAGGTTTGGCCAAATGCAATGGGCTACTTGCCCATTTTAGATCTTTGTCTGTGATGGTGGGCCTGGGACCTTCAAATGGGGTCTCCACAGGTACAACTAGGTTTTGTAGTGCCACGACCTTGCAATTGAGGTATCTCAGATGTGTGCTGAGTTATTTAAGAGTTGAGTCTTGACACGGCAATCAGAAAAAGCAAGTCAATTCTTGTGGCTGAGGTGGGTAAGAGACTGATAGGTTTTGGCAAAGTTGCTTAGTTGTGGGGGTGCAGTCTCTTCCTTCCCCACTGTTCTGTAAATTTTAGCTATATCGAACTGGAGGCTTGAGAGTAGGCTGACAATGTGGAACTAGTATATCTCTTATAGGATGGGTGCCTCACTTTGATCAAGAGCTTGCTGGCCTTCTTTGTGCCTGTTATGTAGTGGTCAAGAAATGTCTTGAAAAGAAGTTGGATTTTTGTGGAGTGGAAAGTTCTGATTATTTTAGAAAACATCCTCTGGCTGAAAGAACTAATTTGGGCAAAAGGATTTAGGTTTATCTAATAAAGTCCTATTGGGTAATGATTTTTGAAATATCTGCAAGAGCGTATTCCTTTCTGGAAGAGAGTTGTTGATGAAAGGTGCGGGTGGAATGTTTTTGGATGCTGTTCAAGGGCTCCTTATTTTGTGTGCCTTTGGAAGTTCATTGATAGAGATGGGTGACCGGACTACTACTTGAAGGCACGTCTTTTATGGTGACCGGTGCATAGTGCCATTTTAGATGTATCGTGATGCACTTTTTCTTTTCTCCGCCTGGTTTTATGTGGGGTTAAGAGAAAGATTCTCCGGCAAGAGTATTTGAAGAATTATACTCCTGCTAAAATAGCATTAATTACTTGTCGGTTTAGGGTCTATTTTTAATAATTATGTCCCGAGGAGGAGGATGATTCGGTTAGGTTTTGTGTTTTCACAAAAGTCTGAAGAGTAAATCCATCACTTGTGATTGCCTCGTGATTTTTCACTCAACAGATGTGGGCTACAATCTTATTGTTGTTTTCAGAAAAGACTCAGGGATTTTTTGCTCATTTCTTAATTTCTCATCGAGTTTGTGATTTCTACTCGGTACGCACTACTACTAGAATTCAGTTCTTGCATCCTGCAACAAATTCGGATTTTGTGCTACCCAACCCGTAAAAAGTAGTAATTGCTAGAGTTACACATCACAGTATTATGATTTTGATTATGATTACGATTACGATTACGATTACGATTACAATTTTATTTATTTTTTGTTGACTTTTTTTGGTGAACAATCATTACTGTATTTGCATCTGCAGTGACCTCTTTTTCTATATTACGTTTCTGCAGTTGTTGTTTCACCTCACGGAATGCGTGGTAGTCTCTCTGGATGTTGTCCAGGCGATCTTGTGAAGCAAGTGTATTTCAGGTTGAATTCATTTATATAAAATGCTAGGTCCATAGACCTTTTCGCTTTTTCACCGACTCTTATTTTTCATCATCTTTTTGATGCGATTAATCTTCTCTAGGTATTAAATCTTGTATCAATGTCTGTCCTTTGTAAATGTTTGACAGCTCTGGCAAGGTTAGGGCTTCAAATGGGATCATAGGTCTACCACACCAGGTTTCTCAACGTTCCAGTTGCCAGCTAAGGGGGCAAAATTGCTATCTTGAAGTTACCCTTGGATGTGCTAGTGTTGAAAATGACAAAACCTCCATTACAAATAAGAACAATCTCAAGCATCATCTTGCTGAATCTCCTGCAACTGCAAGAGATGTTCAAAAGGGATCAGCAGATCAAATTTCAGTTTATGAAAGAACATTTATCTATCCACCTGAAGCAGTGCTTGTCCCGGTTGTGCAAACATCATTTTCTAGATCTTCTTTGAAAAGGTGTATCCTTTTTATCCTCTAGATATTTTTTTTACAATTTGTGCCATTTTTAAGGAAGAGCTTAAACAGGTCCTAGCTATGTGTGCATGTACGTATATATATCAATATGTTGGGCTTCGGGTGGGGTGCCAATTCAATCTGGTTCTGGTGGTGGCTCCGTGTTGAATTATCTGGACTCATTCACCAATGCTCTCAATGGCTTGTTTTAGATTGTCTAAGAATATTGCCAATATTCTGCTAGGGGAGCTGTTTCATGTTTTGAACATTAGTTTAATGTACAAATTTAACTGATGCCAGAATTGTTACTTGCAGATTCTGGCTACAAAATTGGATGGGACCATCATTATCGGGTTCATCCATCTTTATGCATTGGTTAGTGCATTTCTTCAATAGCTTTCTTCACAAATCATTATTTGTGTTGCATTTTATAAGTATATTAAGCACGAGTCAGAAATGGCGGTTACATTTTTATACGCACTTGAAATTATCAAATTACCCTTCATTGATAAAGAAAAATAAATATTACTTCCAATGGGAGTTGAACCCATAACCTAAAGTGTGAATAACACGTCTTAACCAATTGACCAAATACAATCACATGTTTTAAATTGTTTTAAAAATGTAAATAATATTAAATTATAATGTATTGGTCCCCAAATTTTCATGTTCCTTTTTTCTATTTGTTCAATTTCAGCAGTGACGGCAAGGTAGATTCTGTGGATGGATCTTGGTTGGAACCCAGTAGCATCCGCTCTCAACATGGTTATCATAATAGTAGTAGCAACAGTAACAGTAGTAGCATCAGCAGCATTAGTACATCCAGCGACAGTGATTACAAGATGAACACAGGAGGAACTGGTGATCTCGAGGCAGATGCCGATTCGTTAACATGTCGACAGTCTGGTTTATCATCTGCTGATCAGTTTCACAATGGTGGTCTCAAGATGGTATTACCTTTTCATTTATTCGTATGAGTGAAAGAACTCTTTTTTTTTTTCTTTTTGATAAGAAACAAGCTTATATAGATAGAAAAATCAAGTACAAGCAAAGGAGATCTGGAAATGGATGAGGATTCCACTGCCAGCAAACCAAAAATAAAAATGATCCAAAGAAAAGCATCCTTAGGCACTAAAGAAAGCTGCCCCAAGACAAAAACCAAAAAACTGACTGACCATCCCCATTTATAGCTAGCAAATAGCATTACCAGATTATGAACTCAGAAAATAAACTCTCAGTCTATCCAAGACCATAGCAGCTGCCCAATCTCTCTGAATCTTAGAAATAGACATGAGCCCAAAACTTTTTGAAGTATGAGCCCACAAAGAAGCCAATGCTTTGATTCAGTCCCAAATTTTCTTGGAATCTTCGTCCTTGTTCTAAAAAATTCTACTATTCCTTTCCTTCCGTAGACACCAAAGCAGAGCCTTGCAACATCTCCACAACATAAACGATCTAGTTTTGTCTACCCTGAATATCCATCTGATTGATATAAAGTCAAACCATGATCTTGGAAATGCTGCAAGAATCCCAAACTCCTTACTAATATTGCCCCAAACTGAACTGATAAATGGGCAATGAATTGCTAGATGATCTATACTTTCAGGGTCCCTCTTACACATAATGCAACAAGAAGGAGAAATCATCAAAAAGAAATCTAATGGCATTGTAAAAATATCCAAAAAAAGGGGGCTGTTGGAAAAATGACTAAAGTAACTTAAACTTGGGGCAACATCATTATGGGGGATATGGATAAACTATGATTATGATAGTCGTAAACGTAGCGTTTCCAGAATAGGTAGTTATGATTTTGGCCGTGGTTATAGAGGTTATGCACAAGATTATACGAGTAGTGGAGGATGAAATAGTAGTATTGCTGCTCATGATGGTTATTATGGAAGTGATCATAGAATGTATCACGATGGATCTTCAGGTAGTTGTAGCCAATATCGGGGATTTGGGTATTATCATCACTATGGCCAACAAACTTTTTTGATTATGCGTCATCTAACCATTCATCCCAACCTTACACCACTAGTGCCAATTCCCAACCTTTTTTTATCCTCAGCACTGCAGTAACTCTGATGATTATGATCTATATTGTATTTTAGGCGTGATTTAACTTATTTTGAGATATTTGTGACCTTATAAGATTGTATTGTTATTTATTTATTGAACTATGATGCAATAGTGTATTATCCAAGTGCGACAGATGTTCGCATAATGTAGATACTAGATAATGTTATTATGCTTATATAGTTGATCCATCTTATTAATCTTATTAAATAGCTAGTCTATGCTTATCACCCGAAACCTAGGAAGCACGGACGCGATACGCGTTTCGACACGACACGCAACACGCAACACGCGATACGCGTTTCAATAAAATGAAAATATATTGCATTAATAGCCCAAATGGCAAATATTCAAAACATGATTAGTATGTTGTTCCATAATTAAAGCATCACAAAGATTGTTCCATAATTAAAGCATAAAAGAACATACATAATTACATAAACTAAGTTGTTCCATAAAATAATAAAAACCAAAAGGAGAATATAAAAATAACAATCACTCATTCAACTTAACATTAAGAGAGATATGATATTTGTTCTGTTTGTTTTATTATTATTTTTTTCACCCCATATTTTTAGTTATTTTGGACATTGACCCCTTTTTACGTGTCCCCAGCGTGTCCCTAGCATGTCCCCAGCTTGTCCGTGAAAAAAATAATTTAATAAACAATTGGACACTCTCCAACACGCTTGTCCCTCACGTGTCTGAGCATGTCCGCGTGTCGGACACGTGTCGGGCAGGATACGCGCCCTCCGGGAGAGTGTCCGTGCATCATAGCCCGAAACCGATACAGATACTGAAACTGAGTGAAAATTGGGTGGCCGAGTTGGCACCCGAAACTGCAACTTTGAACCATGTTTCTCACTTCTCCAGATTCATTGCACACCATGACCATGGAATTGAACTTTTGCCTTTGAGAGATTTTCCACCTTACCTAGATTACTGTAATCTATATAGAACAGAAATAAGGACAAATATAGAGAGAAAATCATGTTTCTTGTGTATTGAATGAGAGAATGTACAAGGGTTTAAATATACAATTGTGTACATATAAATAAGGAAGCTTTCCATGCTAAATAGGATCCCTAATTGACTTTCCTTTCTACATAATCTATTTACAGCCTATAACACTCCCCCTCAAGCTGGAGCATAAATATTAATCATGCCCAGCTTGTTACGAAGATAATCAACTCGAGCTCCATTTAGGGACTTTGTGAAAAGGTCTCCCAATTGCTCCTTAGTCTTCACATACCCTGTAGAAATCAAACCTTCCTGTATTTTCTCACAACTGAAATGACAATCAATTTCAATATGTTTCGTTCGTTCATGGAACACGGGATTGGATGCAATATGAATAGCAGCTTGGTTATCACACCATAACTTTGCTGGCACTGAAGTTTTAATGCCAACTTCAGTCAAGAGTTGATATATCCACAGTATTTCACACACAGACTGAGCCATAGCCCTATATTCTGATTCTGCACTTGATCGTGACACAACATTCTGCTTCTTACTCTTCCATGAGACCAAATTCCCTCCAACAAAGATACAATATCCTGATGTGGACCTCCTATCAACCTTTGAACCTACCCAATCTGCATCGGAGAAACACTCAACATGCGCGTGTCCATGGTTTGTATATAGAATACCTCGACCAGGTGCTCCTTTCAAGTAGCACAAAATTTGCTCTAAGGCTTCCCAATGATGAACTGTTGTGGATGACATAAATTGACTCACAACGCTAACAGAGAACGCAATATCAGGTCGAGTCACTGTGAGATAGTTCGACTTTCCAACCAATCTTCTATACTTCTCAGGATCTTTAAGCAGTTCACCATCTTTCGTAAGTTGCGCATTCGGAATCATCGGAGTACTACAAGGCTTAGCTCCCAATTTTCCCGTCTTAGCCAATAAGTCTAGCACATATTTCCTTTGGGAAAGAAAGATACCCTTCTTACTCCTTGTAACTTCAACACCTAAGAAATACTTTAGCATCCCCAAGTCTTTCGTGTGAAGGAAGGATTTAAGAGAACAAATACCCGTAGTGTCACTTCCAGTAATGACAATATCATCTACATACATAACCAGTAGGATGATTCCAGTTTCAGATTGCTTGTAGAAAACTGAGTGATCAGACTTACTTTTCACCATGCCAAACTGCTCAACGACTTGACTAAATTTTCCAAACCAAGCATGGGGACTCTGTTTCAAGCCATACAGAGATTTTTGAAGATGACAGACTTTCCCATACTCCCCCTGAGCAACAAACCCTGGAGGTTGCTCCATATACACTTCCTCTTGAAGATCCCCATGGAGAAACGCATTTTTAATATCTAACTGATGCAATGGCCAACTATGAGTGGTAGCCAGAGAGATAAACAACCGAACATACGTCAATTTTGCAACGGAAGAAAAGGTATCGGAATAATCCACACCATATGTTTGAGCATACCCTTTAGCAACAAGACGAGCTTTTAGCCGAGCAATAGATCCATCAGGATTGACCTTAACAGTGAAAACCCATTTGCATCCAATAGCCTGTTTCCCTGGAGGTAAATCAACCAAGTTCCAAGTACCATTGTTGTCTAAAGCATTCATCTCTTCTATCATTGCATTATGCCAACCAGGATGAGATATGGCTTCATGAACCGTTTTAGGAATAGATATTGAATCAAGAGACGCAATAAATGAACAAGAAGGAGGAGACAAGTGATTATAAGAGACACAAGAAGAAACAGGATAAGTACATTGACGTTTACCTTTGCGTAAAGTAATGGGAAGATTATCACTTGAAGCCGGGTCTAATGACTAAGGAGTTGGTGTAGGACACGAATCAAGAGCGAGACGTCGTCAGGTGTAGACATGATGAGTGGGAGGCTTGACAGGAGCTAGTTCAGTGACAGGTTCAGAAGGCAAGATCGTATAGATTAACCAGTTGTCATCCTCCTCTTGATTGTCAGAAGTAGAAGGTAGCGAATATGGTGTGTTTTCCAAAAAGGTAACATCACTTGACACAAGATACTTGTTAAGGCTAGGACAATAGCACCGATATCCCTTCTGAAGGCGAGAATAACCAAGGAAGATACATTTCAAAGATTTGGGATCTAATTTATTAATATTCGGACGAACATCCCGTACAAAACAAGTACTACCAAATATCCGAGGTTCAATAGGAAATAATGCTTTATGAGGAAATAAAACACTACAAGGTATCTCGCCATGAAGAACAGCTGAAGGCATGCGGTTAATCAGAAAACATGCTGTTGAAACTGCATCAGCCCAGAAAGATTTGGGAACATTCATTTGAAATAATAGGGCCCTTGCAGTTTCAAGCAGATGTCGATTTTTTCGCTCTGCTACTCCATTTTGAGATGGAGTATCAACACACGAAGTTTGATGAAGAATACCATTCTAAATCATGTAATTTTGAAAAGATGTTGACAAATTTTCTTTGGCATTATCACTTTGTAGGATGTGGACAGAGACATTAAATTGAGTTTTAATTTCAGCACAAAATGCACAAAAATGAGAAAACAACTCAGAACGACTTTTCATTAAATATAACCAAGTTACACGAGAGTAATCATCAACGAAAGTAACAAAATACTTAAATCCAGGTGTAGACATAACTGAACATGGACCCCAAACATCAGAATGAACTAATTCAAAAGGAAACCTGGCTCTTTTATTGACTCTAGGACTAGAACTAAGACGATGATGTTTGGCATACTGACATGACTCACAATCTAATGACGGCACCCTACTGAACTATGGACAAATCTTCTTGAGCAAAGGAAGAGAGGGATGACCCAACCTACAATGTGCTTCGAAAGCAGAATTAGTGCTAGAACAAGCAATGGACTTAGGTATCTGTGTGTCAAGAATGTAGAGGCCTCCAGACTCGTGTCCTTTACCAATAATCTTCTTCGTCATAAGATCCTGAAACAAGCAATGATCAGGGAAAAATGAGATACAACAGTTAAGAGTGCGAGTAAGTTGACTTACTGAAATTAAATTAAAGGACAGCTGAGGTAAATGTAAGACAGATGATAAAGGAAGGAGAGGGGTAGGGGTAACTGTGCCAGACCCTTGAATTGCTAAAGTGACGTTAGACACGGATTTATGTGATTGGAAAGTATAAAAGAGGTTAGAATTACCTGTCATATGATCTGTGGCACCAGAATCAATGACCCATTTGGAGGATGAAGAAAGGAGACATGTATTTGGTTTACTTGAATCAGCAATAGCAGTGACAGATGTGACTGGAGTAGATGAAGCTTTCAAAGATTCTTGGTACTGGGAAAACTTGGTAAATTCATCTGCAGAGATAAGAACCAACTTTTCCGACGTATCATTAGTGGATGCAATGTGGGCCGAGTGCGCCTTTTGAGTTTTATACTTGAGCTTTCTACAATCACGTATTAGATGCCCTGGATGACGGCAATAGTGACACACAACGACCCCTGAACTTTGTGCCCGGGTCTCATTACCATTTGATCCTCCTCTGTCATTGCCATTCCTGTAATGTGATCGCCTAGTCTCATAATCGTTATTTCGGCTGACCAGTGCACCACTATACGGGATAGGCGGGTTTGATGAAGTGCCTTTGATACCATGTTTGTTGAGAATTGTCTGAAGGTGGATCATTAGTCATGTGATCATCCTTATCAATGCTACGCAAATAAATTCGAACGGTTTTACTCCAATCCAAATAGTTAGAGCCATTAAGTTTGTGTTCAATGATTTTTGACATAATGGAAATTACATCGGAAACAACTGCCGCCTTGTTATCTGACATATTCAAATACTTTTATAGCGAATAATAATGAAATAGGTCACCAAATAGGGCACACACAGTGAATAGGAGCAGAATAGTGGCAGAACAGTGACAGAATAGTTAGATGAACAGTACCAGAGAGCAAAAGTAGGACAGAACGGTACTGGATATGTGTATAACCAACCAAAAGTGGAAATCAAGCCAAACGAATCATAGATATGTGAAGCAGAATACCAGACGCAGCGAACAAAATTGGAATGGTGGAATTCTGAGCCCGGACGCGCCTTCACGCGCTGGCGCGTGGTGGCGGTGGCAGGAAGTTGTATCGGAGCGTGAGGCCCACGCGCGTGGATTCAGGTCGCCGGATTCTGGGAGGGATCTGATTGGGGGGTGCTTACTCAATCCTCACTGGAGGTGTCGACAGATAGAGACCCCGCAGTTGTGAACTGAAGTTGCTACCTTAGAAACCCTAAAAAAAAACTTGACTTTAAAAAACCCTAGGTTCCTCTGATACCATGTAATCTATATAGAACAGAAATAAGGACAAATATAGAGAGAAAATCATGTTTCTTATGTATTGAATGAGAGAATGTACAAGGGTTTAAATATACAATTGTGTACATATAAATAAGGAAGCTTTCCATGCTATATAGGATCCCTAATTGACTTTCCTTTCTACATAATCTATTTACAGCCTATAACAATTTCCAACTACACGGGGGAGGGTAGGAAATTCAGTTGCCTAGAATTGTGCATCAACTCCTTGTACCATGGAATTAGGTGGATTTAAATTGCCTTTAAATATTAGGCAACTGAATGCTAGGAAAAGATGAAAAAGTACTCATCTTCCTTATTTTGCCAAGTTTCTTCATAATTTTTTTTGGCAATCTAACAAACCCTTTGTTTGTTTAGGATTTTCGGTTAATATTGTGTATGGATTCTTGTATCCACTGTTTGATATGCCAATTGCTTGAATATTTTTGTTCATGTACATTCTTATAAGTTCGCATGTCAAAATGGTAATGCACATACGAATTGCTTGGCGGTTAGTTTGCATCTCCGTCATATGATATGCCGATTGCATATTTGCTTACTGTGTCCAAGTCTGATACTTTGATCGTTTTGTGATTATATTGGGCATTTGACCCTAAGAACTGTTTAGCAACTCAAAAATCTAATTTGATATTTTACCTTTTAGTAGCGTGAATGAGCTCTAGCTCGGAAGGCAATAACCAAGAACGGGAATGAGTATTTCATTCCCAATCCAACTCCTCCCGCATTTGATTCATAATGTATTGGGATTAAGAACTGGGTATGTGATTACTGTGGGATATGGATTCCCAATTTTTGTGGGCATCTCAATCCCTCCAACCATTGTGGTACTTTCATTCCCTCCAATGAATTTGGCGTTAATATTTGAGTGATCTGCCTGGATTATTTTATATAATCTTTGGTGCTACCATGGTATCTCCATATATCTCATTCTTTGATATGGTGAATTAGAAGAGTAATTGCTTGACACACGTAAGTTTATAAGTCAATAAGTCATTTTTTTTTAAAAAAAAATTCTTTATTTTTTATTTTTATTTTTATTTTTTGTTATTTTTTATGATATTGTAATATTTTATACATTTCAAAATGACAACGAATTACTTCGGATATGAGAGAGGTATTGTCTGTTGGAAATAAAAATATTATTTTTAACAATATAATATGGGAAATTTGAATTGACTTAAAAAGGAAACAGTTGAACAGAAATTAAAAAGTAATTAATGAAGTTAAGGTTAAAATAAAATTTAAATTAAGATTTATGCAAGGATGTTGTCAACAATATAGATATTAGTGAAATTCCTGTATTTATTAATATTGAGGCAATCACGTTTACGTGATTGAATATTGTATAGCTAACTAGATTCTTAAAGCTACCCAATGTTCAACTTACGAAAACTGGTAATACAAATGAGGGACTCATTACTGGGAATCTAGTTATCATCCTTGTTCATGATTACCGTCATCCAAATGAGGCCTGAATGTTATCCCCTGATTACTGACTTCCTTTTTCGCCTATGATACCTAATTTATGCAATGGAATGGTAGTCTTCACATTGCTTTTGTGCCTTTACTTTTCTCACATAGTTTTTCAATTTTACCTGTTCCAATTTTAAAATTTGTGTTTCCAAAACATTTTGTGTATGCTCTCTGTCTCATTTCCCTTGATTGCATTTAATGATTTTATGAATCCATAGGGACCTTGGAGGGAAACTTGTTTATGTTAATACGAGTTGCTAGTTATGGTTTCATTACACTTACTAAGTACATAATTTCTGCATGAGATGTCTTCCATAAGTGATATTTTGTTGATAAGATGGGAAGGATACAATTAAATTGCTGTGGTACTAAATGGAAAGTTTATCATTGACTAATCGTAAGAGAGTGGTAATGAATAGACATTGAATAAGATCATATTCAACATCTTTGAGCTTTACTTTTTCTGACTGCCTGAATTTACTAGTTTCTTCAGTTTCCCATTCTTACTTATTTTTGACAAAGTCTTGAGAACCAAAAGATGAGATATGTACTATTTATGCAGGGTTCTAAGCGACCTCGAAGTGGGATAACAGAATCATATAGTCAGGCAGGTGGAGTTATAAATGCTAACATGCACGACCCATATAAGTCCGATTTTGGTTCGATGGAAGTCAGCAATTCAGCCATTACCGGGCTTGGAAATGACCAGATTGGTTGGGATTGGGACGATGATGATAGAGCTGGTGGGGGCATGGATATCCAAGCACTTCTTTCGGAGTTTGGAGATTTTGGGGACTTCTTTGAGAATGATGTTTTGCCATTTGGGGAGGTAACTCTTTTTTCTTTTTGGTTAATTTTTTTTTTCCTGGGTTCATGGGGAGGTAACTCTTATTCTTTGGGAATTAAGTTAGTACATTTTAGCATATTCTTCATATTTTATGTATAATGTTACGGTTGTGGAGCCCCATTTTTTTTATTGGTTGTTCCTTGGGATTACTGGGAATCAGTTCGATTTCAACTTTATTTTTTCTGGTGAGTTATGGTAATTTGACTCTTAAGGCACAGGTGCAGTCCATATTTGAAAAGTTAAAGGTTTGAGGTGTTTTTATTTGGAAGAGCCGAGGCATAAACCTTGAGGCGAAACAAACTTAAGCCCAAATAGAAAATAAAAGATTTTTTGGTGAATAGTCTTCCACTAAGTTGTTTAGATAGTTGAGTTGGAAAATGAGTGAAAACACATCTACTTTTTATGAGAAGCTGGAAAAAGAGATGAATGATTTGGTGAGATATTCTCTCCATCTTTTCCTTATTTTCCATGGAAAAATTTTCTTACCCAGCGCACTAAGATTTCCATGGAAAATGTAAAAGTAATGGAACATTTTATTAAACTTCGGAGCATCCAACCCAAAACCAATTGGCAATGGGTGGAGTAAGTCTTCATTCTTATATATTGTTTTTGGGAGATCCAATTTTTCCAATGTGGGATTTATAGGCTCAACACGCCATAGTCCCAACATGACGCCTCACGTGTGGTGTAGTTTTGAGCCTAACACGTGGACTGTTTATATTGGGTGACTTGGAGCCCCGTATGATCGTTGGACCTTAACACGGTGAATAGCCTTCACTCTGATACCATATTAGAGTTTGGAGCATCCAATCCAAAACCAATTGGCAATGGGTGGAGTAACTCTTCATTCTTATATATTGTTTTTGGGAGGACCCATTTTTCCGATATGGGATTTATAGGCTCAACACGCCATAGGCTCAACACATTTCATCAAACCACTCATCTCATTTTCCATCAACTCAACCATTAGTAGTGTTTTCAATTATTTTCCAACTTTTTTACCAAATGGATGCTTCTCCGTTTGATAATAAGATGGAAAATGATAGTAAAACCAACTGATTTTTGTGAGAAGTTGGAAAATAAATTGAGTGATGTCAAGGGCACGGATCCGGGAATTCTACAAGGGTTGGCTGTGTAAAACGGATACGGCAAAACTTAACTGAACTAGTGAACTATTGATAATTTAATCGTCACAAATACTAAAAAAAATCAAATATTTCATTACTAATCACAATTTTAGCTTCAATTAGTATTTGAAATTAATCATAAATACCTAAAAAGAGAATGAGATAGAAGGTTAGAAAAAGAAAGTGAAACCAAGAGGAAGAGAGGGGTGGGGGTGGTTGGAAAAAAATAATTAATGTTAGGTAGGGGATTGGAACTCACAACCTCTCGCTTTACAAAAAACTCACTTATCACTTGAACTACAAGATCATTATGAAAGTTATGCCATATTGTGAGTACTGAACTAATATTCTATATTAAGACTAGGCTAAACCTATATCAATATTCTAACTAACACTAGGGGAAAAAGAACTTGGCGTGGGCTACACCCCACCTCAGCCCCTCCCTAAATCTGCCCATGAGTGATGTGGTGAGATGTTCTCTATCTCATCCTTATTTTTATGAGTAAATGTCCTCCATCCTCCTATCTTTTGTATAAAAATTTTCTCACTCATCACCCAAAGAAAAAATTCGTTGGAAAGAGCCAAAAAGGATGAGAGCATCTCACCACATCGATCAATTCATTTTGATCTTCTCACAAAAATCATTTGTTTTTCCTACCATTTTCCATCTTGTTATCAAACGGAGGCTTATTGCTTGGAATTTTCTACCTTCATATATGTACCATTATTTTTATGTTTGTTGTGGTAGGCATCTTTTTTGTTGTTTCTCTTAACTAAATGAAATGAACAAAAGCAATTGAAGTTGAGACTAATAATCTGTCACTATATTGTGAAGCCACCAGGAACCGCTGAGTCACAGGCTCTTATGTTTTCTACGCCAGATTGTGGAGATATAGTTGCGAGCCCCTCTACTGGGATGATGGATGTTTCCGATCAGATGCTCTTGCCTGTCGGTTTTCCATCCTTTGATAGCTTTAATCCAGCTCCGCCAGTTATGGAAGAGCCATTGGCTAAAAATCAAGAAGTCACTAACAACTTAGTGTCCTCTGTTTCAATGAGCTATAACACTCCACAACCTTGTACAACTGAGTTTGATTATTTAATAAAAGCAGAAGCATTGATGACATTTGCTCCGGAATACGGAGCTGTTGAAACCCCTGCGAGCGAGTTTTCCTCAACAATTTTTAGAAGCCCGTATATACCACAATCTCGAAAAGTGGAGAGTGCAAATTCAAGCTCTAGTAATTATGTATATTCTGCAACACCACCTTCTCCTTGCATTGATGGATCTGATGAGAAGCCTAGCATGTCCGTAAATGCAAAAGTATCCTCAGGTTCAAAGAAATATTACAATCATGTTGATGGCACAAAAGAGAAGAATGATAGAAATTATTTGAATGGTAACAGTAGCATTGCGTCACGTGAGGGTCCGGAACCATCTCCATTTTCTACACATGCTGTGAATTCTGTCCACAGGAAAATGATTGAAGGCTCATCTGGAACTGGAAATCTCCTCAGGTCTATGAAGACCGTGCTTGCAAATGAAATTGAGTGCATTATGTTCCAAGCTTTTATGTGTAAAATACGACATACATTGATATCTTCCAGCAACCCGCCATCTGTCGGCTTGAATAGGTTATCTGGAAGTACCGTTCTGAATCCACTACATGGGGACACCAGCATTATGGCTGACAATATTTCTAGCAAATATGAGGTGAAGAAGAAAGAGTCTATACCAGTTAGAATAGCTGGTGACTTAGATGGGGGAATGCTAGATGGGCCCCTTCATGCACCTGTTGGTGTTTGGCGAACTGTTGGAGTTTCTAAAGGTTCAAAACCCTCTACACCTAGTATGGAAGTTTGCCCATCTCTGTCTCATAATTCATTTAATGAGGAAGCTATACTTTCCTATGGGCAGAGGCAACCACTTATGGAACTTCTAAATGGAATGGCGTTACTTGTCCAACAAGCTACTTCATTTGTTGATGTAGCCCTAGATGCTGATTGTGGTGATGGTCCTTATGGTTGCTTGGCATTACAAGAGCAGTGGAGACGTGGATTTTCATGTGGTCCCTCTATGGTGCACGCTGGTTGTGGGGGCGTTTTAGCCTCTTGTCATTCCCTGGACATTGCTGGTGTCGAGCTAGTGGATCCATTGTCAGTTGATGTAAGCATTTTTTTTTGTCAGTTGAAGGTTTCTCCTTTTCTCATTATTTTTGCTAGTCAATAGGAGAAAACTTCTAAATTCTCTTCGTTGGGCTAGGCAGTCTGGCATCTCTTTCTGTGAATGTGGTGGAATTCTACCATGAATCTACCCCGACATACTTGGGTCCTTATTATAACTTTCTAAAATTGTGACAGTGAATTTGTAATTTCAGAATGCTGTTAATAGTTGTGACCACTTGCTCTCTTGTGTTTTGTGATTTTCTATGCTCAAGGATCTGATTATTGAGATTAAACTGGAGCTTCAACATATGAAATTTTTTTAGAGCTATAATTTGACATAAATTACTTCCAAGTGAGTATAGAATGAATCATGTTTTGGCTTCATGGCGTCGTTATGCACTTTTGACAAGATCTAGCATTTGTAGTGTTGCTGAATGCTGAGGAAAGCAACTTCTCTCTTGCACTACCGCCATCTTAAAATACTTGGTTATCCGTAGCTTTACATGTTACATGGGGGAGCAACCAGTGGGATAATGGGCCATGTGCAGGTGGCCTCACCCTCTGAAATGGTGAACTTTTTGAAGCATCTAGTATAATAATATATTTTTCTAAAAAAGTGATTTGAAGATACTTTCATAGTTCGGAGTGCTCTCAAGCCAAGTTAATACAATCTCTGTTTGGTGAATACCAAGTAAGAAGTGTAGAATACTAGAATATAACATGTTTGGGTGTTTGCCACATGTTATAATTGACATGTGAAATATGCTATCTTTGATTGATTCTCCGTTCTGTTTCTTAGAGATTATTGGTGCTAGCTATATATATTGACAATTTTTGATGTATTTTAATTTTCAGGTTAATGCATCATCTGCTATTAGTTTGCTACAGTCTGATATAAAAATGGCCTTAAAATCTGCTTTTGGCACATTGGATGGCCCATTGTCTGTCACTGACTGGTGCAAAGGTCGCAGTCAATCTGGTGATGTTGGAACTGTGGGTGACGGATTTTCAGGTGAATCTTCAGCAAGTGCAAGTGAGTGCAGAGATTCTTCGAGCACTCTGTCTGTTGGAGAACCAATAAGCCCATCTCAGTCCTCTGTTGGCGGATCATCATCCGTTAAAGGTAGTATTACTTTCCCTTTTTTTTTAAAAAAAAATGAGACTATGGGTCTGTTTGATAAAAGAAAGTTGGAAAATAACTGAAAACACCATTAGTGTTTATGACAAGTTGGAACAAGAGATAAGTGATTTGGTGATGCTCTATGTTTTCCTTGGATTTTTTTTTCCTTACCCATCACCCACAGAATTTTATTCCATGGAAAATCAAAAAGTAATTTAACATTCACCAACTTACTCATCTTTTTTTCCAACTTGTCATAAAAATTAATAGTTTTTTAAACCATACCCCCCCCTTTTTTTTTTCATCAAATGCGTCCTATAGGTTTGTTAGTTACCAACACTTGGGCTATTGACACTGTCTAGTGGCACAGATGAAACAAGTGAAAGGAGATCAAGCCAAGAAGCATGTACATCTGAGTCAGATCAGCAAATGGCCTCAAGGCTCAGGCCCACACTCTTTGTACTTCCCTTTCCTGCAATACTCGTTGGGTATGGTTATTTGATTTTGTAATTTTTTTTGAAATTCAAATATGCCAGTAGCTGTTCTGCATCACGGTTCAAGCACTTTTGTTCATATTCATATTCCATCTAGTTAAAAATCAGCGGGGGCTTTGTAAAAGATGAGGTTGTCAATAATACTTCAGAAATAGCAACAAAGACAATTTTATTTTTTTCACACCACGGTATCTGAGATTTATGTTTCACGTTTGATTAATCTTCATCTGCAAGCCACAAGCCTCTGTGCCAATTCAACCCACACTAGTCGATTAATAGGGAAAACTTAACTAGACGTATCAAAATTGCAGTTTAGAAAAGAGAATCCTTAATAAGTGGTAGGTGATATTTTGATTAAATATAGAAACTCAATAGAGGCTTTAGCTCCTACTTACAGTGAAGGCGTCTGGTCTGTGACCTCACCAAGAGATCCCCCTAGAAAGGCAATTACAGATCAACTTAACTGGTTAACTTTTGGTGTTTTGGCTTTTCTTTACTTTATAGAACCACTCATGTGACCGGTTCCTTGATGGGAACCAAGTACATAGATATGATATCTAGCTGTGTATCAATTGCCATCCATTCTAGGGATACCTTCACCATTTATAAGCCTGAACTAGTCATTCAATCATTCAGCCAGCTGATTGGCAGTTAAGTTGAGTGAACACCCAGTAAGACATAAGGTTCCTCAGACAGACTTGGCACTAGTGCACATGCTACCCCTGAACTACTACCATTCTGCAAAAAAATTACGATATTTAGCAAATTTTCCCAAGCCATGATTTTCGCTTTACACACATAGATTTCAAATTCCTTTAAATATCAAAGCATTTCAAAATTCTTTATTGGAACTAGGGCTGGGTTTGGTTCTGTAACCAAACCGAACTGGTAAATTCAAATACCAAACCAATTTTTTGGTAGACCAAAATGTGAAACTGATACCGAACCGAAAAGCTTCGGTTACGGAAATTTTCAGTCGGTATTTGCATATTATTCGGTAAAACCGAAATTTGACGCAAGTGGCCTATTCAGCAAAAAAACAGTGGGAAAGTGGGAATTACAGAAAAAATTGAAGAAGAGAAACTGACCCAAAAGCATCATACCTATAATCTCTTACCGATAACCAATGCCCCCTTCCCCCTCTTTCCCCCTCTTCTCTGTTCTCTCCTTCAAATCACTCCATGCTTGAGTAATGAAAAACCCACGAAGGTCCTCCAATGGTAATAATCTCTTCTCATGTTTCTCACTGCTCTTCAAACCCATTTCTTCAACTGCTCTCTTGTACACCCTCCTACCGTCCATTATCAAAAACCCTTGAAATTGTGGGTTTACATGCCGATGAGATGGTTAAAGATACATATATATATAGAGAGAGAGTGTTGTGGGGTCATAGTGATCGAATCAAATGAAATAGAAATTGAGAGATTTGGTTTTAGGTTTTGGTTTGGGGATTCTTGTGTTTTTGCTCTCCTGGAAGAATCTGGGGGCTATTTGTTTACTTTAAATATGAGAGGGGGTAGAAAAAGTGTGGGTTAAGAGTTAAAAACTGTAAATAGAGAGAAGGCTGGGCCGATATATATATAAAGTTCAATACGGTAAAGCCGAACCTTATACACCTAAAAACAGTTACTGTACCGGAATTCAATCGGTTACCGATTTTAATCGGTTTGGTGTGGCTCGGTTTTTTTTGGTTTAAAATGCCAGCCTTAATTGTAACACCCTTCATTATAGTACTTATTTCCATGGATACCATCGATTTTTCATCTAATTACCCCTAAAGTGCATTTCTTCTAATGCAGTTCTTGCAATTTCGAGAAATTATGAATCAGAATGTTTGTGTTAGACAAATGTTTTCACTAGGGCTGACCAAATTTTAGCCAAAGTGATATGTTCTGCAATTCCATTTTTTTTTTGTGCAATGAAAAGAAGAAAAAGGGGGGGAGGGTTTACAGCCTTCAGAGAGAACCGGTTCTTGAATTTAGGTGATGGAATGGGGCAAACAGAGAGACCGACATTGAAATGTTTTGAAGACTATTATCATTTTATCAGAGCTAAGAACCAAATTTATTTTCTGATTGGTTAACAGTAAAATATGACTTTAGCGGGCAAAAGTGATAGGTATCCGGTTTGATAGTCCTGGCAGAGTACCGTTGCTTCCTTTTGTTCTTTGAAATTTTATCTCAATTGTATTTAGGACGAGCAATAATAGTCAATTATGCAATAGGTACCAGGATGATTGGCTTAAGACGTCAGCAAGCTCCTTACAACTATGGGAGAAGGCTCCTCTGGAACCTTATGCTATGCAGAAACACGTAAGTTTTGTGCAAGCAGTTATGGCAATCCACGTTCTATATCTGTTTCACCCCTTCATTAATATCAAACGAGTTTACAAGTAGCTTCTTTAACCAGTTTGGTTCACTTTACGATTGTTGATTTATTTTATGTCCCCATTGTCTCATTATTTAATAAATGTTGCAGATGACTTATTATGTTGTATGTCCGGACATTGACCCCCTTACTGCTGCTGCTGCTGATTTTTTCCAGCAACTTGGAACCGGTGAGTATCTTAGGAGGAGCCATATCCATGCTTTGTTCATATGCATGAATGGTTGTACCTGTGGAGTATAATACTTTTTTGCGTAATTGAATTCATTGTTTATGTACATTTATGTGTGGCCCAAGTAACAATTTGTCTCCTTGTTTCTGTCAAAGTGGCCTAAAACATTACGTATTGATAAATTGAATTCCACTTTGTAAAATCTTGTTGGAGAGACCCGAGACAGTGGTTTGGTGGAGGAGAGAATGAGGACAGTGCGGTTCCCCCTCCATTGTATGACAATGAAGCTTGCTCTTAGATATGAGAGAGTTTGTAGAGGGAGTTCCTCTAGAGGATTTGCTGTGTTCTCTCTTCTTGTAATTGTTACAATTTACAAATAGAAGTAAATTGTTATATTTGTACAAGAGACAGTGACATGTATCGCAAGTCCCAACATTAGCTCTTCTTCCTAAAAAAATATTGATACTAGCTATAGGGCTCTCTCCTTGATTTGTGGGTAAAATAAAGGTTACAGTTGTACCACAAAACACTTTTTGAGAGAAGGCCTCTGCCTTGGACGTTTTTAACATTTTATACCTATGCATGGTTGTATGAGACTGCTCTTTGAGTTGCTGGTGCCTCACAAGCATTATAAGTTGTACATGCAAGTTCTATCATGTACGACTTCATTCTATGCTTGCTGATAAAGTGTGCAACTTACTAATTGTAACATGCAATGAGTATACGTGATAAAATTTTCCACACTGAGTTAGCAGTTGCAGATTTATGATATCTTATTTGTTTCTCTCTCTCCCCCTCTGTCTCAAATTGATTGTCCACTTTTCCTCAAGTAATTATTAAGAGAGAACTAATTTCTACCTAATCAATGGTCAAGGTTACAACTTATAATCTTTTGTGAGATTTGGTACATTGATTATGTCCCAAAAAGGAAATGTGACTATTAATTTAGACATCCGAGAAAGGGAAGTGGGACTATAAAATTTTCCACACTGAGTTAGCAGTTGCAGATTTATGATATCTTATTTGTTTCTCTCTCTCCCCCTGTCTCAAATTGATTGTCCACTTTTCCTCAAGTAATTATTAAGAGAGAACTAATTTCTACCTAATCAATGGTCAAGGTTACAACTTATAATCTTTTGTGAGATTTGGTACATTGATTATGTCCCAAAAAGGAAATGTGACTATTAATTTAGACATCCGAGAAAGGGAAGTGGGACTATCAATATGAGAAAGTATACCTCAGTAAATTGTCCCATAAGCTTTACAAATGTTTTTTTTTTTAACCTCAGTTTATGAAACTTGCAAGCTGGGAACACATTCACCTCAGAGTATGGGAAATCAAATGGAAATAGACTCTGGGAAATGGTCTTCTTCTGGTTTTGTTCCACTTGATTGCCCTCAATCAATGAAGATAGAAAGCAGTAGTGCATCTCTGGTGGGATCAATTAGTGATTATTTTCTCTCTCTGTCCAATGGTTGGGATTTGACAAGCTACCTGAAGTCTCTTGTAAAGGTTCTTAAAACTTTGAAGCTTGGTTCATGCCTATCCACAAACCCTAAAGAAGGAAGTAGTGGCCCTTGTATGGTAAGTTGCGGTTTTTATTTACCTATATTGTTATGGTAGTCATTCTAGATCTCAACATGCATCAGTTGAGATATTGTTCCCAGTGCCTGCTCTCTCTCTCTCTCTCTGCCAGCTTTAGATTAATTTTCCTTTCTTGTGTTTGTTTCAATGCTTTTTCTATCCTCAGTTATCTGGTTGCATTTCTTGTTCAAACAATCTGATGCATATATCCTTTTTTTTCCTTTTTTAAAGGAAAAAAAAAAGGTTTCAAGTTTTGGTTGCTGAGGTTTCTTCCACTAGCTGTTGTGGCAGTTGGATGGTTTTTGTTTTATCTTGAATTTGTATATTTTCTGTGAGAATGCCTTTCCATTCCTTTAATAATAAAGATAAAATAAAACTTTAGTTGTTTAGTTGCCTGAGTGGAATTTCCAAATATGAAATTATTATTGATTATTCTTGGGTTTATGAAGCCTCCTGAAGTGGGTATAAATGGGGCATGATATGCCGCAACTTCTCATTTGGTTTGAGTTTTGTTTTGTTCTATTCCTGAAATCCTTAATGGTAAATTCACACTAAGAGTCTTATAATTCATGTCAAGAGGTTGAATCATAAATTGATATCAAGATCAAACTTTCGATGTGGAATTACTATTTTGGGTTCTAGGAACGAACCAAAACTTGAACCAAACGAGCACTAAAGGTAACAATATAACTATATAAGAGAAGAAATGAAAAGAAGGAAATAATTAAGGAATGACCCGATCAATAAAATACCCTATGGATGGTACGTTTGACCAAAAGATAATACAACAATACTATAATTAAAATGAATTTTATAAATCAATTTACTGCCAGGAATAATAAAACCTTGACTTCCCACAAATTGTAACCTTTGATGTGTTCCGTTGCTATGATGACCATTGGGGAGCATGATATACATTGTCGGCCTACTTCCTAGCAGCTTGAGCTTTTGGGTGAGATGATTTTTAGCATGGTATCACAGCTTCAGTTTTGCGAGTTTGGGTTCAAGCCTTCCCGCTTGCATTCTCTCCCCCATGTTAGAGCTACATGCACTGTTATGGTAGTGCACCTTGCTTTATCTTGCCATGTGGAAACTCCTTGTTACACGCGAGTGGAAGTGCGTGACAGACATTTTTGGCCCACTTCTTAACAACTTAAGCTTGTAGGTGAGATGGTTATTTAACAAGCACGTATTTTTATAACTTATTGTTTGTGATAACCTTTTTAGTAGAGTTATTTTTGGCTTCAACCCCTCTTCAAATGTGATATTAGACTTGCCTCCTTACTATCATAATAATTCGACTTGTCTCCCTGTTTTTGAATGCGGTTAACTATCCATTCAAAATCACTTCACTACTTGTTAGACTTAACCCTCCACTGTACTTCGTGACCATAATATCCCCATCTGTCTTCAACCTAATCCTAACCCTAACCCTAACCCAAAGCACTCCTTCCACTCCACTCCACCTCACCCCACCCCACCTTATTTTGACGGTCAATGCCTACCTCAAACTGAAACCATGGCTAACCTCAAACGCAAACTTTATATCTAATCTGCAGTTGAATTCGTAAGTTCAAGCAAATTGTTTACACTCACTTTGGAGAGAAATGGAAGAGAAAATCGGATTTCCATTGTGGGCCCCAAATTGTTGAACCACCTGATCGAGGTAACAGATGAGGGTAATGGCGACAACTGGAGATGTGAGCGGTAGTGAGTGACCACTTTGATCTATTATTCTGTTACAGGCAACATTATTTGAAATCCACCTATTGGTTCTGGAAGTTTGATGTGTCCACACACTGATTGGTGTGTATTTACCCATTTGTGTGTACATATATGTATGATTATATGAAGTAAGCGGGTTTTATTTTTTGGTGTTGGAAATTTGTGTGCCTGTAAATATAATATGTGTTAATAGTTTCTGATACATACGAGTTTCCAGCATGCAAGTGAGCTGCAATTCTCATGTTAATAGATAATAAACATGCATAATATTTAACAATTTGGGTTTATTTCCTTGTAGACTTTGCTTCAGCTTTTAGTTTCTTATGCCCAACTTATTTTACATAACCTTTTGTCTATGAAATCAGGTAATATATGTGGTGTGCCCCTTTCCCGAGCCGACTGCAGTTCTGAAGACCATCGTTGAATCTTCCGCGGCTCTTGGATCTGTCATTGTTTCTTCAGATAAAGAGAGGAGAACTATATTGCACAGTCAAGTTGGGAAGGCACTAAGCTGCTCTACAGCTGTTGATGAAGCATCAATATCAAATATCGTCACACTTTCAGGGTTTAGCATCCCTAAATTGGTATTACAGATTGTGACAGTTGATGCCATTTTTAGGGTCACAAGTCCATCTCTTAATGAACTCGTCATTCTCAAAGAGAATGCTTTCACTGTTTACAACAAAGCTCGTAGAATCTCACGAGGATGCTCTGGTGAAGTGGTGCCATCATCATTTATAACTGGCAGATCCAACTCGTCCTCGATGCAAATGACTTCTTCCCCTATTTCGGGGATGTGGAAGGATTGTATCGGTCCTCGAATTACGGGTCAGAGAGATGGTGAACTTGATGCTAGCTTAAGGACTGGTCCTTGGGATAATTCTTGGCAAATGTCGAGGACTGGAGGACTAGGATCTGATCCAAACAGAACCGGAGATATTCATAATCAAGATGAAATCCGTTATATGTTTGAACCACTGTTCATTCTTGCAGAACCCGGATCTTTGGACCGTGGAGTTTCACCTCCACTTTTTGGGAATCTTGCATGTGAATCTTCAAAGATGCTTTTGGACGATGGTACTAGTACTGTAGATGGTGGACCAAGCAATCAACTTGACGGGTCAGATCTGGATGGGTTTGGATCAGGTCACCAAAAGACGGTCCCGAGTTTACATTGTTGCTATGGATGGACCGAGGATTGGCGTTGGCTAGTATGCGTATGGACCGATTCAAGAGGAGAATTGCTTGACAGCTATATATTCCCCTTCGGCGGAATAAGTAGTAGGCAGGACACAAAGGGTCTTCAATTCTTGTTTGTCCAAATTCTGCAGAAAGGGTGTCAAATACTTCAGGCGTGTTCTCCTGATACTACTGGAATAGTCAAGCCTAGAGATTTCGTTGTTACGCGCATTGGATGCTACTTTGAGCTGGAGTGCCAGGGTACATGATTTGCTTCCATCATCTCTTAACTAAAGTCCATGTTTGACTTTCACATATTTTAAGAATGCACTAATTCCATCACAATCAGTGGTCAAGAACAAAACTTATTTCCTATCTTGAGTTGTGATGTTTTGATGTTTTGATTATGTTCTGAAAAGGAAAGTGGACTCTTAGTTTGGGATGGAGATAGTACTTTCTATTAGCACAAAATAATTATTTATGTGCAAGGTTTGATGATCATGCACAAAGTGCTATTTTGAATGATCGTTTAGATTGTTCATAGCAATTTTTAATCAGAAAAGATAATCATAAGTGACTTCCCCATAGTTTAGTTTGTTCAGAGCAATTTTTAATCAGAAAAGATAATCATCAGGGACTTCCCCAAACACCTGCAATATTTTTTCAGTTGTAAGTGATGATTTCCTATAACTGATACACAATTTGCAAAAATGTGCGAGGAATGAGTTCACATTTTAGGAGACGATATTAGTGGTGTATCATATATTTACGAAAACCTACTGGTGACTTGAATGGTGGGAATTATACAGCTACTTAAAATAATCATTCTTTTGGCCAAATAAGTTGAAGGCAGTTATTATCGAGGCAGTAGGTTTTTCTTTCTTTTTGTTTGTCCCTCCATTGGCATCTTCCCTGCATTTTGTGACCTTGGAATTTATTTAAGCAGAATGGCAGAAAGCCCTATATTCAATTGGAGGTTCGGAGGTGAAAAAGTGGGCCCTACAGCTACGACGATCTCTGCCTGATGGGATGCCTTCTTCAAGCAGTAACGGGGCTACTTCTTTACAACAAGAGATGAGTTTGATTGAAGAGAGAACCCTACTGCCCTCCTCACCAAGTCCTTTGTACAGCAGCTCTCACACAAAGTCGTCTTCTTCTACCTTTATGAAAGGCGGCGGCGGCGGTTTGGGACAACCACCCTCCTCTGCCCGAAAGCAGCAGCTAATGGGCGGTGGACATAATAACACGGCGGACAATTCAAGGGGGGGCTTGCTTCAGTGGGTCCAAAGTATCAGTTTCGTCTCCATTTCAGTCGATCATTCCTTGCAACTTGTTTTGCAAGCAGATTCAACGTCTCCTGGACCGGGTAGATATTTATTCTCCTTTTAGCTTTCATTTCTCATATTTTCTTTAAGTGCATTTCTTCCATTTTAAGATGCAATTTTGACCTTTTATCATCTTCTTTTCGGGGTAAATCATTTGAGTGTTTTGCTTTCATTTATACATAATAATACACAACGATTTTGTTGAACTTATATATTTGACGCAATCCATTCTTAACTGACACGGACACTATTTGAACTAGCAAGGAGACTCTTTCACCTAAGGTTTAGGAATGAAGCAACTAACTAAGCGTTGTGACATCATTGTTAACTTTTGTACTTGTTTATTTGAGTTTGTGTTTCTTGGATAAAAAATCAATAATCTTAGATATAATATTTGACCTCTAGTAAAGAGATTAACATCTGGTTACGGACTCCAGGTATGAATTATGAGCTTTCATATGTCAATTACACTAAACGTATATGCGAATTACACTTTAACAGTAATTAACAATCATAGATATAAGATTTGACCTCTAGTAAAGCGATTAACATCTGGTTATTCAAACTCCGGATATGAATTATGAGATTTCATATGTGAATTACAACAATACTTGTGAAGTAATATCTGAGTATCTCTATGTTAATATCTGTGAATTTCAATAACAGTATCCGTTCATGGACCTCAAACACTAAAAGGAAGAAAAAAAAGGACATGGACTGCATTCAAAAAAATTTCCAAACTCAAGGGACCTAACTCTATCTCTATAAATAACTCAAAACTACATGAAAGAAAAATAACTATTTCTTCTTCTTATGCTATTACAATTCCTACTGTTGCAGGGACAAGTCAAGGTAGCGGCACCATGGGGCAATCAAGCTATCTGGAGGGGTTCACCCCCGTAAAGTCACTTGGTTCTACATCAGCCTCCTATATTTTGATCCCATCACCCAGCATGCGATTTCTCCCCCCAACCCCACTTCAGCTTCCCACATGCCTCAAGTCAGAATCCCCACCCTTGGCCCACCTCCTTCACAGCAAGGGCACCGCAATTCCCCTCTCTACGGGTTTTGTGGTCTCGAAATCCGTACCCTCCATGAGAAAAGACTCCTCTAGAATCAACAACTCCAAGGTCGAAGAATGGCCTTCGGTTCTTTCCGTTAATCTCGTTGATTATTATGGAGGTCACAATAACAATAACCTCACTGCCACCCAAGAGAAAATGGTGGTGAAAGGCAAGCCTGGAGGAGGAAGAAGCATGGTGGTGGCGGAAGGTGGTGGTGGTAGTAGAGATATAGAAGTAGAGATGCATTTGATCCTTGAGAGCGTGGCGGCCGAGCTTCATGCTCTATCGTGGATGACAGTGAGCCCGGCCTACTTGGAAAGGCGGACTTCGCTCCCTTTTCATTGTGATATGGTTTTGAGACTCCGAAGACTACTACATTTTGCTGACAAGGAACTTTCTCGGCAGCCCGATAAATCCGAGCCTTAGGATCATAGTAAAACCTAAACAATGCCTCTCACGATCTTTTATTTTTTTCTCTTTTTTAAGTTGGGTATTCCATGTAACATGTAATTTTTTTTAGCAGCGATATTTTTTCCAGAATTTTCTTGGAGATGTGAAATGGACAAATCCGAGAAAGAATATGGCAGATGTAGTGATAGGAAAGCAGATTGATTCCTTAGCTGTTCTTATGTACATAAAATACAATTAATTGGATGTAAAATTTAGCTCGAAAGTGTTTCGCTGCTGTGTGGTCTGAGGCCAGAAAATATTCAACGGGTGACAACACACTCAAATATTTTGCCACGAAAATTTCTAGATTTCTTTTTCTTTTGCAGACTTTTGTGAGGGTAAAGATCAGATTTTTGATGGGTGGATATGGAAATATTTGGTAGCAGCAAAGACATTTTTTTTACTGTTTTGCAATTTTAGTTTCATGATGAAAGTGAAAGGCTAAAAAGTGCTTGTCGGATGCATTGAAATGTTGTACTCTTATCTGGTTTTCGTTTAAAAATGTACACCCCTAAATGCATTTTGGATTCTATTTACTTGTGGCAAGTAGCTTACCTTATCTATTCTTACCATGGGATTATGGTCCATTTTGTTATAAAATGCAGGTGTGATTTGAATAGTTGCCCATTGCACTACAAAGCAGATGAACTTTACACTTGCTTTATTTGTCGGTTATTCATACTGGATACATTAGTGAGTTGTACATTCTCATAATGTACAACTCACCAATGCACCTAGTATGAATATATGGTAAATGAGGCAGGTAACGATATCATTTTACTTTTGAAAATTAGTTGGGACCCAGATTTTTAGCATGCGTTATATTTTTTTCTATTTCTACCTTTTTTTTTTCCTCTTCTGGCTCTAGTTTAATATGGTAAATATGTGAATAAGCCATCAAAATTATATTTATAAATTTCAATTAAATCTGCTGTGCCAAATTAATTGATTATATAAAAAGTTCTCTTTTTATTGTACCAAAAACCTTCTCTTGTAATTAAAATCTTAATATTCTATTGCAAAAAAAAGAGAGGTTATAATTAACAATTCTCTTGGCTAATGGAATCTTGTTATGCACCTCTTGTTATTGTTGAGATTTTTTTTATGGATGGAAATAATACTATAAAAGAAAAATAAACTGAATTTTTAGGGGGTTATCTTGGAATTTTAGTATTAGTTTTGGTGGGTGGAACCGGAACTGGAACCATTACGGTGAATGAGGGTTTATGAACAATTTTTATTAATTTTTGTTAGCGCAAAGACGATTGAAATATTAAATAATTTGTCTCGTATTAAGAGTTTTATTTTTCATTTTTTTTAACAAAATACTAGTTCAATAGAATTAATTGTCAAATATATACTTGTTTCTTTTATGGTGACGTTTCATATATGTTATGAATCAAAGTTTTACATGAAAAAATAGATGATCCGGTAATAATATACGAGTCTATAGATACATTTTTCCTTGCAAACAATTCATAACAGTATATTGAATATATCCCGAAAAATAAAAATGCGAGTATTAATGTGAGACTTGTTGAGATAGTGAGACTTTTACTTTAAGTTTGAATATTACATACTTTTTTGTTGTGATATTTTCTATATTAATTATGTAAAAAATTAAATTTTAATTGGTGAAATTTTTAGTTTGATAAAGAGAGTAAACAAAAAGAGTCCATTTTTTATGGGGGCAAAATTGGATGGGGGCATGGGGTCTCCAATGATAAAACAACACATGTCTACTCTCATCTAAAATTAATTAATTTTTTATTTTTTCATTTGATTTAAATAGATAAAAATGGACACGTGTCGTTTTATTATTGGGACCCCATGATCCCATCCAATTTTGCCTCCATCAATTTTTTTTCCAAAAAATTGAAAGAGTGAAAATGTGAGTGTAGTCCCTGTGGGGGAGCACTATACGAGTTTAGAAACTCCTAAATGCATCAGGGTGATGTGGGGAGTGCACCCTTAAGATCATTTGTGAAAGAACTTGTTTAGAGAGTGATTAGTTAAGATGTGCGTAAACTGACCTGATTAACTTTTATTGATGTAAAAAAAGAAAAAGGAGAATTGTTTGTTTTTGATATTAAATTGTAATTTTTTTGTTACATTAGTGTTAATTTGTTGGGTTCTTATTTTGTTTTTGATAGATCGCAGGATTTTTTATTTTATTTTATATATATATATATAAAGAACTGTTTTAAGGTCCGCAAAATAGTGCAGGATTCTACTTCTAGTATGTAATATTGTTGTACCCTACATAAACAATGGACGGAGGGGGGCTCGGGAGGGTGAGATTTTTAAAATTTTGAATAGTACTCTTTAGATTTTTTAAAATTCGAGTAGTAATAGTGTTTATTTTGTTATGTATACACATGTTATATTTTGTAGGGTCTTTTCAAGTTTTTTCCTATAAGTAAAATTTAGAACCTTTTGGGATTATACATATAAATACAAACTCTAATACTGCATACAATGTAATATACCAGTATAAAAATACAGATAAAACAACATGCAACAATTGCAAGTCCTCCTCGGTTAGCTTATTTTAAACATATTTTTATGTAAATTACTTTTATATTGAAATATTATTTTTGCTTATGCTTTGGTCCCCTAAACTCAAAATTCTAGATCCGCCACCGGCCCACTATATATATCAATAAGTTTCAATTTTTTTTTTGTTTTTCTTTTTGTCTATAACAAGTTTCAATTTGAAGGATACAATAATTACATACTTAATTGCTGGCACTAAGATTATAGTAGGTAACGATAATAAAGAAGGGCTATGGTTTATATACATGTATATATATGTGTGTATATTAGATACTTTTGTAAGAGGACAACGTAGAAAGAAATGAAAGTAACATGGGGTTGCACCTAACTGCAGGGCCCCCAATCAGCTTTCACACTGTTGTTCCCATGTGAGACGATGATGATGCATGTATGTGTATCATTGTATATATATACATATATGTATATATATAACCACAGCAAAGTGGCGCCTAGTGGCTAGCCATTCTGGATTCAAAAAATGGAGCTCGACTGAAAGATTTCCGAATCGAGTCCATGCAGTGCAAAACCTCTTATAGGTAGCGGTTGGCACCTTCCTCTCCACGAAAGAAATTAGTTGAGATGCGCAAAAACTTGTCCAGACAATCCTGGCATAGATCAAATATATATATACACAATCTTGCTATAGAGAGGACGGTCTTTTTAAAAATAAAATAAAATTGACAATCCATTTCAAGAGATAGGCAGATACTCTTTTGTTTTATTTTTACAAAATTTGGTGCAAATAATCTTTATAATGAGACCATCTCATCAAAATTTCAACAAAAAAGTTAATCTTGAAATAAGTGAGATGATCATCTAGCTATTTATTTAGTATGGTACAAGCATTGGAGAACTAGTATGCATGTACATAAAATTACTGAGTTACATGAAATTTTCTGAGTTACACTTTTTTAATTTAAGAAAACAAATAACACTAAAAGTACGACTTGAACATGTGACCTTTATAAAAAATAATAGATATCTTAATCAGTCACTCAAAAACTATTTATGTCATGAATATAAAGTATTTTAATAATATAAAGACCTTTTAAGAATTACTTCTTATACATATTGCACGCCCATATATCGAGTGTAGTACGAATTCTATTATATATATAACCAGAATCTAATGAGGACGATCCATATACAGATCACACCTTTAACGATGAATTTTCGTCTCTTTAAATATATTATATATCCCATTATTTTAATGATAAACATTTGTCGATTAAAAGCCGGTCTGTACATGGATGATCCATACTAATTCTAAACTCTATAGATGCATATATTGATGTTCTTTTGTCTTTCTCTCTTTTTTTTTTGGTGCAATTTTTCTCATTTCTCTCCATGTGCAATTGTTGACTACATATGAGGTGAACTTCCATATGTCCCACTTCAAACAGAACAAGAGATAACAAGATCAAATGTTTCTTAATTGTTTGTTTAATTATTATTGTATACATGGGTTGGTCGGCAATTGTTCTTTTGCAATATTGAGGGTAAAATTGTCCATTATTTGCTCTCTTCAATTTTAGAGTCCACTTTTATGAAAATAATAATAATAATAATATCCATTTTCTATCTTTCTTAATAATAATATCCATTTCTTTATCTTTCTTAACTATAAAAATAAGATAGAATCCGGTCATGAGCGAGTTTGGAATAAATAGTTGAAAAGAGTTAAAGAAAAAAAAGTGTTATATTGTCTTTCTTTTGCTATTAATTATGAGGAATTTTTTTTCTTTTTTTTTTTTTGAGTAAGTGGTGATGTAAAAGTTTGAGCAACTTTTTTTTTTTTTAATTAACAATCAAACTACACAACACACACACACGAGAAAATCAACACATCAATTTCAACTCACGGTCAAAGACAACCTGATGAACAGAGCTCATAGGACAACTCTAAAAGTTTGCCCAACTTATTTTAGGGAAAAAAAAATTATTTTTGCCTATCTTATATAGATATTGTGTTTTAACTTTTGCCATTTGTATCTTATACTATAGGAAAAAAAAATTAAAAATATAATTTAATTAATCTGTCCCCTTCATATTAAGTCTCGGCTCCGCCACTGAATATATATTACCCAGCCGGGAAATTCTTTATTTTCTCATTTAGGATGTATTCTGGGGCTTACACAGAATAAACATTGGCTTACTTATATTATTTTTTTAACAAAAATAAAATACTACAAAGGGAGGAAACCAGGATTTCCAATTGCAGGGGCTTTGTATTTAAGGCAAAAGATATTTTTACAAGTAAAATTTATAAAGTGATTTTGGTTATTTTTGAGTTCAACTAAATTTAAATTACTATACTAATATAGCTTAATCATATTTTATTTTTTTGTTGGGATAAACTCATATAATAATACTCCAGTTATAGAAAATCAAGAGTACCTATTTTAGACTCTTTAAGGGAAATATTAATTTTAACATCTTCAATACTTAAGAAAAAATTATTTACTATACGAGATTTGGCATGCAACTTATTAACTATATGGAGGAGGCTATTGCACAAAAATCAACAAAAATAAGAATGCAATTGCAAATTATGATTGGATGAAAACAGAAAAATAATAAGAAAATAAGTTTGTACTATAAAAATGGAGGTTGAAAGTTTGGGGCCTAGTTCAATTATCCAATTTTGATTCCGAAATTCAAAATGTTGCGGTGTGATGAGAATAATGAAAGTCTAATCAATTTTAATTCTTAAAAGCAATTATTTTTATTTAGCACGTGGGAATAGATATATCAATATATAGCAAATAAAAGACAATTACACAAAATCAAGATTTAACGAGGTATTCCTACTTGCATAGGTTTAATTATCGGGAGACCAACCGACAATAATCCACTATAAATATAAATAAAAGTACTTATAATGACACACACAAACTTAAAATGTTACACGTGTCGCTTTGCTCTCGTAATCTTAGAACTGCATAATTGTCCACTGTATCCTTCAACGGTTTGGCAACAACTCCGATGTATCCTTCAATGGATGCCCCTCCTTGATTATTGTAATGGTAAATGCCTATACGCTAGGTATCCATAAGTTCCGAGTAACACAATAGACAATTCAGTAATCGAGAATCCTTTTTTAATTTATTTTCCTTTAAAAATCAGCCTATATTCACAAGCTAATTGATCGATGTCATAAACTCGTATCTTTCGTGATAGTTCATGCATGATATTAACTATATGTATCAATTGCATGTTATTTAATTTTACCAAAAACATTTCTTTATTGGAGTGAAATAGTGCTTAACACTACAAAACATTTTATTAAAAGTGAATTCAGAAAGATTAAGTAAAAAACCACAATTCAATTCAAATAAGTTAAAAAATGATTAAAATCAAAATTGAATTAAAATAAGTGGTGGAAACACAAAATTGTCGATTTCACTATCAAAAAGTAAGGTTTGAAATGAATACGAAAAATAGCGTACTAAAGTTTGACATCTAAAATATACAAAACTAATTGATTTAGAGAGTATAGACCACTATTTAACTCAACCGATTAGGGTTTAACGCAAAAACAATAATTCAAACTAGTTTGGTTCTTTTCTCGAAAAGATTTATCGAGTGTCTTTTATAAAAGCATGTGATTGTGATTGAGCCAAAATATTGCATCTTATTACATGTTTAGTTGGCTCAAATGTGCTAGTTTTGAATGTTAAAAGCCCGGAGTAATTGGATTTGGAATCACATAATTCGGTATTGCAAGGTCTAAATTTATGAGAACTTAGTTTAGGTTGGATTAATTCCAATGCCAAAAGAGTCTTTCCGATGTAAAGTTGCTTACCTCAAGTGAAGATGCAAGAAATGGCCTGATTGAAAGCCAAGCTTTCGAAAACTCGAGCACATAACTTGGAGTATCAATAGGATTGATTTAAGTAAGATAAGCATGGTATAGGAGTTTGATTCATAGTCTAGACGGTGGATTGGTATAATAATGTGTTGCACGTGTTCTATGAGGTTTTACATTGATCCACAATCATTTAGAAACAAAAGGGTGCAAACACGAACTTAAACCGAAATGCAACAGAAACCGGAAGCCGAACCGGTCTTGCAATTTTACCATACCAGTATGGCAAGTCCAAAGGCCGAATCGGTCCTAGGATTTAGGATACCAGTCCAGGTATGCAATTTGATGGATTTTCCTTTATGATGCTAAACCGGTTTGGATTTTTTTTATACTAGTATGAAAATCCAAAGAGTCAATTTTTTAGCTTTTAAACATAATTTTAACTAGATTTAGACTTTATTTTTCCTATGAATAAACCCCTTACCATGAGGTATAATTAATAGGATTTTAAACACTCTTTTAGAACTACTTTCAAGCCTTTTTAAAAGAGAAACCCACCACCTAGGGTTTTGATCTCCAAGCCATTCATTCTTCATTTCTAAGAACAAACAAGATTCCAATTCAATATTCTTCTAGCGTAATTGAATGAGTGAATAGGCCTCCATATCAGAATAAGCCAGAGCTGTACAAGACATTGTGTACTTGATCATGTGATTCGAGAAGGAGCTTTGAACAAAGGCAATGATGACGCTATAATGATTCTTGAGTGAGTCAAGTTAATTTTTTTAAGTCTTTCTTATTAAGTTTGTAAACTTCGTTTTGTTTATAGTGGATTATTGCCGATTGGTCCCAAAGATTAGTCCTACGCGTGGATACCTCTTTATTTCTGATGTTGTGCATTGATTGATTAATTACTTAATTGTTTACACATGGTAGATAAGAATAACGTTTTTCAAAAATAACAAACCAACTTATAATGAAAGCTTACTTTCTATATCGAAATAATCAAATTAATTTTGACAAATAATCAGAGAATAATATAAATAGGGTTAATTGTTTTCCTGAAAGTATATTCGCAAGTATTATGTATATTTTGTACTATTCTAAGCCATTTTGTAAGTTAAGCTCGGATTTGGGATGCTAAGAGAAGAAAATTAGCATAAGCTAGAATGAAGTTCCAAGAATAAAGGAAACCCGAAAATTAACGAATTCAATCTCGAGAAAGACAGAATTGATCGTAATCGAACCCGCGACTGGAAGAACTTGAAGACCCTAAGCATATGAAGAAGAACGCAACATATGGAGGGCTAAAAGATCGAAAATAGCTAATAAAAGAGCAAAAATTAAGGTCTAGCACGAAAAATGCACTAGAATCAATTATCTCCCTTTTTCTAGCATTGTTTCATTTTTAAGCTCGTTTTTGACCCATAAAGCTTCTAATCGTGATTACTTGAAGTAAGGGTTTTCTACCACCTATATAAAGCTCTCAAGACCAGAAGAAAAAGATGATCGTAGCCATAGACTAAAAACTCATTTTTTAGAGATTAAACCCAAGTTTTTGATAGTTTTAAGAGATATAATTTAGATTAGTTTGTTTTTTTTGCTTTCAACTATTGTAATCTTGTTTGAGGAGTAATCTAAGGACAAGAAGACGACGTTTATTTCTAGAATACATTCAGATCATATGAAGTTTAATCCAAGTTTTCGATGTATCTAGATTTTTATCTTATTTTATATTTTCTTTGCAATTGTCGATGTGAATCTTGCATGTTACTAGGCGCGTTGTTTTCGTTCATTATGTCTAATTAACTCATTAGTTAAGGGTCCAAATGGAACAAACATGACGGATGTGATTGAATTTGTAATCCATAAATAATTTGTATTGATTTTTTGATTGGTTAGTATCATTATGCTACTAATTTCTTCTATTTTCTTATCCTTCGATAATATATTTTTATGAGAAACCCTAGTTGATTTCAATCCGATTATGAACCAAAAATGGTTTAAACTCATTGTTTATCATTCAGGAATTACCGCTGTCTGGATGGACTGCTACCCCCATGTATTGTTTATCCTAATAACAACGACAATTTTCATTTCCATAATGGTATGATTCAACTTCTACCTACTTATTATGGGTTTAAAAGTAAACAAGCCTACCTTTAAATTCAAGAATTTTAGGAAGTTGGTGTCACTTTTAGCACCAAAATTGCTCAGATGATACTGTTAACCCTAAACTCTTTGCATTTCTCTTTGAAGGATAGAGCTAGGTCTTGATGGTATATAACTTTGAACCCTAAGACTATCGGCTCGTGGTAAGAAATTTGTGCTCTAGGACTATAGGTTCACAATGAATCATTTGCCGCGGAATCACACCGTTCTTTAACATTATTTGCGAATCACACGCACTTTGGGATCTAATTTATGAACGCTTGATTTGGCATGAATTGAAACCCTAATGTGGATTTTATGTTTTAAGGTTTTAGTCTCTCTCTAAAGTTTGAAAATCTCTCTCAAAACATGTGTTAAAATCCCTTACCCTATAAGTCCTTTTACATAAAAATATCGAGAGCAACTCCCTTTAGGAAAAGATTTTATTTATAACTAAAATCATAAGTTAAAATCCTTTTTGATATAGGAAACTTGCTTTGAAAAGTAATTTTTGCGATAAAAGAATTCTTAACCCAGGTTAAGTGCCAGACAGGTCCACATTAACAAAATATGTATCGGTCCACCCTTATATGTCGAACCGGTCCAATAACACAAATGTGTACCAGTCCGAATGGATGGAACCTAAATTCTTGGAAAATCTTTTAAACGCCGGATCGGTCAAACTTTGAAGCCCTGTACCGGTGCAAATTGGACTTTTTAATTCAAAACTTTTTAAAATTTTAAAAACTTATGAAATTGATTAAAAAACACTTTGAATTTAGATTTTATGAAAACAACCACCTTAGGAAGAATCAAATTCAAATGCCAATACTCACTGTATCTATCTTGATGTAATCTTTCAATGTATCACTTCGGTAGCTTGTGTACATTGCCAAACCAATCTTATTCATCAATTTGTGAGAAGTTTTCTCATAATATAGCAAGTGTAAATCTTGTGAGAGTGTAATGAGAGGAATTACACATGTATGGTGGTTTGATTTTCACCCGTAAGAAAATCATTGAGTGGAACTTCTCGGGGGAACTACTCGGGCGTGGACGTATAGTCTAAACAATCCCGCAGAAACAAAAAGTCTTGAATTCTTTCGTATTATCTTTCTAAACTCAAACTCCTTACTTATCTTTATTGTTTGCCTTTAAGTTTATTTTGATTAATTCCTTCCTTGATATTTAGTTTACTTATTTATTTATCAAAACTATTTTGTTAACTCTGCATTATTTTTTAAAAAAAAAACTCTTCACCCCTCCCCCTTTTAGGGTTATTATGACGCCCTGAATCCCGTTAAGAGAATTTCGCCTCCAGGACCCTATTAATCATGGAGTCGTACACGACGGCGAATGCAAATTAAGATAATTCATATATATTCGAAAGCATTTCTTGTTTTAAAACTCTGTTTAGTAAATTTTTAGCATGTCGAGTCTATAAGTTTAACAAACCCAAAACCTATATCAAGTAATATAAGTTTCCAACTTTTAAATCAAGCTCCACATTAACATATAAACATGCCAAACCACTTATAGTAGTGAGTGTTTGTACAATCAAATCCCTCCAACGAGGTCCCAAGCAAAATTAATAAGCTTACAACATTTATACAATCAATGATACATTTATATTAACTATGGATCCAATGGTACAAGTGTCCAAATACAAGAAATTAAATAAGCACTAAGTCGTCATTGGATTACTACAAAGTTCTAAGTTATCCGACGCTTCTTAAACTCGAACACGTGTCATTCCCCGAAGAATACTTGCAAAAATGTTTTAGGAAAAATGGGAGTGAACCAAACACGGGCTCGGTGTGAATTATAAGTTTTGTATATATAAAATATGCTTTAAGAACAATGCATGCAAGATGAAATAATGAAAATAATTTCTTTTATATGCTGCGTAAATACATTATATTTATGAGTTGTAATTATATTCGAACTCATAGAACCAATGTAATGAAAATCATTTTATCACATGCATGCCAATGCATTCCCATCCCCAAAATAGAATAAGATATAAGTCAACTGACAATATAATTGAAAGCTCACTAATATCATAAAATAGTGATAAACCTCATATGTATGGTAAAAGAAGTATTGCTAAGATACAAACAATCCGTAGTAAGAAAATAAGTACTTCCATTTAATATATATATATATATATATATAAAAACCATTGTCTAGTTCGTAAGACGTGGTATCACAATTGTGTCGTCCAAAAACGTCTCGCGCTCAGTGATCATCTCAATAAATCGCAACTAGTCAAGCGTACAACCAGGTCTGCATTTCGTGGCCTTTCACCCATGCAGCAGCAAGGCCTCCCATTAATTTTTGTGCACGGTTTCGGGTCTTGCTGTGTCCTAACTTCCGGCCCCATCCTTATGAGACCAAACCTGACACCGATCATGGATTAGCGCAACCATATGTGTATAGATATATCGAATCACTCAAGTATCAAATCCACAGACGAACTATTATGCCAATTAAATGATATAACAGTTCATACCGAACCCATCAACTAGCCAACTAGAATATATAAGAAATGAAAACCATCATCACCTCAAAAGTATACTCAACACATCCATAATCAAATAAATATCATAATTATATTTACGAAAGTGTTGACCTTGAAGGTCTTAATCTTATTTTGATAATAACAATAAATTAATCATGTGTAATTTAACATGTTCTTGATATAAGATTATAGATTTCTTATTTGGAAAATCAAGAATAGCATGATTGCTCAAAGGAAGTTTGACAAGGATCATTCAATCAATATCCGATCAAGTCAACGAAGCATTCGACTAAAACCGATCTACCCGAATTCAGATCATTCTTCTACAAGCGTTGGACAAGACAAGAAGATCAATCTCATCACCCACAAGCTAGCAATGCAAATCCATGAAGCACAAAGATCAAGAATCATATGCAAAAGCTTCAAGGAAAAAGCTTCAAGTGAAGAATCAATTTGAAGAAACAAATCGAAGCATTCGAAGACTCATCTATTCGGTAATTGAGTGTTTGCTTAGGATTAATGTAAAGTTTCTTAATTGATTGATTATATAGCTCAAACATATTCTTACATCTTTCAAAGATATGTTTCTAAGATACCTATTTTTATTAGAGATTAAAATATGATCATTTAAAATTAATATGAATTTATTTTGAAACTCGGTTTTTGTAAAATGATGTTTTTCAAATAAATTCAATTTCAAGCTAGTTTGAATCAATCTTTAAAAGATGTAAGAATATGTTTGAGCTATATAATCAATCAATTAAGAAACTTTACATTAATCCTAAGCAAACACTCAATTACCGAATAGATGAGTCTTCGAATGCTTCGATTTGTTTCTTCAAATTGATTCTTCACTTGAAGCTTTTTCCTTGAAGCTTTTGCATATGATTCTTGATCTTTGTGCTTCATGGATTTGCATTGCTAGCTTGTGGGTGATGAGATTGATCTTCTTGTCTTGTCCAACGCTTGTAGAAGAATGATCTGAATTTGGGTAGATCTGTTTTAGTCGAATGCTTCGTTGACTTGATCGGATATTGATTGAATGATCCTTGTCAAACTGCATTAAGTTTTATAAACCCTATTCACCCCCCCCCCCTCTAGGGTATTTTCCGACCTACAGAAAGTATGGAATACTAAAATCCATATAATTGGATCAAATGTACGTTCAATATACAAATGTAGTATATATATTAGACTCACTTTCTAAATATTATATAATGATACATATGTTGTCCATTAAATCAGGCTCACCCAGTCCGTCAACTAATGGCTTAATTAAGGATTTAGTTTCCAAGTTCACAAATGGGGAATTCCTTAGCATAACATCAAATCAGCCCCAAGCCAAGCATAAGCTATAATTTGTAACACTTTAGCTTGATATAAATTTCCCACGTGATTTTCATACTGTTTCAAAACCAAAAGAGCATTAAAAAACTTTCCTGGCATAGTTACGGATTGGCTAGTTCCAACAATTTTTTTAAAACAGTAAACCATAACTCATGAACAACAATAATATCGTAAACATAAGTATTTATAGTCAAATCATACTTTTAATCCCATGTATAAGTTCATATATATACAATCATATTATTAATGTTCACTATTGTATACGTACATGAGGATTTTATCCCAATTTTCATCAAAAACCACTTATAATATATAAAAATCATATTGAAGTCATATGCAATGTAAATCATGATGTGATCAAAAGAAAGCAACCCAAACCCCCATGAACATGCAATTTAGGTAAAAACCCAAAGTTTACTTTGATTTGAAGCATATAATACTTAATAGTTTGAAATAAAGTTTGAATACAAGTGTTCCCACCTCATTGGAGCTTTCTATTCGAAGATTAAGCGGTAGATCGAGCCAGATTGAGCGAATCTTGTGTTTTCCCTAATTACTCCAAGCCCTAGCCATGGAGGAAGATGGAGATGGTGAAGAAGATGATGAATAATGATTGTGAGAGGTTTATTCGGCATTGGTTTGGTAGGGATTTCGAGTGGTGAAGATGCGTAGGTGAAGAACTCTTCAAAACCCTCTCAAATACACCATCTTTCTCTTTCTAGAAGGTTCTAAGGTGTTTGGGTTGAAATATGAGAAAAGGGGGGCTAAATAATAGTTTATAATACTCAAGCGGACAAAAATTACATGCCGGACTAGTCTCCCAAAAGCTCAATACCGATCCGCACTTTAACTCTTTCAGCTCTTGTGCACTATTTGTAATTCGACTATAACTTTTAGCTCGGAACTCCAATTTGGGTGATCTTTATGTTCACGAAAAGGTAATTAAAAGACCTACAACTTCTTAAGTGTTATTTTATACAAATTATGATGTACAATTTTCAAAAAAAAATTCTAAGACAGCACTTTGCCACGACGTTACCGAACGATCAGATTTTATTCACCGGCCTACTTCGCACATTGTTTTGACCAACGATGAGTGTAAATTGGATTTTGGTCAAAACACAAAAGTTATAAAATGTATCAAAACCTAGACATAGGCACAAACAAGGACTGAATCGGATAAGAAACGAAGAAGCTACAAAATATCAAAGTTAGCCAAAATTGAGAAATCGCGTAAAGTAAAAACACACGATTAACATCTCGATTTCAATTCAAACTACCCGAATTATGAAATGATTGTTTCCAAAAACTCAATATACCTATTATGACATGCTCAAAGCGTTGGATCTCTAAGAAGGCTCCGAAACCAAAAGTTCATGCCTTAATGGAGATTAAGCCTTAACTGGTCTTAAGGAAATGATTAGCTCGAAAATGGAACACGGGGTATTACAGTTATTATCCGACCAACACTTTTTGTTTGTCTTGTGGATTGTATTGCATGCTCTATCTATAATTTATAAAGAAAATTGCATATATACATATATATGTATGTGTATTTACATGTTTATATATGTTACTCTTATTTACTTTGCCTAGATTATCTAGTTGCGCTAGAGAATTAATTTTCTACTTAGAGAGTATAAAGGGAGATTCGAATAATGAATACATTTTTTAATATGAATTTTCTTCTAATGGTGAGCACTAAGGGCTGATCAATGTCGGAGTCTAACACTGACTCTTCCATTTGCGAATTGATGAACGTTTCTTTGATCTCGAGTACGTCTGAGACATCGAAGGAGGTAAGCATTATGCTCATGAGCTGTCATCCATTCTAGAGCAGCTGTCAAACAAGGAAATGGATTATGAGGAAGATTTGGATTAAGATCCAATTGAAAAGATGAAAATACTTAAAGAGTAGGGAATTGAACCAAGAGAAGATTAATCCAACCCGATTTTTCTCAGTGACAGTGATTCTGATACAATCGAAGAATGGGACGAGAACTCAGGTGAAGTTGAGTCAATTGAAGAAGCAAAGAGCCGAGTTAATTTTATGATATTTTTAAGTGATTCCAACCCAAGTGATGATTCAGAAGTTGATCCAAGTGAAGAAGAGTTAGACATTGAAATTGATAACACAAGTGAAGATGATCTTTCTTAGGATGTTACTATAAACAAGATTTTTAGTGGCACATAAAAATCATGTCTTTAGTTAGACTTATTGTGAGAACCCGCGCTTTTGACGCCGACCCCCTTGGCGGCAATTCCTCCTATTTTTTGGTTCATTTGAAAAACAATTTGTTTTATTATAAAGGAAATGTGACAGTTTGGGGGGGGAAAGTAGAGTCGCCAGTTTGTTTTACTAAACAAACAAAAGTCTATGTAAAAGAGAAGAATTTATGAATTAAACGATCTCTTAAACACAATTATTGTGAAACCAGTTGATTCAAAGGTTCGGGGATTAAATTTCGAATCGGGAAGGTGTTAGGCACCCAATTCGCCCTTTCGGTCTCTGAGTAGGATCTGCATAGAATTATAATCCAGCATTCGCATGCTTATTAATGTTATCAATTACCAGCCCATAATTTTAGGAAAGCGGAATTTCAAAGTGGGGATAAAAAGCATATGCTTCGTATTTAGCCCTTCAATTTTAAAAATCAGTGTGTGTAATTTGAAAAAAAATTAATAATAATAAATAGTAAAACAAGTGCTTTTGGAAAGATTTAGGGCTTTTCGAAAACTAATTCGATTTGGAATTAGATATCCAGTAATTCTCGAGATTCGTTCATCAATACTGTACCACGATTTAATAATTTAGACTGGCATTGACGAATCTAGTACTCTCATATTGAATATTTTAGGTAAGCACCAAGATTTATAGATTAAACCAAGTACAAACGTATATTGATTCCTTCGTGAACCGAGACTGATAAAACCGAAATTTTGTAAAATTGACTGTTAAAATATGTTTAAAAATGGTTCCAGCTCGTTCCGCGCCTTTGGTTTTGAAAACAGGGTATAAATATGAAATCTAGAAAAAATTTGAGATAAACAACAATTTATACATGCGATTGATCAATTATAATTGATAAAATAAAGACAGATAAAAAATTAAAGTCATATTAAGAAAAAAATACCTGAGAGCCTTGAAAATAGTAGAATACTATTTTAGAGCAATGTTCTCAAAGTCCCAGAGCTAATTGATGCCCCAAATGAGGTCTGTACAAGTGTATTTATATCCGTATAAAATTAATGGGCTGGCCTGAAGTTGTTTGTCCGCGGACAAACTTTGTCTAACGTGCGACGGTTTTTGCAATTTAGCCAAACAAAATATCGGATTGATTTGATTTTTTAGTATATTTTTACCCATGATAAAAGGTACCTACTAACCAAAATTCAAAATTTTTTGACATCGAGAAGGCCTTGTTTGATTTTCCAAGCTGAGTTCCTAGTTTTCTGAATTCCCGGAGATCTAGCTGTCGAATCTAGTTGATTTTTGAATATGTTACTCCATGAATTATTTATTAACTCTCCACAAAATTTTAGAGCGCTCAGAGGTCGGGAAGTATCGATACACAAAAATCGGTTTGGAAAATGTTTGTCCGTGGGCAGTTTTTTGTAATTCCCGTCAAAAGGCTTATCATATCAATCTAATTTTGTAATATGTTATTACCCATGATAAAACTTACCTAATGACCAAATTTCAGAATTTGTGGACATCGGGAAGGTCCCCGTTTGATTTCCCGAGATGAATTCCTAGTTTTTTGAATTCCCAGAGATTCGACCATTAGATCAAGCTGATTTTTGAGTATGTTACTTTATGTCTTATTTCCTAACTCTCCACAAATTTTTAGGACGAGCATATGTAACATTCCTGCCTTAACTGACAAGACAACACCTGTAATTAAGATCTGGAGTGCTACTAATTCATCTTAGATTGACTAAAATTGGTAAATATGTAAATGCACAAAGAAATCCAAAGTGTGATATCATGCATGTCAAACAACCGCTTCATACTCATACTGATTATGGTAGTACTGTACACAAACATACAAACATGTATACAATCATTTTACATAACCAACTAAGTAACCCAAGATAATGTACTACACTTCGATAATTGTATATACACTCTCAAGGGCAACCATAGAGATCAAACAATATCGAAATCATGAGTTGTGATGGCACATATTGCTTTTCCCATGAATTCGTCATTTGAACACTTTTATGCTATCAATAACAATAAACATACTATCAAATATGAACATGAAACAAATTATGCCATGTACACTCTAATACATTTTACATCGAATCTCTTGGTGTACATAGTTCATTGACAAATCATTTTCTTCAACAAATATTATCCACACAACCAAGGAATATTTCATATAATCTAGATAACAATTTATGTCGAGTATAGATGGCATATCTTGCCTCCAATCATGCAAATATAACCATAAAAGCCATAAAACATCATAGGTTTCCTTACACATAAATTTTCAAATCAAAACAAGTCAAATATAACGATTATCAAGCTATAAAATTATTTTATCGAGTTTTAGAAGTAAGAGAACCCCTACCTCTAGTTGATAGGTCGAAAAGATGATAATCGAAGCCTTATTTGGTAAAATCCCAAAGATCCCCAAGGTTAGAGATGATGAATAGTGAAGAAAATGTGATTTGAAGCTTTAATCTCGGATTGATGTCGAAAAGCGTGTGAAACTCCCTTGAGAGCTCTCCTCTTTCTCTCTCTAGAAGCTTCTAGGTGTGTGGATGTTTTTGGTCGAAAAGTGAGTGAAAAGGGGATAAAAAGTACTTAAAAACGAGTTAAGTTGGTGCACTGTTCTGGATGGCGGACCAGTATGCTGAAAATGGAGTACTGGTCCGCAGCATAGATTTTTCCCAAATTTTATACGCCTGACCGGTATGCCAAAAACTGCATACCGGACCTCGGTCAATCTTTTTTCCAAAACTTAAACGCCGGACCGGTACACCCAAACCTCCATACCGGTTCGCAATCAAACTTTTTACACTGCTACTATGTTCTTGTTTTGGCCATAACTTTTTACTCAATACTCCGTTTGGGATAATCATTATATCCCTGGAAAGGTAATTTAAAGATCTACAAATTTCGAAAGGAGCTTTTCTCCAAATTATGAACATAAAATTTTCAAAAATATAAATACCACACCATATTTACTTAAAACAATATAATTCATATTAAAATAAACATAGAGTGTTGCAGCATGACTCCGGAAGTATCAATACGTAAAAATCTGCGAAATCGACATGGAAAATATTTGTCCGTGGGCCTTTTTTTTTAATTTCCATCAAACAGTTTATCGGATTAATTTGATTTTTTAGTATGTTATTCCCCATAATACATCTTGTCTAATAACCAAATTTGAGCTCATTTGGACTTTGGGAAAGTCCTCTTTTGATTACCCAAAGCAAACTCCCAGTTTTCTGATCGAATTCCTGGAGATCCGACCATCGGATAGGGCTGATTTTTTAGTATGTTGCTCCTTATGGAAATGTCTAATCACTCTTAAAGTTTGAGGATGATCACAAATTGGGAAATCTTCTTATAAAAGTTTCTAGAGGATTTGACGGTTTCCTATTCCAGCATTTTCTAGTAATTCTCGTAATTTCTCGTTCGGGTGTCCTTTTGGCTTCCATCTTTGACATGTATCACGTATATATAGTATGTATGCATTTAGGAATGTTCGAGCATGTGTGTGTGCTTATTTCCCTAGAGATCAGGATTCTTGCTAGGGTTGTAAAATGAAGTGTTCACAGACTCTAGCTATCGGCCTAGGTTCTTTGTGAAACAAAGAAACTAGGTCGATAACGAGAATGCAATATTTTACGGAACTTACATGAATTCTATGTGCTATTTTGAAATCGATGCCATACAAATGATGCCGTGTTATGTTGTTTATTTCTACATTGGATGGGTGATTCTGGGATACGTCCAGTGCTTTGTTCTGATGCGTTAGACTGCTAGCAATTTTGAACTGATGTACTACCACAGGCAGGGACGGTTCTTTCAATGATTTTCTATTTGTTAAGCTGATATAATCCCACAGGCAGGGATGATTTTGTTAACAATTCTAAGTTAGTGTTGAGCTGTTGTATTCTCACGGGCAGGGACGGTTCTATCAACGATTTTTTATTTTATTAAACTGATGTACTCCCCTAAGTAAAGACGAATCTATTAACAATTTTAATTTAGTGTTGAGCTGATGTACTCTTGCAGGCAGGGATGGTTCCGTTAACAATTTTGATTATGTGTTGAACTAATGTACTCCCACAAGCAGGGTGGATATGTCAATGATTCTGACTCTGGTGTTGTGTTTGAACGCATAGAGGAGTGAGACCCCTTCTTTAGCGAAGTATGTGGAATGCGTAGAGGGGTGAGTCCCCTGCTTTAGCAAATAGTATGGACTACGTGGAGGGATGAGCCCCTTACTTTAGCGAAGTGTATAGATCGCGTAAAGAGGTGAGCCCCCTGCTTTAGCAAAGTGTGTGAATTGCGTAGAGGGGTGAGCCCCCTGCTTTAGCGATGTGTAAGATGGTGAATGTCTCTTGGGGACATGATAACTCTTACTGGCTAGGATAAAGGTAAATATGAGAGTTGATGATCTGCTGAGGGAGATGACTCCTACTGGTTTGGATAAGGGCTGATGCAAGGGTTGATGATTTGATGGGGAAATAAGAACTCATATCAACTAGGATAAAGGTTGCTATGAGAGATGATGAACTGCTGAGGAGGTGAGAGTCTCTGAGAAGACATAGAGAAATAAAGAGAGAAAGCTCTGGTGTGATATCTTTTTTTAAAAAAATAAGAACTTTTGGATGGCGTATTTCTTCTTTGAGAAATGAACGAGTTATGTTCTCTCGATTCTCGAACCTTGTGTATGAGTTTTGGACTTTGTCTCTTGCTCTGCTTCCATGGCATTTTTCTCGTGTTACTAGGGTGCGATTCTGCTTATTGTTTTCTAGCTTCGCGATAGGAGAATTTTTTTGCCTATAACATTTTCTATTTTTCGATACCTTTATTCCTCCTTAATTTATTGAAAGCTTTTCAGTGCAGCTTATGTGTTTTTTTCTTTTGCCAGGTCAACAACCTTCCTCACCCAAGACGTAGCCTTGTGTCTTTTGGCCTAGCTGTCACTCTTAGTGTGGCTTTCGCTGCCATCTTTACCTTTTCTTTTCTTTTTTTATATTATTTTCGTTTGACACTGTGGGATTTATCCTCTTTTTCTCTCTTTTAATTTTTTCTTGTACCCACTTTGTTTTTTCTCACTTTGTCAAGTTTTCTAAGCATTATCATCCTAGCAATTTGAGAATATTTGCTTTGGAAGTTTGCATTTGACATTATCGTGTTGTGTTTTGTGATTTTTGGTCCAAGAACTTTTGAAAGCATATCTTAAAGACTTCTTAGGAGAGAAGTAGCTGGGCCAAAAGTTCTTTTGCAGGGCATGTTCCCTACATATTAGATGCAATATTTTCTCATTACAATCTTTCTCTCTCTAATTTTCTCTTATATCCCTTCAAATAAGGCTTTTTTGGTTTGCGAAGAGGGGTTATGGTTTTTCCTGTCAAAAGGGTTTGGGATTTTCTTTACAAAGAGTTTAGCTTCGTGCCTGTAGAATAGGGCTTTGATTCTTGCCTGTAGAAAGGGCTTATCATATCATCGTGCCTCCGTAGAGGGTTTATCATCTCATCATGCCTCCGTAGAGGGCTTATCGTGAAGTGCTCGACTCTCTGGGATGATTAGTGACGTGGTTCGACTCTCTAGGAGGATATGCAAAGTGATTTGCCTCTCTGGGAGGACACGTGATCATGTTGTGCCTCTCTGGGAGGGATTCATGCCATGCTTACCTAAGTTTCAAGTATTCGCATACTTTTTAAATTACTGCACCATCGTTTTGAAAACTTAGTTTTGAAAAGGTCATGAATCTTGAGTTGCCTGATTTATGAAGTATGTTAAGCTACTTAAAATTGTCTAAGTGAAGATGTGTGCATGCAAGACCTACCATTTTTCGAGAATATAGCAACGCTAAAAGGTCAAATATTGATTTATGGTCAATTAGTGAACGAGTGTGAAGTGGCATTGGTAACTGAAAAATGGCGTGTTTTGCTGATCTTGCGACATGCTTCTGTCTTTACAAGTTCCTCTTTGCCATCAAAGCCCGTGTGCTAATTCTTTTACTCATACCCTCAGTCCCAGAAGGATTACCGATGTTCTGCATTTTCATAGGTGGGTGTGCATTATTCGAGACTAGCTTGATTCTTGGGAAAGGCGGGTGTCTTCAGTTGTAAACCAATTAATTTTGTTGACTTGATTCTACCTTCAGAGATAGAGTTTTTGGTTCTGATGATACGACAACCACAGAGTTATGGTGTTATGGGTTAAGGCACCCTCAGTGAGAAGGTAAATGGAGAGGCTAGTCTTGGGGGAGTTGTTCGGGTCTTTTTGTCGATACCCTCAGTGCATATACCCTCGGCATCCTCAGTGTATGCAAATGGAGAAGCTAGTCTTTTAGGAGCTGCTCGAGTCTTCTTGTCGATACCCTCAGTGCATATATCCTCGACACCCTTAGTGTATGCCCCTTGCACCCTCAGCGTATCTATAGTAACTTCACTCTCTTCGATTTGCTCGCATCCTTTCAAGAATATTGTTTATTGATTGAGTTTAAGCAGAGGCAATCATGAAGAATAAAAAAAATGATTCGATTTTATTAATGAAATGAATGGATATATTGATAAGAAAATCCTCATTCTACCCTTAACCCTTACTGTGACGCCCCGAATCATGTTCTGAGAGTTTCACTTCTGGGATCCAGTTAATCACCGTGTCGTACGCAACGACGGGATTAAATTAAAACAATTTAAACAATATCTAAAACATTTCTCGTGTAAAATTCCAGTTCAAAATTTTTTTGGCACGTGGAGTCTATAAATTTAATAATTCCAAAACCTGTATACAATAATGTAAGTTTCAAAGCCTTTAAAACAAACTCCACATTCATATAGATTCATATCTAACCACTTAATTACAAATGTTATACAATCCAATTTCATCCAACGAGATCCTAAGCAATACTAGTAAGTTTTACTACATTTTCACAATACATGATATCTTAATTCAATTATACAAAGTATTCAAAAGATATGGGTTTCATAATCATTAAGTCGTCCCAAGACAACTACATAGTTCTAAGTTATCAGACGCTCCCTAGACTCGTACACGTGCCATCCCTCGAAGAGTACCTGCAAAACTATTTTGGAAAAATAGGAATGAGCCAAACGGGCTCAGTGGAAACTATAAGGTTATGTATATAAAATATGATTTGCAAATAATGCATGCGGTGTGTAGTAATGGAAAATAGCTTTCTCATGTATATGCTATATGAACACGTTATTTCTAAGAATGGTAGATATATATATATATATATATTCAAACTTGTAGTAGTAGTGCAATGAAAACCATTTCATAATGTGCATGCTACTACCTTCCCATCCCCAGAATATAATAAGATATAGTTCAGTTAAAAATACAATCGAAATCTTATTGATAACAGAAAGTAGTCATAAACCTTACATAAGTTAAAATAAGTGTCATTAAGAGACATATAGTCCTTAATAAGAAATTAAGTACATCTCTCTAATATGTATATGAAACTCTTGGCTAGTTTGTAAAACGGGGCATCTCAATTGCACCATCTACATACATCTCGCACTTAACGATCATCTCAACATCTCATCAATCACGTGACTATCCAGACGTCTACAGGTCTGCATTTCATGGTTTTTCACCCACGCGGCAGCAGGGCCTACATGTTAGTTTTCGTGCACAGTTTCGGGTCTTTCACCTAGGAGAACTGTGTCCCATCTTATGGCCCCAATATTTAGAGATCAACCTGTGACCAATCCATGGGTAATACACCATACATATATTAAATCATTCATGTATCAATTTCACAAACGAACAATTGTGCCAACTAGATGATATAACAGTACATGCTGAACCCATTAACTAGCCAACCAAAATAAAAGTATTGGAAACCATCATCATTTCAAAAGTATACTCAATTCATCTATACTTATATAATTATCAATATTATATCTTACGAAAATGGGAAATACCAAGCAATCTATAAGCTTGAATCAAATATATGTTCAGTAGATTTACATACATATATCTTGTATATATATTTCCTACTCACTTTCCAAATTTCATATAGTAATACATGTTCTATATGTAAAACCAGATTTTCCTAGTTCGTCAACTAATAGCTCCTTTAAAATTTCAATTTCCAAGTTCACCAATATGGGAGACAACTTAGTATATAATCAAACCAATCTTAAGTTAAGTATAATCCATACTTTGCAACACTTTAACTTGGCATAAACTTCTCCCGTAAGGTTTTCACATTCTTTCGAAATTAAGAGTATTTTAAAAGCTGGCCTGGCTTAGTTACGAACTGGCTAGTTAAGTAATAAATCTCATGAACAATGAACCAGTAGCTCAAGTATAACAATAATACCACAAATATGAGTAACTATGTCCCAATCATACTTTTAAATCCAAGTATAACATCGTGTACATGCGTATCATAGAGTATTATTTACTATCGTACCAGTAATTGTGTGCTTAACATGAACCTTTTCAATTCAACGTAGAAATTAGGAATTATTGTATAATCCGTAGTTTGTAATCATATCGAGTTTAAATCAAACAAAGAATCAAGAAGAATCATCCCAACCCCCCCCCCCCCTTAACTTACAATTATTGGAACCTTATACGAAATAATCATTTTTGCTTGGATTTGAAATGAATAACTTTTAATAACTTGAAAACAAGTTTAAATACTATTGCTTCCACCTTTATAGGTTTAATCCCTCAAAGAATCACAGCAAAATTGAGCCGAAGAAGCTCCAAGTCCAAAATCCCCAATTTCTTGAAACCCTAGCCATGGTGGGTATGATGAGAGAGATGATGAATAATGATTTGGGTGAGGGTTTACATAATTTAAAACTTTGATATTTGGTGTATGATGATAGATGAGTGGAAATGTCTTCAAAAACCCTCACAATTGTGCTCTCATCTTTCTCTCGAACCCTCTTGAAGGTGGTATGGATGAATGGCTCGAAATGAGTGTTTTGGGTTGATAAAGTGTGAAAAAAATGGGCCAAAAGTAATCAAAATAGGCATGTACTGATGAGTAAGATCGATCTTATCAATCCTAGTCAAGGCAAAAAGTGCACTGGTATGTTTTCTCAACAATTTCTGATGAGGAAGATCGATCTTAGTAGTAAGATCGATCTTACTCCGGGCGAAAAGTGCACTATTGGTATTTTGGTCATAACTCCTTACTCGAAACTCGGATATCGATGATCCACATATCGATGGAAATATAATTCAAAGATTTAAAACTTCATAAGAGAAAGTTTTCCTAAATTCGAGATGGATAATTCCAAAAAACTTGTCGAAGATAGCGCTCTACCGAAGCGCTGTCGAATGATCAGATTTTTTAATGACCCTCTTACTTCGCACATCATTTTGATCAACGAGGAGTATGAATTGGACTTCGGTCAAAACACAAAATTTGTATAATGGTATGAAACCTAGATATAGGCACAAATAGTAACCAAATCGGATAAAAGGCAAAGAAGCTACGAAGCTCAAAGTTAGCTAAAAATAAGAAATCGTGTAAGACCGAAACTTACGATTTATAAGCTGAAATCAATTCAGACCACCGGAACCACTAAATGATCACTCACACGAGTCTAAGTAAACTAATATAACTAATACAAGATGCTAGAACACTACGAGACTCCACGAATCAAGTTTTCACCACTCGAGATGAAATGAACGGTTGAACAAAGTTGAATACGGTGGGATGAAAGTATAAGGTATTACACTTACAATTTCGCCCCCTTTGTCTCTTAATTCCCCCTATCTCTAGGATGGGTCAAGTAAATTGAATTAATGATGTCTGCCTCTGCTTAAGGCTTCTTTCATCAAGAAAGTGTAATCTTCTTGGCATCGATCAAGTCTTGGATGGCATGCTTCAAGGCGAAATAATTATCAGTGTTATCTCCATAGCCTTGATAATAAGTGCAGCATTCATTGGCATTCCAACCAAGGGAAGCCGGATTAGGGGGTGCCCGCGGAACTAGCAGCTGTAGAATACCCTCAGCTTGTAGCGTGGCTAAAGTCTGACTTAATGAAGTCGGTAGGCATGAAAAGGAACGGTCCTTCTTTCTACTGCTCCACTTTTTCGGTCTTTGCTCTTGTGGATAATGGAAGTTAGTTTATTGATGAGGACTCGAGCTTTGGTAAGACCATACTTGGTTGATGGCCGAAGTGATCTTCCCGTCTTGAGAAGAGGCTTCCTTAGCTTTTGTAGCTTGGGCAAGTTCTTCCTCAATCTCATTAGCTACATGCATCAAGGCCTTGTATCGGTCAAAGTATTGGTGACCCATGTTGCTTCGGATCTCGGGCTTGAAATTCTTGACAATTATCCCCAACTGCTCTTCCTCAGGGATTCTGTCAACCAGTTGAGATGATAATTCCCTCCAGCGAGTGACAAAGTCATCGACATTCTCGTATTTTCTCTGTTTCGTCGTCTCAAGATTCTTACGGGTGACTTTGAGCTCCTCATTAGACTTATAATATTTCATGAACTTCTTCACTATACTTTTTCAGTCGGCTACCCGGTGCTTCTCTAAACTCAAAGACCAACTGTGGGCTGGTATAGTGAGAGTCTGGTGGAAACCTTGGGATAAATGATCTTTTTTCAATTCATACAATTGTATGGTTCGGACATAGGCTTTGAGGTGCAAGTAAGGTGGACTGTTCCCAGAGAACTTCTCGATGTAAGGGAGTTTAAAACTAATCGGCAAATGGGCATCTGGGTAAAGAGATAGGTTTTGGAAATCGGTGATGTCGTTGGCCTTTTTAGTCACTTTTTGGTTTAGGGCTTTCATCTGATCTTTAAGCGTGGTAATGGACTCGTTCTCTTCGGCATGATTGATTAAAGTCTCGGGCTACCAGTCCTGGTTTGGATCTCCATTGGGGATGGCTTGGGGATTACAGTTTTGAGATGTTCAGGGTTCAACTATGTGGCTTCGGGATCTTGCACCAGTGATACATCAATGTTGGAAAGAGGCACATGAGGTGGGGGGTTGATGTTGGCATGAACTGAGAAAATTTGTTGGAAAATATTAGGTGGATTTGCTGGGCCGCGGGCTGGGTTGTCTTCGGCTAGGTTTGGATTTGGATTTGGATTTGGATTGGGTTGATTTATTTCAGCAGGTGTTCTAGCAGTAATCAGAGCATCAAGACGGGCTTGGGTGTCCACTTAGTGATTCTTCATAATGGCCATAGATTGGGTCAGATCCTAGATTAAGTGGTAGATGTGTTCAAAAGTTAAGGTGCCACACTCAATTTGTGGGAGAATGGGACTAGGCGGCGGACCAGCTGCACGAGAGGCTTTATCATGCCCTCATTATTGTTGACCCCGATTTGATCGATCGGTAGCTTAGTGTTGCGACGAGGATGCACGATCGGTAGTGAGTCTGATTTCGTGAATCGTCTGGTGCAATAGATAATATGAGTGTGGTGAAGAATGGGGAGAATGAAATCAGGAATTGACCAAGAAATCAATATATTGCCATTGGTCGCATAATTCTTGAAAACCTATGACTTGATAAGAAAATAAAATCGAAAATCACTTTTTGGTGTTTAGGCGAAAACAGATCGACAGCAACAACTTGAGAACCCCGTGGACAGGTTTAGGGTAGGAATATACATTCTTGGGGTGCCCTTGTAACCTTCCGATTTTAAAAATCAATTTTTTGAAAAATTTATTTTGGAAAATATCTCATTTTTTGAAAAACATTTTAGAAAACATTTTGAAAAATAGAGAAGTTCTCTCCTCTTAGAGTTGTTTTTCATGAAAATGATGATAGAAAAATTCTCACTGAAAAAATCCTCAGTGAAAGATTTCTACGAGCAAGGTGGGACAGCCTCAAGCCGTACTTGTCAACACCAAAGATTGGTTTATGCATGACAAGGACTATTGATTCATTATTTCTCACGACTGACAGTGAAGAAAGACATGCCGAAATTTCGCGTACTAGGTTGACTCATCCTATATATAACGGTTAAAGGGGTAAAGTTTAGGGCCCCTCCTATTTGGTTAGGTCTTGCTATATATCCCAAGGGCGAGTACGTGCAAGGACCTTCTGATATACATCCCGAGTACGTGAGTGTTTTCGTCACTCGATATAGCTTGGTTGTTACTTGACTAAGGAGAGTGAAAATAAGAGCTTTCGGTTTACGTTGACCCAGACGAGCCAACTCACTAAGCAGTATTTTCAGGTTAAATGGGTAATTTCACACTCGCGATAATGCATGATAATAGTGCATGCATGCAAAATAACGATTATGGAGATACATTATGATAAGCGCTTTAGGGTTTGTTTGAGTATTTTCAAATTTTGTTTATCAAAATATTTTCCTTAAATAATAATTACTAACAAAAAAAGGAATCATGGTATCCACCTACATCGCATCTATGTTATCCTAAAACTAAGGCCAAAAAGAAAAACACGCAAACAGAAACAATTATTCGCGCATATTCTACTCTTATTTAGATTTAATCCTTTTAAAAATTATCCCCAGTAGAGTCGCCATTGTGAGAACTCGCGCTTTCGACACTGGCTCCCTTGGCGACAATTCCTCCGATTTTTCAGTTCGTTTGAAAAACAATTTGTTTTATTATAAAGGAAAGGTGATAGTTTGTGGAGGAAAGTAGAGTCGCCAGTTTGTTTTACTAAACAAACAAACGTCTGTGTAAAAGAAAAGCATTTATGAATTAAACGATCTCTTAAACACAATTATTATGAAACCAGTTTATTCAAAGGTTCGGAAATTAAGTTACGAATCGGGAAGGTGTTAGGCACCTAATTCACCCTTTCGGTCTTTGAATATGATATGTGTGGAATTATAATCCAACATCCGCGTGCTTATTGATGTTATCGAGTACTAGCCCATAATTTTAGGAAAGCGGAATTTCGAGGTAGGGATGGGAAAACATACGCTTTGTATTTCGCCCTTCAATTTTAGAAACTAGTGTGTGCGTGTGTGTGATTTGAAAAAAATATATAATAATATATAGAAAAAGAAGTGCTTTTGGAAAGATTTATGGCTTTTCGGAAACTAATTCGATTTAGAATCAGATATCCGGCAATCCTCGAGACTCGTTCGTTAATAGTGTACCACAATTTAATAATTTAAACCGGCATTAACAAATCCAGTACTCTCATATTGGATATTTTAGGTAAGCACCTTGATTTATAGATTAAACCGAGTACAAACGTATATTTATTCTTTCGTGGACCGAGACTGATAAAACCAAAATTTTATAAAATTGACTGTTAAAATATGTTTAAAAATGGTTACAGCTCGTTCCACGCCTTTGGTTTTGAAAACGGGGTTTAAATATGAAATCTGGATGAATTTTTAGATAAACAGCAATTTCTACATGCAATTGATCAATTATAACTGATAAAATAAAGACAAATACAAAATTAAAGCCGGACTAAGAAAAAAAATACCTGAGAGCCTTGAAAATAGTAAAATACTGTTTTAGAGTACTGTTTTTGAAGTCCCAGAGCTGGCTGATGTCCCAAATGAGGTATATGCAGGTGTATTTATATTCGTATAGAATTAATGGGCTGGGCCTGAAGTTGTTTGTCCGCGGACAATCATCCTATGTTTGTCTGCCGACAAACTTTGTCCAACATGAGACGGTTTTTGTAATTTCGGCCAAACAAAACATCGGATTGATCTAATTTTTTGTCATGTTGTTACTCATAATAAAACCTACTTACTAACCAAATTTCAGAATTTTTGAACATCGGAAAGTCCCCGTTTGATTCTTCGAGCTGAATTCCCAGTTATTTGAATTCCCAGAGATCCGGCCATCGAATCAAGCATATTTTTGAATATGTTACTCCCTGAATTATTTCCTAACTCTCCACAAAATTTCAAGATGATCAGAGATCGGAAAGTATCGATACGCAAAAATCGACGAAAATCGATTCGGAAAGTGTTTGTCCGTGTGAGGTTTTTTTTAATTCCTGTCAAACGTCTTATCGGATCAATCTTATTTTTTATTATGTTATTCCTCATGATAAAACCTACTTTCTAACCAAATTTCAGAATTTTTGGACATCGGGAAGGCCCCCATTTGATTTTCCGAGATGAATTCCCAAAGATTCGGTCGTTGGATCGAACTTATTTTTGAGTATGATACTTCCTGTCTTATTCCTTAATTCTCCACAAATTTTTAGGATGATCAGAAGTCGGGATGTATCGATAAGAAAATATCAGTTAAATCGGCTTGGAAAATGATTGTCCACGGACAAAGTGTTTGTCCCTAGGCCTTTTTTTTAATTCCTATCAAACGGCTTATCAAATCAATTTGATTTTTTCATATGTTATTCCCCATAATACAACCTGTCTACTGACCAAATTTGAGCTCATTTGGACTTCGGTAAGGTCCTCTTTTAATTACCCAAAGTGAACTCCCGGTTTTCTGAATTCCCAGAGATCCGGCCAGCAGATCGGGCTGATTTTTGACTATGATGCTCCTTATGGAAATTTATAATAACCCTCAAAGTTTTAAGATGATCAGAAATTGGGAACTCTCCTTACACAAGTTTCCAGAGGATTTGACGGTTTCCTTTTCCGGCATTTTGTGGTAATTCTCGTAACTTCTCGTCCGGGTGTCCTTTTGGTTTCTTTCTTTAACCTATATCACATGTAGATAGTATGTATGCGTCTAGTAATGTTCATGCATACATGCGTGCTTATTTTTCTAAAAATTGAAATTTTTGCGCGGGTCGCAAAATAAAGTGTTCACACCTATAAGTCTATTTTTTTTATAAATACAATTCACGTCAGTATTAAAGATGATATAATTGCTTTTATAATCACTAATAGACATACCCTTCTCCTAATCAAATTACTTATATCCTACAAACACATCAACATTTAGCCAATGTTCTTATAACTCATTAATATTACTTATCTTTGTAATAAGAATGTCATATAATCGATTTAGATAGACGTGGCTAAGCAATTAACACAAGTTTACCAACATAGAATATTTCAAAATTTGGTGGCTCTATATCATTGGAGTTAGTTGATGAAAAGGATTTGGGAAGTTGAAATTCGCAGCTCATAGGTCACCATCAAAAATCCTCCAATTAATTCTCTCATCCAATCGTTACTTCACACGCACACACATGAGAAGATATTTTTGTTCATGCGCGTACTTGTTCAATGGTTGTCTTGAAGTCTTCACCGAAATTGATGAACCATTTAAAATAATTCTTAAAGTTATATGTGTGGTCCACTTTGAGGTTTGTCTCCTCAATTAATGTCTCACTGCCAGCTCATAGTATTTTTTTTATTTTATTTTTTACTTCTAAAGTGATTTAGATGCTTTTTATCTTTTCGCTTGTAGAATTAAAGACATTGGGCTAAATGGATCGATTTTCGCATAAAATTGATAGTGAATAATCTACTAGACCAACTATTGTAATTAGTGCATGATTTAGTTGCTTCGACAATAATTTAGATTAGGTTAAGGAGATACAATTGTCAAACTAAGAGTTTTTATGTCAGAAGCAAGTCATTTGTATTTGTTCTTAAAAAAAACACCTTTTTAACACCTACACAAAAGGAAAAGTAACACAAAATTGTGACGAATATTATATTCTTTTGTTCTTTTGAACAATTAATTTGACATAACTACAAATGCGATAGAAGACTCCGTTTCATAGAAATGTGGAAAATGATAGAAAAATATAACTAATTTATGTAAAAAGATGAAAAATAAGTTGAGACGTGATGTAAAATGCACTCCATCGCATACTCTTTTTTGTGAATATATAAATTCTCTTTGTTACTTTTTTTTTGTCAAAAAAGAATTCTTCCATATTTTTCAAAGAATTTTTTTCTATAAAAAAAGTCAAAAAGTAAGAATTAGTCTCACCACGTATGAGCTTCAACTTATTTTTCTACTTCGCACATAAATTAATTATTTTTCTTACTATTTTTTATACTGCTATTAAATGGGACAACAAAATCACTTTTTAAGTGAAACTTAAGACGCATAAAAGGTACCCAAAAAAAAGAGCACACAAGAAAATTGGAATATCAAATAATGTGCTAGTAATTTGAATGGTGAGATAATGAATCATACATACAAAAACTGTCTAAAAAATCATACCTGCAACTAGTGAGTCATATATGTAAGATCAACAAGAGATGCCTACAAGTTAATTTGAGAAATGGAAAATAAACAAAAACTCACAATTTTGCCACCGTAATTTTTTTTCCATAAATGTATACTTCTAACATAATTTGAACTCTCGCAATCAAACAAATTAAGCACAATGACATTTATCACTTTTATTAAATTATTTTCTACAAATTCTATTCATACGATTGCAAATGCATCGCATATGTGAAATAGTCTAGCATTATTACATGGCTACTTAAATTACTGACACACAAATTTGTTCTGAATTAAGTTTATTTTGCAGGGGTGTAAAATATAATACCTAATTATTACTTTTTCATTTACCCAAGGGAAAAAATTAGAAGGCATCATTATTTGAAATCAAGAAATTAAGTATGAAATGATAAAATTTAAATAGTCAATATATATCGTATGTGCTATAGGAAAATAAAACTTAACCTTGTCACAAAATAACTAGACATTATTACACGACCCCACTAGCTAGGTCAAGACTGAATTTAATCTGTCATTTTTGTACGGACATATTTATCTGATATTAAAAATTAACATGAATAAAGTTTAATTTGTAGCGTTGTAAAAAGTAACACCTAATAATTTTTTTTTTTCCCATTTACCCAAAGAACAAAAATGGAGGGCAGCAGTATTTGAAATCCAGAAAGCACAAAATGATAAAATTTAAATATTCAATATTATATATGCCATAGGGAAATAAAACTTAAACCTTGTCACAAAATAACCACACTATCACACACAACCCCACTAGAATATATGGGTCAATACAATGTTTACTTTCCGTAATGCCATAATTATTTGATATGAAAATTTAATATAATGATATGCGATCTTGGTTGAAATGGATTTTGATAAACATCAATGTCATATAAATTTTACATTTTGACTAATATATAGTGGTCATAATAAATATATCAGTCTTTTGAATCATATTTATGTCTTTTTCGAATGCAATATTTAGAGGCAAAACTTGCACTAGATGTGTAATTTAATTTTAATAAATTTTTATTCCAATAGTACCCCTATACTTTTATTCGAGTATTGATCTATATATATATGTAGTAATAATCGGGTAAAACTATAAAATGTCATATATCCAAGCTTCATAACCAAATAAAGTCAAATGCATGTTTAGAAATTCAATTACCATTAAGCATTCAATCCATTTTCAAGATTCAGATGCTAAGAAAACAAACGTGGCGCACTATCAACATTTGTTGAATGTTGGAGCATAACGCATAAAGGCAAGCGTCAACTTTTTATAGAATAAGACATATTAAGGTAGAGACTTATGCGAGATACGTGTTAACATATAGTTGGGAATGCTGATTTTGTTGATACTAGATTAGACTACATACATGTCAAATATTGTTGCGACAAAGGTATTTCAAAATTTTTGAGATTTAAAGCTCAAGTCTCGCCTATTACAACTGCAGCATTGTTTCATACCATGCCAAACCTAATAGCACAAGTTGCTTAGGAAAATAGGGGCGAATCCATTTGGAATGCATCTCTTCCTATATAAGTAAAATTGAAAATGTATTCTAAAGCTTCTTTTTTATAAATAAATAAAAACAAACTATTTGAGGAATCCATTTGCAATGCATCTCTTCATATAAAAGTAAAATTGAAAATGTATTCTAAAGCTTCTTTTTTATTAAATATATATATATATTTGATTGGAAATACAACGCATATTCCCATTTGGAATGCATCTCTTCATATAAAAATAAAATTGAAAAATGTATTATAAAGTTTCCTTTTTACTAAAAAAATAAATAAAAATTATTTAACTGGAAATACAAATCATATTCTGAACTATATGGAGAGCACAAATATCACCTCACTCACTCTTGTGACAAAAATTACTTTAAAGGTAAAATTAGCGATCCAGACAATCACTTTGGACGATTAATTTAAAAATTAAACAATTTTGATTTTGATCTCTCGTGAAAGAAAATTTATTCGTCTAGCGGAGACTTCACGGAATTGAAACTAATTTGAACCCTTCAATTTAAAGTCAAAAATACTATTGCCTTGACATGTAGTTTCCTGTTAGAACAATTTATTCTCAGTTGAAGGTTTCGTTTGATTCACGGACTTATCTTTTTTGTATGAGGGTAAAAAATAAAAATTTTATCAAATTTATTTTTTTGTGTTTGGTAAATGCTATAAAATTAAAAGAAAAATTAATTTTATAAGTTTTGAGAGAAATAATTTTACCCTACTTACTTTCTTAAGAAAGTGTTTTAGAAATTTGTTCTTACCAAATAAAAAAAAAATCATTTTCCATAATTCTCAAATTGTCGAACCAAACGAAGCCTAAAAGTATCAAAATAAAGTGACTTGCTCTAACATTCATCATTTTAGAAGAGTCGGATCCGAAAACCAGAACCTAATATGTAAAAGAAAGTTTATTAATACATACAAACAATATATAGTGTCACATAGAAGTAATAGAAATGATACAAGAAAAATCAGACAGAGAAAACCACTACTACCTAAAATAAAATAAAATAAACTCTTATTAATATCTATCTATTCTAAATCCCTCCTCATTTATACAAACAAAATAATATTAAAATCATAAATTCAAACAAATCCATAAAAATTCAAATCAAGCAGTAAAATACACATAAATATAAAACTAACAAAAGGATAAATCTCAAAACATTCTCTCTCTCACATCAAAATAAGAGCAAATGAAATCTAGAGAGAGAAAGGGAGAGGTGTATTAATATGGCCATCATCAACAAATGTAGAGAGAGAATTAGAAGAGGAAAGCGAAGGCGAGGGCGGATAGAGAGGCGATGGCGGTGGGGACGAAGGCGGCGCCGTCGGCGGTGGGGCTGGGAGCCGGAGCGTCTGCGGCGGAGACGGTGTTGATGGCGGAGAAGGCCACAATGGTGACCACTAGAAGAGCGACGAACAGATTCATCTTCATTGCCTCCATTGATTTGATTTGATTTGAGAAAATTTGTTATGTATGATGTAAATAGAGCGAAGCGATTCCTCTCGAGATATAAAAGATGCGCAGAAGAGAGAGGAAAAGCTGAAGCTGTGAATGAAGAGATATGAGTACGAATGAGTGGTGGGGATTTTATAAACAAGAGATATGAGAGAGAGAGAGAGAGAGAGAGAGAGAGAGAGAGAGTGTTATGGGCAGCTGCCCGAAATGAAAGTTTGGTTTAATCATTTTCAATGGAGGAAAGGGTACACCTATACCGTATCATACCGTATTGTCAAAATAATTATATTTTTATTATATCGAGTAATATTGTTTTGAACATTTTTATTATATGAGTTTGTTTGATTAAATAAATTGTTTTATTTATAATTTTTTTTATTTTAAATTTATAAATTATAGTTTTTTTCATTTTAACAAATATTTGTGTGATGTGATTTTTTTTTGGCATGAATTTGTATGGAAGTTATAAATAATATAATAGTAGAATTTCACCAATGTATTTTCGTTTTTTTATTTAACATTTTAAGAATTAATTTAAATTTATAATTTTATATACTAGTCGCTAGATATTTGATTAAATAGGATTGTCTAGTCTGCATATAATCTATTATTACTAAGATAACCCTAGCGGGGTGGAAAAATATTAAATACAACAATTACAATTCTACATGTTATCACACATCTAATGAAATTACAAGAAATCAATGATTCAAGTGATTGATGAAAGATAAATGCACACTTTTCTGGAGTTTCGTTGGATGTTTGATCACATGTGGCGTTGTAACCATTGAATTAAATATTTTCTCCTAGCGGGGGATAAGGCTACGTGAAGTAAAAAGAGTTTTCTAGTAGATGGGAAATCAAAACTATTTATTTTTGCAACCAAACACTAAAATTAGAAGATTTACGAATTTAGTAATTTAAATAGTGCAATTCGTAATTGGAAAATTACCAAATGGATTTGTGTTGTTAAAATTATACATTACTATAAAATAACTATAACTGCTGTAACAATAAAGCTACCATTTTTTAAATTCTTCACGTTACTTTTGAATACTATTGTTCAAATAATTTGAATGCATACAGATTAAAACATTTTCTATTTTAAAAAATGATAAATCATCTACGTCGGGACTAAAATATTCATAAAATATTAATTGTAACTTACTGTAAACATTATATCTCGCGGATCATAAGAGTTGAATTATCAATATTCAAATTTTTAGAAAACTTGAAAACCGAAACTTTTTCTAATCAAAGGAATTAACTTAGGGCTCGTTTGGTTGGAGTTTTTGAGGATTCCTGGAATCCTAAATTCCATTCCATGAGGATTATTTTGTTTGGTTGGAGTTTTAGCTAGGAATTTAGGATTCCTAGGAATCCTCAATTCCCCCATTTTGCCAAAATCTATTCCCTTATAAATTGGGAGGAATCTTGGATTCCCAATTTGAGGAATCCTTTTTTTTGTCCAAAAACTGTTTTTTTTTTCCAGAAAATATTTTTTTCCCAAAAAGTGAAATTTATTTTTTCCAGAAAATGAAAAAAAAAATTCCCAAAAAATGAAAAAAAATATTTTTTTCCCAGAAAATGAAAAAAAAAAAAACAAATTTCCCAGAAAATTAAAAATATTATTTTTTCCCCAGAAAGTGAAAAAAATTATTTTTTCCCAGAAAATGAAAAATTTTATTTTTTCCCAGAAAGTGAATTTTTTTTTTTCCAGAAAATGAAAAAAAATATTTTTTTCCCAAAAAATGGAAATTTTTATTTTTCCCCAGAAAATGAAAAAAAAATATTTTTCCCAGTAAATGAAAAAAATAATCCAGAAAATTAAAAAAAATAATTTGCCGAGTTCATTCCTAAAACTCCAACCAAACGAGCATTAATGGAATCCAATAAAGGATGCCAGGAATAAAGGTTTCCTGGCATCTAGAATGCCAATTCCATTCCTAAAACTCGAACCAAACGAGCCCTTAAGGTCTTCAATTTATTGTTATACGGCACTCATAATAACCTTTAAACATAAGCGTTTCTTTTACGCAATTAAGGACAGGAAGGCTGATGATTTGCTTTGGTTGATTGAGGGTTAAGTAATTAATTAGTATGGGATTAGTGTGGTTTTCAAGGAAGGCGGGGGGGGGGGGGGTTGACTGCCCGCTGCCCGTATAATCTTTTACAGAGTGGGTGCAGAAGTTGAGAGAAGGGCAATAGTTGGTATACAGCTGTCTTTTACAGGTCTTTTGTGGGTCCCCCATCTCCTTTCCCTACCATTTTTGGGTCTTTTTATATTCTTAGTTTCTCCGTTGCATTATTTTGAGTTTATTTAAATTAGGGTTCTTTTCGAACTTAATTAGGAAAATGGGGTTGTTTTGAACTTATTTGTGAAAATATGGTGAGTTTAAAACCGTTGGTCAAAATGGTATTTTTTGAGTTAAAAACGCTGGAGTGACCAACGTTTTTACCACTTTCGTCCACTACACAGTAGTCCCACAGAAATCTCCCGCAAACATCAACGCACAGTAGCAAAAAACTCGTCCATCCCTTCGGCGATTGCTTGCTTGAAATCGTTGATCCCATCAGCGATTTTAACAATAAAATTGCTCTCACAGCTCTCGTCTTCTTCTTCTCCATCTCCGTTGTTCCTTCTCCATCTCCGTCGTTCCATTGCTGCTTCTAGCAGCAACTGAGCTTACCGTTAGCCCTCCCGCCGGCGCAGCTCTCTCTCCTCCACGCCGCAGCTCTCCTCCTTCCTCCCCTTCGCAGATCAGTGGTTAGATCTGGACACTCGCGGCGCCGTTGGATACTGTCCAGCGTACCTCGTCTTCAATCCCAAACTAGGTGATCTCCATCTCCCTCCCGAACATATAGGACATGACGAATTTAGTGTTCGATTTCAATTTTTTCTATTTAATATGGGTTTCGATTTTAATTTTGTGCTATTTAATTTGGGTTTCGATTTCAAAATTTGTTGGTGATTTTGCTGCCTGGAGTACTCTTAGTATTTCAAATTTGAAGCCTGTGAAGAAGGGGACTCTTATATATAATTATGTTTTGTATACCCATGGCTGAGACTCTACATGTGAGAAAGAGGACTTCTCAAACCAACTGGCTTGTGCACAATGGGACATTACTGCGTTATATATTTCATTACTGTAATATATGGTTGGTTGTTGAATTTATCCTTGTGCAAATGTATTTGTGTAACTTGGAATTAGACGTGAGATGCTTTAGGAAAATTTGTGAGGTTCTTGTTATACAAAAGAGAAGCGTAATTTTATTTTCATAGACCTACACTCAAGTGAGTGGAAGTGGCCGTACTTGAATAATTTTAGATTTTCTAAGGTTATGATTTTTATTTAATTAGGCCAAGGCATTTTGTTTAAAACAATATCTATTATTGGAAGCAAAAGATTTCAAACATTAGGAAAATGTCAAATAAGTTGAAGGCAACTTAGAAACGGGAGTGCCTTGTATCGATAGTGGTGAGATGTACGACCCGAACAATGGAAAATTATCCCCACTTGGGGCAACATCAAAATTCAGGCAAAGTTTCTCTACATACAACTCGATCACAATGACAAATGGAGCATTGAAATTCGAACCCATTGCAAACTGTAAACTTACGTCATCGTAAATTTCGTGAAGGAAGTAGCTGCAAGTATTTGGAGTCACATACATGGGACATCTACATAAAATCTTTAACCTCGATGGTGTGCAGTCAGTATCCATAGCAGAATAAATAATTTTTACTAATTTCGCGTATGTCATACCTTCATTTAAGATAATACCTCTTCTGTGCGGAATATCGTATCCACAACCATGCTCACCGTTAATAACATGACCGCCCCGATATAAAAGCGTAAACACTTGTCTAGTTGTCATTATTCACCTACATCAAAATTAAATAAATTTATCAATAACTGATAATAAATAATAATATATTTAAAATTGTCAAAACGTACACTGTGTGAAGAAAAACACTAGTCTTCCGCTAAAAAATCTTTTTTAATAAAATAAATACAACATGCATTCTTCAAAATGCAATAATAATATGCTAAAATAAAATATTAACAATCAAGCCCAACGAATTATGATAATAAATTTTATATTTAAAATTAGCCATTAACCATCACACACACACACACACACACATATATATATATATATCTTAAATGACCATATTTCTTTACTAATCAAAATACATGAATACACATATATACATGAACACACACACACACACACACATATATGTATAATATCTATCTTAAATGACATTTTTTAATAATCCAAAAAATAAAAGAACACACATATATCTTAAAGGACACATTTTCTCTAGCAAAAATACATGAACACACATATATCTCAAAGAACGCATTTTCTCTACTAATTCAAAAGTAAATGAATATACATATATCTGAAAGGATACATTTTCTCTACTAATTCTAAAATACATAAACACACATATATATTTCAAGAACGCATTTTTTACCAATTAAAAAATATTTCTCTACTAATTCAAATATATTATGAACACATATATATCTCAAGGACGCATTTTCTCTACTACTTCAAAAATATATGAACATGCATATATATCTCAAAGGACATATTTTATCTACTGATTAAAAATTGCATGAACACACATACATATATACATACATTTTACAAGTATATATCATAAAATCACATACATATATTACAATCAAACAAATAATTACAAAAAATATCATTCCCATTACCAATTGATAAAATGTGAAGTAAAATAAAATAACTAAAATAATATTAATTAACTAACCTTTTTCTTTTGAAGTTAACAAATGAAAATATTGAACTGAATGAAAATTTTAGAGTGAATGTATAGAAAATTTGCAGAAGTAAAGAACTTCACCTAGTTTAAGACTTGTGTTTAAATTGCGGCTGCTGTGTTCGTAATTTAGGTTTTCTCCGTGTATACAGCTATGTATGGGGGAGGGGGAGGAAAAAACCTACTTAAAATCGCTGTAATAGGTGGCGATTTTAGCATTAAAATCGCTGAAACTATTAGCGTTTTTATAACTTAAATAACTGGTTGCTCTGGCGATTTTAAGGGGGAGGAATTTTGACCAACTTAAAACCGCTAGGTTGACCAGCGTTTTTACACTTAAAAACGCTGGTTTGACCAGCGTTTTTAACGAAAAAACCACCACTTTGACCCGCGGTTTTAAACTCACCCTATTTTCATAAATAAGTTCAAAACAACCCCATTTCCCTAATTAAGTTCGAAAAGAACCCTAATTTAAATAACAACTCCATTATTTTTAAGAATTTTTTTTTTTGCCATGTTTTGAGACATCCATACCTTCAATTGGACTAATTTTCGGTCCGATATATTATTATTGTATAAGGTGAATAAATTTTATGACAAATATATTGGCATTAAATATCGACTTGTATTTTATGAGTGATAGACTAATGATAAATTTATTAACTATTCTCCTATTTACTTTGATCTATATGTGTTATATGAGTTATATTTTTACAAGATACAACAAAAGTATAATACATTTAATTTACTCGATAAGAATATATAATAAAATTTGTAGGTAAATTTATTTTTTATTTTTAACTTTTTTCTTATTTTTGTAAATTGAAAGGTGTCCACGTAAAAGGAAATTAGATTACATTCTTTTAAATGTTCAAGTATTTACTTAATTTTTATTTGACTAATTTTGGGATTAGGTAACTTTTGCTTATTTTGTTTGGTTTATAATTCTTATATGATTAATTATGTATTTAGTCTTTTTCGTTCTTTATTTAATTATATCTTACTTTTTTATTTACATACTAAATGTAGCTTAATAATTTAGAGAGCGTTTGACACATTAGATAAAAAAGTTAGATAGTATTATTAAATTTTATCTAGATCGGATAAAATAATCTCACCTCTTAGGTGAGTGTTAGATCTTTCTCTCGGTAAGATAAGAATCATTAGTATGATAAATAATACGCCCCCTAATTCAATTTGAGGCAATTGGGCATAATGGCTCATTCTAATAATAAAATAATTATAAAAGGATACTTACAAATTAGCTTTGTGAATTAAGAACACTACACAAAAAAGACACTTATACCCTTTCCTTATAATATCCCACGTCTCATCAGAATTGGTGTTAAATTTGTTTTAGCACCAATCTGTTTTAGTACCAATGGTGTTAAATCTATTTAGCACCAATTGTGTTAAAACATTGGTACTAAAATGATTTTAGCACCATTACAAAACATAGAACAACAAAATTGATGAGATCAACATCCACTCAATTTATATATGTGTATATATATATGGATCGACATAAGGTTCGTTAAAAAAAAGAGTTGCGATCAGATTTTATTTTTTTAAATCCCGCTGGGCTATTGAAATTGGTCGATTTCGATAGCAAAACGACTTCTGATCATTATGATTTTTTGCGTAGTTGTAATAACTTTGTCTTCCGAATAACATATCCAAAAATCAGCTCAATTCAACGGTTCGATCAAAAGTTACATATGTTTTACGATTCCACCTGCAAAAAAAAAATTTGATGACGAAGAAGAAGAAAAAGAAAAAGAAAAATAAGAAGATGAGAACAACTCTCATCTCAGCGATACAATCAGAGAATCGGATGGTGGTGGTGGTGGTGGTGGTGCCGCAGTGGTGTGTTGGGAGACAAGGAAGGCAGCGAAAGTAAAAGAAATACAAGTTGATACTCCAAAAGTAGGGGAAGTGAAAGTTAAGATGCTTAAAAGTTTATATTAAACACATAAACATTTATATGAGGGGTATTTTTGTACATCAATATTTCTCATTATCTTTAAAATAAATCAATATTATTAAAAGTGTCCTTAATTTAGAATTAAATAATAAAATTAGTCATACTTATCTTTGTCAAATGTGAGTTCATCCTTAAAGATGTAAATATTACGAAGTGAGGTCTTATAACCCATTTTCTCATTTTGACCAATAATAAATATGAGATAAAATATTTTTTTCCTATCACATATTCTTATCAAACACAAAGATAATTTTATCTTATCACATACTGTTATTAGGCATGCCAAATACAATATAATGTAATAATGGTATTGATTGGCAAAGAATTAGAAACCAATGTAGCTTAAGAATAAAATATCCACAATGATGTATGATAGTGTAATTGATAGGATTGATTTTCATGTTTTTTATTTTCTTTTTCTTGTCGACCCTTCAAAGCCGGTTTGTCTTTTCCCCTTTTTTTTCATTTTTTTTTTTTTCATTTTTATGCACTTTTCATCCGTCAGCATCTTAAAATATTATAAATCTAAAAAAAATGCTCATTCTTACCTACTAGAAAAAATAAAAATTTGCCCTACTACCTTTAATTATTATTTATTCTTGTACGGTAAATTAGTCATACTTACTCTTTTTTTTTCCTTTTTTTTATCATTATAGATGATTTTCTTTAAATCGCAATCGCACAGTTAGGTTTAAGTAGTCTTTTAAGATTATAAATTTGTATTTCTTTGAAAGAAAATTGGAGTTGGGTTTGTGTTTGTGTTGGTGATTAAAATATGAAAATGTCACAAACCTAGCTTGTAGTATAAAGTTGTTGAAATTTATTAGCAATCCTTTTTATACTTGTGGGTCACAACAATTAAGTGTAATTATGATTTTCCATAATTAATATAGTACATGTAATAGAATAGAATTATTAACCAAAAAAATAAACATTTCACTATCAATCATTATGAACTAAAATTCAAAAATTGAAATATGTATGGCCTTTGCTTAGAATTTAATGGAAAGGGAAATTTTAACTATATATATATATGGTTTGTGTAATTTCGAATGGTTTTCATTTTTGAAGGACCACCTTATTTGGTCCAATCTTATTGAGTTTGGTGCCAAGTTTACATCCAATTATATATTTTCCACATGATATGTTTTCCCATTCTTTTTTTTTAATATCTCTCAATGGTTAATTAATTAAATATTTTATTGTAAATGGAGTATAATTAGGATCAAGCAGAGCAAGTTCTAGCCCAACCTAATAAAAGAAAATATATATCATTAGCCGTATAAACTAAAACAAACTTTTAACATATCCTTGCCCATTTCAACCCTCTCCATTATTTAATTTTGGATCTACCCCGATGCAATTCTTCAAATCAAATTCCAACTTCATTTACATTTCAAAATTGAAAAAAAAAATCGTGAAAGCAAAATGGATGAGATATTACTAGTAGATTTGTAGACTAGCATGTAGATCCATATGCGATGAAACTTTTAATTTGAAAGATTAAGAAGAAAGTCCCATTTCGACCCTCCCCTTTGTTTAATTTTGGATCTACCCCGATGCAATTCCTCAAATCAAATTCCACCTTCATTTACATTTCAAAATTGAATTTTTTTTTTCTATTATTGTAAAAGCAAAATGGATGAGATATTTGTAGACTCGCACGTAGTCTCATATGCCATGAAACTTCTCATTTGAAATATTAAGAAGAGAGACCCACTTCAACCCTCCCCTTTGTTTAATTTTGGATCTATCTAGACCCAATTCCTCAAATCAAATTCCTCCTTCATTTACATTTCAAAATTGAATTTGTTTTTCCTATTACTATAAAAGTAAAATGGATGAGATATTACAAGTAGATTTGTATACTCGCATGTAGTCCCGTATGCGATGAAACTTTTAATTTGAAATATTAAGAAGAGAGGGAGTTGTTTGTTTGCAACTCTTATTATATATAATATTATTAATTAGAGCAATGTTATTATGAAACCAATATTTGAATATTGGCAAAGCCAAAGATATTTTGCAAAATTGTTCGAAATACTTAAGATTATACATTTCTTTAATAAAGCCCATTGTAAATTAACCGATCTATATATAGTCAAACTACATGATCAAAATATATCATTTTGAATAAACACATTTTACTCTTTAACTTTAATTTGAGGTTTCAATAATGATGTTTTGCACAATTATAATTTAAAATAAAGGGCATTGTTATCGGCACTCCACATAAATCTTTTAGCAATTCAAAATTTATTAAAAATATAAACAAAGTGTCCTTAAAAATACAAGAAAAGTGTCACTAAATAAGTAAATATAATTTATATAAACCATTTTTTGTGAGTATAGTTAATGGCACTTCCTAAACATCCTCACACTCCAAATGGAGCAAAAATGTCTAAAAAAAAAAAATCAAGCCACTTAGTTTTAGAGCGCTAAAAATATAAAATACCTTAGAGGCTTTTAAATAATTTCATTCCATTTTATAAATGTTCCTTTTTTTATTTTTGGAATTTCTCAATTTGCTTAAATGTGGAATTTATTTCTTGTACGTACCAAAGATGACCGTTGAGAATTTGAAATGACAAGTAAACCACTTCACTTCGTGCACTTCACGCACAATCTTTTCTTTGGAATAAGTCCTCTCTCTCTTTCTAAATATATATATATATATATATATATACGGTAAATTTTAAATAATATTTTAACATTAGAACGTTAAGGCATATATTAAACATTTTGGAAAGTCAAATAAATTAATCTTTTGACGAAATTTGATGGAGATGATCTTCATAGTTAGTATATTATTTTCACTAAATTTCATAAAAAAATTCAATTAAAAATAAATTAACTACAAAATTATAATTTATATATATTTATGTCCAATTTGATCCCTAAAATATTAAATCCGTAACTTAAGCGAATAAATGTACCCATATATATATATATATACACTTTAGATTCTCAACAACATCGGAATTGTGCTTCCAACTAAGTAACAAAAAAGTTGTATTTAAATAGGACCACTTTTATTTTTGTGAGTACTTTAAAAAGAATTTTGTTTTAGAAAGCATTTCTTTTAAAAAGTAGACATAATGGTGTATGGGCCAAGTAATGATACATGGAGTGATGGATAATTAATTTACGGAGAGTTCAAATGCAAAATGTTCAAATTACACATTCTCTCGAACTTTCTCGAGAATTTCTGGTGAGAAAGTAACTTGCAATCAATGCCAACCCTTCAATTTCCATGTTATTATACCTCTTCCTCTAAGATATACAGTGGTATTAAATTTAGGCAGAGCATGTATAGTTATAAAAATATTATTTTATGTTAGGTCCATTTACTTTTAATGTTTGTTTAGTAATAAAATAATTTACCGTGTTAAATATAGATCAGTGTTCACCGACAGATCTGTATCGTATTATCCCTACTTAGCCATTTGTATTAATATATATATATATATATATATACGGGCTAGAGGATTGGTCAAGTACCTGTTCCCATATTTTAAAAAATAAATAAATCATTTCCAACTTGAATCGATTGCATGCTTATCCTATAAAATTGGTTTCATCGCATGCAAGTATTGGCAATCAAAATCAATTATTTTCAATTGAAACTGACAAACAAACTTAGTATCAATACGTGGTTCTACGTTATTGAGGATTCTTAGCAATTCTACGGTTAAAAGTTTGGGACTTGATACTTCATGAAACAGCAAGTCTCAAGTTTCAAAATCTTGGCTAACAATTCTTTGAGACCGACACTTTAAGAAGTTATAAACTCCTAAATGTACCAGACCGATGAAAGTGATTGTTTCTGTAGATCATCCAAAAAGGAATTAGTCAAGCTTTGTATAAAATGGCCGAAACTACCCTTGCCGTTGAAAAAAAACACTCTTGTTAATTTGTTATGGTAATGATTGTGCTCATTTTTGCCCTCAATTTATGGTGATGATTAGATATTTGTGGAAGCATCTTTTAAGGAGGTCCACTATTAGGTGACTTAATTAAAAGCCATGGGACATGCTTAAGTTGATTGATTACCTAGAGAGTTCCCCAAAGTCAATATTGGAGGAATGGAGCCGATTTCACACTAATAAGTTCACAAACAAAAATCCTAGTAGTAATAGTAGTAGTAGTAGTAGATAGCCTAATTTAGTTTAATCTTTTTGACTTTTTCTATACTTAAAACCTTGAGTAATACTACTTAATTATTTAAATGTTAATTGAGAAGTTTAGTATACACAAGCCATTTATTTGTTAAGAAAAATTTACCCTTGCATTATATTCACTATATTTCATGGTTTATAAAATGCTTACGATAGCAAAGCCATCAATATACCTTGAACAATACACAATAATGATACGTGGAATAATTTATCTAATTAATTTTTTAAATCAAAAGAATTTATGAATCACTTGTTTTAATTACTCTGCTTGAGATCCTTCTAGCTTTAGAACATATTTTTTATTTCTTTTAAAAAGCATTACTTTGGAGTTTGGACTCTTAAATTAAGATTCCCCAAATCGGCTTATTGGCCCAAAAAAAAAATGTCAAAAAATGTTGTATGAATACCGCCTTTCAACTATAAACAAGGAAAATCTCTCCAAACTAAACCACCACCCTCCTCTAGTGAGACTCAAATCTAAAAACCCTCCCAATCCCGTGTAGATGCCTCTCTCAACTAGACTAACGGACTTTCTCAAAAGAATTAATTCGTATAATAATTGATTTTGTTATTTTGGCTTTAAAAAGGGTTGTATTATGTAGAAAGCCAAATGGTAGTCCTATTGTCACACCAAAGTTTTGGCTTTTCGTTTATACCCTTTATATAGATGCATTTTGCATTCAATAAATTTTAGCCTCCCAAATTCTTTTAAAACTTAATTTCCAAGAAAAATTATAGATTACCATCGCAATATAAAAAAATCAAGTTAATTTATTGATAGTGTAGAAAAATTATAAAATAAAAGAAAATTAAATCTATAAATAAACTAAAATATATTTATATTTTAATAAAAAAAAAATCCTACAAAAAGCAACTCCACAAACACACTTCACGATAATCTCTTCACCTGAGACCCACCAGTGATGACATCACTTTAATTAAGTCAGTGCCGAATGTGTGTTGAGTTATTTTTAGTGTGTAGCATTTATCAAACTCGCATTCCATTTATTTTTCATTTTCTTTTTGTTAGTTCAAAGCACAAAGTAACACAAAAACAGAAAAAGGGAGAAAGGGGAAAGAAAAATAAAAAGGGGGGGATTATATTGGAAAAAAAAAACTTGAACAAGTAATGTTTCAAACTGATGATACAACTCTTTTCACTTCAAAACCGCAGCAGCTGCTTATTCCAGCTACATGAATACCTCTCTATAATCCCCCCAATTAACCCACCTTAGAAAAACAAAATGGTATAAAATCTAAATTACTTTGCCCTCTATTTTCTCCTAATAAACATTCTCTTTTCACCGCGCATTTACACCCACCAACACCCTCCTATATTCTTACAACAAACAAACATCTACTCATTTACATCTCTTTTCGACTTCTCTTTTACTTCCGAAATTCCCTCTTCCAGGAAAATGCTCACGAAATTACCCTACCTCGGGAGTGTTCAAACACCTGCTTGTTCTTTACGAGATCATGCTCACCATGTGGTGCTAACCGGCACGAATTTCAATTAAAAAGTTTAAAAGCATACCGGAACTTTTGGCAACTTAACCAGGAGGCTACCCTGCCAGCTGAGATCAGAATCACATCGTATAAACCCTGCTAGATAATATAACTTCAATTCGTTAAATCAAATCGTAGTGGATTTCAAAGGCAATATGAACTCAAGCAGCATTGGCAGCAGGATTTTATTCTTTGTAGTAAAAAGCAAAATGTGTCTAATTATACTGTGTTGGATATTCTCTGTATTTCCAAATGTGCTTTTGTGGACACCTTGTCCTCCATTGTATATTTCCATGTTTTCATTAAACGCTGTTGTTGTAGTGCAATATATCACTACTTAGATTATAGAGGTAAGTCCTAGGTACTAGGTTGGGGTTATAGACCAGTGCCATATTAGATTTTTATATAACCTTTCCTGGATGGAATTCAGACGAGGTTGGCTCTTCCTTTATTGATCCAATTGAGGTGATTTTACAGGGAGGAATTCTTTTAGGTGATGGTTTCATGGAAGTTCTTTCTTTGTTCAATCCTACTACTAGGCTTTATGTGATAAAGACTAAAGGCTCCTATGGAGGACGAAGGTACATCACATTGTCACTTATTGTTTGTATGGTCTTGTTATGGACGATTTTGACCATCAATAACTTGACGAGAAAGAGATGATGCTTGTATGGCCTGCGACATCTAGTACATCGATTATGTCCCGAAATGGAAAGTAAGGGTATAAATTTGACACAGTTGAGTGCTTCATTAAAAAAAAGCAGCAGTAGCTTTAAAAGAAAACGAGAATACTCACCATTTTCTCAGTTGACCAACTTGGGGTTCATTCAACCTGCTGGCAGACTGGCAATAACCCAGCGATAAACCAAGCAGTCCAAAATTTTGCAGATGTGCGCTGAACCCAAATGGACAAAGTAAACCAACCAAAGCGCCACCATTGCACCCTTACAATGATTCGAGGGTTATCGATGCTTTGGTGAACACACAAAGAACAAACGGTGCTTCTTCTCCAGGGTGGATCGTTGTAGGCACTATTGTATAACCCCTTGGATCAGGCTCCAATACCATCTCGCATGATATTTCTCGAGAATTTACATAATCTGTCCCACCAACTGATTCATGCAAGTAGATGTTGTAATTTGCCCGACGGCCGCGTGTCTTCAGTATCCTCATCCCAATATAGAACATCATTGAATCATGGCTCGATTGATAGTTCCTGAAACCCGCTGTTGTTCTCGAGAAGCTCACACCCTATAAAATTGCAACGTCGGGTAAGTTTATAATTCTAGTCAACAAGAGATTTATGGAAAATGCTCTGTTTGAAGGTTGAGAAGGAAAATATACCTGAGTCAAGGTAATGAAGACATGAATAGGAGCTGATGCATCGGGCCCAGTGGCCCTCAACCTGAATTGAGGGTTTTGATGCCAAGTGTCGTAATCTTGGCAGCCACCAGCACTATAACCTCGCCACTGGCTATGGACGGAGTACCGCATCTCCGGGGGGTAGACACGGCAAACATATATTGACCGGAAGTGAATCTGAAAATCTTGCCAAGACATCCAGAATATACCGTCTTTTGACTGTTTAAAATGTCATTTTACTACAAGTTAATACAGTGTTTAAGAACGAAATTAAGATATGGCATGCCATCAAACAAACAACATTATGATGTGGTCAGATATTGTGATGAAGAAAGAGAATGATTGATTACCTGGGGAACATGTTTGAGCTTGTGCCTCATCCTATCAGTCCATTCAGGTGAAGAATCAGACCAAGGGCCATTCCATTCAACCTCATTTGCCCATGGATTTCGAATCTGAACAAGTTTGTGCCCATCTACTTCTCTTACCTGGAAAAAATAAAAATTTTAACAAGAGTCCATGTTTGACTTTCATGTTTTAAGAATGCACCAATTACATCAAAGTAAATGGTTTAGAACAAAACTTGTACAAAACTTGTTTCCCGTCGCAATTTCAGTGTTATTAAAATCCCCGCCTAGGTGCTAGGCGGTGTTTTGCCATTAGCATAGCTAGGGGGACTAGTCTGTCGGGATGGCAGTTCCAAAAGAGTAAAGGAATTTTTCACTCCTTTTTATTTACTTTTTTTTTCCTCGTTTGAATTACAAGAAGTATTTCATTAAAAAAACGTAATGTCATTTCTATAACTAAAATATTTTTGTAATATTAACGTAAATAAACAAAAAAATCAGCAGCCTAGCCACTCTAGGCACTACGCCCCATCTTACCACCCAACTAACGCCTAGTGCTATTTACAACATTGCACGAGTTTTGGTGCATTGATTGTGTTCTGGAAAGGAAAGTGAACTATTAATTTGGGAGAGCCCTCTCCCCCACCCCGCCTACACCCCCCCCCCAGCCCACCCAAAGGGGGGGGGGAACATGTTTTGGTGGATGGGAGTACATAAATTGGATACAAGGTCTCAGAGATCAGCTAACCTGCAATAATGAGTAAGCATGGCCTTGCACGATTCCACTAGAAGAGATATGGACATCAGAACCTGAAGGACTTCCAGCTCCAAGAAGAAAGCCCTCTTGTTTGAAGCGTAACAATTGAGACCATAGTCTTCCACTAGCAAGATCAATCTGCGCCTGGGCACTTCTCATGTCAATCTCCTCACCGGCACCCCCAGTCAGGTCCACAAGTGCATCTTGCACCAGACCCCCTTCTAATGCCTCGTAAGACCCATGAAGCTTTGCGTATGCCTTCTCCAATAAAGAAACCCATAGTTCGTTCCCCTTCTTACTAGTCGCAAACGCAGGTTTCCCAGGTGATTCACATGGAATCCAGTCATCAACAACAACAGGAACCCATTCACCCTAAAAAAAGGGTGGAATTTCAGAATTTGAAATTATATCGATAAGTAGGACATAAAATACACCAAATATAGTAAAAGGAAAGAAGGATGGAAATAATTAAGGAATGAGACAATTAATAAAATCCCCTATCTAAGGTATATTTTATGAAAGAAAATAAAACAACACCATAACTAAAATAAAATTCCATAAATAATAAAATCTTGATTTTCAACAAAACCAATAACCAATGGAGATATAATAAGAACAAAATATGTTTCCCCATTGCAGCCGATGTGTCTTGGACTCGGAAGAAACTCTTAAAGCTTAGAAACATTAGCAAGCCCCAATTACGCATTAGAAGGTGACTTGGATGTTGTACGACAAGTGGCACCCTCTAGGTCGTCTAAAGCAGAGGCAGGAACTAGAATAATGTGTGATTCTGCTAGTTCTAGTTTGCTAGAAGTAGCCGACTTGTGTGGGCTATGCAAAGCCCTGTTTCTGAATATTTAAGATCTATTGCGGACACCATTCCTCGTTATAATCCTAACAATGAACAAGATGACCGAATCATAAGGATCCCCCAAACAAGCGTCCGTTTGATTGCAAAGTTGGAAAATGATTGGAAAAACAATAAATTTTTATGATAAATTGGAAAAAGAGATGAGTTATTTGGTGATATGCTCTCCATCTTTACCTTAATTTCCATGGAAAATATTTCTTACCCAACCCCCAAAGATTTGGATTCCACGGAAAACCAAAAAGTACAGAACATCTCGCCAAATTACTCATCTCATTTTCCAACTTTGCAATCAAACACACCCTTAGAGATCATTGAATGTATGGAATTGAAGGGCATAAATTGGATGGCTATCAACAGAATAGGTTGAGCACCATGGACATATTATTGGCATGGGGGAGCATTGAACACAACAAATGTGTCCTTTGTGTGAGAATAATTTTGTAACAGCCTACTCAAACTGAGGACCAAAGCATATATTAATATATAAAAATTAGGGTTACAATGAGGAAGCAAAATAAATTAGAAGACCAAAAAGGACACAATAGCCTACGTGATCTAATCCTAATTAAAGCCTGAATCTATACGATCGCATATTTATTGGAGGTACAAAAGATACCTAATAAACTAATAATAATAAATAAAACATGATTTCCTACAGTATTGGATAGAGGAAGAGAATAGAAGCCATCTGTTTTTTCAAATGTGATTATTCTAGGCATATATGGAAGGAAACCCTTAGATAGTGTCTAGTGCAAAAAGAGCCAAGCAAGACGTCAGAATGACTTCACTATGCTGTTTGATTGTCATCAAATGCCTCCAGGTTCATGAAGCATTACATATTGCTCATAATCGGGCCATAATTTGACCAGGCAAACAAAAATCTAGCCTGATGTTAATGTCAGTGCCTATAATGGAGAGCCAGCAACATTAGCACCCTCCACTAATCTAATTTTTAACTGACATGCAATCCTAGGTAAACCATTAACGCATAACATTTCAAGCTCTCAATTTGATCAGATGGCATTCGCTTAATAGTACCAGGTAAGGGATCCCAAGGGATAGCTTAGCAGTACGGCCTCTTACCTCATAAGTTGGAGGTCAAAGAGTTAGAATACTCTTGGGGTTGCCTCCTCAGTGTTCCCGTGCTTGCGAATTGAAAGGCCTAAACTTTACCCCTGGGGATAGCCAGAGTGGATATACCCCGACTTATACGCATATACATGTATATATGTGTGTGTATATTATAAATCCATTGACCCAATGTCCTAACAAATAAGACCTAAGGCTGTCCAACTGCAACATATTTATATTTGATGTACTTTTAAATTATATGGTTGGATTGGATTAACAATCTAATGGTGCTGCTGTACCAATCACTAGCAGGCCTTCCTTTGTCGTCAGTGTGGCAAAAGCTCTTTTGAGTAAGTTTACTAAACCCTGGAATTATATTTATGGTAACATCACCAGTTGATTACATAGAAAGGATCACAATGATTTATATTCTAATGCTTTACAGTATCATATAGATTAAAAATATAATTTGGCTGCTCAGTAGATAATAGGTGCAATCATGATTCAGCCATTCAGGGCTCAAATTAACCAAGAGCACAGAATCATGGTTGCCTTAGAAATAAAAAAATATGCCTTTGAAACAGCTAAAGAAAGAACAGCTCTCCAAGAGCCCCAGGAAATCCACAGGAGATCAACAAACAGAAAGAAAAGAATATGGAAAACAAATAGGAAAATTATAGTTTCAGATTAGCATTAAATTGAAGATAGCCATCAAAATGAGCAGTACAGCTTAAGCTATATTGTAGATAAGAAATGGCTCCCCTCAAAAACTAAAAGAACTTATGCTCACTCAGGGTTCCTTTCACTAGCGTAACACATGGATTGTCCAATGACCTCCCATATAGTACGTTCACATAGAGATATAGATATTACTCCTTGACGTTCAACTTGTTGCAAGGTATCAACTGATTTTCTATTGCATTGAAAATGGAAACATGATAAAGGATAAAAATTATTTTCTCCACGAAGGATTAGAGCAAAACTAGTGCCTTACCTGAATACAGAAGCGAACAGTGTAGATTCCCTCCTCATTATATTCCGGTGTAATTATGACTTCTGATATTCTCGAAACCTCCGTCAGAACAGCAACAGCACTCAAAAACCAGCAATCACCCAATCGACCCTGTTCAAAAAAAGAGTTGAGTCAGTCAAAGCAGAAGATAAGTGATTATAAATGCCACTTGAAACTAAATCTGCCCCAAAAAAGAAAAAACAACCAACCATCAACAAGAAAAAGGGGTTCTTTTTACCTTGCCCAACATTTTATATGCAAAATTAGACTTACCCCTGTTTTCATAATCGTTAGACTATACCCCCTATATGCAAGGTTTCCCCTTCAAGAATCTATACTATATATAAAAGTACAAATAACTTAAGTGTTTTTCCTCTTTTTTGTGAAGACAAATATGCCATTAATAATAAACAAAAGATTTTAATATTTACATTAAGTAAAACAGTATAACTCCATATAATTTTATATTAGTATTAGTATTTTAAATAAATTTAAACTCTACTTTATTTGATTAAAATAATTATATAAGTTAGAGTTTGTATTGAATTAGATGTTTTCCAAAACTCACGGCAAAAGTATGTATATTTAATAAACCGTATTAAAATTACAAAGCTATTTAATATTAAATTATACATCATCAGGCTACACAATTTATTAAAAATGTATTACTCTGTTATATATCATGTATTTTTAACATTTTTCTATAGTTGACCAATTTTATGATTTTCTTATAATTATTAATTAAATTTTACACTTGATACTATGTTTTTGCTCATTTCTGATTATTTTGATTTCATACTAATTATTCAATTCTTAGTATGTACATATTCATTAATGGCCTTTATTAATCACCTTTGTTAAGCATTAAAATGCACAAAAACTAGTTACCAAAAAAGGAGGGTAACGTCTAATTTTCATAATCGTTAGACCATGCAGGGGGAAGTCTATCGATGGATATAAAATTAGGGGTGGGGTGAAGAAGATGAAGATGAAGATGATGATGATGATGGAAAGGAAAGGAAAGACAAACGCATATCATTTTGCAAAAGAAACCACACCTGACAAACATCAGATGGATTTGTGGCCCCAGAAAATAAGCATGGATTTGAATCCAAGCGGTTCTCATTCACTATTTCAGCCGGTCTCATCCACTCAGAAACAACCTAGAATTGAAATCCATACATAAGATGAGGAGCGTCCAAAGAATTAAAATCATCATGTTGGAAAACCGAGAACAACATAAACAAATAATCAAGATTCTTACCTGCAATTTCATAGGGGGGTTATCTGGATCTACAAACAATGATCTATCATTAGGAGGAAACTCTTGATCGGTAAAATGTGATTCTCCTCGAACAGAAAGGGCTTCTTTGACAGCCAACTCAACTGAAAGCATCCTTTGATTAATTTCTTCCCGTGTTTCCATCCTAGGTTTCCTCAACCTTCTCGCAAAAGAATCTATATCCACCACCACTCCATCCCGGTCCGACCTTTTTCTCCTCCCACTTGAATATTGTCCATCCCAATCTACATCATCCCTATCATATAGATCTACATCTGCAGGATCACTGTCCCACTCATAAACCTAAGAGAAACGCAAGATGTAATAATCAGCAAGAGGTTAAATAAATAAACAAAATAATAGTAATCGTAATAGAACTATACTCCATATCACAAGGAGATACAATTAGTTCACTATCATAATATCTAAAGCCACTACATCTAAAACCATTATCAGTCACTAGGGTATTGTCTGAGGGCAACTGTAATCCTCCCCTATATATCTACCTCCCGTAAATTTGGAGAGAAATCTTATAAAAACTCACTCCAACCCACCCCTATCCATTCCCCCTATTTGGGGGACTCCCTATAACTCTCCCCAAATTTGATAGAATGGATAGGGGTCTCCATATGTTTTTCCAAAGCTTTTGTTTATTGATTTTATTTTGAAATGACTTTTATGCCCTCAAATTTATCCCCATATTTGAGGAACACCATGATGGGAGAGCATTCTCCCTGAAATTGTCCTCAAACATGGGGAAATTAATGTTCCCCACTGGAAACCTCAAATATGACACTTTGCTCAAAATCAAGAAAACAGGAACAGACCCTTGAAGGAGAATCCGCCCATTGCCAATTATCTTCGGGGAGATCAATCATATTGAACTCAGCAGAACCCATGGCAGCTGGGAGAGCAGCAATCTCATCTTCAGTCAAGCACCTTCCCCAGAGAAAAAGATCCATTATGTGCATCTTTGACTCCGCTCCTTCGCTATCTGACCTCCCAAACGCATCTACATCGGTGGGTGGTCTAACACCAACCCAAACTTCTGTTCCTTGTTCCCAAATGCCATCACCAACACGCAATGGTAGCCCACTCTGGTACCCATCAAAACCACCATCCAAATAGCAAGTTGCCTCACCTAAATCAGCGTCGATGGTCATTGTTACAATGTGCCACCTGTAAAAAACAATGTTATTTCCTAGTAAGATAGCCAGCCAGACGGGGAAAGGAGAAAAAATTTGGATACACATACAAAAGCCATTTATGGTGCATTTTTGGAAAAAGTTTGAAATTATTGAAAACACTACCAATTGTTATGAGAAATTGGAAAAAGAGATGAGTGATTTGATGAAAAGGTCTTTTACTTTTTAGGTTTTCCATGGAATAACTCTCTTTGGGTGGTGGGTAAGAAAAATTTTGCATGGAAAATAAAAAAAGATGGAGAACATCATACCAAATTACTCATATTATTTTCCCAACTTCTCATAAAAATTTGCAGTGTTTTCAAAGATTTTCCAACTTTTCATCAAGCGAACCCTTAATTCCTCTCAAGAACATTTGGGGAAACAAGTAATATTGTTATTGAAAGGAAGAAGATGGAAGTAAAAAAGCATTTGGAAGGAAATTGTATGAAATGTGGAAGCAAAAGCTCATTCACTAAAATTCAGAAGATTCTTGTACAAAGTATTGTCAATAGAATAAAAACACACGAACCTTCCATCTGCAATACTTGCTGCACTGATACTCCACTCCTTTGCCACAGTGGTTTGTCGGTCGCCTTTTGTTATTAATCTGAGCCCAACTTGCCCAGCCTCAATGCCTTGTTCGGAGCCAGCCACAAGGATTTCCCAGCATACTTTCTTTTGAAATTCAGTACCCAAGAGACAAACTGGCCCAGATTCGGGCTGGATCATAGCAGCAATAGAGAAGCTAACGTTTCTGACTTTGACACATACTAGGATCAATCTGCCCACAGTGTCTGCCACTTGTTGTTGGTTCATCGTCAAGAAAACATACAGCACCAGTAATTCCTGTCTGTATAAAAGGTCAACAGCAGATTGCAAATATACATAACAATAGCTAACATCAGACATTAATTTGTGATCTTTAGCATGAAATGTTTTCCAAAATGTCGATTTCATCACCTCCACAAATATAAATGCCTACTTTTGACAGTGTGTGTGTTAAAAAATAACAGTCCCCAAAGCCAAGTGTATCCCTAATTTCCATCTCCAAACAGGTGGGTTTCAAACCCCACAGAGGCTTGCCTTCTATACAAGTATTAGAATGGTGCAATGTTTAAAAAGGTGTTTGAGGCGTGCGCCTCAAGGCACAATAATGCAGCACTCCAAGACGTATCAAAAGTATCCCATATACAAGGCTTACACCTCTTTCCTGCAAGGTGTACGCATCGAGGCATTACACTTCAAGGCGTATAAGGCGTACTTCTTGCTATATACTAAGGGTGCGTTTGTTTCTTTTTTAACCTTTGAATGTTGAATGCTAAATACTGAATGCTAAATGTTGAATGCAGAATTCAAGCTCTGAAGATGATGTTTGTTTTTATTCTGAATGAGCCTCTAAGTATTAAGTGTTTGTTTAAATCAAAGCTTTAAATTCAGCGGGGTTGATACCTCTTAATGCTGAATGCTTAATCATTTAAAAAGATAGTTGTTGACCTCTTAATATTTTAGGAAAAAAAAAAAGAACCAGCTAATTGCGGCTCTAAATGCTTAAAACTCTCACATTTAGCATTCAGGGGCAAAAATCAAACACCCCCCCAAGTCTTTTTTACCACTTTTATTTAAAAAAAAAATAGTTAAAAGTAGTGGAAACCTAATCATTAACTCAAAAGTCATCATCTTCTTATTCCCGCATCTATTCCCTTTTATCAACCCAGTTCCTTTTATCGAATTTTTTTTTTCATTTTTTTTGTCCGTTATTTTCTTCGTATTTCATTTATAATGAGAATATTTTTTCCTTCCTTCTTCACTTAGACTTCTTTTTTAATTATTATTTAATTGTATTTTGTTCTTTATCTCATTTTTTTTTCTGCTTTCAAAAAATAATGTTCTCTGTTTTTTCCTTCCTTTCTTAGGCTCCACATTTTTTTCTTCAATTTTTTTTTAAACTTTCTGTAAAAAATAGATTTATTAAAACGTATGGTGTATAATATATATATATACATATTTGTATAGGTAAATTGTCAGGGATTAAACCATTTGTATATAGACTTTGATATTTTGGTGTGATGACCTCTTTTTTTACAAGAAACCAAATTTTTGACAACTTTTTGGTGATGCACTAATTTAACTAGTTTTTATTTAGTGACATTGATATTTGCTATTTTGGTGTGATGATTTGAGATTGTTATTACTTATTATGTTGTTATTTGCTCTTTTAGTAATGATGATAACGTTATTATACTTTTGTGATTTTGTAGGGAAAAATAAAAAATGAGGCTTACACCTCAATGTGCCTCGAGGCCTACGCCTCGCCTCACCTCATCTGGAAAAACACCTTAAACCCTCCCTGCACCTTTTACAACATTGGTATGTTGCAGATGAGCTTTAAATATTAAATATAACATTTACCTGGAGAGCCCGCCGAGATAACTGCGCTACACGTATACGACGGGCAATGCTTGAAACTCTCTCACGAGCAAAAGAATCATCGAGAACAGAATCACCTCCCACCGCACGCACTGCAGCTGCCATGGCAGCTGCCTCCCTACTTCCGGCATTAGGGATAGATGATATAAGAGAAGCTTCTATCTCCTTCCATTTACGTTCTTCCTTCTCCAGAAGAGCCTTCCTCCTTTCTTTTCCCCTCCCTTCCTCTTCTCGTCTCTGCATTAAGACTTCCTCTTCCATTTCCTTTTCTCTGATATAACTACAGTATGATAAAAAAAAATGTTCAGTAATGCAGATAACTTTTCTTTTGCAGAAAGCGAAAGAGGAATACATGCGTTGCATTGTTCCAGAGGAAGTAGTTACCTCTCCTGTATGATTTCAAATTGTCTACGATCTTCTGGCATCCACTTTTTTATTTTCTTAGCACTTAGATCCGAAAAACCTATGCTATCAAGAAAGAGTCTCAAGCGAACCTCATCCTGCCACACCATACGTACAAGGAGAAAGTGAATAAAATACACTAGATCATTTGGCACACTTGATCCATGTGCGATGTTGCACCCGGTGATTCTTAATACTTAAAATGTTTTTAAAATCTTTTGAAGCAATGTGATTATGTTTGAACAAATGTTTAAGTTGTTTGTTCTTGGAGTAAAGATCAAAGGTTCAAATCCTACTAAAATTATGGTTTATTTTCTAAATTACGGAAATATTCTAGTATTATTCACATACCAGAAGTGCTCCTCTCAATTAACATATAGTAATAAATATGCGAGTGTATGTGTGTGTGTAATGCAACCATTAGGATTTTTAATCACCTGTACACGCTCTGCCTTGGCAGTCAAACCAAGCAAAAGAAGTAAATAACCACCAAATTTATCCCACATGTAAACCCACTCTGTATCAATGGCCTCTTCTAAGGCCAGAATCCGTGCATGGGCACACATTTCTCTTCTGTGGCCTACATCAGAGGTTGAATCATGCCGTAAAGTCCTTCCGTTTCTTATTCTCGAAAGGATTGATCCAGCAGCTAGTTCTTCATTTCTCAAACGATCCCTTAATTTCATAACATCTGCTCTTGGGAGCACAAAATTCCCTGCCCTATCACGCATAACAGTTGGGTCTCCAACCAAAAGAGCAGCTGAACTAGCAGACCTCTGTGGAGCCGAATAAGTTCCAGATAAAGCATTTCTAGTCTGCACAATGAATGAATGAAACCCAATGTAAAATACACAAAGAAAATAAAAAACAAATAATAGAGAAAAAATTATAAGGTTATCAGAACCCTTATAATTTTGATGGGACTGAGTGTTGGGCCAAAAGCTAAACTAAGAAGAAGAATGTTGAGATGGATGAGTGGCAAGACTAGGAAAGATGATCAGGAATGTTACTAGAGAGGGAGTTGGGGTGGCTATTACAGAAAAGATGGTTGAATCCACTTAGATGGTTTGGGCATGTATGGAGGAGACCTGCAGATGCATGTAGGAAGTTGATCATATGGAGGGAAGCCGTGTATAGAAAAACTATAGGTGAAACATTAAGAAGGATTTAGAGGCGAGGTTTCACGGAACAAACAAAGAGGTGGCTTGTTGTTGTTGTTGTTGTATTCCCCTTGAAGAACGTGGCTACTCTCCAGGGCCACATGTAAACCCGTGTATCCACGAGCACGGAACAAACAAAGAGGTGGCCCCACAAGGGTATACATATTTCTGGTGTTTCAAATGCAATAAATTACAAAATCCTACGTGCACCAATAATCAGATGCGCGCACAGACAAGGAAATGAAGTAAACAAAGCGAGCAACTAGCTGTTCGGCATGTTTAAGAAAACTACAAGTATAGATACCAAGAGGAAGAAACTTTAACCTAACCAAAATCATATTCCTTGATTTACGAAATGATGTATTGTTTAGGAACAAAAAAGACCTATATAACGCTTTCAGAACCCTAAAATTTTGACCATTATCCCGTATCAATTCACTTCATCAACATAGTACATCTAAATTCTCCACAATGAAATGTTCTTTGATGAAACAATAAGTCAACAAAGATGGTCTCATCATTGCCTTCAAGATAAAAAAATGGTAAGATTTAATTAGTTAAACAAGCTGCATATGTCTCAGATCTACTAAGGGAATTTATTACAACAGAGAGTTAAAAGATTATCTACATTTGTTCTCGAATATAAATGTCTCCCCTTATGCTTCTCCGTATCAAGATGAGATAACTCCCTTGACATTGAAGATGATTGTCGAGGTCCACAGGAAAACTTTGGACCCAGATAAGGAACATACCCATAGAAATTGAATCATAAAGAAGCATGGAGCTTCTTACAGAGATCTGTGGGATTACTTATGAGTTGAAGTGGGTTTGTGCACTTCCGGTGGCACTTCGTCTAAAAGGGGATGTTTCTTGAAATACCTCCAGAGCTGGAAGAGAACTGTGAAACTCCTTGTGGAATAGGAAGAGGTGGTCGTAAGCAAATGATGATCTTCAGTAACCATCTCTCCCAAAAGCTTAAGCTGTTAGGAGAAGGAACCATGATGAATATCATGCTTAACAATTCCCAAGCGGAGTTGCTTCATTGGCAGGAATCTATTTGCAGAGAAGATTGTCTTTCGCTTCGAATTTCAGGGATTATCCTATTGAAACGAAGGCTTATCTCAAGGTGACGTGACGCTTAACAAGTAAAACTAAAAAGTAGAGAGAGGGCAGGGGGGGCAAGGCAGGGATAATTAGGGGAAGGAGAATCAGCAGAGCAGAAGTCATATCGGTTTTCAATTCAATCAAAACTAAACAATCCAATACAACTCAGACCATTTGATAGGCAAACAATATTTGGAAATACAATCAAATCAAAAGTAAATGTATTTCCCTTTGCTCCTAACCCCTTTTCGCCAACCTTAGTTCCATTCATTCCCTGTGACATTAGTAATAGAGCATTAGCTTTCTCGATGTCCTTTTGTTTCCACTACTGCTAGTAGTCCCACTTGGTTTCCCTTTTGGAGAAACACACTCCAATGAAGGAACTGCTTCTTGTGCGATTGACTGCAACAAGTGAAATTCTTGCAACCAACATGAAAAGAGATGGAGAAGTATTGGTGATTGGCTCTACAAGAAGTTTGAGAGTCCAAAGACCACTTGTTCGTGCTTTTTAAACATTTCCTGCTACGTACTCTTTTAAAGACCACGCTGATGCGCTAATGCAGATAAAGCAATTATGGTAATGTAACTAAGGCTTGGTTCATGCCATGTGGAGAATATTTATTGAGATGGGAAATACTTGTGGGGATTTGATTTAGGCATTCAATTTAGTGTATTAACTTAGGTTAAGCATACATCATAAACCAAGCTTAAGTATTGAGTTAGGCTTAAGCAGCTTTGAGCTGAATGAATTGAGAATACAGAGATTTATTTCATTGTTTTTCTTCTCTTCTCCTATTCTTGCTCTACATCACACTCTTTTCGTATAGCTTACATTTTGGCATGCACATTCTTCACTTCAACAGTAAGTCTAAAAGACAGCCTCAACGACACCATTTAAGATATTAATCCCATGTCCCAACCTTTCGGCAATATACTATTAACATAAAAAGTCCATACCACCTCACAACCAAATACAATGAATTAATATTAAGGAGATGTCACAAAATCTAAACAACCAGGATATATCCAAAAAGTGGTAAAAAAAACAAATATACCTTAGTGGCAGATCGTGCAATGGCCTGAACAACAGTTTCTTTGCTGAGAAAGTGAACGGCATCTTCCATCATCTGGTTTTTAAGAGTGGATATGTTATATAGTAGTAAGAAGAAGAAAATATTAGAAATTTATTTCCAGGAAGTTATTGCATGTTGAAGAAACTCCGGCACTCTATATATCGTTCACTCGACAATAAGAAGACGAACCTTAAGAGTTAAGCACGGTCGAGAGACAGCAAAGCCAAAAGCCACAACAAGTGTTATTGCAGATACAGCAGCACCAGCGAATGGCGGATAAATCTTTAAACTCGCAACAACACCCCAGCCTTCAATTGCCAATGCAATCCCATAAAGCACGAGGAATGCAGCACTGTTGACGCAGTATTGAGTTGAGCAAAATAATTGACAATGAACTTGGTACACATGAAAAATAAGAGCTGTGCAATAAAAATCCATATCTTTAACAAACCTGACATTTTCTCCACAATCTGCATGAGCATCATATACATATACTGGCAGAACACGTGGAGAATAAACTACAATAGGAGGTGAAAGAAGCACCTGCAGAAGAAAGAGTTTTGCATAATAGAAATCACTGGCACAAAAATCCAGAAACAAAGATAACTCTAAACCTAGTGAAAGGAAATGAAAGATAAACACTAAACCTAGTGAAAGAGAATGAGAAACAAACAAATGGCAATCTTTAAATTAGATTTGTGATAACCATATACAACTCACTGTCAATGCTCTTCCAGCCAGGAGAAACAAAAACGAAAAGTAACCAACAGACGCTCCAACAAAAGGTTTATCTGAAACATACAAAGAAATTAGTCAAATTGCCAAGCAGAAAAGGATATATTCCTTGATATATTTTTCTTCGAAAAACAAAAAGATCACAAGGATGACATAGTTATGCATTGCAGCAAAAGATAAAGCTTGTTCTTTCATGAAAATGGATAAAGAACATAGTAAGGCAGAAAAGGGAGTCTTTTCACCTTGAACCCATCCAACAAGAAATGCTGCCAAAGCCAAAAGAAAAGCAAGGAAACAAACAAAGAACATCTGTTTCCTGGTCAAGTAAAAATTGTTTGAAGCCCAGTAGTGGATAACACCAATAGCTAGAACGATGAGAAGAAGAACCAAAAGGAATGCTGCCCCAATCTGTCGCAATAGCAGAATAGAAGCCACATTAGCTAAGCGTTCTTTCACATTGTTAAGAGTTCTTAGTTATTACTGTTGTAGGAGCTACACTGTTACCTAGTGTTATCTAGACCATTCCAGCAGAGTTAGTTTTGTAATGTATCTTTTAGTATTAATATAAACAGTGAGGTGTATGTTTTCATTTGACACAAAACCCATATTCGGTTTTCATTCTTCTTCCCTTTTTCCTCTATCTCTCTCGCAGAAACCCTAATTATAAGGAGTTTTATATTTCTATCACATGAAAGCTGGTATAAAGAAAGTAAGGCCGAACGTACCGTCCATGGTTTCACAATGACTATAACAGCTGATATTGCAGATAGTAGTAGAAGGAGGCCCATAACAATGAAAACGTAAACACCTCGAGAAAGTTTCCAATCATCATCTTTCCTGCAAATAATTTCAATAGCATATGTAAAAATTACCAAAATGCCTTGATCATCAATCAAAATGTCACTTTCTCAATATATCACTTACCATTTAACCAGACCAGAACCAAGTGATAGCAATGCTGGGATGCACATCAAAGGAAGTAAAGCAGCAAGGAAATCAGCCTTAGTCGGAACCTGGTCATCCCTATTACTCACAACCTCCAAATAGGATGCACCACAAAATGCCACAAGTACAACTACAAAAAGGAAGCAGCAAAAAAGACGGTTCACGTCAAGATACTGATATTTGCCAGGGAACCCTTTCTTGCCAGGGGAAGCCTAGAATACTAATAACGGCCCGTTTGGTTGCCATCATATCGTGAATTAGACAATCACAATTAAGCAACTTACGTTTTTTACATAGATTTGTGTTTGGTTGTAAAACTTGAACAATGATAAATATGATAATTCAAGGTGATTTCATAAAAGCTCAAATTAAGTCATTTCAAGTAAAATTTGAAATTCTTGTCAAAAAAAATGTAAAACTTGGAATTGCCAAATTCTAGAACTAAGAAATTTGCTCCAACTCTATACTTCCAAGAGATCTGGTGTTTATGTTCCATCATGATGCCTCTGGACAATTTTAAATTTTGTATTTAACATAGAGGAATGTAGAACAGTTTTTATTCTAACAATTCGAATTTCACATTTAACTCTTCCAAACACTCCATGAATTATAATTGAATTATTTATAAATGCACAAATTTATTCAATAAAACTAATTCTAAAATTGGCAATTACGGAATCATATGGGCTCTTATTAAGTGAGGAACGGCAGAGTCAAGAAGAAAACAAATACAGAAAAATTACCTGAGAATATTCCAACACATATAGCAGAAGAGAGCGAGAACCGATATGTTGCAAACCAGGAGACAATTGGCAGAATGCCCGTAACTATTAAAGCAATTGCAGAAGCTATTGCCCATCCAAAGTACAAAGATGATGCATAAGGAGAAGTAACACCACTCTCATTACCAGTCCATCCTTTGTAGCGTAAATCTTCTAAAGGCCTTGCAGAAACTATGGCACCAAGTGCTAATACAGAGCCAATAAATATTGAAATGGAGATGAATAGAACAACACCCTGAAATTGGATTGTGGCAACATAAATCAGAAACAAACTGAGGAAGTTACGGACTAGATTATAATATTGTTAAACAGATTGTGGTGATCAAAATAGTAACAATAATTCACTAACATCACAGTTCTCACCCAAAATGAGATTTTTATTTTATTTAGGTTCAAGATATACCGGTTGGCTTTACCAGATTTGCAAGTGGTGCATGTAGATCATAGTTATCAATATAGTATAAATAAGTCATGACACCACAGTTCCCACCCAAAATTTTTTTGTTAAATCACCGTCTCACCCAAAAGCTTAAGCTGTGGAGAAGAGGTACATGTATGTCATGCTAACACCTTCCCTCACGTGCGACCCCATGTTCTCAAGTAAAGAGTAAACAGAGAGAACAAACAGAAGCAGAATTAAACCACTAGATCTGTAGATCATCTCTAGGTATGGTTTGCTCATATCCATCTCACATTAGTCAAACCACCCGAGTTAATAAACATTCCATGCTTATGGTACAATTCAAAATTTGAACAAGTCAGAATTCAAAGATGCCACAACTTAATCCTGGCCTATATTGAAATTCTGGGCTTTCTAAAATTAAGAGGAAATCAAAGCTAACTGATAAATTTTGTTTTGGAAGGAAGGTCTAAGTCTCTTCATTTGGAAACCCTATAAATCCTATGGGGAGGGGAATGAACCCACAACCTTCCAAGTGGGAGGTGAGCGCCAATGCCACTTGAGCTAAAGCTAATTGATTGACTACTTATCTGGCTAGCTTTTCCTCTTTCCTCTACTTTTGATAATGTGTGCATGGCAAAAATAGTACAATTGTTTAATCCAAAAGCTCAGTTGATGAATTGTCAAATTGAAGAAGGTAACTAACTGTTGTACAACTAGCAACTGGTATCATCAGAACCATCTTACTCACGCACAACACACATATACTTAGGACATTTATAAGTAAAACTTGGATACTCATGAACATAATTTACAGGAGACCTAATGCTATTATGTGTAAGCAAGAAACTCTCGCTTCAAAAAGTATACAATAAAACAATGGCTCTTAGTACTGAAAACAACCTAAGCACCACCTTTGCTTTTTTAATTAAGTTCATCATTGTTGTATTTTCTCTCTCGTTCCTCTCTTTTTACAGGACGCAGATGGAGAGGTACAGATTAGAAATCTCAAACTACCTTCTACATATTCTGTTTAGTATGCTTCCATGTAAAAAGTTTACAACAAGAGCTCAAACACTGGGTACTACAAGCCATAGTGGATATGTATTTAAGAGAGAGAGAGAGAGAGAGAGAGACCTCTTTCATCCCCAGAATTCGATGATTTCCTGCTTGATCTGAACAATCAACTCTTGAAACCCAAAACTGGTAGCCATTATGAATCCAAATAGGAACGGCTACAGATAGGCATGCCACCATGAGAGGTACAGTCAAAGACAGTCCAAGAAGAACTGATGACTTACTGCAAAACAAATACAGACACAAATCAGGAGCTGATGCCTTACTTTTCTCCTTATATCTTTCTATTAGATCTCCTACATCAATAACACCACTTGTATAGAAGACTTTAACATAACATCAAAAGGAAGATAAACAATTCTCAACTGACTGCGCTACCCACTAGATACATACATCAAAACACAAAAATAAACAGTGGAATTGAAATAGCAAGCCCCGTTCAGAAAAAGTGAACTGCAATATATTAAAAATACATATGGTAACCAACAAGTCTCATGGATATTCCAAAATTGAGGAGCCACTTGTCAGCTTACTACACCATCAAGGTTAACAATGCTATGTCTCGGCTAGGTTGCTACTGTTGCACTAAACAGTAGTCTTTCGCTCTTTCCTAGCTTTACCCTACCAGAATTGCAGCCCCATCTCTGTAAGCAGTCCATTTATTATCCTATGATTTAATATGTGATTTATAAATATCTATCATATTCAGCGAGTTAATCACTTAATTGTGGCCTCAACCACAGCAGGTTGGCTATAATCTCTCTCTCTCTCTCTGTGTTTCCTTTTGTTTACAATGCAATTGTTTACTTCAGCTTCACGCGGGTTATGCATCTCCTATCACTACCCAGGCCACAATAGCATTCTATACCTTCAAATGTCAACTACTGAAAAAGAAACCCAGGTGAGATATAATTGTCAGAAAACATCTCACCAAAAGCTTAAGTTGTTAGGTTGTAGGCCAACAATGGATATCATGCTTTTCAACTACTATATGTTAACTCATGTACCTCACTGATAAAGCAACATGATAATCAGGCCACTATAACAAGAAATCCCATGAAATTCTTAAATGAGTAAAGGTCTGAACATATGGATGGACCATATTTGACAAATCTTACCATGTTGAATCATATCATTAAGAATTCTCAGTTTCTCACCATACACCACAATACGTGTTCCATTACCATGCGAAAGAAACAGAATCAGCATATAAAAACAAATCTGGCTGTGTATAAAAAAAATGTCCACACATTTCAACAGTCATACCTCAAGAAAGAAAGCAGCAGACCAACACAGGTGCTCAGCAGCCAAGCAATAAAACCATACTGAAGAAACACAGCCAGTTTGAAACAGAAATGTGAAACCATTACCATCAGAAATCTCACAAATGTAAAAAGAACAAAGAAAATCGAAGAATATACACATTAAAGTGGGAATGCAGAAGCACATAAATAAGGCACGCTAAATGCATGCAATTAGCAATGCATAGTCTTTCAACTGTGAGCAAGGCTTTAAGATCTAGCCTAGCTTTATGTTTCTTAGATTTAGCATAGAAGCTACAATGTGTTTTTCAGTAAGTAGCTACAACTAATGCTATATATGCAGATTTGGAAGAAAACTAGCTACAAAAGAAAATAACTGCAGAATCAAGTGTACCTTCCGAGACTTCGAAGTCATGGCCATTTCTTCAGCTTGAAGTGACCGAAGGAAAGCCATAATTGAACAGAAAACAGGAGATAAAAGCAGCACTGCGCAGCCAAATTCGAACTACAAACACATTGGTTTACCAAATTGGTACAACATGAGCAACAACATTTTAACCAATGTCAATTCTAAAATGATTAGATACCAGAACATAAGAAAAGGCCCTTCTTACCTGTTGGTGTGTGGCATTAATAACTCTAATTGTCTTTGGACGAATAATGGCCACTATTACAGTTTCAATGATGAAAAGAAAACTGAACAGAACCCATGCTCGCTCTGGGGTACTCGCTATGTGGTGCAAAACCAGTCTGGAAAATCGAAGCCACTTTTCTAGACCATGGAGCCTAAGTTCCTCTGACAACGAAACTTGATTGGGCAAAGCATTATCAATGCTGTCTGAGTCAATGATGTTTATTTCAGTATTATCACGATGATCCCGATCTGCATCCAAACTACTCCTCTGCAGTAATGCAAGGATTTTAGGATCCAGTCCATTCTCCTTCAACATCACAGCAAAATTAGGATCTAACCCTTTATCTTGCAACATGCTAGTCAGCTCAACATCTCCTTGTCTTGCTCTCCTTTTCAACATAGATGTAATTCTTGGGTCATTCAACTTTTCTTGGAAGGCAAGAGCTAAATTTAAGTCTAGCGCTTGTTGATTTGTCGAAGTTGATTCACTAGACTCACATCCTTGACTTTCGAGACCACTACTAGAACACACTACCAAAGAGCCATTATGGTCAAAATGTCTGTCGGCATATGATGGTCCTACTTCTTGCTCTTGAACAACTGATCGACAAGAACTGCTATGTAATGCTAAACTTGGCCTTCCACTATCTAAGCTCTTATCGCTATTAATCCCCTCAAAATGTGCAGCATTACCGAGGTGACCAGCCTCAGCACTACTACTACGTTTCACACTCGAGCCGCAACCTTCAGATGAGCTAGATGAACTGTTTTGTTCTTTCCTACGGAAACCCTCTCTGAGGCGAATAACCGTACTCTGCAACGCATCTCTCCTTGCAGCTAATGGGTTTGTAACCGATAAATGACGGGAAACAGCAGCTCCTAATAGCACAGATGCTACAACTACATAACTAACACAATGTCCCAAATACCTATTAAAAAAAAAAAAAAAGGTAAAAACGCAAATCCAAAAAACAGTTGGATTACAAGCAGGATGCATTTGATAAAAAGGTTGGAAAATGATTGAAAACAAAACTATTTTTTATGAGAAGTTGGAAAAAGAGAGTGATTTGGTGATATGTTCAATTACTTTTTGGGTTTTCCATGGAATAAAATTTTGGGGAAATGGGTAAGAAAATTCTTCCATGGAAAAAGGTGGAAAATAGCTCCAAATCACCCTATCTTATTTCCAACTTCTCATAAAAATTACTAGAGTTTTCAATCATTTTCCAACTTTTTATCAAAAAGACCTTCATCTCAGATCTTATAGTCTATAGAACAAACCAGTAATGAACTCCAAAGCAGATCAGAAAGACCCGAGATGCGCCAGCAACAAATAGTGCAACGACACGACTTTGAAGAAGCCGAAACCCGTATAAGCATGCCCCCATGTTCCAGTCTAAAAGAAAGAGAAATAAAGAATATTCACATAATTTCCACAAATAGCAGTGGAAATAACCATATAGACATGCAAAAGTTAATCAAAATACCGAGAATAATAACAGCAGCTGATGTAATTGCCCCAAGCCAATGCGACTCCCTTGCCGTAAGACCATACAAGATGGAATACACAAGAAGTACCACAAGTGAGCCAAGGTAAAGAAGCCCAAGATGTGAAGCCCTGCAAACATAAAACTAAGATTCTAAGTATGGCACAAAACCCTAAAACTTCAACCACACCATCCAGCACTCTACCTACAGAAATATGCATTTGCCCATATATACACATATATATAGGCACTTCGGTTGAATGGCTTATTGGATGATCAAGAAGGCCCATTGCTTAGGTTGGCAACCTCCATTGCACTTAGGAGGAGAGCTTGCCTAAGGTCTGCCCAAGTTGAGCATATGTTGTCATTTGTGGCAGCAGGGGCCAAGATTAAATACATATATATACACATGCACATGGGTTGGTGTAGAGAGAGAGGGGGACAGAAAATGATAAGGTAGTAACATCACCACAATTACTCATGAAGGATAACTTTAAGCTGAAAAAGAAGGTAACTCAGGTATGAAATAAAGGAAGGAAAAAGGAAAAAAATATATATATCCACTGAAAAGCTTGAAACAATAAGGGTACTACCTTCTAGATTCTCGAGGATACAACTCATTGGGATCTGGTGGTTCGGATAAGCTAGCTACAGGCCCCACTTCAATACAATCAGAATAAGCAAATTTGTATGCCCTCCGAACATATTCATCCACATCTAACCCATTCCCTGTTGTGATTGAGAGGAAAGACAATTACAACAATCAACAAAAAGTAAAATAAATAATAAAAACTAACATCAAAGCTGAATTGGAAACACTGACTAAAAGTAATTGCATCAACTCAAATGCCTGGTGAACAGATAAGTTACTTTATCACTCATTTTTTAGGAGGTCAAACGACAGGCAAGAAAGAGAATATGCACCCAAACAGAGAACTAGCAGACTTACCATTGAATACCATTCTGCAAATAAAGAGCATGTTGATTGCTAAAGCAATTGCTGACACACCAAAAAAGAAGCCTGAAGGTGAATATCGCTCTGATGCACTATAACCTGCTGTCACATACACCGCACAAAGTTCATATGCACAAAGCAGGGCAACAGCCAGTAGAAGAAGAACGGCAACAGCTCCTGTACAAGAAGAGATTGGAGGTGTCTAAGTATATCACAAACATAGAGTAAATTGCAGATCAAATCTTTGCCCCAAAAAATCCCCCTATTAATTTGGGATCAATTCTCCAAGTAATGCATGTGTATTTGACCAATGGTAGAGACTGGCAAACAAATAAAATCTGTTTTTAGAAAGAAATGATACATGGGGTGGGGGTGGGTTAAAAGGCATGGTGTGGAGATTTTACAGTGTGCTAGCAGATACTACAACAACTTGAAGACTTGCACAAAGTCACAAACCAAAATGGCAAATAAGGAAAGAGTCAGAATGTCAGATATCTGCCATATCCAAATTACAATCTTTACGTAATTTCTAAAGCAATATATAAAAACCTTTACTCAATAAACTGAATTAACGTACCAACATACAACACTTGAAATGTGTCTAGCTTTTAATGAGTATATATAAAAGCACTGCACGGGAACCCCCCCCCCCCTTTTCCACACACACACACAGAAGAAGGAATGAATGATTCAGTAACAATTTGAAAGAGAGAGAGAGAGAGAGAGAGAGTGAGTGCGTGAGCTCATACTTGAGCTTTGCCATTGTGTTCTCCACCAAAGCATAATTGAATAGAATGCCAAAAGAAGAGCAATCCCCGCCATGATTACAGCCAAACCAATTATATCTCGGCCCAATATTAATATCAACCAGCAACCCCATATGACAAGCACCAGCACTGGAGAAATCACAACCATCCATGAAAACAGAGACAGGAAGCTGCATAATATTCCCAGCTGAGGTCCTTGTAAGAAATCCGGCCATTTTCTAGCAAAGATCCAACTGAAATGCAAACAAAGAACAAGCATCAAAAGAGGTTGATGGATGAACTCAACTAATTTAAAGTAACATATATACACAAATGTGCTGCATCCAATTAAATAGGCGGCTTCATATAATTTCATCTCATCTTTGCAGGAAGCCATATGGTACCAAGGCAAAGCCAGTGCAGGAAAAGTACAGCAGAAATTTAAATTTCATATGTCAGCTTTTCATAGATTTAGCATCACCTTCAAATGAAAAACTTGAAACGATAAATTTGAAGAAAGGGGAAAACATCAAACTATGAAGCAAAAATGGACAAGAATCATAAAACCAGCCATCAAAAGTGGTTAGAGAATAGAACAAAAAGGCACTATCACAAAATTAGTGTCAATGATTTTTTCTTTACTGGAATGAAAATTTTATTAATAAAGAAACTAAAATGATACATAATGAAGGATCAGCAGTTTGCCTGCTGCTTAAAGAAAACATAATGTTTGATATACAAATCCGATGAAGAGTCAACCGGTGCCTCAAAATATGAAGAACCACTCCCCCACCCCCAAAAAAAATAAAAAAAAATGCACACACACAAAAGCCCATTAAAGAGATGAATTCATACAATTCCCTTTCATTAAAAATTTTAGAGGAAAATCGGTTCCAAGAAAGCAAGAGCTGCAGTATTGGCCTTTTATTTTAGGATATACAGTACAAGTGCAGAAACAACAAGGCAAAAGAAGATTACTCTTTCCAAGCGTAATCCGAAAAAAAATGAAAATATCTCCTATCTCCAAATAGACATACCTTATAAGGGAAACAAGACTATTCAAAGCAAAATTCCATGGACTTCACCAGAAGGAACCAAGAAAGAGAAACCTTCGCAACCATATCATAATCAATGCTTTATTCTTTTCAAAAATGTTGACACTCCTAATACCATTTTTTTGGTTTGACACAATATTCCAATGAATTTGATAATCTACCAATCCTTTTCCCCACAAACACCGTCCCAAAAGAAAATATCTCACTAATTTTTGGATTTCTTTGGCCATCGCATGAACTTTGAAAAAATATAGAAAATAAATAAATAAAGATTACTTGAGACCGATTTAATCAACGTGCATCTTTCTTCCCCAAAATATGCACCATTGTTTCCCACCATCAATCTTTTGTTTTATCTTGCCATTACCAATTTCAAAACACCATTGCACTGGAAATTCAAGTCTATAGTCCCAAATAACTTAAATGTCATCCCTTAAGGCCCTCCCTCCTAGCTAGCTCTACCAGTCTTTCTTCTTCCATATCTATGCCTGCAATTCTACTCTTACCAAAATTTATTTTAAGCCCAAAAGTTGGCATAAACCTCCAAAAATTCTAGCACTTTATCTAAATTACCATTATCCTCGGATGTGGAAAAAATTGTGTTTCAAGGAATCATAATCAACGTGATCATAGGCCTTGTGAAGATCTACTTTAAACACCACTCCTTTCTTTTCTACTTTCATACTCCACCGCTTCATTGTCAACAACACCAAGTACACAACTTGTCTACCTTTTATAAAGGTCTCCTTCAGATTGTTTCCCAAGCTTGTATTCTTCAATGCTTCTCTAATTCACAACGGAAGCACCTTAACTAGAATCTTATAAAAAACTTGTCATTCTCATATAACTTATTGGTATATAATTCTTGATTTTCACTGAACCTTTTTTATTAGGAAATAAACAAATAATACATATATATATATATAAATTTGCATATCTATTAACAATCCGATTTTCAAAAAGAGGAACTCCTTAAAAAAAACCTTACCAAATAAAGTTTAATCATCTCCCAACGTTCCTAAAAGGCTAACAGATCATCATTATAAAATCTTAAAGGGAAAATCGATTGATAAAACCATGAACTATGCATGCAAGTAAATAATATTTTGAAGAGTTACAACTAATATCAATGGCTAAGGCTCTAGTGTTGGCAGGAGCGTCTTGAAGTGCTCGTGGAAATTTGCACTTTTGGGGGAAGAAAACATAATAGTCTACTTTCTTACTGTAATGAATTTAATAAACACAAGGAAGAGAAGTACTATAACATTCCAGTTTTATTATCATTTGAAGAAACATAAAGGAGAAAACAAATTTAAATACATAAAGAACAATATAAGACAAACTAGCATGTACAGAACTCCACACCCCCCACCACTGTGGCTGCGGGGCAGATGCCTATACATTAAAATATATTTGGAAAAAAATGGTCAAATGACATACAACACAGTAACAGTAAGACTGATTAATGTGAATCCCCAACCCATTCCCCACCCAAAATATATTTAGGACTCGTTTGGTTGATCGGAATGTAAGAACAGGAATAGGAATTCAATTCATTTCCTTTTCCATACTATAATAGAATGGTTTTCATAATTCCATTCTGACATTTGGAACAACATTGGAATAGAGGTCAGGAAAAGCTTTCCATTCCCATTCTAATGTTTGGTTAACAACGGAATGAAAATAATTTTTTGATAATTTTTCTTTAGTACAGTTTTGTCATTTAATTATTAAACGAGAAAAATAAACAATTGTCATCATCAACCATGCATATAATAAAATATAAAACCACGAAAATCAATCATAAAGATAAAATAATTTCAGGCACTGACACATTAAGAAAATGCAAACTTATCAAAGGAAAAAATTCAAAACTTGGAATTTTTAATTCCATAATTGGAAAGGATGTAAATCCCGGACTATTGGTGGTAATGGGATTCACCCAATTAAGTGGAATTCATACCGATTTTCCAATATTTGTTTCCTTTCCCGGAACAATATCAAGGATACACAGGAATAGGAAATAAATTCCCATTCCTTCCTCCTAGTCCTGCTAAACAAACGAGGCCTTAGGGAAAAACCAATCAGGAATTACACTCTCTCAATGAAAAGAGGTATTTGGTGTGCCTATAATTCTTTTCCTCCTTGTGTACTTCTTGCATACAGGTTGAACATCTATTTACATTACATATTTATTATTATAAAAAAAAAAAAAGCCTATATACAATAGTTTTTGGAGACTTGCACATTTTTTTCTGGCTTGAACTCTTGGATTATCTATCTACCAGCCATTTATTATTCTTCAATTTGCAATTAAGGATTTTGATTAGCTACTAAGTTTGGATCCAAAATACAGGTTTATGTTGCTTATACAATAGGAAGCACAGACACTGGGACTCTGAATTTCCCGTCAATCCCCTTCCTTCAGTGCAAACAAATTAAAACGAGAATCTTTCGACATGTTTCTAAAAGATTTCCGTCATAATTCAGCATTCAATTGCCCAAACAAAAATATAAATTTCCACAATTTGTTTGTTACACTTATCGCTTTCCTTTCAGATGGCATTTATGTTTCTGTTTCCTTTCCCTATTTTGGTAATTACATCAAGTACAATTAGGAAAAAAGATCTTTGAGTCAACGGTGATACCAACGAATTCCATTATTAGCCGAAATATAATAAAAATAATAATCCCATAACAAGACCCATTGACATGCTGAAACGAAGTAAGAAAGGTAGTAACTAGTCACCTGTAAATCCGCCACGGCCTCCAATTCACCGCCCATAGTATAGCAAAAGAAGCTGAACCCAAGACAGAGAAAAGTGCCCCCGAAATGATGCACGCCAACATAACATCGCGCTCATCCCCTTCCATGGCTGCCTCTTTGCTCTCAACTACAACTTACACATCTAATCAACAAAGCCAATTTCAGCCAAAAAATTCAAACACCTTCTCAAAAGATAAAAGCTTAAACAACAATATATGCAAAAATTAACCCAATTCAATCACACATTCACTTCTACACCCCACACATACTCGCATAGAAAAACAGACAACAATAAACTTAAAAGATGGAAGATTAAACAACAACATAAGCCAAAAATAACCCAATTCAATCAAACATTTGATTACACACGCACAAAACACAACAGACAACAATCAAATCGAAAAGATGGAAGCTTAAATAACAACATAAGCAAAAATTAACCTAATTTCAATCACACATTTACTTCCTCACACACACACACACACACAAAATAGACAACAATCAATTGAAAAGATGGAAGCTTAAACAACAACATAAGCATAAATTAACCTAATTTCAATCACGCATTCACTTCCACACACACACACACCCCAATCAATTGAAGGAGTAGGCAAACAAAATGACTAGTGAGTGGCATTTCAAGAGCTTTTACCTACTTCAGTGAAGTGCCAATAACACACCGATGAATTCCAGAGCCAAAATTGGGTCATTCCTCCATAGATTCCAGCTCTGGAAAACTAGCTAGGGCTTCTACTCCAACTGTTGATAATCACCACAATCGGCTCAAGCTAGAGTTTTTCTGACCTAATCGAAACCCTAATTGGACTAATCGATTCTCTATCTTCTCACTTTTTTTCGATTCTTTCTTCAGGTCGCAGAGAAAGAAGTGAGAGATTTGGGGCAGAAATGTTAAAAACCCTACAGCCCTTTCACTGTTCCAAGTAAAAAGTGCTTTTGCTTGGAGAGAGAAACAATTATTTTAGGATGACTTGTTTCAACACACTCAAAACTCTGTTAGTTGACTAATGTATTAATAACACATTATTACGTTAAAATACGAAAAGTTTAGCGACACTTGTTTTATTTTTTTATTAGAAAGGTCGCAAATTCAAAATTTATAATCGTGATTTCAAACTTAATAAAATAATTTATTTATAAAAATTATATATCTAACTTTATATAATTATTTTTGATATAAATGATTAATAAAAAAATAATAATTAATAAAGAAATGAACTACTTAAGTGATTCAGTAGTAACATATTGAGATTCTATTTTGCAAATTGGGATTCTATTATGTGAACGAGCAAAACTAGCTCGATTATAATATATGAATAAAAAAATTATAAAATATATTGATTCACAATTGAATTTATAATACGCTTATAACTCAATTACTTGGCCAATATATTAATAACCTGTCAAGGTAAGAAATAGCAATAAATTTGATTAAAAAATATTAAACACTCAAAATGATCAACAAAAATTAACTTTATAAATACATTTGGCACTAATTGGTTGATTTGGGATTACCATTTAATAAAATTACTTTAATTCAATGTCAAATGTATTTGTCGATTTTTTATTTTTTTTTGGTAAATTTCTTTTTTTATTTTGTGTTAAAATTTATGAGCTCAATTTTCTAGCTAATGTACGAGAGAATGTAGAGCAAAGATGCAAGTGTGGATAGTAAAATAACAAATAAACAACATCTACGCTTACCTTGAGTAAGGGTTTAACTCAGGCAGGTGAGAGAGGATTTTTTTTAATTGCTCTTAAGATTAAAGGAGAAACTTAGACCAATTTTTATTTTAATTTTTATTTTTAATTTTATTTTTATTTTTTGAAAAGAGTAACATATGTGTGTCTAAATATGGTAATTTTACACGCGCTAAATGTTACGCGTGGTTTCCCAATCAGATCTTTGCCGATGAGATGCCCCCATCGCCTTGTTGGGAAAGATACTCTCAGTCCATAGATTAATTAAAAAAATTATGCGCTAACTTACTCGCTGTGAGAGGCGCGTGAAAATAGAGTTCATTCAAATAACAAGGTTAGTAGATTTCTCTGCAAATTATCTAAAGAAAACATGGGTGTTCACACATTGAGGTCCAATGGTGTACTTTAAAGATAAAATACTAATTTTATTAAAGTAAATCAAGGAGTGGTTGGGATGGATTTTTTTTATTATTATTTGTGAATAAAAAAAGAAATTTAGGCCCCTTTTCATAAAAATATAAAAAAATAATAATAATAATTTAGGTGACAAAATAAAAAATAAATTAAAACATGTAGCGAGATATTCTTTATTTCTTACTTATTTTTGTGTGTATGTATCTTTCATCCTTTTTTTATGTTTTGTGAAAAAAAATTCTTCATCATCACCCAAAGAAAAAATTTCCATGAAAGAAACCAAAACGTAAGAGTTAATGCATCTCTCAACTTATTTTTCATTTTCTCACCCAAATGAATTGTTTTTCTTTTTATTTTAAATAAAAAATATATTTTTTCCTTGAATCAAGAGACATAAATATTCTTAAATATGTACTTTTTACATGTCAGGTGTATCCAATTTTCAAAACTTACAAATTTATTTTTTGTCATATAACAAACAAACAAAAAAATTACACTAAAATGGCATATTTTACATCTAAAATACCCATTATTTTTATCCCTAAGCACGTTAATAATTTAGCCTTAATTTATTTAATTTAAGCTTATTCTCCTTTGACAGTCAAAGTATCCATTAATTCTCTTTGACATACATTTTGACGGATTTCATCCATTCAACTCATCAAATCGTGAGATGTTTTGTGCCGTACCCCTCCACCCATCAACAGTCCTTAGTTGTGTCTTCAATTCTTCATTGCCTTCATTTCACTTCACAAGATTAAAATAATAATAATAATAATAATAATAATAATAATAATAACTACTTATTCTATCTTGTGAAATTCTGCAAATCAATTTGGTATGAAAAAAAATAAATATTAATTTGAGACATCTCGAAACTTAAAAATTTGACTATTAATTTAATTTGAGAATGTAGACCAAGTACTAATAACAACAATTATAACTTGTATGAGTGAATTTCAAAATAAATAATTTTTGTTTTTCTTATCAAAAGTCATTAGGCCTTATTAGGGATTTCTCTGTACTTTGACTACAACTAATCCAGCCAATCCATCTAATAACTTGCACAAAACTCCATTAATTTAGATAAAAAAAATATCAGTAAATTAGTTTCCACCGCCGCGACCCTGAAGACAACCCTCACATCCCACAATCCGTCCCCCAACATCAAGTACCACCCCCTATCATCACCCTACGACAGCCGCAGCACACCGAATCCACCATCCTCATTGATGATCTCGTCTTTGTATTACCCTTCCACCACCACTAGGGGTGTTTTTAGTTTTGGTCAAGGTGAAAATTACGAAACCCAAACCCAAAGTTTGGTTTTGGTTTAGTTCGATTTTGGTTTTTAATCTTCCAAACCCGAACCAAATTTTTTAGTTCAATTTTCATATATTTTTTTAGAAAATAAATCAATTGTAAGACAACACTTATTTTGGTAAAAAAAATAATAATTCTATACTTGCTCATACTTATTTTAGATAGAAACAATATTAACCTTACATGTATAACATAGGCCCGATAATTCTATTCTTGCTCATGTTGGAATATTTTAATAAAAATCATAATTATGATTTAAATGTTTTGAGTTACAAATTTAATAAATATATATCTTTATAATGGATATAAATACAAGAGTTATATAGTTTTATTATATTCAGAATTATAGGAGTTATATAACATTATTATATTATAATTATTTGATTTAATTTCCCTATTAATTATTTTCATAACTCCTCTATTCTTTCACCTATATAAAGGAGTGAAAATCATTATATTCTATAGATTCAATATATATAGATATATTCATCGAGTCTTATGGGTTTTATTTTGGAGGCGTTATCAACAGTCAATACCTGCACGTAAGAAGGCAATAACGTCTTTAAGACAACGACTTTGTCGTGACTCTCAAGGGCTAGCTTTCTTTATTCTTACTATTTCCTATAAATGGTGTTTTAAGTATTTTCACATATTTTTGTCATTAATTTTAAATAAACTTGAGAAATTATTTCTTTTAAAATAATATACAAGTCAATGTAATATTCTCCAACAGCTAAAGACGTTATTATGCTTTGATTTGTCATTTTATTTATGTGTTCGTAAAATGTTTTCAAATATATATTATTTGTTGAAAGCTTTATTTAGTTTAATTGATAGTAGTATTTTATAAATTCACTTTTATTGGATTGCAATATAACAATACTATTGTGATTCATATTATAATTAAACATGTAATGTGGTGCATGTACATTGTAATGGGAGATACGAATAAGTGCTACCCACAAAAACCATATCAAGTGTTGATTTTTTGGATAAATATCAACTTTCAAGTCAAAAATATAGTTTGACAATTGGCAAGCAAATAGGTACGTTTTACTTATTAAACCTTATAAGTAAAATTAGGTGGATGAGTTATGGCATTTTAATCTATAAGGGTTTATGAATTGTGTATATGATAAATTTTTATTCCAGTTATAAAAAATGTGGTTATTCCTCTTTTATGCAAATCAGTTAGTGATTTATATAAATAAAAGTATTTGGATGTATCATAAAATATGATGATTTTATTTGGAGGTGAAGCTTTCCACTAGTTGTCGCTTATTACATATCAAAATAGAATGGTGTTGTTTTGAAATAATTCTACAAGTTTGTACATTTTTTTAAAAATTATTTGTAGTTGTTTCCTTATAAGCTAGATTAACTATTATTATTATGAGAGATATTCCAAAAGGTTTTCTAATAAACATATGTGGAAATGGTTTTATTTACAAGTTATCTTTGAGTCCCGTATTAATATGAAAAATTATACAATTATAAGTTGCTAGAATATTATCATAATTTGATTTGTGATTACTCCAATAGTTTCATTGTTACTTGTTAATCTAATACACTTAATTTTATTGCACAAACTTAAGGTGCATAATCTATTTACCTAAGATTTAAAACAATAATAGCCGTGAGGTGTGATACATGAAGATAACAAGAAAGTCATGGTTATCACATTTACTTTGTTGTATTTACTTTGGGATCTTATCCACCTTTGTAACTAATTTCTTCCTTGTGTTAGTAAAGAAAATTGGTCGTTTGTTTTTTTTTTTTTTTTATTAAAATATAGTTTGAAAAAACTTAACTATACAATAATATTGCATTAGTAATGTGTTATTAAATTTACTGTTGTAAAATAACTGAAAGTTACTTCATATGTTTTTAAAAATATATACTAATGATGGAGATGAAATGATAGCTTCTAGCAATTTATAACCCATGTTAATTTTATATGCCAACAGTTTAAGAGATATACATAATATATTGAAGTTATACGTCATGAATATGTAAACGAATGTATTATTTTAATACATGTGAAACATGGTGGACTTTCGAATAATGAACGCAACACTCTTGAAACTCAAGAGATAATGACATTTTGTCTAGCAGAGTTTTTCAATTATTAAGTGTTGAGGTATGTTTTAATTTAAGGAATTATATGTTCATGTGGTAATTATATTGATTGTGTATATTTTTTTATTGAGCAATTTTGGCTTGGAAAACTAATAATTTATTTTTTTTTTTTTTGAAAGGAAAAATAAGGTAGAATATATCTACTAAACAACTTACATACTTGTTAAATTTTTTTGAAAGCAAATTAAATAGATTTCCAACAATCAAAAGGTAATAATAATTGAAATTAATTTGCTCTATTTCATTAAATTTGGAGGAAATAAATGAAATGAAAATTTAAAAAAGTTTTCTCAAGTTAGCGGTATAAATTATTTATTTTGTTTGTTGTTTTCAAAATCGATATTGGTCCTCAACTTAATAATATGTTGCTTAGTTTACAAATTAGATTTAAGATACTCGTAAATCTATCAAGGTAGAGATCATATAGGATCACATTTAAGAAATTAATTTCAATGATTGTAAATTATAAATGCATATAAGTTGCAATGGGGATAGTTAGTGAAGTTTAACTCTTTGATTATTCTTATAAGTTTATTTTTGCTTAGTTTTATTTTGTAAAGAATACTTAAGAGTTAAAGGTTTCCGATTGACAATCCTATAGATTTGTATCATATGAATTAGTAGTTTTCTAAAATAGAAGTAAATAAATATATTATTATATTTTCACAAATTGTGAGAATTAGTAGTTTTGTAGTATAAATTTTTTAATGCAAAACGTAGTTATTATTAACTTATGAGAAAAGTGTGATTTTATTATATATCTTTTGTGGGACTATTACTACAATTATAAAGTTATAATTGCAAAATTAAATTTGTGGTTTATATATATATATATATGTGTGTGTGTGTGTCGGGGTTACATATCACATAAATGTTTTATTATGGCTATTACCTACGGTTTTTAAATATATGTTCATATGAGCTATGAATTTAGATTGGGAGAAGTTGATACTTTTACAAGTATGTTCTCTCTAAAATTTCATAAAAATGTGGGGGTGAAATATATGTGTGTACACTAGTGTTTTTTATACAACTTGGGGGGGGGGGGGGGGGGGGGGGGGGGGGGGAGGATGTGTTTCGTACAAATTTTGTATAGTTTTAAGACATGAGTTTTTTATTGTTCAGTCTAGAATACGTGGCTTTTACAAAAGTTTGATTTTTACAAGTTTTACTACTTGACATGTTCAAGCTAAATAATTTTAAACTTATTATATATAAATATTACAACTTCAAAATATTGAGGAAATTAAGCTTGAGATACATGGTGACATATAGTGAAGTTTTAAAATTTTATGTTGAGTTACTACAAAATATATTTTGAGAAATTTATTGAATGTGGTACTTTGTGTAAAGTTTTAAAATGTGGGGGCTTATAATTTTGATATATATTTATTTGTGTTAAATTAAATTATGATCACATGCTTAGTTTTCTATCATGTCATGCAAGTTCAAATAAATTTTGAATCTAATTATTTTTAGTGTGAGAAAATATATAATTAAGTTTAAGAAACTTGTTTTGAGATTCAAAGAGAATAAGGCCTTGATTGTCCCCCACTATTTTAATAAAAATAAATTCAGGACTAGGACAATTTTTTTTTTAAATTCCCTTCAATAATTACCACTAAATTGGGATCTCTCTTTTTCTTCTTTAAACTTATAACCCCCACGATTGTTTACTATGATCAAAATTTAAGATATAGTAAAATATAGGCAACTTAATACTATGCAATAGGTGTAGTAGTCATTATGACTTTGAATTACACTTAGTGTTAACAAATGAAAAAATCATAGTGGACAATGCCTGGAACTAGATCATATAATCAAGTGTCACAAACATAGCATTGATATGTGACTTGGTTCGCAGGTTTGCGCCATTAATGGCTATGTGCACTATTTTAATTCTCATTAGAGTTTTTAGAGAATAGCTTTATTCTCATGATGGTGGCCCCACAACGACCTTCACTTAAGTGAGCCTCCAAGGTATATTTGACCCATACCCTACGAATATTTTTTTTTCCGCTTCAGTCTCATTCAGGGCATTTGGATGCCCTTCTTTAATGTCACACTTCACTATAGCACTTATGCCATAGGGATGGGTAGAAGAAAGCATTTTTCTTTTTCGTGAATTCCTCCTTATAAAATAGTGTTATTATTGAGTCACACAATATGGATTATTTCTACCCATTGAACTTCCTTCATGTGATCTCCAATCACAAAAGACGGGTTACTTCCCTAGTTGACTCCTTTGCGGGCTTAACCTCATCCCCCTCGACATGGATCCAACCTTCTCGTTAAAATCCTGAGGCAATTACTCCTCATAGGAGAATTTAATTTTATCAAGCCTCAATAATTTTATTATTAGTTCATGAACATCTCAAGTGTCATATGATAATATCGAGCCCATCAAATAAATATTATAATTTAAAAACATGCAATATTTATTTTCATGCCGACCAATAAATTTTTATTACAAATCTTCTCTAGTCAGTAGTCTTGCTACTAAGAATTACAAATATAGTAACTACTTAATATGAATCATGATTATGGCCAGTGATCTCTTACTCACTAGGAACCATAAATATTTTTATATATATCTTATGGCCAGTAGTCCTTGACCTACTAGGAACCAATATATTTTTAATGTGGTCAGTAGTTTGTATCACTTACTAGGAACCACATAAATACTTAAAGTTCTAAATTATGATCAATGGTCCCTCACCCATTAGGAGCCACTACTTTATTTAAACACTCCATATATATATATATAAAGTTACAAGTTTCCTTCCTCAAAATTTTAAATTCATAAAACAGATTTCCAAAAAAAAACACCAAATTTCATTTATCAAAACATTTCACATGCAAACCAAAGCTAAGCCTTATTCTCTTTGAATCTCAAAACAAGTTTCTTAAACTTAATTATAGATTTTCTCACACTAAAAATAATTAGATTCAAAATTTATTTGAACTTGCATGACATGATAGAAAAACTAAGTATGTGATCATAATTTAATTTAACACAAATAAATATATATCAAATTATAAGCCCCCACATTTTAAAACTTTATACAAAGTACCACACTCAATAAATTTCTTAAAATATATTTTGTAGTAACTCAACATAAAATTTTAAAACTTCAATATATGTCACCATGTTTCTCAAGCTTAATTTCCTCAATATTTTAAAGCTGTAACCCAACTCAAAAATAGATATGTATATAAGAGATATACAATGGAGATTTTTTTAAAAAAATATATATATAGTTTAAAAAAACTTAACTATAATATTGCACTATTAATGTGTTATTAAATTTACTGTTGTAAAATAATTGAAAGTTACTCCATATGTTTTTAAAAAATATATATTAATGATGGAAATGAAATGATGGCTTCTAGCAATTTATAACCTATACTAATTTTATATGCCAATAGCTTATACTTATTTTAGATAGAAGCAATCGGAACACTGCCGCCAAACGAAAGAAATAGATTTTGAACTAAACAAGAACAAAGGGAGAAAATGGAAGAAGTTTCGTTCACCATTCTCCTTTAACCTACATGGGACTTTAATGTTATGGACGCGGGGAAGAGGTAAAAAGGAAGAATTTGTTATTTTTGAAATTAGGGTTTTAGAGATATAGAGATAGAGATTGGGGAAGGAGATGGAGGAGTATTTTTGGCACATCACATCAAGTGGTAAAGAAGCTAATAGGTTGACCACTCAACTGGATTGAATCCGTTAAATGAGTGTCAAAGAAAAATTAATATAAACTTTGGGTGCCGAAGGGGAATACTCGTAAATAAATGGGGGTTAGAATGAAAATGACCCAATAATGTACAATATACTTTGATTAACTCAAATGCTTGGAATGATAGTTATTCACCTATAAGGCATTCATGTTCAAATAAGGTTTTTATTCCTTCCACTTTCTCAAACTGTTTGAATTTATTAATCACTTGAATAAGAGATACTACACCATATATGAAAAAGGTAAATAAGTAAATTGGAGACAGAATAAGACCTTATCTTATTCAAACGTGAGAATAAGGCCTCTTCTTATACACATGTCAGAATAAAACCTTAATCTATTATGATGCAAAAAATAATATCTAATGATATTTGTTGACCTAAAGGTCTTAATCTTATTTTGATAATAACAATCAATAATCAATCATGCGTAATTTAACATGTTCTTGATTTAAGATTATACCTTTCTTATTTAGAAAATCAAGAATAGCATGATTGCTCAAAGGAAGTTTGACAAGGATCATTCAATCTATATTCGATCAAGTCAACAAAGCAATGGACTAGCAAGAGATCATTCTTATCACACATGCTAGCAATGCATTTCATGAAGCTTAAAAGATTAAGGATCATATGTCAAAGCTTTAAGGGAAAAGCTTCAAGGAAGAATCAATTTAAAGAAACAAATCGAAGCATTCAAAGACTCGTTCATTCGATAATTGAGTGAGTGCTTAGGATCAATGTAAAGTTTCTTATTTGATTATTTATAGAGCTCATACATATTGAAATATCATTCTTAGATTGCTCAAAATCAGTTTGAATCAAAATTTATTTGAAAACATCATTCTTGCAAAAACCGGTTTTCAAATAAATTCATATTAAATTCAAATGATCACATTTTGAGTTTTTCCGAAAGTAGGTGCCTTAGGAACTTATTTTTGAAGTCCTCAAAGCATTAGAATTAATTTTGGAGCTAAAATGCAAAAGTGCAAAAATTGAGATTTTGGCCTGATGGATAGAGCACATCAATTGACTAAGCAAAGAGGCTCAGTCGACTAAGGAGTTTGCTCAGTCGACTGATGACCCAAAATATAGCTATTGGATTTCTGATTTTTTACCATTTTTGGTACCAAACTTCTACCAACCCTTATAAATGGCTATATCACTTTTGGGACTATATATACACTATCTAAGACACATTTTGACTACCTTGAATCATTCATATATTCTATTCTTCATCTATCTTCATTATTCAAAGATTCAAGAAATTATTTTTGATTAATCATTCTTATTGAGCTATATTATCTTGATCAAATAGGATAACTCTAGTGTAAGCTTCAAATTGTATTCTTTACACACTTTATAGAGTTATTGTAAATTGGTGTGAATTACCAAACAATTAGAATTCATTGTGAGAGGTAAATCCCATAGGAAAAACAATAAGGTAAATTCTTATTTAGTTTTTGTGAAAGGTAAATTTCATAAGGTTAGTAAGAGGGTATCTTGTGAGAGTATTGTGGTATAGCAATACTTGTAGAGTGTGTGAGACAACAACACTTGTAGAGGTTTGATCTTCACCCGGAAGGAGATTGATTTTAGTGAAAATTCTTGGGGAACTAATCGAGCGCGGACTATGGTTTGGTAAACCAAAATCGTGAGGACAAAAAGTCTTGAGCTTCAAATCGGTTCAATCTTTCTAACTCAATCTCTTTATTTACTTGCTATATTTATTGATTGAAGTTGCATTATATTGTTGCTTGTTCATGGGATTGATTGTTTGATTGATGTTTTCCTTGATAAACTTATTTAGTTAGATTGTTTTACTTAAACATTTTGAAAAAAGTTTTTAATTCCGCTTTAAAGTATTTAAACCTTATTCACCCCCCTCTAGGATTAAAATCCGACCTACAATTGGTATGATTTCACAATCTTAGAGTCCTCGATCATGTCTTATTATCAAGGAACTAGCCTTTCCGAAGGTGCTTTTATTTATAGACCGCCATTGTTTGATGGCAAAAACTATAGCTATTGGAAAAAACCGCATGTGTACATTTTTACAAGCAAATGATTTTGAACAATGGAAGGCTACACTTGTTGGACCTTATGAGATTATAAAAATCGACGAAAGGGGAAATATTATTCCTAAGCCTATATCCGAATACAATGAGCATGATATTAGGAAAGTTCAATTCAATGCTAAAGCTTTAAATTCATTACATTGTGCATTGTCTATGGATGAATACAACAAAATCTCTAATTGCAAAACCGTAAAAGAGATTTAGGACAAACTTGAGGTTGCCCATGAAGGAACCTCTCAAGTCAAGGAGGACAATATTAATATTCTTGTCCATGATTATGAATTATTTAAGATGGAGCCTAACGATTCACTTGCTTCCATGTATAGTAGATTTTTTATTCTCACTAATGCTTTGGACCTTCTTGGCAAGGTATTATTCTCACTAATATTCTTGTCCATGGTCACCACACTAACACATTCAATGACATAAATTGAGTATGGATGTGTAGCACGAAAATTACATGTAAGTTGCATCAATCATGCCTATTTTCAATTGGTCTTATTTTAACGATATCAACTTTAACTCTTCCAAACTTTATGTTAAACCACAATGGAAGAAAAACAAACATTCAGAGTCAAAACTAAAATAAACCATCTCCTTTATTCTACAGAAAATATGTGTCTAAATAAAAGAACATCCATGATACAAACTCCCACTAAACCAGCAAATTATCTGATAACACTATCCATATGAGCACTATGCTTATGAAATATCTCATGAAATATATCGAATATAACATAGCCGATGTATTGTTACAAAATATATTTAGTGGTCCTTTGACACTATTTATAATGCACAATCTAGTGACAAAGTCTCATAGTTATATCCCATTCTAGAATCAGAATCAAAATACTGAATGATCTTTAATTGATCTGATTTTCAATACATAAGCATGTAATATTTCTTTCTCTTTAAATACCGTATAACCCTTTAATTGGTTTCTTTTCAATGATCCATCCTAGGGTTACTTAAATATTTACCAAACATCCTTATTGTGAACGATAAATTCAGATGCGTACATACTTAATGATACATAAGACTCCTTACAACTGTTGTAGAAGGAATTTTTTGCATCTATCTTTTTTCAACCTTATTCTTGGGGCATTGGCTTAGATAAAATTTGCCTCCTTCAATAATGGGAATATCTCATGTATGACAATCCTTCATGCCAAACGTGGCAAGAATTTTCTCGATTAGCTCTTTTATGATAACCTAAGGATGCCCCGAGAACGGTCTCAATGTATCTATATTCTGAATACAAAAGAGGTAATCATTGACATAAAATACCAAGAAGATAATTTTGCTCCCACTAAACTTATGATATACACAATCATCAACCTAATTTATCTTAAAATCGTACGAGATAATAACTTGACAAAATTTGTGATACCATTGACAAAAAGCTTCATTGAGGCCACAAATGGATTTCTTTAATTTGAAAACCATATTATTTGAGTTTCTTGATTTAAAGTTTTATAGTTGCACCATATATATTGTCTCATCAATGCTGCTATTGAGAAATGCAATCTCTATATCCATCTGATATAACTCTAAATCAAAATGAGCCAAACGTGCCATTTAACCCAAAAGAGTCTTTCGATAAAATTGAAAAAATATGATATAATCGCATTTTTTCTTTCTCTAAAAAATATCCTTAATGGCATTGCTTCTTAAGGTTGTTGAGTTTGCTATTTAGGAACATTGTCTTGATAATCCTAATTTGCATCTTAACAATGTCACTAATTTGTTCCTAATCAATGCAATAACAATACTTAGAATTTGAATAAATTCTTCATCAAAGACAATGTTTCTAACATTATCTTCCCCTTCAAACTTAATATCCTCAAGAAATTTGACATTTCCCATCTTAATAAAGGATTTACTCAAAGGATGGTAAAATATATAGCCTCTCGATCTTTCAGTGTATCCAACATGGTAGTAGATAATTATTCTTGAGTCTAGTTTTTTTTCTTTATGGCCTTACTTTAGCTGGACAACATGTTTTAGTTACTGCTTTTATGTAACACTGTTTAGAAAGTATGATGCAGTGTTAAGTGTTTCTTCCTAGAGTGATTACGATAGAGAAGAATGATTAATCACGCTTCTCACCATGTACTTAAGTTTCTATTTCATATTTCAGTAACACTGTTCATGCTAGGTTTGCCTGGCATGATGTACTATAGGACAATTTCTCATTTCTCTAGGAATTTCATAAAGGTCCATAACGTTGTTTACCTTATCTGTCATATCTACCGTTGTATTCATCCATCACGATCAGATTTTACGGCCATAATTTTCTTGCCTAATTGATTTTCAACTTTGACTTTGAAAACTTTAACAACATTTAAGAATTGTCACTCCCCATGAATTAAATATAGGTACCCATTAAGGGAATAATTGTCATGAACATGATAAAATATTGTTAACCATTTCAAGAGGCCATAGGGAATAGTTCACAAATATCCACATGAATTAGTTCTAAGACACCTAAACTCCTGTTGGCACCCAGTTTACTTATGTTTGTCCATTTTCCTTTTATACATTCAATACAGACTTTTAAATCTATTAAATTAAATGGTTTCAAGAATTTCACAAGTCTCTTAATTCTTTGTTTAAAGATTTATCTCAAATGCTTGTACCATAACATGGAAGAATTCTTATTAGTTAATTTTCTCTTTGTATCACGTGAATCAATTTACAAGGTTTCATGAACATGAAGGCAATTATATCCGTATATAAGTTATCAACTAAAAAACTAGTAGTAAAATATTTAAATTTTGAAAAAAAGACTTAACTTTATTATTTTCAAATGAACAAGAATAACCCTATTTATTCAAGTGAAAATAGAAATTCCCTCTAAATGACAGTACCATAACTATAATTGTTTCGCCACCGCCCTGATAGATGATTCTTTCAATATCCATTGGCTTTCGGCTCCACAATCTCTAAACACACTTTATGTGAGTAGAAAAATAAAGAATCTAACGGAACAAGAAATGAAGAATCTAACTGATAGAACAAGCACAATCAAAAATAAAATACAAAGACTTACAGAAAGATAAAAAATAAAGAAACGTTCGGAATAAATCATAGTACAAATTCTAATGTAGAATCACAACCACTAAAAAGGGTTTGGCAAATATTAAAACGAAGAAACGCTCTATTAATCAGCTAATTCCATTATTTAAAATTACATTATTTTCTCAAAAAATTTATTGAAAAAATATACATAGATATCTTTCCACGTATCATTAATATTACCAGAATCAATACACGGGGAAGGAGCCCTCGACCTGGAACAGGAGTTCTTTACTAACATAGTTTGGGCTCCTAGAATATGGAGCCCTCGGGACTTCTTATTAGATTGTATCGACATTCCAAATGAATTGGGATTTCCCTTCTATGGGTCCGATGAAAAGTATACTGGAGAGGATGATGGAAAGGATCCTTTCGCGGATGAAGAGGATAAGGAAGAGTATTATGATGAAGAGTATGAGCTTCACGAGGATGATGAAGCAAATGATGAACAGTATGCGCTTAAAGAGTATGAGCTTCAAGAGGATGATGAAGAGAATGATGAAGAGGATACGAAAGAGAATGAGGAAGAGGATGAGCTTCAAGAGAATGATTCGGAGTTCTTGCAGACCCGCTAATTAATCCATCAATCAGAAAATGTGACTAAAAGACTGATGTAAGATAAGAGTTAGGTCCTTTGGATTCTGATTTTATCAATCAGATGGACAAAAAGAGGGTTTTCATATCAGATAGACCGAACAACTGTTACTGTTATGGATTAAAAATTTCCATTTTCACATTGAAGCAATTACAATTCTTTTTCACAAAAATCGAAAGACTGCTATCACTGAAATACAACGAAATCAAACAATACATACATAGAAGCTAAGCATTTCCTCATTTATATGTATTTTCCTATTTTGTTTAACCTGGGGTTAAGTAATCTTTCTGCAATTTTGTCATTCAAGTGGATAAAATGTATGAGTCACCCCGTCTCAATTGTTAGATTAGATAGATTTACAATTATTCATTAAGGCCAAACACCAAATCCCTAAAAAGTTCAAAAAAATACATTGGTTACGTATGTAACTTTATTCTTTGTTAATGTGATTCGAACAGACACGGAGATTCAAATTCATAAATATCTTTGGTTGCTGATTAACGGCCATCTACTCCCCGAATTCAATGGAAATGATGATTCATAAATCTCAAAAAGATCTCTTTTTATGGAATATGAACTAGCTCTTGTCTAGGGACAAAGACAAACAAGTCCAGATTACATCCTTGCTACTATTTATTATTTTACCCTATCTTCTTGTGAAAAGGGACAAATGGTCCATTTTGAAAGAACTTATTGTCAACCTCTTTCAGATATGAATCTATCTGATTCAGAAGGGAAGAACTTGCATCAGTATTTCAATTCAAACATGGGTTTGATTCACACTCCATGTTCTAAGAAATATTTACCATCCGAAAAGAGGAAAAAACGGAGTCTTGTTTTAAAGATATATATTTACTGTTCGTAATGATCATCTTCTGTGGCTCAAGTAGTGATCACTTTCCGAGAAAAGGGGGCGACATTTCCATAATATACTCCCTTTATATTCCTTTTTATTTATATCTTATTGAAACAAGACTAGCCAAAAGGTTAATTACTTGCTTCAGCCTTTTCGTTTTCAGCACTAAAGTTAGGGCATTCTAATAACTTGCTCATGTATCTAGTTCTTTATTTATCTTCCTGCGCAATACAGTTAGTTTACAATGAGTTGCAATATTCATAAGGATATACAATGAGTTGCAATACTCATAATGATAAATGATTTCTTAATGATTTCATATTTCACAGTGTGCATGAAAAAGAAAAATATTTTGCGATAAAAGACGGAAAATGCCCATCTAGCAAACACTTTCCTCATAAAACCCTAAAAGTTTCGAAATGGAACGTTTTGGTTGTGTTTGGTTGCTCTCATTTTTTTTCTCAAAATTTTAAAAACTCAACTCAAAACCAACTCTACTTTCACACTTCCCAAAATTTATTTCACTATACTTTCTCTCTCTAATTTTTTTTAAAACGCCATAACTTTAAATCCAAAAATCAAAAAATAATAAAAAATATATATTTGAAACTTACTCATCGAAATCTATAAAATAAGATCCATTGTGACTATTTTTTGAAATTTTTTATGCGTTTTTTTCATTGGTTGAAAAAAAGTCAAACAAAACCAAATTCATTTTTCAACATAAAAACTCTAACTCAAAACATTCAACCAAATACCAATTTTTAAAAACTTATCTAGAAAATTTGTCTAGAAACATTAACCAAACACCACCTTTATGATCATAAAAGCTAAAGCAATCACAACGTTCTATTTTTAATTCTTTAAATTTGTGCCGTTAAGCACCTATACCGAATTTATATTGGCAGACATATATAAAGCATAACTAAAAACTGAATAGAGAACAAACTATAAAATTACAAATTTATAATTAATATACATGCCATAACATATTAACAAACAATATATATGAAAGACACAATTATCCAACTTATTAATAGTAGGTCTGCATCACAAGATATCTAACACAACATTGATATTTAGTCTTTGGACGAAAAACATTAACTTGTAATTGGCCATCTTAATGCAATAATCAAATATAGATAACAAATCCATGTATAATTATAGGACTTCCTTTGGGATGACATATTATTCACATGGATAACTTGATAGTTATCTCATATTTATTACCACATATGTGCATGTTATTCGGCCAAACAATAACCTTCCTTTGGGCTAATTATTATTCGCATAAATAATAAACACACATGTTGGTGCTAAAAACTAGAAATGGTATTTTAGACCACACAGTCAAATGATCGAATCAAATGATTGGAATAATAAAGACAACAAACCAACAAAGTCAAAGATGTATAGAGGAAGTTGGCCTTGTATGAAAATACGGGTTAGTCATCTTCTGTGGAATAGAGCTAAAAGCTCAGTTTTGCCTTACTATTGATATAACTAAGTGGCTTATTACAAACTCACAATAATCTTTCTAGCTAGTCTATCCTTACAATATTACAATAAGAGTATGTCATTGTTACACAAATTCCAACTTTTTTGTATCTAGAGCTCTAATCGTGTGCTCGGTATCTCTACCTCTCTCCCTTGTTCTTGGTTCAGTAGCAGTAATTGTATTGTTCAGTTGTTGTCTTATTGTTGTTGAGAAGTAAATACTTCTTTTCTATATATATGAGATAGAATAGACGTGTGAGGGAAGCTATGTGGAGTAAGTTCAAGGCCATCCCCCACTCCCATCAACCCTGACCTTGCCTCCCCAGGGATTTCGGCGCATTAAATGCGGTGGGTATGCATTTAATGAAGGTGAGGGAGGCTCTGCAGCATTTGGCGGAGTTGACAGCAGCCGCCTATGCAGTCTGTGCCTTTTCTGACACAGTTGTCGGCCAGGGAGCTCCGAGCTCACTGGGAAAGCTCTATTTTTCGAGCTCCGCAATTCCATTCTTGAAAATAACCTTCCAGACTGGAAGAGCTGTTGGTCAGAGCTCTGGCTACCGAATACCTCATGATCAGAGCTCTTAATCTCCGTTAGCTGAAGGGTGGTGATGCCATTGAAGTAGGAGGCCACGTGTCTGCTCGTGGTTAGGCGCAGTGAATCATGTCACTAATTTAAACTATCAACACACATCTTAACATTTCAAAACAAACAAATTTACGCGATAGATATTACTTTGACAACTTATCGTTTCAATTAATCTATTTTAAAATATTAGATGATTTGTGCTTCGCATCCTTATGATATAGAAAAACTAGATCGTTCGTATTGATGAGATCTGTAAAGTACAAACCTTATTTTTCCCACATTAACACGTACTGCGATATTTGGAATACTAACAGTCTGGAGGTTTGCGTACCCGAACAAGACTGTAAGAGTTTATAATGATACGAAAACCTTTCCAAAACTGTAATTGCTTAGTATAATTTTCACAAATCAAACTTGATCCAAACCTTTAATCCAAGTAGGAACTAAAAAATAAATAAATAAAACCACAATGGTTACACAAATTAAAATTTTTAATTTTAATCTTTAAAAAAAATTATAAGATTAAAAAAACATTATCCAAAATACGCAAATTTACTAAAGTAAATTTGCCAAAGTAAATCAAATCCTTATATATATATATGTGGATGAGTTTTCAATGGTCACTTTCTCTCTCTACCCATCGATGAGTACTGACAATAATTAATGCGCATTGCTGAGGTGGCAAATCCCTTAACCTGTTATAGCAGGTTAAGGTGACCGGTTCTATTTTATTTTATTTTTTAATTAAACTTTAAGATTCCTTAAAGATTCCATTTGCCAAACAGACTTAGGATAACCCAATTCCGGATTAGGATAAATGTTTATGGATGTTTTTATCATTTCAATTTTTTAGTTAATTAAGGGTAATTTTATTTCTATTCACAACTTTTATCAGTTTATCCCAATTTTAAAGATTAATTAACTCTATCCACGTTAGACATTAAGTTTATCCACATGGTGGGATAAACTTACAAAAAAATATTTATCAGTATAATAATTATTTTTATTTTGATCATTTATTTTTGGTATATCCACATATTCATTAAGTATAACAATTTCATTTCTTATTTTTAGTTTTAAACTCTGTCATCTGTGTTGTCATCATTACCTCTCCTATACATTCTATAGTGGCAGTAAAAGGCTTCATATGGAGCTATTTATATAAACTTGAAGTTTTGAAATTGAAACCAATAAATATTCATGATGTTTTGCGCTTAAAAGTAAATGTAAACTAAAATCACAAATTGAAATTACCCACTCTATTCATGACTTTCATTATGATGTGTGTAAGAAAAAAATTCACTATGAATTCAGAAAAATAAGATTTCATAGGTAATATACTACCAATACAATAATTTCAACTTTATTACATTTTTTTTACAATTATATATAATGATACAAAAAAGAAGAAGTCTAAACAAAATTCAACCATAAATGCTTATTAATTAAGAGATGTTCTTTAACAAAATTTCAAAAATTCCTCATTTCAACATAAATTGTTGCATCAAGTTCATGCAATAAACATGATATTGGAAAATAGAACTTATTTGAAAAGGTTTTCTACAAAAGAATTAGGTAATAATATTTTTTGTAAATTAATGGCCTATATTTGATCAAACTCTAAAAGGAAGGCAATGTTAACATTGCAGTAAATTTTTGAATTGCAATACATTCTGGTATTGTGTAAAATTAAATTTGAACTGCATGTTTTTTAACAAATTACTATGTTTAAATGTTGAATTGACAGTCTTCAAAATTATTTGAACGAGTTATAAACTTAAACCCATTTATTAATAAAACACACACTATAATTTTTTTGGATTGTGCAAAGTTAAGTTAACACTCCTTATTTTCTAATACATTTTCTAATGCATTACTATGTATTGAGGTTTAATTTTTTGACATTACTTTAGAGTTGTCCGAGTGACACATAAAAATATACATGTAAAAAAATATAAACACATTATGCAAAACAAATTTGCTTTATTCTTTTTGGATTGCAAAGTTTAGTTTGCACGAAACAAAATTTTGGTCAAAACCTCATTTTAAATCACAAATAATAAACAAATTCTTATTTTAAAAAAATAAGCCATTATTTCAAAAAAAAAACATATTTACTGTATTTTTTCGAAAAATATTATCGTACAGGATCTTTTGCCCCATTTCTTGTACAATAAAATGTTAAATCAAAATAATGTATATTGCTTACTTATTATTTTTTTTATTTAATCTTTTGAGGTTTGGTTCAAATAAAAGTTAAAAAAAATAAAAAAAAATCAAATAAAGTTTTGCTTTCCGATGTGCTAGAAAAAAAAATTAATTATCGCCTTATGAATCTGTGAATTAACTTTATGTGAGTATGTGTTTTTAAATTGTATTACGAGGGAAAAAAATAAACATAGAATGAAAGTTCATGTAATTAGTGGTATTTGAATCATGTTGGGAAATTTAAAGAAAGTTATAAAATGAAGTATGCGTACAACTCTTAATAATTTGATTAGATAGGAAGTATGCGTACAACTTCCTAAATAACACTTTCAAAATATATCTTTTGTAGTATTAAATTATTAATTATTTGGTTCAATAATCAATGTCTTGTATTTGGCAAATAAATTTTGAGATAATCATATTTTATAAGGGTAAGGGATAGTGATATCTTGGATTAGAATTACAAAATCATGGAATGAATATCTAATTTAAAATTCTTTAAAATTAAATGGAAAAAAAATGACATGTCTTCAGGTAATAACAAGTTACTCACTTAACCTTGTATTTAATGCTTTGTATTTCTTCAATGTGCATTAATTATATTAGTCAACTAGTCATTTGATCTCAACCTTTGATTTTTCATCCAATAGTTAATATTACAGTAACCATCCATAGGTAGAAAGAGAAGGTAACCATTGAAATCACACCCATATATATATAATAAATCAATTGTTGCTACGATCAAATCAAATTCTTTATATATATAAATTAAATCTTTTAAAAGACTTAATGTGTAACGACCCGGTCCCACCTCAGTACGATATTGTCCGCTTTGGGCTACATGGCCCACTCACCCGCACGGATTTGTTTTCGGGAGCTCACGACCAGCTTCCCAGGGGGTCACCCATCCTGGGATTGCTCTGGCCAGCTACTCGCTTAACTTCGGAGTTCTTATGGGATCCGAAGCCAGTGAGCTACCCAAAAGGCCTCGTACTTAATTAGCGACCGATTCTTACTTATATGGGTTTCCAAGGATCCCCCACTTTCCGATGTGGGATGCCCCCTTTGAGCTACAATTCCTCCCCTAAGGGAGTACTCCATCACTCGCAGGGCGTCACATCCCATTGTAATGCCCCGTGTTCCTTTTTCCGCGTTGACCTTCTCTTAAGCCCGGTATGGCTTAATCTCCGTCTGAGAGCGAGCATTGGAACCCGTGCCCTTCGCACTCGACCGGATAGTTCTAGTATGTCATGTTAGTTATATTTAGTTTGAGGGAGTGATCATTATGTTATTCGGGTGGTTCGAGTTGAAACCGAGGCGTAAATCGCGTGTTTCGACTTTTCGCGATTCATAGATTTCTGGCCAACTTTGAGAGGCCATAACTTCTTCATCCGATGTCCAAACGACTCTCCGTTTTCGGTCACGTCTTCATTTCTTTTCCCTCTACAACTTTCGTGTTTTGGCCGAGTCGAGATTCAGCCGTTTCGAGGTCCGTTTCGAGCTCAGAAAGTCATTTGCTGTTGCAGTGACTTCCATGATCGATCATGGAAGGGGCCATGATCGATCATGGTCCTCCATAGAGTTCCAGAACGCTTCATGATCGATCATGGGGGACCCATGATCGATCATGGTTCACCTGTAAGTTGGTTTTGAGCGTTTTTAACCCATTTTTACGTCATTTAACACCCCCACAACCCCCACTTTCGTGCATCCAACTTAGAGAGGGACAGAGGGAGATTCTAGAGAGATCTAGAGAGAGAGATAAGAGATCACCCACATCTCTCATCGTCCATCCAAGATTGGAGTGCCGAATCGTTTCTTCTTCACTATTCATCATCCTTCCCGCTTTCTTCTTCCGTTGGAGCTTGCGTTGAAGCTAGGGCTTGGGAAATACGGCTTCTGCGCTTCATCGAGTTGTGGATTCGGCTTGTCTAAGGTGGGGACACTAGTACAAAAACTTGTTTTCCAACGTTTGATTGATGATTAGCGATTTAAACTACAAATTTGGGGATTTTGATCAAAAGCATGTGTTGTTTGCATCTCTTGGGATTTGGGCTAGATGATTCTTAGATTAATGATAGATATTGATAGATTATCACTCCTACAGCGTGATTGATTATCTAGTTCCACGATTTAGCATGCGTAGCTAGAGGTTCATGTGAAACCAACTCCGTAGCTATTCGTATGACTTATAAATTGGGGTTTTTAGGTCTTGTGCTTATAGATGGATGATTGTGGGTTATTAATGATAGCAATACACATCTATACCACTAGATACGACCGAATGGTATTATTTATGGTATGTGTGGTGAGAATCCACTACGGTGGAGCGATAAGCCTTAGCGTACGAGTCTAGTGGCTTGCGTGGAGCGAGCTAGGCACTAGTAACGAGAGTTTAGTCTTGATACTCTTTAGAATGCATGAAACATAGTTGTTAGGGCATGGATTGCCCCTAGTCATGGACATGGACACCTAGGCGAGTTGTATTGGTATGCCGGATGAGCTAGATTCATAATAACCAATACATGGCTTGATAGGATGACGTGGGTATCATCATAAAACACGTAATGAGACATATGAGGTTAATAATGAATACTTGGCTTAATGATATAGCTAGTGAATCATTATGGAACATATACGGTCTTAGTTGAATACACGTATCACATGATGAAGTGTATAACGCGATTACCGAATCAATTGGCCTTATTATGAGAATGATCATGTGACGATAAACGTATGGAGTATACGAGTGATGAATACTCTTGTAAAAATGATTGACGATGATGTCAATGATGATAAATGGATGAGTGGGTGCTTGTATTATTATATATGTGATGCTTAGCCATATGTGTGATGTATGATTGATGATGATGATGATGATATTCATTGTGGGAAATGAATGAATGTGATGTATGTTACTGTGATCACACATATGGGCTGGATATGATGATATATCGAGCACCGGGTAGCTCCCCGTGACTCGAAGGAGGGCCGCCTATTGCCGCCCATGGGTGAAAGGCCCTAAACCGTGCACTTGAAAATGAAGTCGGTGACTCCACCGGTGGTTTTGTTGCCCACAAAGGAGAGCCCACTCTAGGTATCTTGCCTTCCAACTGGACTATGTGTCCTTGGTTAGATGAGTTTTCCCGGCAAGCGGAGCAGGTCCCGTGTGCCACTACTTCCTACATGGTGAGTCCCCGGGAAGTAGTTGGGCTACTAATGGTCATCACCCACTAGGGTATCGCCTGGTGTAGTTTCTCCAGAGTGTCGATGTGGTTTGTATGTGGTGTTCTCCTCGTTAACTATTCGGGGTGTTGTCCCCGGGAAAGTGACCGTCGCGTGGGTTATCTTCGAATGACCTACTTGGAGAACTAAGTCCCTGAACCACTCCCCACCTGGAGGAGACATGGACAAGAGCTTGGGATCCTTCGGGACTCGCTGGATTCTCTGTTCTGGGCCTGGTCAGACCGCGGGGTGAAACTGAGGCACTATACTGGAGATATGATACGGATTGTTGTGTTATGGATGTGAATTGTTTATATTATCATTATTATTGTATTGTATCATATCTGGTATGGCGTGGTTGATTATATATTGCCTCGGACGAGTGTACTTTTAGTGAGAGTAATGATATATACAATATTGTAAGGAATATAATATACACAGGAAAGCGTTGGCCAATCATAATGTATTAACATATTAAGTGAAAAGCATTGATAGCTAATGGCCATAGAAACCTAGTATACAAGTGTGAGTGCGTGGCTTGGTTGTGAGAACGAAGTAGAGATAACGCCTTGTAGGTGGCCAAGTATGGAATCCATTACGTACTATAACTAAAGAGAAAATGATAGATACTTGGTCAACTGTCATGACATACGGTATAGGTACCAGATAGCATAGTATATCCTTGAGTTACACTTGAGAACGGACTCAAGTAGGGTTATATCTACGATTCACTAGTAATGTGAGATCGACTTAAGGTATTCCATGGGAGGTCTACAGATGGGATAGGTTGATTGGATAGTCAGCTTCCTGGTGACTAGGATGGGATTCCTAGTGGGTTCTGCACACACGGGTGTGTGAGTTGCATTGCATTGTTTGGTTTACAAACTGCTGCATTGACGTAAAACAACTATTTTCTATATAAAACCTATATAGTTCCCACTGAGCCCGGATTTGGCTCACCCCGTTTTCTAAACAGTTTTGCAGGTCAAGCATCGGGGATTGGCATGTGGTTTACGAGTCTAGTAGCCTCTGATGTCCTATATCTTTTGTATTCCTTGAGCTAAGGACTCGGTTGTATATAATCGTTGGTTGTATTAAATTCTTTCTATTTATGTATGGACTTTACCATTATTTTGGATAATGGGCTATGGATTTGTACAAACGGTTTTTATATCTATATATGTGGAGTTGGTTGTGATTGTGTTCGTGTTAATGTGTTTTGTAAACCTCTTAAACTTGGTTTTACTTAAATAAACTCCACATACCGAGCATTTGTAAAACTGGACATTTTATTGAGGAAAAGTTTTTAAAAGTTGCGGATTTTATATTTTAAACCCGCCGTCGCGCACGGCATCCGTGATTAACCGGGTCCCGGAGGTGAAAATCTCAGAACGGGATTCGGGGCGTCACATAATGGGCCAAGGCTTCTACAATTTTAAATCGACATCATTATTTCTTAAGGTTTTCCTCTTGCTTTAATCGTAATTTTTCATAACACCAATTCCATAACCCAAAAGTGTACATGATTTGACCCTTTATGGCTGTTAGAAGGCTCTTTTTTTTTAATTGTATCAAACTTTTTAGGATCCTTAAAATTTGACAAATCTCAACAAATCCTTTATGGTCAAAGAAGTTTTGCAGTATCCTTAAAGAAATAAAGGTTGCCATGCTTGGTCAAATTAAGTCAAATCAAAGAATCCATTCTTTATTTTCCGTTACTACCGCATGGTTAATTAGGCTTCTTGACTAAATGGGCCAAAATAATCTGCCAGACTGCCATCATTAATTTTGCCTCTTTATTCCTTTTTTTCCTTTTTTAAATAATCGGGATATCCTTTTTAACAAATCATATATATATATATATATATCTAATAGTAGACACGAATAAACTGCTTTGATACCACTGGAAGGAATTTTAATCTTAAAATATATAAGCTTTAAGAATCGTAATCATATCTAGTTCTTAAGAGACTGGTCTTTAAGAAGCGTACCTTAATTTATGATACCGTAAAGCGATGAAACTTGTGTAGGTTTATGAGTTTGTGTCCTTCCAATGTCTGAATCTAGGAGTGTTCAATGGGTTATTTCTCTAAGATGGGAAAGAGGAGTAGAGTGTATTATGATTCGACTTAGGGACCATGTGTTCAATAGGTTCTCTCTCTAAGATGGGGAAAAGGAGTAAAGTGTATTATGATTCGATTTGGGGCCCATAACCCTAGGTGTCTATATATACTAGCTCAAATATAATTCTATCAATCATAATATGACTAGTATTACGTCTCTATACATTGTAAAGCCCATACCTATTAGATGCACTAGATAGCCTATAATATATAATTGGTTAAATGTGTAAGCTCATTAATAAATTAAATTTCCAATATACTCTCCACAGGCCACTGCTGGAGCTTTAAAACTATGGTCAGTAGAGATCGGTGGAGTTCCGGCAGTGGTCATCAGAGCTCTAGTGAGCTCGCCAGAGTTTTGGTAATAATCATTGGTGCTTCGATAGTGGATGGTGATAGTTGTAATTGATGTTGGTGCAAAAGTTTTTTAATATATATATCCACACATATATTTACTTTGTATTTAGTGTATTATGTCACTTCAAAATTCCAAAGAGAAAGAGAGAGAAGTCAGGAAAAATGGTGGTTAGAGGTGGGGAGAGTGGTGTGTGCAAATGCACCTTATTTATTTACAGGTTTTGTGTTTTGTGTAGGAGTGTGATTCAGTTAGTTCGGTTTAGTAAGTGACCTATATCAAAATCATACTATGATGTTCAGTATTTTTAGTTTTTAGTATTTTCGGTTCTCGATTTTTAAAAACATGAAACTAGAACCAAACCATGCACTTTTTCGGAATTTTTGGTTTTTTAATTTTTTTGATGTTGTTAGGAATTTATTTGGTATATAATATATATATATATATATATATTATTTTTAGTATTTCTCGTCTTGGCAATGAACACAATTATATTATTCATCTTTACATATAAATTATGACAACTTCATTAACATAAGAGTGTTAAAATATAAGAAACCTTAAATGGCGGCTAAGATATAAATTTTCAGAATTATGCTACAAGTATATTATTAATTTTATAATGTCTCAAGTGACTCTTTAGATAAATTTATATGTGTCATAATACTATCATTTTAAGAATAAACTTTAAAATTATAGCAAGTTATATCGTAAAGCCAAAAATATTGCATCATATGATATATACAATATAAAGCTAATCATACTTTACCTTTATTTTCTATATTTTTGGTTCATATTTTAAACTTTTGATATTTTTGGTTTTAAAACATTCAAACCAAAACCAACTAGAAGAAAATTCATATTTTTGATTTTTGGTATTCAAATATGTGACATCATAACAAATTTTTTCGAATTGGTTTTGATTTATACCATCCCGATTGTGTGTGGGTTAGAGGATGGAGGGGCCATGGGGGGGGGGGTTGTACTTGGGGCTAGGAGGTTGAAAAACTAAGGAGGTGGAGGTGGGGGTGGGGATTGAGGGTGAGTTATTTTTTAGAATTGAATAGGTGTTGGAATGGGAAAATTATATTGTTGACCTAGAAGGTCTTAATCTAATTTTGATAATGACAAAAAGTTAATCATGTGTTTTGATTGAATTTAGCTTAAATCATTTTAACAAGCTCCATTGAATTCCTGAAGCTTCTCGAGGATCAAAACCAAAACCCTATCAAGTGTATCACCTCTTCATGAGATTCTTTAAACTCTCACATTCAAGCAATCATGTTCAAGATGGAACTCAAGCATTCAAGTGAAGAACAAAGAAACTAGCTCAAGCACTTTGAAGTATTGTAAACTTGTTACATGAGTGAGTACTTAGCTTTATGTAAAGTTATTATCATTGATCACAAACTAAGTTCAAACATGATTATATATCATTCATTGCATTCAAACTCTTTCAAAATCAAAGTTTGAATTGAACCTCATTTGCAAAACTATTTTTCATAAACCGGTTTTCTTGTAAAAATCATATCTAATTTATTCGGTTGATTTAATGCTCATAATCAACTCCAACATGCTTAGAATAACCCTTAGAACACTCCCAAGCTTTCGGTTGATTTTAGGTTTCAGTGCTCATGGATGGGCAGAAGCATGTAGTCGGCTACATGGTTTTTGTGTGAGTCGACTACACCATGTAGTCGACTACATGGTATATGAGTGAGTCGACTACAAGGCCAAAATCTGGCCGTTGGAAAGTTGGTAAATGTCTAGTTTTTACCCATAACTCCTTGTAACCACTTTAAATGGTCATATTCTTTCACAAGCTATATATATGGGGTCTTAGACATGTTTTTACACACTTGAATGATCATACAAACTCATTTTTCATACATTCTCATTATTCAAGTATTCAAGCTAATGCATTGATCATATTCATCATATTTGAGCTTAAACTTATTGATCAATCTTAATAACTCTAGTGTAAGCTTCAATTGTATTCTTTAAACACTTGAGAGTTGATATTCATTGGTGTGAATCACCAAACAATTTGTATTAAATTGTGATAGGTAAATCTCATAGGAAAACAAGAAGATAAATTCTTGTTTAGCAATTTGTGGAGGTAAATCTCATAGATTAGCAAGAGGGGTTCTTGTGTGAATATTATGGTAAAGCAATATTTGTAAGAGTGTAATGAGACAATAACACTTGTAGAGGTTGGTTTTCCACCCGGAAGAAAAACGATATAAGTGAAACTTCTCGGGGAACTAACCGAGCGCGGACTATGGTTTGGTAAACCAAAACCGTGAGGACAAAAAGCCTTTGACTTTAAATCAGTTCAATCTTTCTTACTTAAACTCTGTATTTATTTGCTTGTTTTAGGATTGTTTGCTTGAAATTGATTATTTCCTTGATATTATTGTTTAGTTAAGTTGATTTGCTTAAACTTTTTTAGAAAAATTTTAATTCTGCATTAAATTTTTAAAACCCTATTCACCCCCCTCTAGGGTTGAAATCCGACCAACGTATACTTCTCTTGGAGAATTCAATCCTTTAAAACCATAACTTTCTAGTCTCTCCGAACAATAGACTTCCAAAATCATATATACCCCAATTTGAAAGTTCCAAATTCTAATTCTATGGCATGAAATTGAGGTTTCCAAACACATCCATAGTGCATTTGTAAAATACACCATATGCATTGTATACGCCATATTATACTTCAGCTTTCATTTTAAATGAATCATACATGTTTTTTCTACAAAACTTAATATAATAAAATAAATGACAAAGGTCATTGCGCAAGAAAAAGGACAAATGACGAGATTGATGGCTTATCCACAAAACACTGGATTAAATAATACAACATTGAAGGCGAGATTATTTAATCCGATATTTTGTGAGATAAGACATCACATCGAAATAATTTATTCAATATTTATTTTATTCAGGGTTGTGACAAATATGCGATTATTTTATGTATCCCACCTGTAAGGGTGTAAATGGATATTCGAAAATCCAAATCTGTTTTGAATTTGAATCTGTATTTTGTGCATATTTATCTAAATGGATATTCGAAAAAGAGGATTTGGATAGTGTTTATAAATATCCGAGAAAATGGATATGGATTGGATAGTAATAGTATTCGACCAAGATAATCCGTATCCGAGGTGGATTATCCATATTTACGGATATTCGATTTAGCGAATATTCGTAATCGCTATAATTTAGTATATATTATACATTTCTCTCCCCATTTAAAAAAAATTAGTCAAAATTTAATTTAGTGTGCACAATCTAGCCCAATTTACCAAAACAAAAATTAACTAAACCAAAAAAGAAAAAATAAATAAGAAATACTGTTTACAACATATGTGATTTGTTAACATGAAAGGTTCGAGACCATAACAAATTTAAAATTGTAATGGAATATTGAAAAATGGGGCTTATTTTAAAAAGTTTTCTGGAAAGAAAATGAATAATATTTTTGTAAATTAAGGGCCTATATTTGACCAAACTCCAAAAGGAGTGCAAAGTTAACTTTGCAGTAAATTTTTAAATTGTAATTTTTTATGGATTCGTGCAGAATTAAGGTGGGTGTATTCAATTGAGATTTTAAAAGATTGTTTATGGATAATTTAGTCCAGTGAATTTTAAAAGACTATTTAAGAATATAATGATTTATAAGATTTTTTTAAAAGATTTTTTATACTCAAGATTTTTTATGTTTGAATTTTAAAGATTATATCATTAGAATTTATAAGATTTGAAAGGACCACATGTATTTTTTATACTCAAGACTTTTTATGTTTGGATTTTATGATAAGTAATGTTTAGTTCAATGATGCACGAATTCTCCAGCATCAACCTCTACAACCCAAGCTTTTCAAATGATGGTGGAATTTTTCCTTACCAAAGGTTCTATAAAACCCGCTACCATTTCTTAATAAAAGAAACGAAAAAAAAGTTAATAAACATTATGATTCTTGTGAAAGGCAGAGAGTGCCGATTTTGGTGTTTATGCCCATTAATGAAATTTATTTAAAATATCAATAAAATTATGTAAGCAATCTTCAAAATGGGGTTCAATTGAAGGGTCCCACTCTTCAATGGCAAGAAGGCACTAAAGGGAAAAAATAAATTGAAATACATAAAAATAGTTCAAATCTCAAAGAATATGAAAATGCACGCATACATACATATATGTATATATATATATATATAAAGAGAGAGATGATATATGTATACCCACTTCATAAACAGAAGCATTGGTAAAGTTGAGAAGGGAAATGGGTAAAAGGAAGAGGTAAATGTAAAGAAGATAGATGAGAATTGGTAAATCTCTAGCAGAAAACAAAAGTCTCAGCAAGTTTTTGAATACCAAAAGACTTTTTGTTACTTGTTTAAAGTCCTGATTGAATATCACTAGATTTGGATACACTCTTTAAAATATCCGAATAGTCCTGATTGAATACCATAAGAATTATTTAGATTATTTAAAAGTCTTAATTGAATACCACAAGACTTATTTATCTCAAAATAGTCTTTTAAAATCCTAATTGAATACACCCCCCTAAGTTTGCACTACATGTTTTTTTAGTATATCTTTATGAATAAATGTTTTAATTGGCAATGCTTTAGAATAATTTCAATAAATTACATATTTAAAACTCATTTATTAATAAAATACACACGATAATAGTTTCAGGATTTTGCAAAGTTAAATTTACATTCCTTGTTTTCTAAAACATTACTATGTATTTGGGTTTATTTGATGTTGTTTTAGAGTTTTATGAGTGAAACATAAGAATATACTTGTTAAAAAATATAAAGACATCATGCAAAACAAATTTGCATTAAATGTTTTGGATTGCAAAGTTAAGTTTGTACAAAACACAATTTTGTACAAAGTAAAGTTTTAAGGATTTGGATAGTAAATTTAAAAAGGATATGGATAATGAATAGTATAGTATCCTATCTGTATCTGATCCATTTACACCTCTATCCACCTCATAATCTACGATACCAAATATTATGGTTTAAATGACCAAGTGAGTCAACTCATACAATTCATTAAAATACATAATTACCAACATGAAGTTAAATTTATTAACTAAAATAATTTATCCATATTTAATTTTATTTATTCATGGTGGTTGGAGTGAGAGTGGGTAATTTGTTTAGGACAAATTAGTTTGATGCAATATGATTTTCTTAAATGAACACACATAATCCGTCTTTTCACCTCACTAAAAGTTAAAATTACATCAATTTTAGCCTAAAAAATAACATAAGATCCTTTCTTCTCACCCCAATTTTTATACTTTGAAAAAACTGTCATTAATTTGTCTTCTCACCCATTTATATTTTTAAAAATTAATTAAAAAAACTCCTTTTTCTTCTTCTTAGTCGGAAGCGCAACAACTCAAGTTCATCTTCTTGTCAATTGGCTATAACTCGAAGTAGTACTAACGAAACCCTAATTTCATCTATTTTAGTCTCCTTACTCAAATTAGTTGATTGTCTCTGCATTCAAAACTTTTTTTTCGATTGTTTCAGTTTCTATTTCTTTTTGAAGTCATTTGTTAATTTCGAGAGTTCATTTGAGAAATAGATAACTTTAGGCTATATTATTCACTTAAAATGTCCTTTGTTTTGGCTCAATTGTATTGATTTTATTTGTTGGTACTAATTTGTAAACTGTGTTTAAGATGAAGATGTACAAAAAATATAGCCTTACGAACTCTTATATTATGATAGCATTACCATAAATATGATGTTATGATGATAAGTTTCATGAAAAGTAAATTATTACTGCGATTTGCTTTTTCTTTTTTTTGAATTTTGTTATTTCTTCCAATTATTATGATAGCATTATTATTAATTTTATCAATATGAAACTTAGTGCAAGCTTACACTAACTTGTTTGGTTGAGTGTTATAATCAAATTTAAGTGATACAATGATGCATATGAGTTGTTTGGTTAAATGCCACAATGAATTGTTTTGACAATCCATGTTTGTTATAGCACAAAAACCCTGAACTAGACCTTTCTCTCTTAGCTGAATAAATACATCTATTAATCAAATATTAGTTTAAACCAAAATTGACCTAAACTAAATTCTTTGTTTGTTGTTGAATGATTTCACTTTTTACCTCCTAAATAGATCTAGCAAATAAGAACCACTATGGTCCTGCCTTTTTTAATAAAGCCACTGGACACCATGGTCCTACTTCTTTAACATTTTTCATGCACCATCTTATAACTTGTTTGTTTGGACTTCTTGGCCTCCCCACTTTCGCATGCGCTCCGTTGTTTGCTCCACTTGCACCCACCCACAAATGTATGAATTTAATTTATATGGGCAATGTTTCAAGTATTGCAATTTCTAACAATTATAGTTTGAAAATCTTATTACGAGTTACGGTTTTTAATTTAGCCCGCCCCATAGAAAAACTCTGCTCCCCCTTAATTAAACCATAGACCCCATTTGGGCATAGTTTTCAATATAAATGGAAATATAAAAACCCAGTACGGGTTTTGGTTGCGTTTGGGTTTGCATAAATCTAGGAAATTTGACCCAACCCAAATATAATATATATTTTTAAAAACACTATAATAATATCATAAAATTAAAAAATGTCAGGATGGGTTTAGATTTATATAATAAAGAAATGGGTCTCAACATAAATTGGGTTCATGTTCGGCACACATTTAGGTTGATCAGGTTCAATTTTGCTTACACCTGCCCTATTGCCATCCTTAGCAATGCTAGACAAATGGCAACGCACTCTTACCACCATGCTTTTATGCTATTATACCTTAAGACTCTAGGCAAGTGACCTAAAGGTACAACTCATAGAAGCAAGCTGATGAACAAATGCGGGTAAAACTGTAAAAGTATTATTTTCCTCCACAAAAGTAAGTGAGATGTTAAAATAGAAAATCAAAAGTAATACCTAATACCACTGGATAGGTACTGTTAAGAACCATTGTGATTCCAAGAAGGTACACAAGCTGACTTTCAGCTTGTTGCATATCCTTGCTATTTGTGAAAATAACGGTAAAATGGTTCTTAAGTAACAAGATAAATAGCACTATCTAGAGAGAATGTAAGACTATCACATATACAGTGTATTTTGTTGCTCTTAGACATGAATCTTAATCATTAACTCTTACAATTTTTAATCCAAAATTCTTCATATCATGTCATTAAATAAGAAATAAATCTGATGAAGAACTTTCGCGAGGTTTACCATTTTTTTTTATCACCGGCGACTTTCCCTAGTAAAACTTAGTCTTATTCGAAGTAGGTGATCAATGAAACAATGGACGAGGAAAAGTATAGTCCTTTTCGCCCATGGCTTGTGCTTTGGTGAAATTTTGTGTACTAAATACTGTGTTGAAATCTTTGTCTATACAATTCTCATTGTTGGTGGGTGGAGGTTATATTTTGAGATTGATGCAAGATTGAGTTTGTTGAGGGGTTGGGGATTTTGACTTTGATCAGTTTGATTTCGATGTGATATATTTTTATATATTTCTACTATGCCGGAGCTCAACCTTTTATGGGTTTGTGGGTCTCTGCATTTGCTGGAGGGCAGTGGTAGAAATTCATTTTGTGGTTTGGGACTTTGGGTCTAGAGAAGCCATCGAAGATTGCTTCGTTATGCCTTTGCTTATGAGACAAATGGGTTCTATTTTTTAAGTATTTGTTTGGCTTTTCGAAATAAGCCGGGGTGAGTTAACATAATTAGATAGGGAGAGAAGAAAGTTTTGGTGGGTGTGTTTAAGAACTCCCTAAATTTATATTATAAATTCAATCTACTCATGCTTGACTTGTTTGACCTCAGTCCAAGAGCTCGAAGGCAAGTTTGAACATTTTTTTCAAGCAAACTAAGACTATTTGCTTGCGCTCGTAGTTTGGTGATACATACAACTAGGACCTCGAGGCTCAGTTTAATAATTCACGCGAACCAATTTTAACTTTTTATTAAATTTTTATAGTAAGTTGTGTTTACTTTTTTCCTTATTCCCCTTTTTCTATTAGTAGCTAAGAGTTAAAATTGTGTGTTGCGTAATGTGTTTAGGAAAACCAAATCCATGTATGGAACAACAAAAATAATGGTTAAACAACGGTACCTCAAATTAACTATAACACAACTCCAGCATTTGACTAAAGGGAGACATAATTCAATTGTAATTTTTAACATAATTGTAATTTGTGAATTACTTTTTCTTTGCAGGTTGATAAGGAGCGTGCCTGCATGCTTGTTGGAACAGGGATGGGTGGCCTTACGTACAATGTTTTATGATGGGGTTAAATATTGATAAAGTATTTAGGAGTATCGGTTTAGTTCCTAGTGATATATTTTTTTATCAAAAATTTGGAACATAAAATGTTGGTGAAATATATGTTCAAAGAAGAGCTGGATGATTTTTTCTTTCTGGATTTCCTATTTTATAATTATTTCTTTCTAGATTTCCTATTTTACTACATTAATTTTTTCAATACAATAATAGATATATTTATAGCGTGCAAAAAGGGACAGGATTAAATTCGAAATTCAGTGTTCTATGTCACTGTTTACATTATTTAATCACTTGAGTTATAATAATATATTTGTACTAATCAAAATGATAGATATACAAGTATATATTATTTTCACTTAATTATCTAGATCTCATAAGTGTAAACTTATAATAAGTCTCATCATACTTTTATTTTCACTTGTACTGGCACGAGAACATTTTCAATGATATTTTTCTTAATTTATTCAATCTTTTTATTTGTGGATGCATGCAGAGTTCAATAAAAATCATGTTAAGTTATCTAATGTCAAAGTTAAAGAAAAATAGTGTTAACATGCGCCCAATATGGCATAAATAAATAAAAAAAATGCATTGTATATTGTGCTTTTATTGTTTCAATATTAAGATTCTTAAAATTACTCGTAAAAAATATATTGAAAAAGGAAATAGTTTGGTGAGAAAAATTTTATCCTTTTAATATTTTACAAGGAAATCGTTTTCTCGGGTCTTCAAAAAAAAAAAATTAATATCATAGAAATCGAAAGTACCAAAATATTTCAATAAATGATTTATTTTTATGAAATTATTTTATTCTTCCAATTCATTTCTCCCCTTTTCATGAATGAGAACATTTTTCAAAAAAAAAAAATGTGATTTTAAGTTGTTATAATGAAGAATTTGTGATGAATTTACATGTAAATCTTTGCATGTTGTAGTGTTCATTATCTTTATTTATAATGACGTAACTGAAGTTTACAAGTACTATTGTCTCATATATGGCTGTATCTATTGAATTAATTTTCATGCATTAAATTATTACGCAGTTAAGTTGAGTGTTGAATTAAATATTAATGCACACAACAACACAACAATAAAGTTTTTAATTTTTAAGGTATTTAAAACACCATTTATTCAAAGCTCCTTTATTATTAATGGTATGCATAGTTTTAGCTTAACATAAACCGCTTTATTTTTATGTGCCTTAATGTTAGTTCAACTCTAGGAGCAAGAATCATTTTAGTCAGGGTTTGTACGGAATCAAATTTATCTATTGTTGTTGAGTGTTGCCGTGATCTTTTAATGTTTTTGGTGTAGTGAATTAAAACTTATATTTTCTTATTTCACAAAAATAAAATTTATAGACAAATTTGAAATATGAATAATAGCCATTTGAGAGTAATGAATAATAGTAGATTATATGAAATATCATATAATCGCTAAAAATGTATTTATCATAATTAACATTTTATATTTTTTCATAAGTACTATGGCTTATGCATAATTTTTAATGAATTTATTAAGAATAATTTTTTTTATTTATGTCTTATTTTAATACAATAGTTAATATTATTTAATATTTTTACTTTTAGCGACGAAACTTTATCATTCTTACATTATTTCAGTAAACTTACATTCCACTCAAATGAATTGCAAATTTTTTTAAAAAACTGGTGGAGTGAGAAAAAAGTATTCTCACACTGTAGATGAAAATACGGGTTCTGTGGGTACATTTAAGAACATCCTATTTTTATTGTTGTATTAATATAACTATTTTAAAATACATTTTTCAAACTTATCATAATTCTCTTAATTATATGCTCAAAACCGTTAAAATCGACAATAAATTGCATTCAAAATCAATTTCAATTCCATATCCAAATCACTAATTCGAACTAAAGAAGTAAAGTTTCATCTTTTAATATCTTGCACGTGATATCATTTAATTTAGAATTTAATATATTAACTTTAACAGTATTTATATTGTTACAACTACTAGTCATCATAAAATGGATTGAGGTCTCTTCTAAGAGAAATGTTTGATCAAAATAACTGGTGCCACTAAAAAAATATCATTAAAATTCTGTTTGATAACAATATAAAAAAATTATAAGAAAAATAATTATTTTTTCTGAGAAAATAAAAATAAATTTTGTGATGTGGTGAGATGTTCTCCATCTCATAGTCCTTTTTATGGTAAGATCCTCCTTTATACTTTGTGGGAAAAAAAAATCATCACCACACAGAAAAAATTCCTCATCACATCCCTCAATCAATTTATTTTTTAACTTCACACAAAAATACATTATTTTTCCCACTATTTTTCATCTTGTTATCGAACGGAACTTAAAAGTATTGAAGGTTTCCGACATATTCTTCTCTTATTTGTAACTAAATATAATATGTAACCAATTGATATATACACATGTGTGTAGTTGTAACTAAGGTATTATTCATAATTGTTTTTAAACAAATAAATCAATTATACCATTCGTAAAAGACAAGTTTTAAATTTTAGAAAGGGTCGTTTGGTTTCCATTTAGTTTTTATAATGAAGCTTAGTACCCATTTTAGTCTATTTTGAAATATTAAACCATTAATCACCTATTAGTAACTAAGTTTAATGTCAATTTACCCTCCCTCGAAAGTAAAACGAAAATGCAATATTAACTCAAAATGTTAATTATTTTGAATTTTAAAAATGTATGTATAAAGACAATATTTGAAATATTAATTAACTAAATTAGAAAATATTTACCAATTTCAACAAAAAATTCATATTGTATAATAAGTTTATACATTGTATTTATATTTTCTAATTTTCTTGTAACTTTCATACGCTCTATATTTATATATCAACATCTCCAGCATTGGTCATAGTTCTATTTTGTGTCATAGTGTCATTAAATTTCATTATTGGCCTTTAATGTATGAATATTTTGTTGCATTTTTATTTTTGTCACAACCCAACAAGTCCTAATCATTTTCAAGGAAGGGTATTTTTGACCATTTGACTTTGTATTTTTGACCAGTTGTTGGAATTTTAATCTTAAAATATATAAGCATTAAGAATTGTAATCATGTCTAATTCTTAAAATATTGGTCTTTAGAAAGCATATCTTAATTTAGAATACCATTCAGCGCAGAAACTTGTGTAGATTTGTGAGTATGTAACCTTTCAAAGTCTAAATCCTGAAATGCTCAATGGGTTTTCTCTAAGATGGAGAAGAGAAATATAGCGTATATTGATTCGACTTGAGGACAAGAATCCTATGTATTTTTATATACTAGTTCAAATAGAATTTTATTAATTTTAATATGACTAATATTAAGCCTTTACACATTACAAAATTCATACATTTTAAATGTACTAGATAATTTATAATATAATTGACTAAATATATAAGCCCATTAATTAACTAAATTTCTAATATCATATGCTATATATTTATATATCAGCATCTTCAGTATCGGTCATAATTCTATTTTGTGTCATAGTGTCAATAAATTTCAATATTGGCATTTAATGTATGAATATTTTGTTGCATTTTTATTTTTGTCACAACCTAACAAGTCCTAATCATTTCCAAGGAAGGGTATTTATGACCATTTGACTTGGTTGACAACCTCTTTGAGTCTTGACTAATAGTTCCATCTGAAACGGGGACTAAAGTCCAAATAAATATAAAATTTAATAACAAATTTTATAATTAAAACCAAACGGGGAGGAGACTCTATTAAAAATATGCTTGTTAACGGTTACCATAATTTGAGAAATTTGTTGGTCAAATGCTTATACTTAGACTCCGTTTGATTGTAAAGATAAAAAAAATAAATAAATTTAGTTAGTTTGTGTGAAAAGATAAAAAATAAGATGAGAGATATTACTAATTTTATGAGTATATATAATCCCTCCTCCAATATTTTTGGTGAAACTCACTACTAAGCAAATAAAATTTCTTTATGGAAAAACTTAAAAATCAAAAAAATATCATTTCATCACTAAAATTATTTTCTATCTTTTCATCAAAGCTAACTCTATTTACTTTCCTTTTCCACTTTGCAATCAAACGGAGCCTTAATTTTTATTATTATGATGCGTTTGACACGTTAAATTAAAGAGTCGGATATAATTATTTAATTTTATTTAGATATAATAAAACAGTCTCACTTTTTAAGTGGAATTAGTTAATCCCTTTTTTAGTGAAATTCGTTAATTCTTATTTTAGTGGGATAAAAATGTTTAATCGGATAAATAATCCGTTCGATATCTAATCTTAATGAACACTAATATAAAATAAGCACCCTTTTATTTTACGTGTCAAACGCAACCTTATAAAGGACAAATCAGTGCTTCTAAAATTGCGAGACATTTCTGACTTGAAAATGTTGCGGTCCCTATATAATTTAATTTTTTTCAAATTAGAGGGTGTGAAAACAAGTAGTGAAGTTATGGGCTTACTAGTCATTTCGTGCAAAAAACTAACACCAACATCTTAAATTCCCACAGTTGATTCATCTGACTTCTCAAATTCAACAATTTCTTTCATGTGGTCTTTTTCTCAATTTAATTAACTTATTTATTCCCACCAAATTAATTTCTAAAAGAAAAAAAAAGATTTTTCTTCAAACATATTCCACTTTAACAATTTTTTTCTATTAATTGCACATGCATAACGCGTATAATTATATCTAGTTGTTAATAAAACTAAAGGATCGTTTTATTTTTTGATATAATTTACAATTGTTTTTATCGATCTTTAACTCATTTCTATTGAAAAATTGGGAAATTACCTAAAAGAGAGGATGATATGTAACACCCATATCGGACACCACGGTAAAACGGAGAAAATATTGATGGTTAAAAATATTGACATTTATTGTAAAAATAGATAGCTAATGTTACCTTTAATTAATAGTTGACCAAAATATACATTTGCAAAATTGTATTTCTATACAAATGCATAAATAAAATATCACTTATAGATTTAGATTCGACTAACTATATTGACATTTCTTGTTTTTTAGTAGTTGTTCTGGATTGTGTTTGTTTTGTGACCTTCGATGGGTTCTTTTACAAAGCCCAGACCCCCTTTTATTTAGGGTCTACAATTTTATGGGATTTGAGATTCCTTAACCCTATTTTTGAATAAATTAATTCTAAAATTCATTGAAATCGTGAATGACATAACTTACAATTCTATCACTTAAAATTCTTTTAATTGCAAATTTTTAGGTTTAGACATCTTGTATGTAGAATTTAAAAAATGACATGAATTACAATATCACTTGTTTTAAGTTGAAATTTGGTAAACGTCTCATACCACGGAATTTTAAGTTGGAATTTTTTAAAAACAAAATATGCCAAATTTACCAAGTTTAAAATTTCAAATTATTCGCAAATTTTACCAAAAGATGGACTTTCACTTTTCCACCCTCTAAATCCAGACTTTTGCTCAAATCCCAATTTTTTTTTCTACATCCAAACATAGGGTAAAAGCGCTACCAAATATGGGATGAGCCATTACTATCCTTGGTTTTTCCCTAACCACGCTATCCACATAATTGACAACCGTAGAGCAATGTGTACTAAAATCTACATGTGATTTATAAAAATAATTTGGGAGTTATTAGTGCAATTTTGTCATTAAAATAAAATATAAATAAAAACTATTTTTAACTATGTGATTTGGTAGAAAATCAAATAAAAATGATTTTTTTTACACACATCTAAATTGAAACCGGATCAATTGAACCAAATGGTTAGAATGCAAGTCTGAGGAAGAAAATGGGATTAGAGAAAGTGGGCACCGTTTACTTATAGATTTAGAGCATCTCATTTATGTGTAAATAACTTATGCACTTATTAATGTAAGCCAATTATTTTTCTTAATGTTTTTATGCATAATTTGTAGTCAGAATGAATATTATTCGGGCTAGATCTCAATAAATGGATTTCGAATATCTAGATTTTATTGAATTTGAATTTTGATTTGAAGTTATCGTATTTTAAACTTTTTAAAAGTTGATAAGAAAGAATAAAATAAAGAGTATATTCAACCACGCACATTGCTAAGCAAACACTTAGTTTCTTTTCAAGCTTTGTAACACATTCAAATGACCAATGAGTTACAAACTCATATAAAATATATGTTCACGTAATAATATATTATAATTTTTCTTGATTAATTTTTTTATAATTTATAGACGCAATAGATCTTGTTTTTATATATATATAAATGAATAGATTTCAATTTTATTACACTTCAATTTTTTAATCTAAAGCTCATGACACTTTAATTTATTTTTTTTCAAAGGTTGATGATAAATTAAGAAATTGTGTAGAATAGTAGAGATTTGGATGCATGTTTTGTGTGTGAGTGAGAATGATACTGATTTAATGTTTCAATGTGCAGGAAAATCATATTTAAAGGTTAAGATTGGTGATGTACCGATTAGATGATTATATATGTAAGGTGGTGTGGACGTGTGGCCAAACTTTATATAGATAAATTACTCTCCTTAGAAAACTCTCTTCAGTAATACATATATGTTAGTAGGCCCACACATAGGTGTTAGTATAGTGGAAATAGGGATGCGTTTCTCCGCGCTATGCCTAGATTCGAGCTACAAAAACCCTGTTTTCCTTCCCTTCCTCTTCGTGATCAACCACCATATATATCAGTGTGCTTGTATAAAAAAAATATTATCATACTAAAGTCATGAGATGGATAGGCCCAAAGAACATGTCAAGTAAGCCCATGAGAAAAATACTCACACACTAAGGTACCACACAAAATTGCTTGTTAATATACTCATCATAGACAACAAGGGGGATGGTGGATTAATGCCCAATCTCATTGAAAATGGTTCATCAGAGAAAGCCCTTCCACAAAAAGGTAGCCCAAACTTGACATGTAAATGGTAATTGACTTGGCTAATCATTTCCAGGAAACATATATCCATAAATAATAAGAATTCGTCTTTCTCTTCACGATTCTTTATACATACTAAAATTCAACGTAAACGCGATATGTGTATAATCATATAGTGAATTCATAAATATTTTAAAATGTATTATTACACTTATCAAGTGGTAAAAGCATGCTTTTATATTCAATAAGTCAAAGGTTCAAATACAAGACACCAAAATTTTTCGATGCGTAGATATTTTTTTTGTTATATGCTTGAATTTTTGTGTATAAATTAATGATCTTTTCAGAACATTAGTTGTGCATAAATTAATGATCTTTTCAGAACATTAGTTTAGTAGTTGACTAATTCAATTTCATTTCTTTGTTCATAATTTTGATGTCCAAAATGTAAATAAGGGCCTATGCCAAAGTACTTTTAATAATTTTAATCTTGTTTTCCGTTCAAGTTGTGGGGGGAGAGGGGACGAAAGAAGGTTGCCCAACTTTAAACGGAAGACCTTGAGATGCTACAAAAAGAAAGTGTTATAGACTAGAATAGCACCTAGATTTGACTTTGATATTTTTTGGGTAAATATTAATTTTAATTTAATTAATAATCAACAATAAACTATTTTTTATTATAAAATTTAGTGTATTAATTATGTTCTGATTTTTTTTTTCTTTTTATCAATTTGATTCTTTTTGAGACAGAGGTATAAATCTTAATTTTATAATAAAAAAAATTTAGCTGAAAATTTGTAAGAATCATATAAAGTGAGCTTAACATTTTCTCAAAAAAAAAAAAAAAAAGAGGAAGAAGAAAGGCTTAAAAGTGGAGGCAACTTTTACAAATCCTTTGGTTGAGGAATCCAAATTAATGGTTAATAAAGCTACATTTATGCTCTTAATTAAACGAATAATTGAGGAATCAAACATTGATGAATTGCCTTTAGGACAGGTCAACATTTTGATGCCAAGTGCTTGTAGTGGCAGTAGTGGTGGGTTCTTTACAAAAAGGAGAAGTATGCACCCAATAAAAATATTAAAAAGTACTCTCATCCACTACCATTCAAATCTCATCCAAACACATTCTCCCCCTTCAAAATCATTCACATTCTATAGAAAATGAAGGTTGAGAACACATTCAATAATTTTTGTAATTATTTAGATATAAATTGTAAAAAATGAAGAATGAGTGTTTAATCATGTGATAGAATGCCTAATGGTGAAAAATTGTTGCACCATATTTGAATGAATCATCTCTTGGATCAAATGGGGGGTGTATATATATATATAGACATCATTTCATTCATGCAATTTCCATCTTTCTTATTTTGTCGTGTTTAAACCCGAATTGCCATCCTATTAAGTAGACAACTTGTTTTTACTTAGCCTCCCATTTGTAAAATCCAAAATTTGAAGAAATGGAAATGAGAAAATAAGTCTACACAACAACATATCGATATCGGAGTAATCAAAACCTTAACTCTCCTCTCCAAATCCCATATAAAACCAACACCACCCGCGCGTTATAAGATTATCAACAATATTCCACACAACAGAGATATAAACATAATGTTGGTGTGTTTAATGCATTTCAAGTGGATCCCGCATCCTTTATGCCCTATTTTATCAATTCATTACCAAAAAAGGAATCCAAATCTAAGAATATAACCAAACAAGCCCTAAAAGTGAACCAAGATGAGATATACATCCATTTTGAGTAAAACAAAGCAACTCCAAGAGAAAGACTAGTAGACAAACAAATAAAATACAAAGCAAATGACAGAAGGGGCCTTGTTTCTTTTTCCAAACTTTAAGAGAAACTTAGGCCACACACCTTTTCTCCAATCACTTATATGTGGAGAAAGAAGAAAACTTTTCCAATGGACAAACTAACAAAAGAGGCAAAACTTCCCACTACATAAAAAGGTCACATTTACTAACCCAACCTAAAAAAGATAAGAAATTAAGAAGAAAGAAAAAGGAAAGGGAAAAAAGGGTGTACAAAAGAAACATAAAAGACATTAGACTAGATTGAATAATACAAGGAGAAGAAGAGGGTTTTGTGATGATGGGCTTTTTTGACTATGGGCAATTAGGGTTTTTACCAGGGCCTCCATAGTAAAAGTAATGACCCCAATCCCCATTACTTCCTGTTTGGACATCATAGCAATTGGATTGCTCTGTGAATGTGCCAATTCCTTTTGGTGCCTTTAGATTGTTTGATGAATCAACAACTTGTATGTTTCTGAAGTAGCTTGACTTGCCGAACCCTTCTTCTGGGAATCGGCCACTGCCCATTTGGGTTGAGGTGTGTTGACCATCCGGTTCTGAGTTCACCACCTCACCGCCCCACTCAATCATGGAAGCACTCTCCGCCAAGTACGAGAATAAGAAAGATGGCCAGTAGCCCAACACGTAGCCGTTGCCAAATTGCATCCACCAATTTCCCTCTTTCGGATCCTGCAAACCAGACCCAACAAGTGTTGATTAGACCAACCCACACCGGCATTTCGCCAGGGTTTGAGCCTGTGATTAGATTAACCCACATTAATTTTATTTTATAATATAACTGATAGTGTAATTTCTTTTTGTTCAGCTGGGCTAGAGCCTGTCCTGTTAGGTCCCAATTCGGCCCCTGGCCCCTTAGGAGTCATGGCTTACTGGTTTTTGTCGTGTTCAAAAGTGCGTGTTTGTTATAACCCGGTTTTTGGTGACCCCTTGTGTAAGAGTCTAATGGATCAACCCATTAGTGATTTGAACCCGTTAAGAGATAATCCCGCACCAGTTAGCATCAGCGTACTGTGTCGCATGTTATTTTGTCAGGTCTAATAATGATGACCAAATACATACCAGTTCACCTCTTTTGTGTTTGTGCATGTAATAATGTAAATGGGGCCCTTTGATTTTGATAGGCACTTTACCTACCAGGAAAAAAAATTAAAAAATCACATTGTTTTACTTTGTGCTATATGATGTACAATGCAAAGTAATTATAACTCTTTAACTCACTGCTTAAACAGTAAAATAATAGTGATTAGGTAAGAGTCCCTACAACGAAATACAATGAGTGCCTGGGTCAGTGACCACGAGAAAATGCCAAAGATTCTCTGCATCTCTGAGGCCCATAATGAAATTTTTTACTATTTTTTAATCTTTTGTGCCCCCCCACCTCTCAATTATTTACTCAAAATCCACTTTTTCAAGTATGCTGATATTGCCAAGGATGCAAATGCACATTCAGCTTCCACTAACCACCAAAATACTTTTCAAAGACCTAATTCTTGACAATATCATACCCTTCATTTTACTATTTATTACGCGTATTTGCTATTGTCAGAGCAGAATATCTGTTACCAGAGCAATGTGTGCATATGTACGGTTGTACATTATACTTCAAGCACGATACATTGGTCTGGCAATAGCAATTGCCTATTTGGCAATTTTTGCTTGGTTTTTGTGGAATCATATGCAGTGGTCAGTACTGAAGCAAAGGCTGGTTTTTGGGGAGTTGGGGGGGGGGGGGTAATTTTGGAATTTACCTTCCAGACAAGAATACTAATATCATATTGAGAGTTCCTAAAGCCAGAAACTGGTGAGATGCTTGCACCCATTGCTACATCACTGTTGATTTGAATGAAGCCTGAGCACAGTAAATTGTAGCAACCTGTGGCTTGATATGCATCACTCTGCAAAAACAAATATTTTTTTTTTCAAGGAGAAATATAAATACCCTTTGAAGTTCTTGAAATTCTGCTTTTTGGGCAAAAAACCATAACCCCAAAGATTTTAAAAATAGATAATGAAAGTTAAGGATAAACTTACAGTCCAGTAAGTGAACAGTCTTGTGTTGTTATCACCATAAAGATCAGGGCTGACCTGAAATTATGCACATTTCACAATCAGACTCAATTTTTCAGCAAAATAATAAACTTGTTTATATTGAGTGAGTGGGGCTAGCCTAGATGGTAAAGGCACCCACCCAAGTCTGGAAAATCCTGGGTTCAAGTCTCACTTGGGGTTAAGGAGTAGTTTTTCTTTGTTATAATAGCAAAAGAAAGAGACTTTGGACCTTCCTTTTTTTTTTTTTTCTTGAAAAGAAACTCAAATATGTAATCCTAATTATAATTTTCAGTTTCTTGTGTTTTTAAATTTTTGGGTTAATTGAAATAATGGGATTAAAATAAAATACCTGCCAACCAGCTTCAATGCTGTTAAGGTCTTCACCAAAAGAACCACCCAAAACCCAAATCTGGGATAAGCTGAACTCATTAGGCTGCTGTATTTTGGGTTCCCATACATTTATGGTTGCTTTTGCTCCATAGTACTTATCTCCTTCAACATAAGCAATTGCATGCTGCTCACCCACAAAACAAAAAAACCCAAGAAAGTGGTAAATTCAGCTTAATAACTTGTACCCAAATCATGAAAAACAAAGGACCCTTTTTCTTTAATTACCTGATGACCACTTTCATTGACGAGGTCAGGATCTGCAGACCTGGGCTTAGGGATGGTTCTGTGCTTCTTTTTTCCATATCTTTTCACAGAGCTAGCTCTTAAAATATCATCTTTTTTGGTTCTCCTTATGGGTATAGTGTCCTCAGGGCATCTACCATTCATGTGCCACAATTGAGTCATTGGATTTGTAGTTTCTTTTGACTCTGTGGTTACTTTTTTCTCATCATCATACAGTCCTTCTGGATGATAGCTAGGACTCATCTGATTTAACCCCCAAAAAATAATATATCATGTTAAAAATCATCAAAATTAAACATGACCCAAGAAAATACATATATATATATATTATACACACACTTGGGATAATTAAAGAAATATTTGATTCAATGGACCTGGATTTTGTGGTCTTTGAGAAATGGGTGATCAAGAGCTGGCTGATGAGAGATGTGTACACAATCAATGATGTCTCCATCTGGGCTCTGTTGAAAAAAAAATCAAGAAATTAGATCATCAAAAGAGAGATGCTGATTAATAGTGCTAATGATTTCTTAAGTACCCACGAGTTTCCTATTTAAGAAAAATTTTCAAGAACAAATTGAAGTTCAAAAAGATAAAACAAAAGGTGATTGCAAAAATGCACATAAAATCAAATGGGATTCAAATAGGGAGAGAAACCAAAAGCAAAGTATCATTCCCCAAAATAAGGATAGCCAAAAATTAAATGCACACATACAAAAGGGAAAATCATAGTAGATAATGATGTGAGTAGAGAGAGAGGGAGATGATAAATAAACTTAAACTAAAAATAAATCATGGTTGGTTCAAGTTCAATAATCAAAATCTCACAAAAATAACCAAACATAGTAAGTACCCATTTGCATTTATTACTTATATACACTGTTTGGTAACTGAGAAAATGCAGGAAAGGTAATGAGATCAAGAAACAGGAAAAATCTCACTCAACCAACTGCTCTTGGTAACACCTAAACATCTGATTTGAGCAGAAAATTTTAAACTCAACGGAAAAAAGATGGAAAGGACAAAGACCCAAATCTCGAAATCCCATACTTTGGCTCATTTTCCAACATTTTCTCAGCAACCAAACATGCTTCACCATACCCTTAAAACTCTGATTTGAGCTGAATTTAGATAAAGAAATTTGAAAACCAAAGAAACGAAAACTGAAAAGAACAAAACCCAAATCTCGAAATCCCATATCTTAGCTCATTTTCCATTTTCCCAACATTTTCTCTGCAACCAAACATACTTCATTACACCCTTAACTAAATCTATACATATATATATATATATAGAGAGAGAGAGAGAGGGGGGAGAGAACCTGAATGCTTTTAATGGCGGGTTTGTTAAGCCGATTCAAGTGTTTTTGGACCTCAAGCTTCTGCCTGGAAGGTGCAGGTAACCTCCCGGCGCACGATAGAGAAGCCAAACCCCAGAAGAACAAAATAGCCGCCACCAACGCTGCTCTCCTCCCCCCTCTACTAAAATGCGCAGCTGCCATTCTATAATCCAAAACCCCAAGTAAAAAAATAATTAATAAGCTTTTTCAAAGGTCACACTCACCCAAAATGTGTAGATTTTAGAGCTCAAACAAACCCACCACCATGGCCAAAAAAACTCACTCTACACTTCTCTCTCTCCCTCTCTCTGCTTATCCTACGCACCCCCTAGTCTGAAAAAACCACCAAGTGTTGGCAGGGAAGTTTCTCTCTCCTCTCTCTCTCTCTCTGAAAAATTTTCTTTTGAATTGCACGACGCAGTGTCTCTTTTTGGTCTGCTTTTTTTAACACGAGGGGTAAAAAGGTATTGTAATAAAAACAAGAATCGGTGCATATCATACACCTAATAATTCTGTACTTTACGTATAAATTTTTTAAAATAAAATAAATATCTGATAGTAATAATTAGTGTTGAATATACTAATAAATTGGACAAAAATGTTTTGTACGAATAATTGTAACATCAGTTAGAATAAAGTCAGATAAAAAGAAAGTCCCCTAAGAGCATCCGCACTGGATAGAGTAAATATATAAATTTACTCTATCCCTTTTTATAGCAGAAGAATTTAAATGGACAAAATTTAAAAGATAGAATAGAGAACGAGTAAATTTATCATTCTCTTAAATTTTACCCTATACGAATATGGATCGATCGTATAAGGCATATAAATGTGACAAATTCGTATCAAACTAAAAAAAAAATCATACGAATTTAGCTCATTCGTATGGGAATTTCTTGATTATATGTATATTTTTTCTTTGTTTTCTAAACCCATACGAATTTGGCTCATTCGTATGGGAATTGAATGATTATATTATCTATTTTTTTTAAGTTATATATGTGAGATAACTAACAAAACTTTAAAAAAAAAAAAATTACAAATTAACCCATACGAATTTGGCACATTCGTATGGTTGAAAAAGTGCCATTTTTTTTTAGTTAGAAACCTTGAAAAAATATGCCAAAACAATTCATACAATTGTTCTTCAATCGTATGGCATTTTTTTTTTTTAAATTCATACGAATGTGAGACATTCGTATGAGTAAAAAAATTACCATTTTCGCTGTGTGCATGTTTTAAAATTTAGAAAGCAATAGCTAAATTTACCCTAAATTTTAAAGTATCCGGTACAGATGCTCTAACACAATGTAAGTTTCATCTCACTAGTTCATTGAAGTGATTTTGCATTAACTTGTATAAATTTTGGCAAGATTTAGATTTTAAGTGCCAATTATTTTTACATATCAATCGTTGAGTACCAAAGTTTTATATAATAAATGTTTACGAGTTATTTTAAATAGAATTTGTTAATTAACGTGATCAACTGTTAACTCTATTAATTTTTAATTATTTTACCTTTAAGTAAGAGCAATATATTTTGCCTTTCTCTAAGGGTAAAATGAGTAAATTGAGTCAAAAATTAACGGAGCTAATGGTTAATCATGTTGACTAACAGATTCTGTGTAAAATAATACCCAAACACTTATTATGCAAAACTTTAACACTTAACATCTGATATGCAAGAACAAATAGCACCAAAAGTCTAAATCACCCTAAATTTCTTATACAAAAGTAAGTAATTTTTTTTTTTTAAAACTCACTTGCCGGATAAAATTTACATAACTCTATTAAAAGATGCTCTAAGAACTTGTCTTCCTTGTTGGTCATCTCTTTTAATTTTGTTGGGCGGAATTAATGGAAATAGCAGCCCATAAACTAGCCAATTTTGTTCTCCGTAATGGCTCGATTAGGGACTTGTCTTGTATGTCGTGTAAGCGTTTGAATTCCTTTTGTTTTGTTTTGATGTTTCCTTTGTGTAGTGCTTTTCCCTTGTAGGCTTTCATATTACAAAAGAAAAATACTAATAGATTGAACAAATTTTTTTTATACAAATAGTTGTGACATTAATTAAATGAAAAGAAAGTCAAATAACACAATGTATATGTGGTCCCACAAATTCATTTGATAACGTTGCATCAATTTATATAAAAAAAATTGTACAAAATTAAGTAAATATAAAGTTTCCACTGTATGAATATCTTTAAGAGGCTCTTAAAAATTGTACTTTTTAGACTTATGTGTTATTTTGAAGAATAACTTTTGTAATGGGTTTCCGGCAGTTGCAAAAACATCTGGTGGCCAGCGGCTAGCCACTGTTTAGTGAACAGGGATTAGTCGAGGTGCACGAAAGCTGGTCCGGATATCTTATGGTATTAGAAAGTATCTAGACAAAAAAAAAGAACAACTTTTGTAATGGGTTTCCAAGACACTTTTCAAATTTGATTTTTTAAATGTTTTTCTTTATGTTATAAAAATAGAGCACAATGCACCACCAGGTCCACCACATTAGATAAAATGGTGAAGAGAAATATTTTAAGTCGAGTGACCACTCTTCATAATTGAAGAAAGACAACCATTTCAAATTGAAGAGTTTATTTTACTACTTATCTTAGAGCTCATTTTAATGATGCGACTCTTTTCAAGTTATTTACAAAATAATCCTTTAAAAAACTCATGGGAGACGCTTATAGATTCAAAATCCCAATCTAAAATATTATTTTTATTATAATTTTTAAAATGTGAAGAACAATTTTTCTAATTTCACACCCCTAACAAAAAATTCTCTCACACTTCATATCTATAATATAGATGCAAACAACTGACACCGGTCTTGCTGTTCGTTAGCACCCTCCTTGTCGGAGAGATAATGAGTTCGACTCACATAAATATAATTATTAAACTTTTATTTTATCTATCTATTTTATTGCGATAGTTATAAATTTATAATTGTATAAAAAATGTTGTATCGGGAAACTATTCTCTTATGTATTATAATAATAATAATAACAATAAAAATAATAAAAAAAGGGTATGATGAAAAGGAGTGAGTGGAAAGTGGTGGGACTGAGTTGAGAAAATGGGGCTTGGTTCTTAATTCATCCATCAGCGGCACCTTTCTTGTTGTTTGGGAAGGTTCCATCGTCACGATTTCCTAGTTTACCCTTGCGTTTAAAAACTTGTCCTATTTTCATTATCCAATTTTACATTTTACCCAAAAAGTAAAAAATATTATACTCATATTTTAATAATGTACATAATTGATTAGAAATAGTAAATTATTAATTTATCTAATATATGAACCTAAGGAGATCTTATAAAAAATATTATTTTATAAATTTAGCTTTTATGCTCGAGTTAGGACTAACAAAATTTATTAATTTAATGAGTTTATTATTTTATTATGTACATAAATCTTCATTTACACTTCCTCCTCTTCTTTTTTTTTCCTCATATTTTCTCTTCATTCCCCACCCCCTCTTTTTTTGACTACTTTTTTTTTGTAGAATTTAAAGTTTTGAATATTTTGTTTTAACATCCAATTTCTAAAAAATAAATTTCATTGGATGAAAAAAAAAAAAAATAACCAAGGATATATATATATATATGTGCTAATACATATAAAAAAAATCCAAACTAAGACTAGGAATCTTTGACGAACAGGATCAAGAATTCTTATTATTTCGACACAAGAAAGAGGTCTGGAAAATTCCTTTTCTTGTGCCGAAGACTAGGAGGATGAATAATCCCGCCCAGAATTATTTGTTCCCTCTTAGGGTATGTTTTTTTTTTTTTTTTTTTAAAGAAAATTAAAAGAGGTCTAAGTCTCTCCCTTAATCCTACAAATAAAGAAAAACCCTCCCCTCCCACCCCATGAGTCGAACCCTTGACCTCAAGTCAAGGGTGGAGGTTGCCTACCACTGGGTCAATCACTCTCCTCTCCCTCTTAGGGTATGTTTGTTTCATTATTTGAATATGAATGTTAAATTTGAAAATTAGTTCTAAAATTTTAAAAAATAAATCTGAAAATTTTGTTTGTTTTGTTTTTGAATGTCATATTTGAATATGTGTTGTTTGCATAATATCTGAATGCTGAGAAAAATGTTATTTAGACAAATTTGCTCTTATCCACTTATTTTATAAAAATAACTATTTAAAAGGATAATGGTAAAAAAAATATTTTAGCTCATTAAAAATTAAGACTTCAAACTTAAAAGGTAAGGCCGCTTCTTATTTTTTTAAGAAGCAAAATAAAAAATAAGTGTTCAGATCTAAATTTTAAACTAACCAAACAAAATTAAACCTCTTAAGTTTGAATGGACCAATTATTTAGAATTAAGAGGCTGAAACAACAACCCTTTATTACTATATGTCAGTTAAAAAATTATATTGCAATTTTAACCCTATTTACTTTTTTTAGGCAGTTACTATTGCTAGAGTTGAAAAACACATCTTATAATTTCTACAACACGATATTTTATTTTTTATATATTTTTAAGATTTAAAAACCTTTACTCTCATTAATTTTACAAAATATTTAAAATAGTGATAAATGATGTAGTCAGATTCAATCTTTTCGCAAGAATTTTTCCTCTTAAAATGAAGATTGCATGTCTAAAATAGGCATTTTTTTTCCCTATATAACCAAAAGCAAAACACGTTTATACAAATGTTGAATGTTGATAATAAATTTCGTTGAAACTCGTCTTCTATGAACAAATTTTATCGACCCTCTCACTAGTGCAATCAATTTATTAAATTACTATATTTAATTCATCGCACTATTACATTTAGTTCATTGCATTATTACAATTCATTGTAGACAATCTAACAACTTTTTTTAAAATTTTTTTACCGGTGGTAGTTGTAATTCAATCAGGATTAATAATCAAATTAATACACACTGATCAAAACGCTCATTTTTTTTGAAAATCTAACAACTAAAATACCACAATGCAAAACGCTCATTTTTTTTGAAAATAATCCACAATGTCAATGATTTAAACCATAGTAGGCTAGTTGCTGATATTGCATTTGATAATCATGACTTGGTACATTCATGTTTTGTAACTGTTACATTAATTATTATCGATGTTACAATAATATATTGTGATTTGTGACCGTCTATCTTCAAGGATGTACCCACTAAGTTGCGATTGTACCTCCTCAATTTTGAAAAAATATTTCATATGTATAAATATAATAATTAAATGCTAAGTAATGATATTAGCGCTTTATAAAAAGAGGCAATGAGTTAAAAGTATTCCAAAATTATCTTTAGTGGCTAAAAAGTGCCCTAAGAGATTTATATAAATTGTCATTGAAAATGATTGTGAAGTATTAGAATATTTTTGTGGAGTACTAATATCATTATCCTAATTAAATTCTTTTTGATGTTATAATAAGTAGTATGATATATTTGACCGGTCTATAAATTAAATACACAACTCTCTTCACCTCAAATTAAGAGACTCACTTCAAAACTTTAAATTTTAATTTGTGAAAACAGTAATTTCAACTTAATTAATTAGTGTGCTCAAAATTACAACTTATTTTCTATTATCCGTCCACTGAATATGTATCAAAAATAAAATATAACTTTTAATTTGAGACATCCCGAAAAAGAAAATACAAAGTGTCAATCTTAATTTTAGACACATTGAGAGAATAGTTATTACATACGCAAACAATTTTATTTTTACTTTATGCATGCTAGTTGACATACGCGACACCAAAAATTTACTTTGGCAACAAATATAATATTATTTGTCTATAGAACTTCTTTAATGTTGTTTGTACTTTTAATATTTATCTTTGTTCTTGTAATAGGTACAGTTGGACAAATAAAGCTCAATGGTTAGATTCATGATGATAATTTTCAAAATAATTTTTACACAAATTAAAAAAAGCTTTTTTTAACGAAGTAGTTTTTATTTTTTCATGCTATTACAATTTGTAGTTTCTTTTGAGTAATGAGCTTAAAAGTCACTCTTGCGTTATTTTATTATCGCATCCTTTCAATAAAATTCCTGCATTCGTCCCTAATTGTCTCTAATTATTTCTCAAAACTTGGGACTATATTCTAATAACTCCTTTTATTGATGATCAAAATTGAAACCTACTTTTAAATTTATAATTTTTTCTGAGGATCTTATTTGAAATATATAAAAAAAAAATAACCTTGCAGAGAGGATGAAGTAATTAATACTCATTTTGATTAATTTTTCAGGAATGAATCTTAATAGAATTTTCATCAAAATTAGCTATTAATTTTTAAATAAATAAATAATTCAAAAACCACAGAGAGAATCTCTACAGCGTGGAGTTTCATCCACGATAATGTTTCCATGTTATATTCTTGACAAAGATTCTCTGCTGTTCCAATCTTATTATTATTATTAATTCATTTTAAATTCAATGCCTATACTTTATTATAAATAATAATAATAATAATAATAATAATAATAATAGTACTAATTAAATAAAAAAGACAAGCTTAGTGTTGCAGAATCACACAATTAAATTATTACTTGAGCCAGATAAACAAGACATTGGTCAAATTAATTTATTAATATTGTTTCTCGTATTTATTTATTTAATAGTCAATATTGAGGAGCTCACAATTTCCAAAGGTTTATATTATTCCACAGTTTTTCTAGCACCTACCCCTTTGGTTCATTCATTCATATTGGTTTATTTAATAATGGGATCAAAAGACAAAACCAACCTACGAATTAATTGACAAAGAAACAGAATTAGAAGAACAAGCTAGAGAGAGAAAGAGAGGTAACTTAATAAAACCTTAATTAATTGTATGTAGAGTATGATTTTTTTACATACAAATTCAGGTGATCCGAGGCTTATCCAGTTTAGGGTCAAGATATGCCACAAAACTCAACGAGTATTTACAGTGATTTTTACATAGTGTAAATTGTCCATCAAGAAAGATTGCTGACAACAGAATTCAAACTTAAGACTTACAAATGAATTATTTAAAGCCTTATCAATTAAACCAAACCTAATCTGAATTGAGTAGGAACTAATGCTCATACAATGAAATCCATGCATTATTTTCATTCATTCGTATTGGTTTATTTAATTAAAAATGGGATCAAAAGAGAAGACCAACCTAGAGTTAATTGACAAAGAAACAGAATTAGAAGAACAAGCTAGAGAGAGAAAGAGAGCTAACTTAATAAAACCTTAATTAATTGTATGTATTGTAGAGTAGTAATTAATGCCCCCTTTTTTTTCTACATATATATATATATATATATATTAACATAAAAGTTTGGATATTGGACCTTGTGTCCCATGTTAGCGACTTTCGGAAAAAAAAAACGAACATAAGTTTAGCCGTTTAGGTGAGAGGAGGTTTATCCAGTTCAGAGTTAAAGTATGTCACAAGGCTCAACGTGTACTTATAGTGATTCTTATAGAGTGTAGATTGCCCATCAAGAAGGATTGCTGACTGAAGGATTCAAACTTATAGCTTACAAACGAAATCTTTAAATCTTTACCAATTCAACCAAACCTGATTCGTAGAGCAGGAACTAATGCTCATATAATGAAATCCATGCGTTATCTTTAGCACATTGGTACCTTTAGCACATCTCAATGTTATTGTTTCCTTCGCTTCTAAATTAAGAATTTGGTTTCACTCTCATAATTATCGAAGATCCACTGATTTTGATTGAACCAATAGTTGAAAAATACAATTGAACCTTTAAAATGACACATCCCCAAAAAAGAAAAGCACTCTTAATTTGCCAGGCATAAATATATTATTTGAAACATAGTTTTGAGCCAATTATATATGTCTTAAGTTTTGTTCATCGATGGTTAAAGCAATTAAAACCTTATCGATTCACTACAAGATGTAATTCTACAAACTATGTCGACTTTTAATAAGGAAATTGTTGTCTTAAAAAGTGAATATTATTTCTCTTAACGTATTTTTTTTTCATACAAGCGATATTCTTTTTTATACGGGGTAGAAAAAAACTCGCCTTCAATTTATCAATTCTATTACCTCATTTATAAAAGTGGAATCCGTGACCTATTGTTACAAAAATAAGGATTATTCCAACAAAATAGACTTGCCCTTAGATTTAGAAAAACCATTTTCTATTGTCAATAAGGAGAAAAACACCATTTTCATAGAAAAAATTAACATAGAGAGGTCTTGGTGTCGCCCAATAGTCAAGATGTTTAGTCAATGAAGAGGTGGAAGATTTAACTCTCACCCACTATATCCATTTACTTATAGAAAAAATTCATATCCTAAATAATTAATTTATTTTACTTAATAATTTTTAAGAATATATTAATTTCAATTAGTAAATAGTGAATTTAATAGAATAGACTAATTTAATATTGCAAGAATTGTTAAATTGACCATTCTGCAAACTAGTTTCAGGTGCGGATTTCCCTTCTTGGCTGCTCGAGATTGGAACTTTTTAGAGTGGTTAGTAAGAGCATCCATCGCGGAAGAAATTAAATTGATAAATTTACTTTTATATGATAGAGAAAGACTAAATTTATCATATGCTTAAAGTCTAATTTATTCGTATGGTTCATACGGGTGTCTTTTTTTCATATAAAAATTAAAAACAAAAAATAGGTGTGAGCTTTACTTGTATAAGTCATACGACTGTGGCATACTTATATGACCCATACGAGTAAGGTACACGCATATGGACCAATACATTTTTTGGATTCGAATCCAAGTATCAACATATTTAAATTTAAGGAGTGAGTCTGATGTAGCTAAGTACTCGTAAATTATGTATTGCAGTTTAAAAAAAAATTTATATTAATAATAAGTGATATTAAAAGATATTGGAGAAAAATCATTAAAAGTAATAATAATACATGTTAAGATATATGCAAACATCAATGAATTGTCAAAAACAATCGATACTCTTTGCTCGTTTCTAGCCCGGTACTGCGACAATAGTGTCTAATTCGTAATACACAAGTGCAAGAATAATTGTATCCCAATCTTATTTCCAATATTGTGTATGTCCTCAACAAGGGATAGCGCGCCAAATGAAATGTAATGTGCCCCATTTGAAAAAAAATACGAAATCAACCACATAAAAACAAAATACTCTAACTATAAGCGGGTCGGTGTCTCTAATAATCATATCATTCGTTAAATATTTTCTAATGAACTTCACTGACAATGCGTTTGTTTTACATTTTTCAAGAAGTGATGGCTTGTTAGGAAAAAAAATGGGAAAAACTTCTTTGGAATTCTTATATTCATTCTCGTTGAATTTGGGTACCGCCTCTCCAACTCCAATAGAAATTCCTACAATTAAATAGAATATTTGAAAATATTTAAAGTTCAAAATTAAAGTCTGTAAAATTAGATATTTTGTTTACCTGTTACAAATGTAAAGTCAAATGGAGTAATACTCACTTTGATTATAGGAAGGTGAAAAGTATGAGTTTTATTTGACCAACGTTGTATAATTGAACCTACAATTTTGTTGTCCAATTTAGGCATCTCAAGTTGCCACAATTGGGACGAACCACTTTGATAAATAAGACGTTTCACTTATGGGTACTCTGTAATAACCTCACGATAAACTATACTTTGGCCACCCCAATTACCACATAGGCCATGCGAATTATAATCAGCAATATCTGTGGGCACATTATTTACTATACGGTTGTATTATCTTGTGATACGTCTCCCAATATCATCATAAATAACTCGAAGGTTGTATGAGACCTCTCCAATTTTAGATTGGCCGTTGAACTTTCTTGATGTCTTCGTAAAACTCGCTCTAGCCGTTGTTATAGGTGGCTGTCTCCTTCTACTTAACAAACCGCCTCCACCAGTATTCGTTCTTGGTGGTTCACACCTTGTTACAGATGCAGATGAAGACGCCATATCTTTTGTTTCAATTTGTAATTTGTTTAGCAAACAACATTCAACATTCAACAAACAACATTAATGATAATTTCTATTAAAATAACAATTTATTAGAAGCACAATTTAGAAAACATCTAGATTAAAAGATAAACTTAGAAATTTAACAAGACTTACTTGAAAAATTGAAGAAGGCTAAGAATGGCAGTGATCATAGTTGAACACAAGTGGAAGAATGCTAAGAATGCTCAAGATGTTATGCATTTTTCTTTTTGTTGAATGCTAAGAATGCATGAAGTTTTATAGATCAAATTTAATTATTTGAAGACAATTGAACCGCATGGATACATAATTTCAATTCACCACAATCATTTAGTGTTTGAAATAACAAAGTCACAAACATAATAATTATTTGTATTGAAATAATAAAGGTCACAAATATAATAATTATTTGTATTGAAAAAAATAAAGGTATAGCAAATAATTTTTGGAAGCATTCATTGTTAAATTGGAACTTATTACTTCTTTCTTTCTTTCTTTCTTTTTTTGTGTTGAATACAAGCCATTCATGTGTATTAATAGACAATATAAATTATTTGAAGATAGTCTATACGGATGAATTTTGTCTTATAAAAAATACATTGGAGTTATAAAATAGTGGGGTTAAAACATAATAATTGAAATTATAAAATTACACAAACAAACAAATGCGACACCGTGAAGGAAAAAAATTTAAATGGTTTCATACGAGTGTGGCTTACTTATATGGCTCATACGGGTTTGACACACTCATATGAGGCCATTTATTTAATTATTTTTTCAATCTAATACTTTATATGGGTTTGGTACACCCGTATAGCTATTTTTTTTAACTATACCTGGTGTAGCCACTCAAGAAATTTAGTGCCATATTTGTAAATTTGTGTTTAAGTTTTATTTGGTCCGGTGCCGATGTTCTAATGTTTTTGTGTTGCCTATATTGTTTGGCATTTTTTTTAATCTTTTTTTGTAAAAAAAGAAAAATAATTTTAGGAAATTTATAGTAAAATTATCCGCTTTTAATTTGGAAATGAAGTGGTCAATAAACTTGTGTTTTGGTGAATCATTTTTTTTTCTTTGTAACAAGGAGGTAATGAGTTTTATCTTGTAGCTATCATTAAAAAAATTGTGTTACTATTGTCAAAGTAATGTACAACATTAGAAATATACAATACTTTTCAAAGTAGTACTATATTCTGACAAATGCATAATTACATTGACAATATGGGTACCTAATTGGGTAACCACCAGCAAATGCCCAGTGGCAGTACATTGAGATTAGCGCCAAGTTTGATTGGGAGCTTCCTAAATTGAATCCCAGCAGCTGCAAAAATATCTCATGACCAACGGTTGGCCATTGTTCCGCAAACAAGGATTAGTTTAGGTGTACGAAAATTGGTTTGAATACCCTGTGATATTAGAAAGTATCTAGGCAAAAAAAAAAAAATTTGCCAAAGAAATTATGATTAGAATGGTGTTATTGCCAAAATAATGCACAATTATATTTTAGATTCATATGATATAAATTTTAAAAGCAACATTATGTTTTAGCAATATGAATAGCACAATGGTTATTGCTAAAATAATGACAATATTATTGGAAACATACATTAATAACCTCTCAAAAATAATATTAATTACGAGAAATACATAATTAATTTGGCAACAAGACTATTGGGGTGTATTTGATTGCAAGTATGGAATTAGGGTAGAAAATATTTATATTCTAGGCAATTCAATTTTAGGTAATTTTATTCTAAGTAATTCAATTAAAAGTGTTTGATTGCAATTATTTTATAGGCGAAAAATATATACTTTTTTTTCTTGTAATGATGACATATTTTCTGACTTTTGGTGTTTGATTGCTTACATTTTACTTAGAATTGGACTTTTTGGTCTTTGGGTCATTTTTCATCTTACTTAGAACTTATTTTCTTTCGCATAAGTTAAAAAAATAAATTTTTACTTTTATGCATCATACGCTTATACCAAGAAACTATGTAGAACTAATATTGCCTAAAAAATTAGGCAATAAAACACTCACAAAAAATAAAAAAATACACATTTTCTATCTTTTGCCAAATTGTTCATAAAAAACTTTAGCAAACAAATGAAAGTGGAGGGGTGAGTTTGTCATTTCCAACACTTAAAAAGCATAGGTAAAAAAAGTTTCTTCACCTAACCAAAATGCTCCTGTCATGTCGACTCCATGTCTATTTGGTTGTATTTACATATTTGTACGGTCTATTGGTTTATATATATATATATATATATATTTTGGTCAAATATAGGTTGAATATACCTACTATTATATAAATCCAAAAGTTATTTCAAAAACATTGAAATCATGTGAAAATTTTTACTTTTTAATTTTATTCTTCTAATTTTTATTTTTTTTGAGAGACACAAAAGATATTTTTATTTAGCGTAAGTAACAATATTTGAATCTTTACTTAAATAAAAACAATTAAATTTTCAATCGCTAAGCTGTTTATTTATTTTAATTATTTATACCTATATAGTACATGCATTATGTTTACAAGAAAATTTAGTATAAATAAGGACGGTATTATTTACATCTACACATTTTTTTAACTATTTTTTATGATAAATTATCATCACTAAAACTTTCTAAGACCCGCCGCCTAATGAGAGGTGATTGCAATCATATACATTCGGCTTACATGTAGAGAGTTGTTGGTAAGAATTAGTCTAACATCAAGTAATGGAGTGTTGTAGTTTTTTCAAATAAAGTTTGCCTAACGAGAGGTGAGTGCATTTACATACACTCGGTTCAAATGGAAAGAGTGTATTGTTAAATACTTGCTTAACATTAAGTAATAAAAGAATGTGTTTGTGATAAATAAGAGGGTATTAAAATATATTTTTAGTTAAATTATAAAGGAAATGTTTATAATACATTTGAGAGTGTAAATAATGGACCTGACTCATTTCCATTACCCCTTTGGTCCAATTCCGTTTAAAGGGATCTAATTCGAGAGCTAAACATATGACTTTTTCATTACACTTGGTAGAGATGTCTCTATAATAAGTAGATCATATCCACAAAATTTTATCAAGAAATTCAAACGAAAGTGGTCATAGAAAAATTTGATACATTTATTCATTTTCGACAATTCAAATTTTAGCTCATCATCTTACTCATTTCTAGATTGAATTTTTAAATAAAATTTTATGAAAATAATCTACTTATCATAAAAATTATTTCTATTAAGTTTTATGAAAAAATATATTCAATTAATTTTTAAATCATATTTGTTTAAATAAAATTAGACTCAAAGATAATAGAGAGGAGTTCCGGAGTTAAGTATGTAAATATTACCACCTTAGATAATGAGAGAATAAAGCCGTTAAATTGATTCAAGTAGCAAACGCCACACCGTTAACTCCGTTAGTGGTTTCTGAGTTTTGATGAGCATGATTACAGCCACACGTGGTAACGTCCGTCAGCTCAAAAACAAAGCTCGTGAGCCTTACGCGAATCACGAGGAATCTAATGATGATGATGATCATCTGTCACCGCACGAAATGGAGGGAAATGCACTGGAGAGGAGAATCCAATGGTTATGATTTTGTGGGGCAGGTTTTGGGTACAAAAAGCTGCCCAGCACTTGGATTTTAATATATATATATCTCTCTCTCTCAAATTATACACAGTATATATATATATATATATTTATTTATTTGTTGAGAGAAAGCTCTGTCTTTTTTTGTCTTTTTTCCATCACAGCACATGGGGGTGAATATGTATGTGTCTTTTGACTTGTGATGAGAGGGGGAGCTTATAAGGGGCTTTTTGGGTAAAAGTAAAATATTTATATATATATATATTGTATATTTGTTATATTTTATAAAAATATAATTTATATATTATATGACAATAAGAATATGTAATAACAATACTTAATAAATATAGTATTGCTTTAGAGTAAATGTTATATACGAAAATTAAAAATATTCAAATCTAAAGCACAATTCAAAAAATATGATACTGCTGTCAAAACAATTTATCACTATTAGTAAAGTAATATGCAACTTTAAAAGCATATATTGCAATTTCGAAAAGTAGTACTATGCTTGGACAAATGATAATTGCTTTGATAATAATGTTGTCTTTCAATTGTAATTTAATTTTTGTTGAACTAAAATTTTGGTTAATTTTTTGACTTCCTAACATTTCTCAAAACCAATTGGAGCATGGGAACCTTTTTATGTAAGAGGGAATGGACGAATGGTCGTGTAAAATGTGAGAGTTAAATATATATAACACTCCAAAAATTTACCTTAATTAAACTTGTAAACATGAAGTTTCAAAAAAATTCATAAAATTATAAAATTTTAACTGAGTTTCACTTTTGTCCAATTTTAGATATATGGCAAAAGACCTAACAAAAGGGACGTTAAGTGTAATTCATATTATTTGGAAGTTTCAAATTCATGTTTGATGTGTAGAAAAAGTTATTGTTTTAATAATTCATTCATCTTATAAGGAGTTCATATTTACTTTTACGGTTTGCCTCAATTTTAAATGTGCAGTAGCCAAATGTACGGTTTTTTTTTTTGTTTTTTGTTTTGAAATATTTGGTGTATATCATTATGATGTTTATCATTATTTTCAAGTTTCAAAATTTAAAATCCAATGAAGTAAAATTCACCTTCTTTCCAATAAATAAAGAAACTTACTTTGAATACTATTAGATAAATATGTATCTAAGTCTTTTTTGATAAATACTCTTTAGATAAATATAAATACATATTAGGAAAAGTTGTTTGTGATATTTTTCATAAATGCATATTTTTGCAGTTAAAGTCGTAAATTTCACAGCAAATTCATATTTTTTTGAATCTACAATATATATAATTGATACGGGTACGTATATCAAATCTCAATGGAATTAATTTTATAGTTAGCCATGGTAATAAAGGGTGTCTTTATTATATTAAAATATTTTATTATGGACTTTTCATGAAAATATGATCATATATTTTTCAATTTAAAATTTATATTTTTTTTCAAAGTATTGAAACAATACTAGTTCGAACCAAATTTTAGTATCAATATTTTTATTTCACAAACCAACTCAAACCAAACCAAACCAAATCTTAATATTATTTTTACCAAATTAAATCACATCGACATGAAAACCATAGCAAAGAAATCAAAACCAATAATTTCGCTCGGATGGATTCGAGCCATGGTTAATAATAAAGAACTCGTACTCACGTTCAATCAGCAAATCATCTTTCCTTTTTGTAAATTTTTCTCGTCAAATTATACTTTTGTAATAGTGTACAAATAATCTATGATCATATATAGGTAAAAAAATTCCAAGAAAGTGCCGAAAGGTGGGGTGGGGTGGGGGGTAGGTAAAAAAATTCCAAGAAAGTGTGGAAAAGTTTGTTGTTTGGGGTGGGGTGGACTATAAATTAAAAGATCCTTTCATTGAAAATATTAATTGTGTTAATAACCCTCTCAAACTTTTTTTATAAATCACACGTAGATTTTTATACATGGTACTCTACATTACCAGTTATGTGAATTTAATGGTTTCATTAATTCAATATTTGGTTACTTAATTAGTATCGTAATTTTTTTATTTATGCTTTCCATAGTATACAGTTTTGCATATATAAATTTTGGGGTAACTGATGAGAGATGGGTATCTTTTTTTACATTGAATTTAAAATTTTTAACTCTCATTATTTTTAATATTTTTATTTATTTTCCCACACCATCAATCATTCGATAATACCTATTCTCAATCTACGTCATATAATACAAATTATCAACAAAACAAGCACATTAATCTAAGAGCAAGTGAATTTGTCTAGTTAAAAAGGCGCCCACTTAGATTTAAGTTAAACTCAACTTTGACCAATCGAAAGTTTGGGTTTAGGTTTTCTTTATTTTAAATTAAAAGAATCTTCCTTTTTAAATTAAAAAAAAAGGCACATTAATTTAAGGGGTATAAATGATTCTTAACGGGTTAAAATTTGTGGGTCATTGGAATAAATTTATCCTCACAATAAAACATCAAATTAACAAGAATCTAATCACACAAAATATATGCAATAACCCAACATCTTTCTTTCACTTCTCCCTCTTCAACTTCTCAAATATAATTTATAATATGACAACTTTAATTTAGAATTCGTTCTTTATTTTATATATTTGAATCCTTTTAATTGAAATATCTAAAACAAGTTATGCTATATAAAACAATGTATACAATAATAAAATATTACTATTTTAATGACATATTTAATGTGTGTATATGTTATTAGCTATAGTCATTTAACATTGCACTTTTGAATACACGCTAACTCCTCAAATTTTTAAGTTGTTTTCATTTGTTTGATTATTTTTTTTTGTTTCACTGTGCAATCCAGCAAAAGTATATCCTAATATATTGTGTATAAATTTTGTACTCCAATAAATATGTGAATTATAAAAGTAAATCTTGGGCAAAATAAGGGTAAAATATACATCCATTTTACATATTAATTAGTAGTATCTTTTGAAAGAAATGAAGGCAAAGATTTATACACAGTTACACAGTATGTAGTAATATGGATATTACAACCTATAGAAGCACCCTAATATTTTAAATATTACATTAATATTGGAGTTTTAATTTTTGTACTAAATCCTATATTACAATTTAAAAATGGGTAAAATTCCCTTCCTTGAGAAATTATTTTGAGAAAAAATTAAGTGAATAATATTTTTCAGCTGAAATAAGGGTTTATTTTTAAAAATTTTATGTTTATAAATTGTGTTTTAAAATAAAGGTTTTGATTAAAATTATGTTTTGTGAAAACTTAACTTTACAATCCAAAAATTTAATGCAAATTTGTTTTGCATGGTGTGATTTTATTTCTTAACTAATATATTTTTATGCAATTCATATTACTCTAAAATCAACATCAAATAAATCCCAATACATAATAATGTATTAGGAAATAAGGACGGCAAACTTAAATTTGTACAATCCAAAAAAATTAACACGTGTATTTTTATCAATAAACGAGTTTAAATTTTAACTTGTTGAGATAACTCTAAATTATTATGTTTGAGCACGTAAACATAGTAATTTGCTTAAAAAATGCATTGCAAACTTAATTTTGCATGATACCATAAAAAACAACAATCCGAAATATATTGCAAAGTTAACGTTATACTCCTTTTTAGAGTTTGGTCAAATATAAGCTCTTAACTTACAAAATATTATTTTTTTTGTTACTTTGTAGAAAACTTTTTCAGACAAGTCCGATTTTTGATTTTCTAATATCCTGAATCCTATATATGTTGGTACGCTGTGGGGCCATATATAGATAATGGTAGGGTTTGGTTCGATATGGTACGAACCTTTCGTGTATGGATTGATCTTTTAATAATAAATTTTTATTATTAAAATATTAAAATCGAGATGTTTCAGCAACCAAAATTCATTACTAAAAATACAATTCATATACAGATAATCCGCAATTGATGATGTCCGTGTAGTGACATGTCTCTGACCTAAATATATGTAAATTAATCAATTGCCCACGCAATAGAAGGGCATGTGAGGTGTGCCTTATCTCGCAACTAAGACAAAGATGGAATGCTGGGATGCAGTGGCGTAGCCAGGAATTTATACCCGGGGGTGTGCAATTTCTCTAAACTCAAAAGCTAAAATAATAATAATATAAATATGAAATTCTTACATCAACAAAAGTATTAAAATATAAAAATTACCTACAACAATCCTCTTCTAGACTTCATATTTTGAAAACGTTGAATGACATCTTCGTTATCGATGGAGTTGAGCACATCTTTCTCGATATAAGCTACCAAACAATCATTCATGAAGTCATCCCCTAACCGATTTCGTAGTTAACTTTTGATTATCTTCATCGCTGAAAATACTCTTTCAACTGTTGCAGTTGCTACGGGTAAGAGTAGAGCCAACTTAATAAGCAAAAAGACCAATGGATAGACACGATACTTCTTCAACCGAATCATTATTTTACAAAGATCACTAACCCCAGTAATTTCCCCAATTCGATCGTCAGAGCGCATATCAACAATATAAGTCTCAAGTTAATGTTCAAGCGCAATTAACTCTGTTCTTGAAAAATCGGATGGATAAAATTCGGCAAATCGAGTCAATTTTCTCTTATCAAATGCAGTGAATGACTCACTTGGATCAAGAGAAGAAATACACAATAACAATTCCATATTCACCTCATTAAAATGATTGTTCAACTCTAGAAGTAACGTATCTATCACGGTGTAAAACAATTCAACGCGATAGTAATATAAATTTGTGTTCGCTTCAGAATTGCGACGTGATCTTCCTTGATGTACAAAAATATCCCCCATGTCTAAAACAAGTATATCATCCTTAACACAAAAATCAGAAACTAGACTTAGTAATGAATCCCACCCATCATCTCTCATCTTTTGTAACCGACTTTTTGTTAATTTTACTAACTGCATGGCATTAACAATATCTTGATCATCCCTTTGTAAAGCTTGAGACAATTCATTTGTAATTCCCAACACAATTTTCAGTAAGTGTAAGACAAACACGAATTCAAAATACTGAATATGGTTTAATGTAATAATTGCTTGGGCTCTTTGAGTTGTGTCTGATCCATCCTTTCCAACAATTAAAAGAACTTCTATCACTGAGGAATATAAATCAATTAAACTTATTAAAGTACCATAGTGGGATCCTCAACGAGTGTCTCCGGCCCGTTTTAATGTTGATTCTTAATTCAACCCATGGCCTGTCAAAATTTCCCCACTACAAATACTTGCAATCACTTTTTCAAGCCGCTTTTCTCAAAGAATCTCTCTACGCTTACATGAAGCTCCAACTATATTTGACAAATTTCTAACAACTTTAAAAAAAGTGCATATCTTTGGATGATCCCGCGCAACAGCTACAAGTATTAATTGAAGTTGGTGAGCAAAACAGTGTACATAATAAGCAGAAGGATTTTCCATTAATATCAAACTTTTTAGACCATTAAACTCTCCACGCATATTACTTGCTCCATCAAATCCATGTCCACGTAAACTTGATATACTAAGTCCATACTTTGATAAAAGATAATCAATACCTACTTTAAATGACAAAGCAGTGGTATCTTTCACATGTACTATACCTAGAAATCGCTCCATGACAAACCCTTTATCGTCAACATAACGTAGAACAACAGCCATTTGCTCTTTTACGGACATATCACGAGTCTCATCAACTAGAATTGAAAATAATTGATCTCCAATTTCTCTAATAATTGTATATGTGATATCCGTTGCAAAAGAATTAACAATATCATATTGAATTGTAGGCGGAATCAACTTAAGATTTTTTGGAGCATTCTTTAGGACAACTTTCTTAACTCCCTCATTTTGTTCAGAAAGAAATTGAAGAAGTTCAAGAAAGTTACCCCGATTTTCTGATTCTTCTGATTCGATATGCCCACGAAAAGCTAACCCTTGCTTTAAAAGAAACCTAGTACAATCAATGGAGGCGGTTAAACGCGTACGATACTCAATTCTAGATTAATCAGAATGACTAGACAAAAGAGTTTCGATATGCTGCTTCTGATTCATAAGATCTTCGCAAGACTTTCTGCAACGATTATGTACACTATTGTGGGCTCCAACATGTTTATCAAACAAAGTCTTCTTCTTCCAATTATTAAAGCCGTCAATAATAAATGTGTCACAACCTCCTTGCATTCCATTTGGATCTTTAAAAAGAAAACAATACAAACAATACGCTGCATATTTTGATACACTATATTCCAACCAATCACTATAATCATTAAACCACGAAGACACAAATCTACGCTTAGCATGTCCTTCACCAGTCCAAGGAAAATCATGATTTTTTGGTTGACATGGGCCTTTTTGTAAATATGCTCGTCTCACATTCTCTCTATCATTAGGATCATAAGATTGTATACTTTTCCTTAACCCTGGATCAGATTGAACCTCTAAATTAGAAGAAACATTTGTAGGATTGACATCAACATTCGGAATAGCGGAATTAATGCTTGGAATGGTAGAACTCGTACCTACATTTTGAGGATTGGAGGAGGAGCTTGTTCTAATTTTGCTATAATACTTCTTCATTCTAAACTCAGCCCTATACAATTAAACAATTAATATACAATTAACTAAAGAGTCTAATAATTAACTAAATCAAATAAAGCCTTAAAATCAAAAAATATGAGTATTAATCTCTCTTTCCAACAATTAATATTTATTGGTTTTCATTTAGATTCATTACTCTCTCAAATATAAATTATGAAATAAAATTAGCCATATTGCCTATATCCATTCATAATTTTATACATAAAATTGAGCTTTAAAATCAACCATAGAAAATTAAACCCTAAAATCAAATATACAAAATTAAGCCCTAAATCAAGCTCCAACAAAATTAAGCCCTAAAATCAAGATCCAATAAAATTAAGCCCTATAAAATTAAGCCATAAATTCAACCCTACAAAATTTTGCCCTAAAATTAACCTTACAAAATTAAGCCCTAAAATCAAGCTCCAACTAATTTTACACAATTACACATATATTGAGATCATATATGATATATCTATTCATGATTTATAATATATATCATAGAAAAATTAGCATTTTTCGCTATAAAAAGAAAAGGAAAAGAAAAGGGATTTTTATTTACCTTGCTGGCTTGCTCCGTTGCTCACTTGCTCGGTACTCGGTAGTCTGCTGTCCAGGCGTGAGTGACTGAGTGCAGAGGCGTGAGTGCAGAGTGCGTATGAGAGAGAGAGAGAATGGCTTGCTGTGACTGTGAGAGAGAAGAGAAGAGCTGCGTGTGTGTGCTGTGCGGAAGCAGGGAAATAAAATGAGAGGTAGAAGGGCTGAGAAGGCTAAAGAGCTGTTGGCTCTTTTAAGTTAACTTTATTTCTCAAAACCCCTCAACTATAAAACTAAGCATATAAGTCCCTAACCTTTTTTTTTTTTGAAAAAAAATCCGAAATGCTCGGGTGTGCGTCCGCACACCCTCGTACATTACTGGAGACGTCCCTGCTGGGATGTGGGAGCATATTTAAGGCATTGTTGGTGGGGGAAGTGTGACTTTGTGATCCCATTGATGCTATGAAAAGATTTATTTTAGAGTAAATCTACATAAATGGCCTTAAACTATGAGACCAATTTTACTTTGGACCATCAACTTTAAAAAAGTGTTGTTTTAACCCTTTAAACTATTGATCGAATTTCACTTTGATCATTCTATCCATTTTGGCCGTTAAAGTTGCAAAATGACTACGTGCACCATATATTTATGACCCGAATATGTTAGTTTGACCAGGGTCCAAACTAGAATAAATAAAAATTCATAGCCACTATACTAGACCCGTGGATAATATTAAATACTCCTCTTACGACCATGACATTGCATCTAGAGGATATCTAAGACAATCTTTCACCAAGAAAGGCAAGATAAGGCATAAGGAATTTATGTCCAAATATGAGTCTGGTTACTTATATCTATTTGTATTTAACATATTAGGCCATCTCTAATGGTATTTTATATAAATTCATTTATATCCTACGTGTCATAATACTTTTAATACATTTATATATCTATTTTACAATATAATTGTATAGATAAAAAAGTCTCAAATAAAGTTTTTCCAATGGTACCATTTTTATCTTACTTGGCATTTATTTAAGAATGAGAGAGAATTAATGGGTTTCTTATACTAATGAGAATGTGCCATCTCACATTGAAAATTTCTATCACAATTTATACATGTAGAAATGCTTATAGAAATTTCTTATATGACTCACATTCCACATCATAAAGAAATAGGTATAGAAATGACCATTTGAGCACTTTTTTCTCTTTTCTCTTTTATAACATAGAAATTTGCTTGGATATAAACGACTATTGGAGATGACCTTATACTCTCAACCTATATATATAAAAGTTCCTAAAACCTCAACCCTAGGGTTGTGTTTGGTTGCTCACTAGCTATTTTATTTTTTTTCCCAAAATTTTAAAAACTCAACTCAAAACCAACTCTACTTTCACACTTCCCAAAATCTATTTCACTATACTTTCTCTCTCTAAATTTTTTTTAAAACGCCATAACTTTAAATTCAAAAATCAAAAAATAATAAAAAATATATATTTGAAACCTACTCATCGAGATCTATAAAATAAGATCCATTGTGACTATTTTTTGAAATTTTTTATGCGTTTTTTTTGTTGATTGAAAAAAGTCAAACAAAACCAAATTCACTTTTCAACATAAAAACTCTAACTCAAAACATTCAACCAAACACCAAATTTTTAAAAACTTATCTAAAAAATTTGTCTAGAAACATTAACCAAACACCACCTAGAGCATCAGAAATATCTTGAACCATTATAACAGGGCACCAAAAAGTTCTCCAAAAGAGTTGTAATGTTTGCTTTTAAAGTTATATATTGCTTTGGCAATAAACATACTTGTTTTGACAATAATACTACCCTATTATTTGGTCGATCGTCTTGGCAAACATATTTGTTCATTATAATTACCCAGTACGGTTAATCAAATTTAATTTTAGTCAAAGAAAAAAAAGTGAAAAAAAATCTAGGAATTATTTTCCATGCATCCCTCGTATATACTAGAACTGTATTATACTTTTGGATAAAAATCTAAAAAAGCCTCATTGATGGATCAAACTAGTTAAAATTTAAAAAGTCACGTAGAAGAATTGAAAAAAGGTTTTATTACGGATGCCCATCTTTAAAATCTTGGACAATTAATTTCTGCTTTCTTCTTCTTATTCTTTGGGAATTTCTACGAACATTTGGTGGCCCAAAATCCGACAAGTAATTAGGATTGAAAATTTTTAGCAATCCACTAGCACAATAAATGCAATTACAAGTAACTATGGATAATTAACAAGTCCAATGAGAATTGAATGCAAAACAAAAAAGAAAAAAACATCGGGAAATAATGTGGGTACCCTTGGAGTCTTCCACGTGAAAGAGAACTCTCATTGATGAATTGAAAATTACACACTCTAAGCACTCAATATAACCCTTCACAATATATCTAATGTCTCACTTCTTGTCTTGTACAAATAGAAATAAAACCTACGTATTTATACTTATGACATAAAATAGAGAAATGGACCTAAACTAAAACATGATTGGGCCTTGGTCGGAAACCATTTCGAATCGATATGAGAAGAATGCTGATCTAATCTACACCATACGCTTTAGATCAATATTGTTGTGTTAAGATACCGCTAGAATAAGTCTTAGCACAAGCGTAAGATCGACCGGATAATTATGCGTACAATAATTAAATAAACAAGCACCACTGAAGCAATACGAAAAACAAGAAATTAAAGAAGAAACAACTAATCAAGCACGCAAGCAATTAGGTGGTGTCAGCAAAACCGCCACTAATCCCCCAGGTGATAGCTATTATTGATGAGACCAATTCAGAGTACAACGCGCCAAACAAACCCTAGCCGCCAATTAGAGCTCTTAATATTATCTCTCAAATATACTCTCTAATTTAGCTAGTAAATAATAATAATACAACTCATGAATAAAACCTATGATAAGGGATCTATTTATAGAGTATAAATTCTATGGGTCTAGGAATGTACAAAACCATCTAGCTAGTAAATAATAATAATACAACTCGTGAATAAAACCTATGACAAGGGGTCTATTTATATAATATAAATTCTATGGGTTTAGAAATGCACAAAGCCAAAACCTACTAGAAATTAGATAATACAAATCCAACTAGGATTTAAACAATACAAAGTCAATTAAAAATTGGACAATATAAAACCTAATAGGAGTATGATTCTTATAAAGAGCCAAATTTTCAAATATTCCACTTTCTCCAAATCGACCCGGCCTTAAATGCATCCAACAAAAAAATGCACCGGATATATGTCCATTATCGAGGATCGATCCGACTATGATGAGCCAACTACAACAATCTCAACCTTGGTAAGTTATCTCAAACCAATCTCGATCGATGCAACTCCACTGGGGATAAAACTGTGCAACCTCTTGGGGACCATCTGGACATCCAACAGGAACACGTACACCTTCCAACTTCTAACACGAAGTGAGATTGAGAAGAACTAGGCAATGCCTAAACTTCTCCGAAAAAAATGGGTTTAGTGAGCATGTAGGACGCATTTTCATTTGTATGCACATTCTTTATGTTGATTTTGACTGAATAAGCCAATCCTGTGCACTATGGTACCGCACTTCACTGTGATGTGTGCCTCGTTGTACACGTAGCCAAATAATAATGGGATTTCCAACTTGGTAATTTTTTTTCTTTAATTTTTAAACTAAAACATGGGATTGAATTGATTATACTTTGACGTATCAGATATCTTCAAATTTTTAGTTTTGCCACTTCAGATTTTGAGTGATCGCCAGAGTAGTGTTTTAAGGGTGAATCTAGGATTTTACCATGAGTTGAATTGGTTTTAAAAGAAAACTTTTTTAACTTTTTTTTGGAGAAAGATTTTTTATGATTTTTTTTCTCCCTTTCCGATCATAAGAAATTTACATTGAAATAATGGTGTGTTTGTTCAGAATTGTATAAGTTTATTTTGGTTCAAATTTCAATTCCAAAGCTTGTGGTTGGGTTCCAAAGGAAATTAATTAAGATACATTTGAAAAGGTGACAATTGAAATTGGTGGGGAAACAAGTGACAACAAAGAGTTGCATTCCCAGATGGAGTTGTGCTTAGTAAGCTTCCAAATGCTCATCAATTTGAGTAGTGGCGTAGCCAGAATTTTTAAGTTGGGAGGGCGTGTGGGTGATTTGATTAGTCTTGACTCTTGAGTAAAAAGAAAAATTAATTACATGCAATAATAACACGACATAAATGTATACATATATAATAATTTTTTTTGGTAGATATGTATACACAATAATATTTATACATGTAATGTTAGTTTTTAGTAGGCGAATCAAAATACTCTTGAAAATGATTATGTGCAATACCATTTTCCGTATAATTTTAATGCACAAAGTTGACCAAAGGACAAATTAAAGTGCAACTCGGTCAATAGTTTGAAGGGTTAATCAACGCTTTTTAAAGTTGAGTATATGCATGGTTGAGTAGTTGATTTACTCTTTGTTATAATAATAACTTCCGACTTCGACCCTAAAGTTTATAGAAATTACAAATGCAACCACGTACTTTCAAAATTTACACATAGGACCCTGTAACAAAAAAATAATACCATACCTACATAAAAAAAATAAAAAAATTCCAAAATCAACTGAGTTTGAGCCCTGGCATGACCTAGGTGCCTCCCGTATTAATTTTCTTTTAATTGAGGGCCGGGCTGGTCTAGTCTGTGTGTGGTTGGCCCATATATCACTATTACTCCTTTTGGATTTCCTGTTTACGATAAAATTAATGTTTGTTTAAACCATTTTGGATTACCCAAACCATAAAGTTTCAATTATATGCATTATGCAAATGCTTCTTAATTAATTCGTTTGCCAAGAAAAATCCTAGCAAAAATAAAAAAATTTAAAACTTTTTATAGTACCGAACAACAAAGTATCAATTCAGTGACGGATTTTTTCGTTAATAAAAATAACGTTTTAGGAGAGGAGGCAGAGTTATCATAACGGTTGAAGATTAAGAATTTCACTAGTCCACAACTTTGTTTCAATATGGAGGTCAGCCAATAAAGCCCAAAAAACACCAAGAACATGACAACAAGGGAGAAGGCAACGGCTTAACACAGGACTACCGTGAAATTATTAATCAGCAATAGAAGCAAAGTGATTGTGCATATTCTCTTCTTAAAGATTTCAAGGATTCGTGATTGTTGTACAATAAATATAATTAGACATAATATTCTCCTAATTAATTCTTACTATACCCCGAACAATATAATAAAAGAAGAAAGAATGTAAATAAACTTAAATAAATTTAAATAAAGAGAAAAATACTTACAATGATAACCAGAGTAATCAAAACTTATAACAGAATATTATGAAAGAAGAAAACTTTATTGATTCTTATAAGAAAATTGGTTTACAACTTTTTTGAAGAACTTCTATATATTGAATCTATTTATTATTGAAGAATTCTATTTTACAAGAGTATAGACACACTTGCTCCCTTCTTCTCTTGATGCTTTTTTAATACAACACATACACCTAACAATATTAATGTAGGAAGGTAAACTTCCTTTTCTCTCCTGACACTAACAATATTCTATTTGCATTAAATTCACTAATTACAAACTTCATGAGTATTCTTTTTACTTTTTGAAGATAATGATATCGGTGAATAATTTATACTGTTTTGCCAGACTTTTGCAGTCTTGTTTGATGTCACGGCTGACATTTAGAAATTGCTGTTGTCATTGCATATGTCTTGCTAGCCTTCCATCATATTCTCAATATTGTGCCTTTCAGTAGAGTCCATAGAAGAATTATAGCTGCTTCTGCTTGGACTGAATCTGTATTTCCGTCTTTCTTCAAATTCTTGGAGCCAACTTCTCTCTAAAATTTCTTGGATATCTACAAAATTTTGTACTCTCACATTGCTTATTCTATAACTACTTCTAGAGTCTGGAATGAAAAATGACATATTAAAATTCTCTCCAATAAATTTGTAAAAACAATGTGTATTCTTGAATTTGTACAATTGTTGATAGGCTTTGTACATAATAAAAGTATCTTCGTCACATAACTTCTCTCGTAATTCTTTTGCAGTATCTCCTTTGTGGAGCATAATATAATCTTTTCTATGTTCTATCACAATTTTATGTTGTCCATGTAATATTTTGTATTATTTACACATTCTGGTAGTATACTAGTAATCATTAAAATAAACTTTTAAGGGTCTATTGTTTCTCCATCCTTTTCTATTGCTTCTCTAAGATTTAGAGGATACAAATTTTCTGCTTGAAGTTCTATTGTTTCTTATAATCTTTTAGGAAGATTTGAAGATTTTAATAATTCTATATTATATGGGTAATAGTATTCAACACTACATAAAAATCCAAATTCAAGTAAAAGACGTACTAATAGTAACTTCTATAGTAATCTCACCATTTAAAGAAAATAAATATTTTTTTTTTCTAGAAATAGTAATTTTTTTTAAATTTAGAAAGTTCTACATCTACTAAAATTATAGCTTCTATTATATTATTTATTTTATCATAAACTCTTTCATATTTATATATACATCCCTCAGGTGCATAATTATTTTGAAAATAATTTTGGATTTCTATCCAATCTTCAAGATTCTTCTAATTAGCACGAGTAAATATTCTATTCGAAATATCTTTAGGTAATTTATATTCTATTTGATTTTTTAGAATATTTTGAAAGAAAGGATCAAATTAAAATATCATAAAAATCTAGTATTAGAAAATATATTCAGAGTTTTTAAATCATTTTGTAACTTTTGCTTATTTTCATTTAAAATATGAAAATGTTTTATCAAAGTTTCATGATCTTTAACTGTTTGTTCCTTTTGTTAAGACTGGATTTTAGACTCAAGATTTTGAATATATAAATTTGTTCCATACATGTTTTTGTTAAGAAAATTCATTGCATGTATAAAAGATCTTTTTACTATATTCTCAGTTGAACCAAAGATGATCAAGAATTTGCTTTTGCATCTCAGGAACTGGCATATTATTTCTAAACTTTTGAGTTGAATTAAGAATAGTAAATAAACTATTGCTGCTGGTTTTAGTATCATAAAATATATTGTCATCTCTGGTAACTCTTGAACTTGATGCCATCTGCAAATTAAGACTGTGAAATTAGTTTATAAATAATATCAGCTAAATAATTATCTTTACCATTGTGTCAACCCAAAGTATCTGGTAACAAAAAAATGGTTTCGTTATAAAATGTTTTGGTCACTAAAAGTTTACGTCACTAATTTTTTTGTGTAATGCTTAATAAACATAATAGTGAAAAATTTGATTTTCATCACCAATATTTGTGACGCCCAGAATTCCGTTCCGAGATTTTCACCTCTGGGACCCGGATAATCAAGATGCCTCACGTGATGGCGGGTTAAATTACATTAAATCAAATACCAATGTAAAAGAAATTAAATGAAGGGCCATATTTTAGAAAATTTTGGCATGTGGAGTTCGTATCTTTAGCAAAACCAAAACCTGTAATTTATAAAAAAAACAAGGTTCAACTCCATACCTACATAAGCTTCGATTATAAAAATCAAATGTCCAACGTATACATTTATATCAATCCCTCAAACGAGGTCCCAATAAAATAAGTAAATGGCATTTACACAATTATAAATAAACTTTAAATATAACCCGATAATATATCACAATTGTACATAAAACTTGTCTAGCCCACGTCGTCCTCGGACGATTACTGGCATCTGTAGGTCAGAAAATACCCTAGAGGGGGGGGGGGGTGAATAGGGTTTTTAAAACTTAATGGGATTTTTAAAATCAATTTAAAAATATTTGATGCCTATATCAATCAACCAAACAATAAGCAAAGATAAAACCAATCACAAGGTGCAAATATCACAATAAGAGTTTAAGAGATAGAAAGATCAAACCGATCAAAGTCAAAGACTTTTTGTCCACACGGTTCGGCTTGTTAGCCCCTACTCCGCGTTCGGTTAGTACCCCGAGAAATTCCACTATAACCGATCTCCTTCCGGGTGAAGATCAAACCTCTACAAGTGTATCTTTCTCACATACTCTTACAAGTATTGAAATTCTCTCAATACTCACACAAGAATACTCTCTTGCTATCTTAAGAGATAAACCTCTCTTAATGTTTGAAAGAAATGATTTGGTGACTAACACTAATGTACAATAGCTCTATAGTGTATGAAGATTACAACTTAAGCTCACACTAAGAGATATCTAATTTGATCAATAAAGTATAGCTCAAAATAAAGATGATTGATCAAAGGAAAATGTTCTTGAATCTTTGAATATTGAGTGTAGATGAATAGAATAGTGTAAGAATGATTCAAGAGTATTTAAATAAGTCTTAGAGGGTGTATATATAGTCTAAGACAACATATGGCCGTTTGGAGGGAGTTGGTAAAAGTTTGGTACCAAAAATAGTAAAAAATCAGAACTCCAACGGCTAGTTTCTGGGCCATCAGTCGACTGAGTGTCCATCAGTCGACTGATGGTCTCCTCTGGTCTGCTGCCAGTTTGACCAAAAATCTCATTTTTCATACTTTTGCAAATTAGCTCAAAAATCAATTTTGAAGCAAGGGGATACTTAAATATGAGTATCTAAGACTTCTATAATGAAAAGAGCTCCGAAATGAGTTTGTTTAATATTTAAAAAATATTTGTTCCAAAACGATTTTTCCCAAAAATAAGATTTTCTCAAGGAAACTTGATTCAACTTTTTGATTTGATCAATCTTATAATATTGAAATATTGTATGAGCTATGATGATCAAATGAGAATCTTTACAAGGAAACTAAAGCACTCATTCACATATGCAATAACGAGTCTTCGAGGGCTTTGTTTGATTATTCGTTTCTTTTCTTCCTTGGCTCATTGTACTTTAGAAATCTCATTGAGGATGTGTTGACAAGAGATGTGTGAGATGTAAAACTTTGATTGCAATATTTTGTAGAAGAATGATCTTGATTCCGGCTTTTTGGTTAGATCCACGTGAGATCAATATTGCGTGGCTATAACTTAAAACATCAACTAGGTTAAATTACACAAGATTAAGTTTATTGTTATTATCAAAACAAGATTAATGACTTTCAAGTCAACAATCTCCCCCTTTTTGATGATGACAATAAATTAATGTGTGTTTGCAATTAAGATCATTAGTTGAGTTTTCTAAACGGGAAAACTCCCCCTCAAACTATGCATTAAAGAGAATATGGAATAAAGCAAGCATGCATAAGTAAATGTACAGATCATAATAAAGAAACTTCAAATTAGGTTTAAACCAAATACTTAGAGTTAGGCATAAGTTAAAAACAAGGAATGAAAAACCTTAGAAGTCCGAACATAAACAACTTAAAACATAAAAGAAGTTCATAGTTAAACTTAATAAACTCAAAGAGTGTGTACCAAGCACTCTAACACACTTATTTCTCCCCCTTTGTTATCAACAAAAAGGAGAGAACCCCATGACTATTCTTGTGGCTCTTGAGGGTCTTGTGGCCATTGACCCCAACCTTGATCAACTTGATACGGGTTCCAAACCGGAAAGACATGTTCCGGATGGTAGCGAAGAAAGGCTTCTTCATGAGCTCTTTGACGATCTTCAATGCGATTAAAACGGTTCGTCATGTTAGTTGAGAGAGCTTGAAGTTGACCCGATAAGTCTTGAATTGCTTGAAGCAAGGTGGCATTTGAGGATTGGCTACGGCCTTGAGAGGTAGTGGTTTCAGGGAGTTCGGAACTTTCTCCTCCTACTTCTTCTTCTTCTTCTTCTTCACCCACTTCTTCGGATGAGCCATCACTTTCATCACCACTTTCATCTCTATCTCTAGGATCATTAGGAGTCCATTGTCCATAAACCAAGTTGTATTTCATCAACCGAATCACTTTGGCGCTATATGTCTCCTCACTAGTGGGAATGATAACATCGACCTCGTCCTCGAGTCGGATATTGTAGAATTGGAACAATTGAGTGAGGGCCATTCCATAGACCAACCCTTGCCTTTTTCGATTGGTGATCTCAAGGAGATGATGGAACATTAGACTAGCATAGTCCAACCTATGTCCCATGATAATTGCCCATACCAAAAATAGTTCCAAGGCATTGAGTGAAGCACGGCTACCACGCCTTGGGATAATCGAATACTCCTAAGATTGAATGTATGAGACGAGCATCGAGTTTGAGCATTGCGGCTTTGATTTCTCCTTGCATATTACGAAATATACGTTTAAGTAAAATTCCTTTGGCTGCTTCCCTATTAAAGCCTAGAAGATCCCCAAAATTGGATGGAACTTTCGTTACATTATCAACGGGGAATCCGAATATTTCGGCTAATTTGGCTTTGTTAAAACTGATTCGTTGCCCATTCAAAAGTGTAACAAGACGGGCCTTGTTAGGACGTCCATTGTCATAAACCGGATAATGTAGGTTAGCATAGAATAGCCGTATGAGCCGAGGGTACACATTTTCACGAATATTCAAAAAGTTTATAATCCCTTGATTTTGAAATAAGCCAGCAACATTCAAACCATTGGAAGGGAATAATTGAAAGTTGAATTGTTTACCTTCGACGATAGCCCGTGTTGAATAGTCGTTGTTGAAATTTTCTTCGGCTTAGTTTGAAATGAACAAAGGCGGTAGTGGTGCTAGAGGTGGTTGTGCCGATGATGAACCCACTTGTGGTACGCTCTTTCGTGGGCGACGTGACCGAGGTGGTTGAGACATTTCGATGAAGATTGGTGAAAGAAGTAATTTTGAAAAATTAGTGTTCTTAGGGAATTTGAAGATTTTGGGGTGAAAATATGTGTGATTGAAGGGAATATTTAGGAAATTGGTTAAATGGAATAGTGGGATGAGTTTTGGTAAAGAGATTTGGTTGTTGGTAGAGATTTTTGGTTGAGTAATGTATAATAGTGGCTAGGGTTAGGGTTTGAGAGAGATGGAGATGGGTTTGAGAGATTTGAGATGAAATAGATGAGATTTGGGGTTGATTTGATGTTGGAAGTGGAAGAAAAATGGAGTTTTGATAAGGAAAATAGAGAATGGATGATTGTTCTTGAGGTATGGAAGGGTTGAGATGTGATATATCTCGAAATGGAGAAGAGAGAAATGAATAAGAAAACAGGGGAAATAGAAGAAATAGAGTAACTGCTGTCCTACACTGCTCAGTCGACTGATGGTCATCCTTCAGTCGACTGATGAGTCCTCAGTCGACTGATGGTCCTTGATTAGTCGACTGATCACCCAATCTGCCCTGACTTCCTTGTTTTGAGCATTGTAAGCCCTAAACACCTAGAAATAGTAACTTTACAGCATTTGAGCTACAAAAATGATATTAGTACATCAAATAGCATGTAATGTAAGTACCAAGTGAAAAAAAAATGCTTGATTCATATTAAGCCAAATGATTTGCACAATATTGTATGCTTTAAAGACAAGCGTTAAGGATCAATATACATGAAAATTTTGGTCAACTAGATATCACATGCTTTAGTCATACCAATTTCACGTCGAATAGTGCTAAAGCGATCATCAGAAAGAGGTTTAGTGAAAATATCCGCAAGTTGCGATTCGGTGCTAACGAATTCAATATCAACATCACCTTTTTGCACATGATCACGAATAAAATGATATCTTATCTCAATGTGCTTAGTACGTGAGTGTTGTATGGGGTTCTTGGTCAAGCTAATAGCACTTGTGTTGTCACATTTAATGGGAATGTGGCTAAGACTTAATCCGAAGTCTTCTAGTTGTTGTTTAATGTATAAAGTTTGAGCACAACAACTTTCGGCCGCCACATATTCGGCTTCGGCCGTTGAAAGGGCCACCGAGTTTTGTTTCTTGCTTGACCAAGATACTAGTGCGTGTCCTAGGAAATGACAAGTGCCACTAGTGCTTTTCCTATCGATTTTGCAACCGGCAAAATCCGCATCGGAATAACTAATCAAGTCAAATAAGTTCTCTCTTGGGTACCACAAACCCAAGGAACTAGTACCGGAAAGATAACGAAAAATCCGTTTAACGGCAAGTAAGTGTGACTCTTTAGGATCCGCTTGGAATCGTGCACAAAGACATACACTAAACATAATATCCGGCCTAGAGGCCGTCAAATATAATAAACTACCGATCATACCTCGATATTTCTTGATGTCGACACTTTTACCTATTTCGTCTTTGTCAAGCTTCAATGTTGAGCTCATAGGAGTGCTCATGGATTTGGCACCTTCCATGTCGAATTTCTTCAATAGCTCCTTCACATACTTCTCTTGATTGATGAAGATGCCTTCTTTGCATTGCTTCACTTGTAATCCAAGGAAGTAATTCATTTCTCCCATCATGCTCATTTCGAACTCCTTTTGCATACATGAGGAAAAGTCCTTGCAAAGATTTTCGTTAGTAGAACCAAATATAATATCATCAACATAGATTTGTACAAGTAGCATGTCATTGTCATGATTTTTGATAAATAAGGTAGTATCAATTTTACCTCTAACAAAACCGTTGTTAATAAAAAATGAGCTAAGTCTATCATACCATGCTCTAGGTGCTTGTTTTAAACCATATAATGCTTTTGATAATTTAAACACATAATCCGGATAAACATGACTTTCAAAACCAGGAGGTTGTTTTACATAAACTTCCTTCATCAATAAAACCATTCAAGAAAGCACTTTTCACATCCATTTGATATAATTTGAAATTCTTAAAACACGAATAAGCAAGTAGCATGCGAATGGCTTCTAAACGAGCTACGGGTGCATATGTTTCTTCATAATCAATGCCCTCCTCTTGATTGTATCCTTGGGCAACAAGTCTAGCTTTATTTCTAACAATTACACCACTTTCATCCTTTTTGTTACGAAATACCCATTTAGTACCTATAATAGTATGATCACTAGGTTTGGGAACAAGTGTCCACACTTTGTTTCTCTCAAATTGATTGAGCTCTTCTTGCATAGCCATCATCCAAGATTCATCTTGTTCGGCTTCAATAATATTTTTAGGCTCATATTGAGAAACAAATGCCACATTATTGCATACATTTCTTAAGGAAGATCTAGTCATAACTTTACTAGATGGCTTTTCAAGAATTTGATCAATAGGGTGATTGGATACAAATTTCCAACTCCTAGGCAAATCATTCGAGTCTTGCTCGGTTTTGTTTTCTAACTCCTTAGGAGGAGCTTGAGCACTCGATGGTTCTTCCTTAGAAGTATCATTAATTTGAATATCCGAAATCTTTTGGATAATTTCAACATCATCATCGGAATGTACTTTGGGTGAGAAAGGATTTGACTCATTAAACACAACATGCATAGATTCTTGGACTACCAAACTTTTCTTGTTATAAACTCTATATGCTTTACTATTGGTGGCATACCCAAGAAAAATTCCTTCATCGGATTTAGCATCAAATTTGCCCAAGTGATCACGATCATTCAAAATAAAACATTTGCAACCAAAAACCTTAAAATATGCAATATTTGGTTTCTTGTCATTCCATAACTCATAAGGTGTCTTATCTAACTTTTTACGAATAATAGTACGATTAATCACATAGCATGCGGTGTTAACGGCTTCCGCCCACAAATACTCAGGTAAAGAATGTTCATTAAGCATAGTCCTAGACATCTCTTGAAGAGATCTATTTTTCCTCTCAACAACACCATTTTGTTGAGGAGTTCTAGGTGCCGAAAAATTATGATCAATACCATGCTCATCACAAAAGTTCTCAATGTCAACATTGTCAAATTCTCTACCTCTATCACTACGAACATGCACAATAGAGACACCTTTTTCATTTTGAACTTTTCTACAAAATTTAGCAAAAACATGTGGAGTTTCATTTTTGTGGGTGAGAAAGAACACCCAAGTGAGTCTAGTGTAATCATCAACAATAACAAGAGTATACAATTTTCCACCTAGACTAGCAATCGAAATAGGACCAAACAAATCAAGATGCAACATATCAAGTGGTCTAGATGTAATAATATCTCTTTTTGACTTGAAAGAGGATTTGTGTTGTTTACCGAGTTGACATGCATCACAAATTTTATCTTTAATAAATTTGGTTTTAGGTAATCCTTTAACAAGCTCTTTCTTAGACAAAGCATGAATTAAATCCATATTAGCATGTCCTAGTCTCCTATACCACAACCAATATACATCATTTATAGCGGATAAGCATTTAACATCTTGTTGAGATAAATCATCAAGCTCAAGAGTATACACATTGTTAGTTCTATATGCAACAAGTAGAATGGAATCATCACTGACATTCTTAACAATGCAACGATCGGATTTAAAAATAACTTTATAGCCCTTATCGCATAATTGACTAATGCTAAGTAAATTATGCTTCAAACCATCAACTAATAGAACGTTATCAATGCAAGTGGAATGCTTACCAACCTTACCTATACCGATGATTTTGCCCTTGGCGTTGTCTCCGAAAGTCACATTCCCTCCTCGCTTGGGAATTAGACTTAAGAAGTTGTTTTTGTCTCCCGTCATGTGTTTTGAGCAACCACTATCCAAGAACCACTTGGTTTTGCTACCCTTGGCTTTCAAGCACACCTACACCATGACTTTAAGTAACTTATCCTTTGGTACCCAAAATGTGTTGGGTCCCTTTGGGTTAGCAAACATAATTGTTCCTTTTGGAACCCAAGCAAGCTTCCTCTTAGGGAAACCTTCATTTCTATAGAAACAATGATCCACATAATGAGTATTTCTACCACAATATGAGCAAAGATGAGTGGGATCATGAGGTGTATATGTTTTAAAAAAGTTTTTGTAATCCTTTTGGTTGTCAATTTGATTGTAGCCCAATCCGGCTTTACCAAATACACACCTTTGCATTCCTAATAGTTTATCCAAATTATCCCTACCATTGGTGAATTTGGCTAAGCTATTGGTTAGATCATCCACTTGATCTTTTAATTTGACATTTTCTACTACAAGTGAGTTTGGAATTTCCTTTTCCTTTCCTTTTTTCAAAGTGTTGATTTCATTTTTCAAAACCATGTTTTCTTTTTCAAAAATTTCACACTTGTTAGAAATTATCAAATTCTCTTTTTGAGGCTTGCAAACTTCTTAGAAAGATTTTCAAATTTGCTATGCAATTCCTCAAACATTTCATATAACTCATCATAGTCATTTTCATCATGAGCATCATCATTTATAGAAATATTATCATCACTAAATGAATCACAAATAGAGTCTACCTCATCGTCTCTTGCCATAAGGCAAAGATTTGCCGTCTCCTCGTCGCTAGAGTCGGCATCGGACTCACCTTCTTCGGAATCGCTCCAAGTCCCCTTGAGGGCATGCCTTACTTGTTTAAAGGCTTTATCTCTTTTATCTCTTCTCTCATTTCTTCTAACCGGGCAATTGGTTTTGAAGTGTCCCGGTTCATGGCAATGGAAACATTTCTTGACTTCTTCGTTTTCAACTCTTGGTTGAATTGATCGATCATTGTTCCTCTTCGATGAAGAACCAAGGTTGTTTTCTTTTCATTGAAACTTCTTCTTCTTGGATAGAAATTTCATGAAGTTTCTAGAGAGGAGAGCCATGTCATCGTCACCGCCCATTGACTCTTCATCATCCTCTCGTTGACTTGCCTTGAGAGCAAGAGTCTTCTTCGCTTTTGAGTTAACTTCTTCTTCTCTTTCCAATTCCTTCTCGTGGGTTTTAAGTGAGCCCAATAGTTCGTCCATGCTTAACGTTTTGAGATTCTTGGCTTCTTGAATAGCCGTTACTTTGGGTCTCCACTTCTTGGGAAGAGTCCTAAGAATCTTTCGAATCTTGTCTTCATTGGAATAAACCTTTCCAAGGAGATCTAGAGCATTAGTAATAATGGAGAACCTACTATACATAGAAGCAAGTGATTCATTAGGCTCCATTTTAAAAGCTCATAATCATGAACAAGCATATCAATATTATCATCCTTGACTTGTGAGGTTCCTTCATGACCAACCTCTAATTTGTCCCATATTTCTTTTACGGTTTTACAACTAGAAATTTTGTTGTATTCATCCATAGTTAATGCACAATGTAGAGAGTTTAAGGCTTTAGCATTAAATTGGATTTTCTTAATGTCATTCTCATCATAATCGGAAATAGATTTAGGAGTGACATTACCCCTTTCATCGGTTTTGGTAATCTCATAGGGTCCAATGAGTGTAACCCTCCATTGTTCAAAATCACTAGTTTGAAGAAAAGTACACATGCGATTTTTCCAATAGCTATAGTTTTTGCCATCAAATAGAGGTGGCCTAGTGGTTGAAGAACCTTCGTTAACTCCGGTTCCTTGATAGATAGACATGATCGTAAACTCTAAGATTGTAAAATCAAAACAAGAGTACAACCTTTGATACCAATTGTAGGTCGGAAAATACCCTAAAGGGGGGGTGAATAGGGTTTTTAAAACTTAATGGGATTTTTAAAATCAATTTAAAAATATTTGATGTCTATATCAATCAACCAAACAATAAGCAAAGATAAAACCAATCACAAGTTGCAAATATCACAATAAGAGTTTAAGAGATAAAAAGATCAAACCGATCAAAGTCAAAGACTTTTTGTCCACACGGTTCGGCTTGTTAGCCCCTACTCCGCGCTCGGTTAGTACCCCGAGAAATTCCACTATAACCGATCTCCTTCCGGGTGAAGATCAAACCTCTACAAGTGTATCTTTCTCACACACTCTTACAAGTATTGAAATTCTCTCAATACTCACACAAGAATACTCTCTTGCTATCTTAAGAGATAAACCTCTCTTAATGTTTGAAAGAAATGATTTGGTGACTAACACCAATGTACAATAACTCTATAGTGTATGAAGATTACAACTTAAGCTCACACTAAGAGATATCTAATTTGATCAATAAAGTATAGCTCAAAATAAAGATGATTGATCAAAGGAAAATGTTCTTGAATCTTTGAATATTGAGTGTAGATGAATAGAATAGTGTAAGAATGATTCAAGAGTATTTAAATAAGTCTTAGAGGGTGTATATATAGTCTAAGACAACATATGGCCGTTTGGATGGAGTTGGTAAAAGTTTGGTACCAAAAATGGTAAAAAATCAGAACTCCAACGGCTAGTTTCTGGGCCATCAGTCGACTGAGTAATGCTCATCAGTCGACTGAGTGTCCATCAGTCGATTGAGCAAGGCTCATCAGTCGACTGATGGTCTCCTCTAGTCTGCTGCCAGTTTGACCAAAAATCTCATTTTTCATACTTTTGCAAATTAGCTCAAAAATTAATTTTGAAGCAAGGGGATACTTAAATATGAGTATCTAAGACTTCTATAATGAAAAGAGCTCCGAAATGAGTTTGTTTAATATTTAAAAAATATTTGTTCCAAAACGATTTTTCCCAAAAATAAGATTTTCTCAAGGAAACTTGATTCAACTTTTTGATTTGATCAATCTTATAATATTGAAATATTGTATGAGCTATGATGATCAAATGAGAATCTTTACAAGGAAACTAAAGCACTCATTCACATATGCAATAACGAGTCTTCGAGGGCTTTGTTTGATTCTTCGTTTCTTTTCTTCCTTGGCTCATTGTACTTTAGAAATCTCATTGAGGATGTGTTGACAAGAGATGTGTGAGATGTAAAACTTTGATTGCAATATTTTGTAGAAGAATGATCTTGATTCCGGATTTTTGGTTAGATCCACGTGTGATCAATATTGTGTGGCTATAACTTAAAACATCAACTAGGTTAAATTACACAAGATTAAGTTTATTGTTATTATCAAAACAAGATTAATGACTTTCAAGTCAACAACATCCAAGATATCAGAGGGTTTCTACTATCGTATCTGTGCCACCCCAAGAAGGTACCTGCAAAACTGTTGAAAAATGGGAATGAGCCAAACACGGGCTCAGTGAGAACTATAAGAGTTTTCATATAAGAAAATAGGTTAGAAAACTATGCATGCGTGCTATGCATTATAATGATAATATCTTTGTTGATATGATGCATATCTATATCTCCCATAACTATAATCTTTTCTCTACATATGAATATATCAGTAGGTTCATACTACGCATGCGTTGAAAACCATTCGTGAATGCATATAGATGCTAACCCCGTCCCAAAATATAAGAGAAGGAAATTATAATATAAATCATCCTAGTCATAAATCTCATTTGTAGAGAAAATAAGTATCTCTGAAATACCAGTAATTCATAGTACAAAAATATGAACTTATATTTAGTACGTATATAGAATCGTTGGCTAGTTTATAAATCATGGCACCACAATTGTATCATCTAAATACATATCGCTTTAGGCGATCCTTTCACTATCCCGCAACTATCCAGACATCTACAGGTCTGCATTTTGTGGCCTTTCACCCACGCGGCAGCAGGGCCTACCGATAGTTTTCGTGCACAGTTTCGGGTTTTTCACTCAGGGGCACTGTTACCCATCTTATAATCTCAATCTTTAGAGATTAACCTGTGACCAATCCATGGGTAGCGCAACCATGTGTATGTGCATCTCAAATTACTCAAGTAACAAATTCACCGACGAACAATCGTGCCATTTATAGAATATATCATGTCATATCAGCTCCATCAACTAGCGAAATAAAATATAAGTAATTGAAACCCATCATAATCTCAAATATCCATCTAATACGAACGGTGTGGTTAACCGATATACGAAACTAAGTAAATCCCAACAATGGATATAAAGGTAGCATATCACTTTAAAACACAATATACACATAAATATCTCATCAATATCGAAGGAGTAGCAAACTTCTCAAAATAGAGAAATCATAAAAGCGTAGGATCAACATATGTGTATATGTCTCACATATGGATATATATATATATATATTTAGTGCAACTCCAAATACTTAATTACATATATGTATATATATAACACTAGTCCAGTAGTGATGTTGTTGTACTTAGACCGGGCTGACCAAGTCCGTTGACTATCTGCTTAGTTAAAAATATCATTCATTGGAGAGTCTCATCACATAGGCTCCAAGCCAAGTATGGTATATAATTTATGAGGTTTAAGTTTAATATAAGCTTCCCCAAGTGATTTTGTTACTTGGTTTATAGACCAGCGTAGTTACAGACTGGCTAGGTAGTTATCAATTCTGATAATTGTGAATTTAATAGTTAAAATACAACAACAATATCACAATCATAAGCAACGATACCCAAAACATGCTTTTAAACCCAAGTATATCATTGCATAGATGTATATCAAAGAGTACTATTCGTTGTCGTATCCACATGTAAGGGTTCAGTACCCATCTTTTCAAAATTAACGAAACAATTGGGTTTCTTGTATAATCCATACTTTAGAATCCTAGTAAGTGCAAATGAAGCAAAAGAATTAAGAAAAACAGCCCCGGAGTCCCATGAACGTGCACTTGGTAAGAATTCATACAAAATGTCAACTTTTGCTTTGATTCGAAGTGAATAAGATGTAATATCTTGGAAATATGTTAAGATACTATTGTTCCCACCTATTGAGGATTAATCCCTCAAAGAATTACTACTGAAACGAGCCGGAGATGCGCAGCCACAAAAATCCCCAACTTGTTCTTAAAAACCCTAAAAATGGAACTTAAAGATTTAGGGAGGAAGAAGATGAATAGTGTAAGGGTTTGGAGTGAAATGGAAGGACTCGTATCATTACCTCGAACCACTCGCGGAGCTCCCCAAAAATCAGCTCTCAAACATCTCTCAAAAGTTCTCACGAGTTAGTGACCAAATGAAGAAGAAAGGAGATGAACGTATGTATAAATCCCGCTTAGGTCACTGTTCACTGTTCACGTGCATGGCATTTGGGACCCGTTGCACTGAACTTGGAACGACTATAACTTCTCGCTCGGATATCCGATTGAGATGATATTTATGTCCACATAAAGCTTACTCGAAGCTCTATAACTTCTTAGAAGGAAGTTCTCTCAAATTCTGGATGAATAATTCCCAGAAATTCGACGAAGTCAGCGCGTTGCTGCAATGTTACCGAATGAACAAGTAGGAACCCGAATTGACTTTCGGTCAAAACACAAAAGTTGTAGATTGTATAAAAATCTAGACCCTTACGTGAATGGAAACTGAATCTGGAGAGAAACAGAGATGTTACGCTTCCTCAAAGTTGTCCAAAATTATGAAATCGCGTAAATTAAAAACTTATGATTTTCGAGCCAATTTTCCTCCGAGCCATCCGAAATGACTTATGGCTATTCTAACATGCTTAAATATATTAATATAACTCGTTGGAAGTCTTCAAGCCATTACGACCCCTTTGGAATACAATTCGGCTATCCGAAGCTCAATTTTTGCCTTACATGCGACTTGAACTGAAATTCGCAGGCAATAAGGAATCGGGTTGTTACAATATCTTTGTTGACACAAATGTTGTTATGAAAATCTAAGTTTCGTAGTTAAAGGTATATATTTTGTGACGAAATATAAATTTTTATCATTATAGGAGTGCATTATGTGATGAATAAGTTAATCCAAGGTCCGATATTAATCCCTAATGGTATATAACACTTTTGGACATTGGATCACTTTTACACTAACAATAAAATATTAAATCAACTAAAATTTTACCCACACACTAAACACACACATACATCACTTTTTTTAAAACAAAAAATCTAGAAAGTAAATTTTATTAATAAATCGTAATGGGCTAGATAAATGGGAATAGCCCTCCCCAGTCAAACTATCTCTTAAAGGGATTTGAGTCCCAATAAGGGTTGAGCCTGCATCACCACTACTCTCAAGTTCTTCTTTGAAAACTTGCTTTTGCTCTAGTTCTGTCATGCTCTATCACCATTCTATTATTGCCCTTGAGTTCTTATTTGAAACCTTGCTTTCGCTTTGGATTTACCTTTCCATGATTGCATTATATAGGGATTAATCAATTGCTAATCAACTACCGCTGACGAGATACGAACCTTGCCCACTCCTGTTAATAGTGGACAGTCATACAATTTGAACTACATCACTCTTACTCTCTCTTCTTTTCCGTGAAACTTCTCTCATCAAATTTTATAAAAAACTTCAAATACCACAAATGTAAATCCACAAACCTTTTAATAAAATTTTTATATTTGAAAATGTTTATCGAGATCTATTAAATATTTAAAAATATTAAATTATATATAAACTTTTTTTCAAAAGAAGCTTACGGAACATTGCAATTAAAATGGGAAAGGAAGCAGCACAATTAATGGAGCTAAAGCAAGTTTACATTTCAAAGGGTTAGCTAAGGTTACTAAGAGTTAGGAAGGTTTGGATTTGAAAACTAGGAATGAAGATAACGAAGGCTTCTCTATAATTTGTTCCAAGAACCAAAATAAAAATTCTAACAAGAATTACAAAGAGGGACCATCTTAATTTAATTTGATCAAGAGGAAAGTTTTTTTTTTTTTTTTTTTTTTTGATGAAGTTCATTTAACTGCGCCAATCACTTTAGATGCAAGCCTAAAAGATATATTCGAAAGACGGCTCGTTTGAAGAATATTGTTAAAGTTTTGGTTATTTTTATGTAAGCATTTTCTATAATATTTTTGCTAAATGTATGGTTCTTATCCTCCTCTAGTGTTCTATATTCTTTCTTAATAAAATCAGGGTCCTCCCCGTTTGCTTAAATTTTTTTTTTTTTGTAACTCATTAATATATAATGGCATATCTAATGTATTTGTAACTCATTAATCATTTCACATGTTTGTAAGGTGTTGACACAATGGTTAAATGCTCTTATTTTTAACCATTAGATATCTTTTAGTGTCATAATCGACAACTGTACTGTTTAATATAATAGAGATAAATTAATGTAGGAACAACAATTCCATGTTTACAAGTAAGAAAACATACAGTACGTTAATTAAGTTATAGGTAATCAGTTTGTTGGATCCTTAATTTTAAGATGACATATTTTGTTTTAAAATTAAACTTAATTCCATTAGAATTAGCAATTGGGTTTCAAACTAATTAAACTAAACTCACTCCCATTAGGAGTAGGAGATTGATTAGATATAGGAAAAGGAAGAGACACACATATATATATGGGAAAGCATGAATTAAGCTCATCATCAATCAGAGAAAAAGACTAGATTTTTTTTTTCCTATCTCTGGGTTATTATCGGCGCGCCAGCCGAAAAGAAGGAATTAATGGGAACTTTTATGATGGTAATATTAGGTTGGGTGATTTTCGTTTGTGCTTTAATGTTGGGCATAGTCACATTGGATTGCTGCAGTTTTATATGTCAAAGCTTCAGTCATGAGAGGACGGAGATTTTCAACGATAACAGTAATCACCGCGCGCCGACCACGACTACAACTCTTCGACTGCTACGACCAGAACCTCCTTGTCAGGAGTTTATCGTCTACCTCTGAATAACAACAACGCAATGCGTGACTAATGAATTAATATGAAGTCGGACGACAAATGAAGATGAAGAAGATGAAGGCGAAAATTATTTGTCCAAGATTTTAAAGAGGGCGACATCCGTAATTAAACCTCCTCCTTCTTCTTCATCATCGTCGTCGTCGGTGGTTGTCGTCAGTTTTATACTAGTTTGATGAATGATTGAATGAGGCTTTTTGAGATTTCCATGCATTGAAAAGTATAATATGGTTCAAATATATAAGAGGGTATGCATGCAATTTAATTAGTAGTTTATTTTATTTTCTACTTTATTGTTTTTTTGATTAAAATTAAATTTGATTAGTCGTACTGGACTACTGGGCAATTATATTAATTATACGAACATACATGTTTCATGAGATTGAATTGATTCTAGTAATTGAATTTTAATTAATTAATATCTAACTTCGATTATCCCCTTTTTAGCGGATTTCTACATTAATTCACTAGAAATTCAACCTTCTTGTGTTGTATAGAGTCCAAAATTGTCACGATGATTCTACTATGTGATTGGGTTAACATCTCCACGTCATTAAATAACTTCATATTTTGAGTGGGTCATCATGACCCTATTTTGATGAGGGTCAACAGTTGTAGATCCATGTTATATATCTTTAAAATTTACCAAGTATTTCATCCGTATCAATATGATAGTAAAATTAAATTATATTAAAAATTAATTTTTTTTATAATAGAATTAACGTACCAAAATTTATAATAGAAACAATGTAAACCATTTTGGGTTATCCAAACAAGAAAGGTTCAATCATATGCATTATTTGCCAAGAAAATTCGTAACAAAATTTTAAAACTCTTTAAGGTTGTTGTATACAGCATAACAAAGTATATTTTTAGAGACCATTTTTTATGTCATTAAAATAACATTTTAGTCACAAATTACATTAATGATGAAGGATTTCGTCACTATGTGATTACCAAAATCGTGTCACAAATCTCAACCATATATTGGATTGTTGAGAGTAATTTGTAGTTCTTGGATTAAAAAATATAGTAGTCATTTTCAATGAATAGTATAAACTTGATTTGTGTTATAAATATATAAAAATTTGGGAAAATGGGAGAAAATCCCTTATATGGTGAGATTTTCACGGAAGGTACATGATAAGATTTTTTAATACAATGAGAAAAACATTTATTACTATAACTAAATGACAAGGATAAAATTAAAATTAATTGCATTGACATGTGATATATGCATCCATATCAATTATATATATTCAAAATATTTCCTAATCAGAATTGTTTACTAAAACTATATTTCTTTTGTCTATTGTTTCTTAATTTGCATTTTTTTTCATCTTTATTGGATTCATTGGGAAACACCAAAATTCTCTACAAAATTAAAATTGTTTTTTGAAAATTTAGTTACAAAAACTTTAGTTAAAATTTTGAAAATTTCACTATAGAAACAAAATTTTATGTGAAATTTGCAAGTTTTTAGCAAAAATATAAATTGTAGTTAAATTTAAAAGTTTCACTGCAATCTTGGAGTGAAATTTACAAACTTCACTGTAAATTTGCAAGACAAGTGTATGTGAAAATTTAGAAATTTAATGGAAGAAATATGAATTATAGTGAAATTTTCGAGTTTAACTGCAAAAATATGAATTTATGAAACAAAATATTGCGAACAATTATTTCCTAATTTTCATTTCTAACGATCTTTATCATAAATTTCAAACTTATTGGATTTTAAATTGTGAAAATTGAAAATAATGATAAAGGGCCATATTTGTTCATAACAATGTGGAGTGGACAAAAAAGAAGTTTTAGTTGAAAAAGTTTGTATCATGTCGTTATGGTTTAAATCCGTACATATATACGAAGAATTTATCACTAAACGACCACAAAAAATTAAATAAAAGTGGGTGAACTTAATTAGTTATTAAATTAAAGGTTCAAATAAAATTTGTGTTAAGTTATAGGTAAAGAAGTTAGAACTAGGTATAGAACATAATGAGATTGGTTGTTAAATCCTTAATTGTAATGGAATCATGGAGGATATAATTAAATTAGGAATACATATATATATATATATGATTTTAAAACTAAATTCCCTCCCATTAGGAGTAGGAGATGGAGTTGGATTATGATTTGGATGACACAAATATATTTATAAAGGGGAAAACTTGAATATAAGTAAGCTCATTATCAGAGAAAAAGACTTGGAAAAAAAAACACACATACACACTTTCTCTATCGATTTCTTGATTAGTATTGGAGCGCACCGCCGGTTTATCGGAAGAAAGGAAGGAAGGATAATATGGGCGCTTCTTCAATAATAACCGGTATTTGCTGGTTTTATGCAGGTGCTTGGTTCGGGGTAGCTGCATGCGCTTGCTGTATTGCTATATACGAATGCCTCAATGGAGAAAGTTACTTCATTAACGGGTCGCCACCACCGGAACCTTGCCAGGAGTTCGCCGTCAATTTTAAATAGCAACAGCCCGACATTCGAATATTAATATGAAGATGATAATTCAAGATGATGAAGACGAAGAACTTTTCTTTTCTTTTTTTGATTTAAGTTTGTAGCTAGGGTTCTTGGCGGCCTTCCTTTTTCTTCTTTTATGGGATAGACAAGCCTATTACGAAATAAAAGTCAAAATTTTTTTGATCGATGAGGGTTTTTGAGATTTTCATTCAAAAGTATAGTACACAATACCTTTCAAATATATATATATATATGATAGATTCGGCGTAATTTTTAGTGAAAGGGAGAAGAGAGGGAAACTAAATTGCGGGCGTGAATTATTACAAATTGAACCACTAGAGCAAAGTTCAAATATATGCATTGAATGTTATCGGTATAGTATAGTATAGTATTTTATTTTCTTTTCAAATATATTTTCCCCCAAATTAAATTTAATGAAATTAGTCAGGGTAAAAATATTTTACCCTTTTGATTAGCTGTACTCCAAAAGTACATATTTAATTGGTTGCAAAAACTATTTAATTTATTATTATTTTTTTGCAAATTGAAAATAGGGTGATATTTGTTCACTAAGGATCTGTTTAATAGTAACAGAGAAAATGATAAGAAAAACAATTAATTTAGGTGAGAATATGAAAAATAAGTTGAGAGAAAAACAATTAATTTGAGTGATTGAGAAGATGGAAAAATAGAAATTATCCTTAGGCATATCTACACATTAAAGACACATACCTTATTAGATACATTTAAGTCCAAATAACTTAAACCTTATTTGATCATTTTTAAAATGAGCTTACACATTAAAGATACACACATTCTATTAGATACATTTAAGTCCAAATAACTTGAACCTTATTTGATCACTTTTAAAATAGGCTTAACCATACGACAATTCACAATATATAATTATTTCACATATAAGTCCAATGTTAGATTAAGGATCCAACAATTTGGACATGTTAAATTTAATTGAACATAATATCTTGATTTTATCCCCTAACGTTAATACTTTATTTGACTTAATCTAAGTGATATAGGATTTGGCAACTTACTAATTATTTTTATTCGGTCAAATGAGATGTTTAAATTAAATTTTGGAGTAAACCATCATACATAATTGTGTTAAATAGAGATAATTGTACTATCTATAGACTTAATTAATCTAAGTAATATAAAACTTGGTAATTTGCTAAATTATTTATATTGGTCAAATAAGATATTTAAATTAAATTTTTAGAAAGAGACCATTGAACAAAATTTAATTAAATGGAAATAAATGTACTAAATTAAGAAGTGAGTCGAAAAATCCTAGAAGAGGGGGCAAGTGCTAAATACTCTTCGGCTCATCGTGTTAAGAGCTCTTTGTTTTCGAGTGCAACCCCCCCTCTCTCAAAAAAAAAATAAAAAAATCCATCTGTATACTCATAACAATGTATAAAAATTATGTTACGAGATCAAATTTTTAAATTTTTTAAGATCATTAAATCGCATTGTTTACGAGTTATGTTTATTCTTTAAGTGTGATGTACCTTTTTCTTTACATATATATATATATATATTCTTTTTTGTTTTAAACTCTAATTAATAATTATAGTGTAAATTTTTATTAAGATGTGAAATTAGGCAACATAACTAAGAGTAGCCTTCCCCTAACAATAGTCCCTCAAAAGAAATCCTTCAAACTATCGTATGGAGTTTCAAACCCAACAAGGGTGTAGACTGGGCCAGCTGGGCTGCAGTCCACGGTCACTTTTTTATTTTTATTTTTTGCTTAGAGTAGAAGTAATATTTAAAATACTAACCCAGCTTAACCCACTTCATAATTTCTTTCACCGAATCCCATACTCGTTATTATTATTGTATCTAACCTAATAGTTAAAAACAAACAAAAAAGAAGAATATAGAAAGCATAAAGCATTAGCCACACCGACAAACTTGGTGGAGTGGTGGTCCTCATTCTTTTTCTTTTGCCATTGGAGATAAAGACATAAAGTAGGTATATATAACATTTTATATGCATACATATATATATATATATGGAAAATTTCAAGTAAGAACTATTATTTAAGGATCATTATTATGAACCGGGCCATTTGGCATGCTTCTTAGTGGAATTTTTTGATGAAATTTGGTCGGAATGTTTTTCGTCATGTGTAGAACATATCTACCAAATTTCATCAAAAAAATAAACCGAGAAGTGTGTTAACTACAAAATTGAAAAATATTGCTCCAAATATATATATATATATAATCCAATATTTTAGCTAACCCACTTCCCGGTTGATTTTTTTCAAGAAATTTGGTGGAGATGTTTTATGACGGAGAACATCCTTCATCAAATTTCAAAATTCCATCGGGAAGTTGCCAAATGGCTTGGTTCGTAATAGTAGTTCTTAAATAGCGGTCCTTACTTGAAATGCACTGCATGTATATATATATATATAATATGTATACACATTTGTTCACTGCTGTTTATAGAAATTTTGTCTTTTTTTTTCAACTTTCAAATAGATTATTTTAATTAATAAATAGTTTTACTATTTATGTGTTCATTGATTGTTGTAATGTCATTTATTTATTGAGTATTGTTCAATATACTTAATATACATTATATATAAATTTATTCATTAGACTATTAGTTCTTGGCAAATGTTAATTGTTAATATGTTAATCTATTATTATTTATGATATAACTTTAATTGTTTATTTATTGTTCGTCTTGTGTTGACTCTTCTCGTTTCCACTGTAACTACAGAAAGGGCATTCTCAGGTATGAAGCATGTTAAAATAGCGATTCGCAACTCAATGGGTGATGAATTTCTAAGTTTGTAGCTAGGGTTCTTAGACTTCCTTTTTCTTCTTCTTTCATGGGATAGACAAGCATATTACGAAATAAAAGTCTAAACATATTACTAATATAATATTATTCATTTTTTTTAACTGTTAACTAGTTTGATCGATGAGGGTTTTTGAGATTTTCATTCAATAGTATAGCACACAATACCTTTCAAATATATATATATATATGACAAATTTGGCGTAATTTTTAGTGAAAGGGAGAGGGGAGGAAAACTGAACCGTGGCATCCTGCATGAATTATCACAAACTGAACCACTAGAGCAAAGTAATTTTTATATCCAAATCTGATATTTAACTTATGTAATCGTTATTCTCTGTATCAAATTAAAAATTACACTATTTGACATTTACACATTTAAAATTACTTCCAACATAATTAATGGTAAAGAGTTAAACTAAACTTATTTAATACAAAGAGATTTAATACATTAATATATTCAAACAAAAAAATAAATAAAACTCTTAATTTAGAATTAAAAAAGAAAAACGAAACGGTTAATTTATCGAGAAAGGAGTGTCGTCGTATCAAAATTTGCTAAACCTAAACATTTACTGTTACAAAGTGCTGTTTTATTGGTTTGTGTAAAAATATTTCTTCTTGTGCTAAAACGTGTATTGCCTTTTCTTATACCAATCTCAAGTGGATAATATTACTTTGATTTTAATACTTTTTAAAGAAGTAGTAATTTCAATCTATTCAATAAATAAAACTTATCTTTTATTTTTTATTGTACCCGGGGAAAAAAAAAAGAACTACTAATTTAAGACGTATGAACTTTTATATCATGTAATATTAGGGTTTTGCTTAATTACTTTGTGATTGTGTTTATTGGGTTTTCCTCTTTTCTAATGGGAAATAATTCTCATAATATGGAATTTGAATCAAATCTATATTTTAATTGAAGTAGTGAGATTGATGAAAGTTCCTTTTCGCTTTTGAACAAGATAGACCAGTGTCTGGAAAAGGTTGAGAATAAATTCTTCTAAAGATTTTCTTAGACCCACTCTTTTCCCTCCTCTATTTATTTTTTATTTTATTTTATTAGAAAATTGTAATAGTGAGTTACTCAAAACAACGTAGCAAGACCCTATCAATTGTCCTTTAAATAGATTTGAAATTATCCTAAATTAGGTTTAAAATTGACCTGACGAGATTCGAGCTTACACTTGCGCCGGCGTTGGCCTCAAGTCTTATCTAAAAACTCACTTTCACTCTAGATCCACCATCTTTTCTATTAAAAAATCCAACGATTCCTTTTTCCATAAATGTTAACCAAGCAAGCAGCCGGTTCACGAAATCATCTCTGCAACCCATTAACAATTTAATTTTTATGACCAGGCACTTGTTTTTAGAATAGCTTTCAAATTCCACACACAAAAAACGAACAATTTAGAACAAGGCCCCGAGGGTGTGATCTCATTCCTCCACCTTTTTGCAAATTACTTGCCATTCTTATCATTAGGCCTTATCTTCTTAATAATCTCCCATTATTACCACAAATCCTGTGTGAACTTTTGAATAGACATTTGTACCGCTTCTACATGTTCATGATCCATACAGACCCAAGGTTCCCTGGGTTCCCGGTCTGGTAGAAAGAAAGGCGTTTGCCCATGCACTCTTGGATCCTAACAAACGTCAATGCCACTTCTGAGGTGAATATTTCTCATCCGTGTAAGAATCATGAATTAATCTTCCAACTCGTCCCAGAATGGTAATATGGCAAACAAGAAGAAAACTAAAGGAGAAATTTGTCCGATAGTAAAAAATGGTGCCTCCACACTCCACAGGTAAGGACAACGGGATTGAATGAAGAATCAATTAACACATTTGGAAAAAACGAAAAGCATTGGAATCCCTCACGGTGTGTGATCATAAATCTTTATATTCCACCCTCTCATGACATATGTTTTCGTGATTATTTTGACCATCCACATGGAGCTTTGATCAGCATTTCCATTAGATTGCTCCGATCTCACCAAAAAGTCGCGTTTAAGGCAATTTTTCTCCGTGCAAACTCCAAGTTTGCAGCATTTGCCTCATTTATAGAGGCTTCAGCATATATAAATCTCCAACGCAAATTTAGTGTCTAATATTTTTGTCAATACAATCACAAGTAGGGGTAGATTTGGTACAATACCGTACCCTATCGAATGTAACATGTACCGTACTAAAATTTTGGTACGCCAAAATCTATTATCACTGCAGTAACAAATTTTTTCGGTATACCAAAAATTTTGATATGGTATGTTTGGTACGGTAAATTACCAAAAAAATAAAGCTTACAAATAAGAGGAAAAAAAACAATGGCCCTTTGTAAAACAAATCTAATAGTGGGCACGATTCCGATTTCTAAAAGTGGTACAAAACAAGCTCATACAAAAACATGTAACAAAAATGTCTAAAGTATTGGTTAATGTTACAAACCAAACTCCAATTCAAAAACTAAATAAAGTATCCAATTATTCAACTAATCAACTTTTAGATAAAGAAGCACGCGGACAAAAATCTTTTTAGATCTTTAGTTATTAAAATGCATGTTGAATTAAACCCAAATTCTAACTTCAATTTAAATAAAAATGTTCTTAAGAAACATGGTAAGAGACTAAGAGCAATATTTTTCTAGAGAGTAATATTTAGTGGGTTCTTCTATCAAAAAGAGGAAGAAATTATTTAATGGATTCTTAGCAAGTTCTTTAGTGCATTTGGACAAAACAGAACATAAAACAAATACAGATGAAATACACCTAGATAAACAACTAGGAGGGTAAGAAATCCAGTCTAGAGGAATAGAGCCCCTAAGCTTGTCCTTGACAACCTAATCGAGGAACAAAATGAAAACTGCATACTAAGTGATGAGACTATGAGAGTGTTAATAATATTGAAAATTATCCATTGATTTAATTATCTAAAATCTAAATCTGAGCCGTCCATTGATCTAAATCTAATTATGTAAAATCTAAATGTTGTGGTATTTAATATTAATTGTACAACTGGTAAATTTACGGTATGGTATACCATGATACATATCAATATTTTGGTATGGTACGGTATACTAACGGTATTAATTTTTAGTACTAGTACCGTGCTATATTATTTCGGTACTGTACCATTACTAAACTTTGATACACTTTAATAATGGTATGAGTTAGTACGGTAATATTGGTATAAAAATTTACTCCTAATTATTCATAATTAAGCAATTGTATTTGTAAATCAAAAAAACAAGGACGAGATGTATAGATATCACAATCTGCTAAATTGTAAAACCACATAGCATGCGCTGTTTTAACAAATGTTTCTCTTCTAATCCACGACTACGTGCCAAATTGATCATATTTACCATCTAAGATTCATCAGTATTTGATTTAATGGTACGCTTTGGATCTCCATGCAACAATTTTGGATTCACACATTTGTTAAAAGACAACGCAGTCGTTCTAAGATGAGCTCAATGAGAACAGAAATCTCATGTGGAACAAAAATGTAAAAGCTCGTTGATTATGATTTGGAGTATGAATACGAACCATGAAAGTATAGCCTAACGCTCTTTTAGACCTTCAGAATCTATTTTGGTCATCTCAATAAAAAAAACAAAAAAAAAAGAAAAAGAAAAAGAAAACACTCCAACAATTGAACATGTGGCATAAAGGATGGTTATCTCTGGGGAAGTTTGGCCTAACTAAATTTTTGTCATAAAATAACAGAATATTGTTAAGAAAATGAATTGGATATATGGAATAACCCCATGTTTTCACCAAAAATGACTGGTCTAAGTTTATTTTAAGTTCATTGAACCAATGATCTCTCTATTACACTATTGATGTGGAATGTGGGTCATCACAATTCACAAATACAAATGCAGGAGACAAGATGTCCTCAATCAAGTGTTACAAGTGTAAGAGAAAAACATAAGCATCAAAAGATCACAGCATTCCAGTCTAGTTGGATATCAGAACGGAAGAAAAGGAAACTATACGTTTATGTTGATGCCAACTGTTAGCGCGACCGCTTAACAAAGCTCAAAATCACCACAAAATTAAGAGGTCAAGATGTAGGTACAATGAATCACAACCTCTCCACTATTCCTCTTTGGGATGTCCCAAACTAAGAGCTTAGATACCGTTTCATGACATAATCAATGAGCCAAAGTTCATGACAGAAACCAAGGTTTTTTTTTTTTAACTGAGCATAAACTTCTCGGAAGTAATCTTAGTTATGCTGGCACATATACCATGTTGACACTTCAACCCTCCTCCCTCACGTCTTCAACACTTTTTTATTTACATAATGAAAATTCAAAATTGCGCGGTCAACACTTCTTTCATGCAAAATATGTCATCTCAAAATGTCCGTCTTGTGTCAAGTGTCAAATTGACATTCGGATGTGTTTCATAAAACTAATGTCTTAGGACTACCGGCATTCTAGGTATGTCCCGCCTCCTTCAAGCACTGGTCATTATATCCACTAATCCACGAACAGCGTACAAATTGAAAAGGGACATGAAACACAGATAACTGTGTTTACAGATTTGCTGAAATGGTAAAAGAAGCCTTATCAAAATAAATGCCGACAAATCTTTGTTTATTCGCCTCCTAAATGCCACTAGTGTAATGTTAAATAAAAAATTATGAAATCAAAGAACATAAACCTTTTACTCTCTCCCTACCTTTTCTCTGGAACCAAACAAATCCTAACTACCACTATCACCATTGCCACCAGCACCTTCACTACCTCCTGAAATATTTATTTAAAAAAAGAAATAAAAATCGAACAAGTTCGTTTGAAGGCAACAATCTAAACACAAACAAAAATAACTTACATAAATTCCATAAATAAAACCTATTGCCATGAATCATTTGTGTGAAAAAGGCTTAACTGTCCACGAGTAAAGGTATGAAAGTGTGTCAAGGAGTAAGAAGAGAAAAGGAGGGGTGTCAAGCAGGAGAGAAGAAACAGAAAGAGGATTTAAGTTCAAAGATTTTTGGGTTTGACATACTATTGACCTCATATGCACTCTACACTTGAGTAAACCTAGTTCTACATCGATGCGGGATTTGAACTCAATACCTCTTGCTAGTCAGGAATGAGTACCAGCCACTAAACTGGTCTTAGTGGTTGAGTAAACCTAATTACAAAGGCCAATCTTCTTAGGACTGAGCAATGTCATCCATGCCCCGTGAGGTAAATCTGTGGTTTTCCATGGTAAAAGAGGAGACCAAGATAAGATACTATCTGGGACTAAGAATGATAATTCTTTTAAAAAGAGGAGGAATTTCAAATAAGGAGAGAAGGTACATAAGATGGACGACTAGATGTCCACCACAGTGACAGGAACTACATAAACTCCTAAACCAAACCACTCTACCTGAATAACTGCAATCCCATTACGGCAAGAATTCTAACAGCTGCCAAACCATATCTTAAGTACTAAAAGCTAACTCTACTGATAATAATGGGACAACTTGTCATGGATTTTGTGTTGGGACTTCCTAGGATTCAGAAGGGTCTCAAGTATGTATGTCGTGATTGACAGAATCTTAAAGACATTTCATGCTTCTCATCTGTCAAACACTTTGGAAGATTGTTGATTGTTTGCTAACAAGAATCAATATACTCTCACTTGGTACTTCTGCCTAAATTCCTAAACTCTTCGATACTTGGACATGTGTCCCAAGTCAAATCATTTTAAACAAGGATATGAAGTTCACTGTGTTGTGCCAATACCCATTCTATCATGAAGAGTGAAACACAATTTGGAAGATCCACACACCAGTGGGAATATGAAAGAAGAACAATCACAACTAGGAGCAAAGTAATAAGAGAAACAAGGAAGAAAAAAACAACTAAACAAAAAAGACAAGAATTATGAGGTATCGGCAAAATTCCACTAATCCACAGTTTGATGATAACCTCTATTAATCAAAATCAAGAATAGAAATGGAGTACAAACTCTCTAGAGAGCCTTCACACTATATAAGCCTTTCTCCCTGTCAAAAGGTTTGTTTACTTCTCTATAAGAAACAATAGATAACAACCCCTTTTTTGAGAGTTTCAGATTCAGCTTTTGCTAAACAGTCCACTGTGGCGCTGAGCAGTCAACTACACTGCTCTAAACAGCCGATTTTGGCACAGAGCAGTTGGCTGCTCTGCTTGAAGGAGTAGACTGCTTGCATGCTTGCACAGAGCACTTGAGCACACTGCTCAAAGTGAGTTTGGGAGCCAAATGGCAGCCAATATTGCACATTGGTCAATTTGTGAAGATTGCGAGGCATCTTGGTAGCATTTTGTACAATTGTAGCCCCACACATTTACATACAAATAGCTAAAGAAGAGGTGAACCAAACACTGGGCAATGTCATTTGCTGCACATCTGAGGTTGGTCTATCGTAAAATCACAAGACATGCTTTAGATTTGGTCCCATTACCAAAGCTACCTAGTTCTAGTGTTGCAGTGGAGTATAGCAGTGCAGATTCAATAATTGCACTCTTACAAAGCATGCCAGTATTGAGTCCGATGCCGCCGCAAATAATATAAGACCTAAGAGGGCTAAAGTGTTCAAAGAGGGAGACTTGTCAATGGCTCATTCAGACAAAAGTATGTTCCCTGCAAGAACATATACGAATCCTGGGATATATTCTGCATTTTCAAGCAGGATTGGTCATAATGCTTAAAGCAGCCACAACAGTGTATAGTATAATTGTGGGATGAGTAGGATAAATATATCTTAATACAGTGTTGAATATCAGGTGAAAGACAACGTTAAGTTTGGCTAAGTTTCTTATCATACGGACAACTAGTGCCCGTTAGGGAGTCAAACGGATACCTGGTGACTGCTTGAATCCCAAATGGACATCAGTTGTTCGTTTAAATAATATTGTCATGCCGGAATGCTAAAAGTAACCAGTATATCTCTACCTACCATGCACAAATAAGACTGTTTTGGATGCTCTTATGACAGCTTCCCTAAATATAAGTTTTTCCTCAACCTCTAGTTGCTTCTGATTTATTCAAGCATCGCCATACTAGCGAGCACCATAATCAGCAGTCCAACTTGATGTCAAACTTCGTCTAATTTGAGGGGACCAATGTGGTAGTAGTTGACTTTACTCCACACCAAACTCAAAAAAGTAGTAGTAGAGGGACAACAATATGGAGGCAAGATTGTGCAGCTAAGAATTTGGGAGCAGAAATGACACAATTATCCTATTCAACGTTACACCATAAATTGCATTATTATACTTTGATATGTTCATTCATTATTCGTAGTAGTATTAGAATCTAGCATAAGGTAACAAATTTAAATTTGGTTTGGAGTTTTAGTAACCTTTCATCCTTGTAGAAGGGTGTTAGAGCAAAGCACGATATACATTATACGCCCACTACCTAATAGCAGCTTTAGCTTTTGGGAGAGAGAGTTCTTAACATGGTTACAGAGCTCAAATTTGCAGCTAGGCCTCAGGTTCGAACCCTGACATTTGCATTTCTTTCGCCCCTTCCACATTTGCATTCAACAAATCAATTTCGAGTTTCTTTCCCCCAATTGAGGATTTGCTTGAGAGCTGAAGTGCTTCCGCACTCATCCATAGATTTCCCTAGGACACAAGTAAAACCTCGAGGTTCTATTCCTATCAAAATAAGGCTAACAAAGTGTGGAAGTAAAAGGTAAAAAGTATCATTACAGTAGTGTGCACAAACATATTTGCAAGGACAAAACTTCCAATAAACACATACTGCAATACCGATGTTAAAGAATGAGGAAAAGTGATACTAGTTTAACTCAGCACGGAACATCAATACACACTTTAAATGAAGCCTTTGTCATAACAATGAGATTAACTCAATTGATAGTACAGAATCGACTCATAGAACAATCCAGAGTAAAATTCAGTTAGAAACATAGAATGATTACATTTATTGTCCAATTGTAAGTTCATCGATTATTTTCACTCATTACAGCATCCCAAATTTTCGGTATGACATGATTGGGTTATATACATATATTCAACAAGCATCAGAAAACCCAATAACTTTAACATGAAAAAATAAACAAAATAACTTTCATCAAACCCAAAATACAATTACACATATCTCTATTTCTCTATACAATTACCCCATCATAACAGCATATATTGTGCGCGTAAGTAATGGAATCAGTTCATCAAACCAATATAATCTAACAAGCAAACAACAATTAATTAATTTATTATAATCATTAAAAAAAGAAGTCGATCGACACAGATTTGTAAACATGACAACAAGAAATAGGTTGGCAAACTCAATTACTGTACATGGAAAGTCATATAATCCAATCAATCTCCAAAGAAGAACAAAAAAAAAACCAACACTTCTTCTTCACTGATCACACAAGTATAACAGCACACAAACACAGAGAGGTAGGTATATATCATGATCAATCAGATCAGTTCACCAATTCCAATGATTTAATAAACAACAACCCCACAACATTTGATATTATGAAAATAAAAGAAAAAAATAAGATCCAATCCCTGAGTTTGAACTTTTTTAGAATGCGGTCCATCACTTTTTTTTTTTAAAGGATAGAGTTCCTGGGCTCACACTAATCTACCATATCTGCCTCGCAGTATCTCCACATACTTGGATCAGAATAAGTGTAGACTGTGACCAGCTATGAAGCACAAACACGATAAGCGTTCCAACATGACACGATATGTGTTAAAACTAGATTGCATTAATAATCCCAATACCTTAAGTGGCTTAATTACATCATCCTCAACAGATGATATCCTCAACAGATGATGCAGAAGCACCTACTGTTTATTTTCGAAATTGATTTGTTCATACATACATGTGTAGAGAAATAAAGCACTAGTAATAGCAATTCAAGAATATATACGTGTATGTATAGTGAAAGAGGAAGAGAGTATCGTACCTTTTTACGGGAGAAAAGAGTTGAAGATGATGGAAGAGTTAAGGGATAAGGTTTTACCGGAGATATGAGATTTGTATTTCACTTATTTTATTATTAAATTCTTCTATTATTGTTTAAACCTTCAATATTTTTTTTGCTAATTCAAATTTAACCAATTTTTAAGTTTTAATGTTTAAAATACCCCAAACGTGGTGGGACGTGTCCCGACACTTGTCAGGATTAAAAAATAATAGCAAAATAAACGATAGTCCCAACTCGTGTGTCGAGCCCGACATGTGATCTCAAAGAAGGTGTCCGAACTTCATAGGTGACCCATATCTATAAAATTGAGTCAGTGTCAAGACAGCTAACATATTTGCCTATGAACAGCACACTTTAAGAAAAATATTGAGGACCGCATCCTTTAAATATTTCGTCTAGGGACCGGATCTGAAAGCCCAAAAAAAGAAAAAATAACAAAACAAAAAAGGATCTGATCAACACAGAAAACTATATATGCACAAATATAAACATGATAAACAAGAATTGGGGTTGGAGAAATCATTACTGTACATGAGAAGTCAAAGGATAACACGATCAAATCCGATCAATCGGAATGCGAATCGTAATAGTAGCGATCGTTGTGTTCGTAATCTGGATTCGTAGAATCCGAATCGGATTCGGATTCAGAATCATCGTAGTGAGAGTAAGTGTAGTAAGAATGTGTGGAAGGTGGAGGGACACAAAAGAAATTCCAGAGAGAGAGAGCCAAGCGGCCGAATTGTTGGAGAGGGAAACAAATGACTAATTCCAACAAATCAGAACTGCTGATTCTGTTCCTCTCCCCAAAGCAAGCGAGTTTTTGCCATATGTCTGCTGATGTGTGTGCAACTGATGATACCAGTACACTGTTGAATACCATCTTTGTATGGAGGATCTGAATCTGAATCTGAATCTGAATCTGAATTTGAGTTTTATTTCTCTCCCTGTTCAGATGGAGAGAAATCTGAATGTCTGAGTTTGGACTGAATAATCTGGTGTATCTGAAGAGTCGTGCTGTTAATTTGTTGTTTGTAAATTTAACGGTTTGACTCTGTTTGGAGGAGAATTTATGTATTAAACTCTGAAGTATAGAGTTACTAGATGATGCTCGTGTCGAAGGGCACGATAACTATATAAAAAGAATTACGCAACAAAAAAGAAGATTATTTTTACAATGATAAATGATATTTTTTACAATTTGATAAAAAGATTGGATTCCAGATTTGAGTTGGGTTTTCAATTAAACACCCGCTCCCAATTCAACCCACTTGCATTCTTAGGTTATTAATTAAAGAGAAAAACATTACATTCGGGACATGCAGGTTTAATTAGAATTTGAAAAACATGAGCCCATCCTGATAAAAAAAACACGCTATTAGGGTCCGACATGTTGAACCATTTTGCCCACCTGAGCTTTGTACAGTATATTATAACAATATAATTGACTCCACTTTAAAATTATATACAAAGAGTAATTTATGTTAAGAAGAAATGATACCTATTTCAACACTCGTCAAAATTTTAAAAAAGAAAAACTGAAAGAGTAGCAGTCGACCCAATAATAGCCAACCTTAATTCACTCGCTAAAAAATCAGTTATATCACTTCAATGTCAAATAACAACTGCAGAAATTGGAGGTGGGTAAAGTTAAAAAATCTGATGAGTTGAACTATTTTGCCATCTCTAACTTTTTTTTTATAGATATCGCACAGTAAAATTAACTTCACTTTAAAATTATATACAAAGTCATTAATGTTAAGAATGAATGGTACCCATTTAGGCATTTGACAAAATTTCACTAAAGAAAAAAATGAAAAAATATTAGCTATCGAAAAACTTTAATTCACTTGCCGAAAAACCATCACCATGATTACTTAACAAATTAACAAAGTAAATATAAATATTTGTTTCAAAATAAAAGCAAACGTCTCATAGAACATAATTAAAGTTTTATTTATTTCATATCTAAACATTGCACCTTTTTTTTCCCACAACGCAAGGCAAGCTTTCGTTCAACTAGCGAAGCTTGATTGAGTACATCCAAGGAGATTAACTCCCGTAACCAGGAGGGGCTCTTCAAGCCAAACAACATAACTCCCAACTAAGCACGCACAATTAGCGAGCTCATGCACAATGTTTCACCCAATTAATTTTTATATTACTTATTCGGTCCTATCAAATCATATAGTACTAAAAAATTGTATTATATATTTTAAAGTTGTATAATGATAAAAAATAAACATAATTATTTTAACAATAGTACCACCTAAAAGAAAATATTTTTAATCATGTGAGTTACCAAAAAATTACTCATCTCTTGCTGAAATTAACACCGCTGAAATCGACCAATTTCGTTCCACCCCCAACACACCAACAACCAACTGTCAAAATCCCACCTGAAATTAGCACCAAGAGGTGAAGTGGAAATTATTAAAAATAGAAAATGAGGAGAAATGGAGATAAAAAGCAAAGAGACTGATAGATTAAAGAAGCAAGAGTTTGATTTTAGAGAAAGAAAGACGATGAGTTAGAGGATAACGGTATAAGAGATGGGGTTGATTTGAGAGAGAGAGGGGGGTTTGATCTTATTGGTGAACTTTTAGCAACAATGCGTGAAGGCCGCGCGGATATAAGTGCGGTTGAGGATGTGGTGATCGACCATGTGAGAGAAGAGAGAAAGGAGGAGAGATGTAAGACGATTCAGATGAAAAAGAGGAAAAGTTAGAGAGAGAAAAAGATGTTACAGTAACATTCTTGGATAAGTTTTTAATAAAAAAAATAAATTAAAATGAAAAGAAATGAAGTAAAAGCTCATCCGTTACATTTGCAAGAATCATTAATAGTCATTGGATATTTTTTATTGCATGTAGTCACATCAATATGCTATGAATTGTACTATAGACAGGTTTTGAATATGTAATTTGTTAAAATTATTTTAAAGCACTATCAATTAAACACTTATTTATAATAATATGTAAAAAAACGTGTAGTGCAAACTTAATTTTGCATGATTTAATAAAAAAATATAATTTAAAAATCTACTATATGCACCCCTTTTGGAATTTGGTCAAATCTAAGCTCTTAATTTACAAAAATATTATTCCATGATTCTTTTGCAGAAAACTTTTTCAAGCAAGCCCTACTTTTTAGTATCCCGGGTAGAAAATACCATGTCCAGAAAAACAAAAATTAAATAAGGGAAAAAAGGTTTTGTTAAAAAGTTTCCAGCGGTTTACAAATCTAGCTTTTAGTTTCCTACCATACAACTCCGGCTAGCTCTCATTGGCAACCCCATCACTATTTCTGCCAAATGGGTTGGTATTTCTTTATTTTACACGAAAATGTACAACTCTCTCTCACATTTGGAGAACTTTTATTAGTTTTTTTGGAGATAAATATGTGAAAATGATACTTTGAAAATAAGAAGATATCTATAGTAATATAGAAAACCAAGAAGCCCTCCTATAATTAAAGGTAGCTATGATACTAAATTAATATATATTTTTTTATTTTGTTCTTACCATGATTATTTTTATGTCAAGGTTTAAGCTCTAAAGCAAACACAATATTTTTTAATTTTTTTTTTCAAATAGATGACACACATGCAAAAAATAAAAAGTGCACATGTATCGCGCATACTTTAACATCTAGTTGAGAAAGAATTTACATAAATTATAAGGGATTTATAAAAGCAAGAGAGAATGGAAAAGGTGAAATGAGGTGAGAGAAAGATGAGTGGGGCCCATTGAATTTTTAAATACAAATGCATATATTATCTCAAGATAACTTTACACCTTTAAATTTATTAGATGCATTATGGATCATTGGATTTGCCACTTGGGATTGTAGTCAAATCAATTACCTTGATTTGTATTATAGATTTCCATTATTTGCCCTAATGTTTGGAAAGGTGTCGGGGGCAATCTCAAAGTTCTCTTCGATAACAAGATAAAAGAAATAATAAAAAATTATTATATTTTTGTAAGAAAATAAAAGAATAAATTGAGAGATGTAATAATATGTTCTTTTGTTTTTTTTTCTATGAAAAAAATTTATTTGGATTGTAGCGAAAAAAAAAATTCACAAAAAATAAGTTGAGCAATGTATTGAGATGCTTTATTATTTTTCATCTTATCACAAAAGTACATTGATTTTCTACCCTTTTTCATCTTGTCATCAAACGAAGCAATATGGAAAACAGCAAAATGGCAAGAGAAACAATTGATTTGTGTGAGAAGTTTTAAAATAAGTTGAGACATGTGATGACATCAATTTTTTTTATGTTTTAACTTTTTTCATGGAAAACCTTTATTTGAGGTTGAGAAAGAAAAAATATCTACAAAAAATAAATTAGTTTTGCTATTATTTTACATATTTTTATCAAACGGAACCTTAAGTTAACAGTTGATGATGTGGCTTAATGACGTGAAACAAACCAATTAAGAACAAAAAATATAAATAACAAATTAAACCTTGAAGTATGGAGTTAATTGCAATGTTCTCCTTAATATTTCAAAGGGTCATTTGTACTTTGGCATTCAAAGTTTATGCTAAAACTAAGTTTGACACCCACTATACTTTTTATTGTAGTTTGGCACCTATTTTTATTGTGCCGTTTATTCCACCCATTTGACTGTCAAGTCAACAAATTTAATGAGCAAACACCCCAAACTACCCCCACATGTGGAGCTAGAATTCCCCTTAAACGATGACGTTTGCATACCCAAAGCCACAAAAACAACACTGCCCAGACAACACACTTGGGTCCTTATCCTTAAAGCCCATAAAGTCATCAGATGTTTAACCTCCATTGCCGCCACCGTTCACCACCATGAGGACAGACTAAAACACCACCAATAACACCCCGTTATGTTCTTGTATCTTATTGTTCCTTTCTCAGAGTGTGGATAGATTTGTCCTCTAACGTGATCTTGGATCATTTTTCTAACCAGGTTAATGGATCCTCAACTCTTGAACTACGAAAGCGCAAGAACCTTGGAATTTCGTCAAAGAAGTAGAACATGGAACATAAACCAACCCTTGAATGCAAGAATTAAATCTTGGTATAAGTCGAAGACGCCACAATCAATTGGTGGAGAATTGATTGATAAGTCAAGAATAACTTGAATGATTAATTCAAACAATTCAACAAGTTCCAATAAGAACTAAAGGTGTAAAACACTCAATTTGATTAATGATAATTTCTTGAGGATAAAACAATAATGTGCCTCTTTTAAATAGGAGTAAACAAAGCCTTAGAATCCTAATTCAAAAATGAAACTAATTCCTACTTAGAAAAATGAAAATAATAACTCCTGGAATATTCCTAATACAATAAGAAAATTAATAAATACTCTAAAATAAGCCTAAAATAATAGTAACTCTAAGAAATAATTATCTATAAATTATAGGGCTTAAATAACTGATCAACAAGCCAAATGAAGTCTATAGCTTAATATTTCATCCTTGAATGTACTCTTTAACACCTTAAATTAATATCCAAGCTTTGCACAACTCAAGATCATGACTTAAAACTTCATTGGCTACCTTCAAACATACTTTTACCTTGAACTTTCATGCCCAATATTTAGGAACTCTACGGAATGATTGATTGACGCATAATCTCTTTGTAGCTCTTGGAATAAGCAATTTGATAACTTTTCCTTTAAACTTTCATGCTCTATCCTTAAATCTAGGCGTATCAAAGCCTTCATTTAGGAACTCATAATACTCTTGGATTGAATTGAATGGAGGGTTAGGCAAGATCACATCATACCCCTCCTCTTTAAGAAGATTTGTCCTCGAATCTTAGCTAAGCATTGTTTGATTCAACCTGCATCTAGCAGTTTCTGCATTTGAATAGAATTTAGGTATTTGAAAATCTCCTTGATGGTAGAACATATACTTGAGTCTTTGCCTCTGTCGGAATCTGGATTAAACCGAATTAGATCCTTTGAGCCATTAGTTGAGAATGATGTAATGCTTCTGCTGCTTGGCATTCTTTGACAAACGAAATTCTTTAAAGTTGAGAGGGGTCTCACTCTACTCCTTTTGAACGAGCTCGGAACTTAGATGGACCTTTATATTAAAACAGTGTTACAAATGGAAGTAAAATACAATCACCCAACTATTCCAAAGTGGTTATCCATCTTGAACAAGCATCAAGGTTACATGACAATGAATGCTTAATTTAGTATTCTAGTCCTGCCTATCAAATGTTCTCAAATGAATAAAACGATTTTCTTTGTTCTCAAGTCTTGTTCTTGATCAATTAATGCCTAAGGTACATAAGCATTACTTGGTCATGACTTAGTCCTTATATTTTAGACTCAAAGTTGTCCTACGCCCTTCAAGAAGTAAATGCCTTCTATTTATATGGAAGCTTAAGCACCTTTAGTCCCATGAAAGCAGGGCTGCGGTACGCTGAATCCTCTACCGCAGTGGGTAAAACCACTCCTTATCATTTGAGTATTGCTTGATCTTCACTCCAACCACCTTATCATGGTGGTTGAAGTGCATTTAATGCCAGCGTGGTGTTCTGAATATGAACAGTGCGTCTTACAACAAGAGAATATTGTAGCGACCAATTCTTGTGTCGCTTCATTATATTACAGACCTCTTGGAGCTCTGTAGGCATGTTCAAAATCTTCAGTTAGTTTTGTGAACACATGTGGGAGATGCGTGTGCGGTTTCCAGCACTGCAAATCCATCACGCATGCCTATCGGGCCATTGGTGGGGTCCATTGATCCATCATACGTGGTTTCCACGTAGGACTTTAACTCATTGACTTCGTTAAACCAAAATTCACCCTCATCAGCATGCATAAGAAAAGGATTGAATTGGAAATTGAAGAATTATTTAATACATCTATGGGTAAAAAATGTTATGTTAAGGAATTTTAATCCAAATTATGTATATGAGGAGTTCGTGTGGATTATATATGGGGGGACTGTAGGTAGGATATGAGGGGTTGGGGGTGGATGATGGTAGGGCTAGGCGGTGGTGTATATTATATAAGTACATTTGAGTAGTTCACCCAAAGTTCCACTAACCAATTTTCTTACGGGAGAAAATCATACCTCTATACAAGTGTAATATTACCAACTACACTTTTACAAGATTCACTCTTGTTACATTATAAGAAAACCTCTCACAAATTGATGAATAAAGTTAGTTTGGTGATGAACTGTAATACCCCTAGTTAAAACCTTAACATTAAGCTCCCACTTCGCTCCGTGTAATCAGTAAGCATTGTTTCGACTAGCTTTTGTATGGTTCAGACTGCCCTTCTTGTGACTTTAAACCTTGAACATGTTATCATAGTATAATTTGGTTCGAGCGAGTAACCGTTCCCTCATTTGGGTGGCGCGGATTGAAAATTAGATCCAAATCCCATTTTTCGGCTTCACGCGAGTCGTTAATTATAGCTAATTTTGGCAAGCCTTAATTTCTTCATTATTTGTCCAATTAAGTTTCTGTTTGTGCCTATGTCTAGGTTTTGATCTATTCTACAAATTTTGTGTTTTGACCAAAAGCAATTCATGCTCCTCATTGGTCAAAACAACGTGCGAAGTAAGCCGATTAACAACAATCTTATCGTATCATAACTCGATGGCTGACTGTTGTCTTCTACGAATTTATAGAATTAATCCATCCAAAATTTGGGAAAACTTCTTCTTGTGAAGTTATATATCTTTGAATTAGCTTTATGTGAACATAAAGATCACCCAAATTGAATTTCCGAGTGAAAAGTTATGACATAATTACGAACAGTGCTCCAAATCCAAAAATGCCAGTGCTGGCAGTGGACTTCATGATCGATCATGGGATAGGCCAAGATCGATCATGGTAATTCTAAAAGTTGGTTTTGACCATTTTTACGCCATTTTAAGCCTTATCCTCCCCCATTTTTGAGCTACAACTTTAGAGGAAGTTAGAGAGAGTTGACAGGTGGTTAGGGAAGTAATTTTTAGAGCTTGAGAAGCATCTATCATCATCCTCAACCTTGGTTCACACACCACAATCCTCATCGTCATCTTCAACCTCCATAGGAGCAAGGGGGAAACTTAGGGTTTTGAAATTCTTGAGAAATGCACCAAGCCATCAATTTCCAAAATTGAAGCTACTCAGAGGTGGGAATCTATACCAAAACCTATTTTCTACTTTATTATTAATCAACTTCTATTTTTAACAATTGTTGGTACAAGAACCCTAAGTTATATATATACATATTTTGGGTATATGATGAAAGTAAGAGGAAATGTTGAAATTGATGAATCAAGTGGCCTATATATTGTTCAAATGACTTTGTTCAATGAGTTGTTTGTGATAGATCGCTTGTTTTACATAAAACCCAATTAAACCCCACTTTTATGAAATGTAATATTTGATGTAAAGTTAATACTTTTCTTAATGGTTCGAATAGCCTATATATATATACATCTATACATTAAACTACATTTTTTCACAAGTAATTACAGCTATTTGTTTGGTTTGCATGAAAACTCACATAAAGCCCACTCTACTGTTAATAAACTATGACACAAAGCTAATATTCATTCTCAAGGGTTCAAGTGGTGGTTTCTGCATTATAAAATACTTGTTTATAAGTTTTCAAACTAGAATGAGGGGTTGACGCGAGATTTCCTCCGTCGATTATATGTTAATGTTGTACATGGTAAATGAGAATTATACATATATAGCACAATTGTTTCTCATTAGAGCCGGTTGATACATTATTGAGGTATACATTTGCACTAGTCCATGAACAGTCTCGGGTTTGGTCTCATTGGATGGGGCCATAAGTTGGGACAGAGCGCCCCTAGGTGAAAAACCCAAAACCGTGCACGAAAACTAACTGGAGGCCCTACTGCTGTGTAGGTGAAAGGCCATGAAATGAACCTAATGTATGCTTGGATAGTGGCAGGGATATTGAGATTTTAGCTCGGGATTTATGAGGAGATTGTACATAAATTGTGCCATAGAATTTCACTAAATATCGGGTATATATTATTCTAGAGTTCTTAAAAGCTTTTTCGCAAAATGAGAAAAAGTTTCCTCTTTAACTATTATATATGTATATGAACAGTTTATTTTATGTTATTACGCAAGTATTCTAAATACTATTTTCACACTAAATCAACTATATGATTTCCATTGAGTCCGTTTGACTCACCCCATCCATTTTCTATTTATTTATTCTTGCAGGTTCGCCGGGGAAATGGGAAAGAGGACGCTACATCTTAGATTGCCTCAATACCACCATTCTTATAATATGGTCATCAGTATATGTACTACTCCCATACTAGAACTCATGTATGTTGTAGAGACTATAAACCTTATATTTGGGACCTCATTAGAGGCTAATTGTCTCTTTATGGTATGGAATAATATTCTTGTTATGCTAGAATGTGGATATTTAAGTCTTAGGCAGGAAACAATGTTCAAATAATCCGCCGTCAGCGTACGGCACCCATGATTAACTGAGTCCCGGAGGATGGATCCTCTTAACGGGATTCGGGATGTCACATGAACACCAAGATACAATAACTCTCAAGTATATTTGAAGATTACAAATAAAGCCCACACCAGAGTTATCAAGTTTGATTAAGATTTATAGCACGAATGATGAAATCTTGATTAAAATAATTGACTTGAATATTTGAATATTGAAGAATGATGAAGAATATATGTAGATAGTGATTTTTTAAATCATTCAAATGTGTCTTAGAAGTCATATATATATATATATATATCTTGAATCAAGATATGGCCGTTTTGGATGGTTGGTGATGAGCCCAAGGATAGCACTGAAGCTGGATTATGGAGTGAAGACTATGCAGACCCCATCCGGGTTTCAAGTGGTCTAATCACCTGAGTTAGAGCCAAGAAGATTAAGGAAGCACTTATGACCATGGTCCAAAAATTGATGAATAAATCTGGAGCTTGGAGAAGCATTCAAGGAGATGAAGAGCGAGAATGGAGAATAATGCTTAGCTAAGAAGACGTAGAATAATGAGAGTGCTTTATTATTGTTTTATTTATTTTGCATTGTTTAAAGCCCAAGGATTATGGGGAATTAATATTTAGAGTTGTGGGCCTATTAAGAATGTTTTTTGGGCTTGTTTAGAGTGTTTCATTATTTTCGAATTGGGCTAGTTTTGTTAATTTCGTTTTTAGGATTTGTTTAAGTTTATTATCTTTTCTCCTATTTAAAAGAGATAACGCTATTGGTTTGGGGGCTTTTTGATTAATAAAATTTCGAGTGTTTTCACCTCTTGCGTTCTAAGAACGTCTCAAACAACCAAAACTAGGGTTCTTGTTGTTCTTCGACTTAGCATTCAATTAACCCATCAATTGATTGTTCGTCTTCGACTATACTAAGGTTCATTCTCATTTTAGGGATTTGGTCGAGGTTCCACCTCTATCAACTTCGCGTGATTCTAAGGTTCTTGCGTCTTCATATGTTAAAGGTTGTGGATCCATCTTGCTTGGATAGAAAACGATTGTAGTTCGTATCAATTGGTATCAGAGGAACTTTTCTATCCATGTTTTATCTTTGTTTGATTTTCTATTTTTTTTCTTCAATTCATGCCTACTGTTATCGAATCTGCTCTGTTTTGTATCTACTTGAATTAGGGTTTTTTGATTATTAAAAAAAAGAAAAGAAGAATTTGAATATGCGCTTGCTTAGTAATTATCGAATATGTTCTTGCTAAGTAGTTATCGAATCTGCTCTTGCTGAGTAACTTTCGAATATGTCCTTCGTTTGTTTCATCTGTGATTATTAAAGTCGAAACCTTTAATTTCGTTTTGAAACCCCTAGCCGCGAATCAGTTTCTTTTGCTTCTGCATAGGGTAGTTTCGACATAAGTTTTGATTGCAATACAACCTTAGACCTGCGGATTTGTTGTTGGGATTTCCTTGTTGGTTGGTTTAATTGATATTGCGGTTATTGATAACATGCGGCTTCTTGATAGTTGTGGCTACTGGTATTGTGAAAATCATATAAACCCTAAGTTGCGATTGATTGTTTCCTGATCATATAAACCCTAGCTACAATTGCGAGTGAAAGTTCTTGCATATAAGTTTCGTTTAAAGCGATTTCTGATTGAGTTTCAAATTGTGAATATTTTTCTATTGAATTATAGAATTCTGGAAATTTTGACTACACCAGATTAAAGTAGAAGTTGAGAGACTCGGAAAAAAAAAGAGTACAAAATTTTTTGAAATTCGCTGTTATTTATTTTTGAATTTGGGTTCTATAAGGTCCAAGGATTCCAAAAATCACGTTTCCACGAGACTGAATTTTCACGCAATTTTCTCGATCTTTTTGCCTCTTATTATATCTATAATTCATTGGGATTCCTGTTTTCTCGAATTCTTAGTGAAACGTACTTGTCGAGCATATAATTGATCTGTTTGGATTGTGATTGGTCTGTTCGGGAACCATGACGAAGGTTCTTGCTTTTCGATTTGTTTGAAAGTTCTAAAAGGTGAAAAAATGAGGGGTATATCATTACTTTTGAAAGCTAAACACGAGCGGTAAAATCAGAGTGACATCATTTTGAGCGAAACACGTAAGGGAGTGCAGTGAGAAAATTGTATTTCTTTATATTGTGCTAACCTCTGTTCTACAGCAATATGTCAAATTTCGATCTTAAGTTGTTCCAAGAAGCCATGGCGAGTACTTTACAAAAGATGATGAGAGATGAGTTGGGCGGTTTTAAAGAGCAGGTGGATGAGATGAGTAAGTAATTGAGGCGAATGCCAGTGAAAGTAGATAGAGTTGAGAGCACTCAAAATGAACAATCGGGCAAGTCACGTAATGCTCAAAGAAGTGGGAGACTGCAGCATAGAGAAAGGAGGGCTGGGAACGATCCTGATAATTTTTACCGAAATAGTTTTGATGACGGGGATAGTGATATTGATTCGATAATCGCTAATCGACGGAATGGTAAGCGGTTTGGTAGAGGAGCTAATTGGGAGGATAACAATATGAATGGGATCAAAATGAAGATTCCATCATTCTAAGGGAAAAATGATCTAGAGGCCTATCTTGAGTGGGTCACAAAAGTAGAATTGGTGTTTGTTAGCCATAATTACTCTGAGTCTAAGAAGGTGAAATTGGCGGCTATTGAATTTTTCGACTATGCACTTGTTTGGTGGGATCGCTTGATGACAGAGCGTAGGTGTAGTGATAATGGTCCTGTCGAAACTTGGGATGAGATGAAGCGGTTTGTACCCGATCACTATTATCGAAAATTGTACTAAAAATTGCAAGGGCTTACACAGGGAAATCGTAGTGTTGATGGATACTATAAGGAGATGGAAGTGGCCATGATTCGGGCCAAGGTTGATGAGAATAGAGAAGCTACCATAGCGAGGTTCTTGAGTGGGTTAAACCGGAAAATTGCCAAAGCAGTTGAATTATAGCCGTATGTCGAGATTGAAGATATAGTGCACACGGTAATTAAAATAAAGAGACGATTCAAAAGGAAGGGTAGTTTCAAGCCAAGCCAAAGTTCTTATTCGACTCCATAGAAGCAAAGTCCGTGGAAAAAAGACGACAAAGCAACCACTTCGAAACATAAAGATAATTTGAAGCCGAAACCGCATTGTGGTAGTTAAGTTAAGGCAGCCCCTAACACCACTAATACTCCTACTACCCGAAATAGGGACATTATTTGTTGGAAGTGTCAAGGGAGATGCCATGTTTCCACTCAATGCCCGAACAAACGAGTAATGATGCTTTTGGATAATGAGGAATATGAGACGGATGAAGAAGGCGCTGAAGCTATGCCACTTTTGGAGGATATTGAAGTAGAGGAGAGCGTTATCCAGGGCGAGTTGTTAGTTGCAAGAAGAGCCCTTAGCATGCAAGCAAGAGAGGATGAGGAGCAGCGAGAGAATATCTTCCATACTAGGTGCCTAGTGCTAGGCAAGGTGTGTAGCTTAGTGATAGACGGAGGTAGTTTCACTAATGTGGCTAGCACGACAATGGTGGAAAAGCTAGCATTGCACACGACTACGCACCCAAGGCCTTACAAACTACAAAGGTTGAATGATAGCAGTGAAGTGAGGGTGAACAAGCAGGTTTTGGTGTCCTTTAGCATTGGGAAGTACGAGGACCAAGTGCCTTGTGATGTGGTTCCCATGCAAGCCGGCCATATGTTCTTGGGAAGACTGTGGCAATGTGATAGAAGAGTTAAACACGACGACTTTACCAATAAATACTCATTTGAGATAAGCAAGAGAACAATCATTCTTGCACCTTTACCGCTACAACAAGCCTATGCCAATCAATTGAAGTTGTAAAATGAGGAGGAGCAACGGAGAGCTGAAAAGAAAAAGAGAGGGAGTGGTAAAGAAAAGAAAAAGAATGAGGGAAAAAGAAAAGAAATTGAGAAAAAAGAAAGTAGAGTGGAAAAACTAGTGACTATTGAGAGCAAATTTGAGAGGAGGCAAAAGAATTTCTATGCGAGAGCTAGTGAAGTGAAAAGAGCAATGCTTTATAATAAACTTCTTGTACTTGTTTACGAAGAAGCGTTTCTGAATACTAACGAACTAAATTCTTTTTTGCCTAGTATTATTATCTCTTTGTTGTAGGATTTTGGTGACTTCTTTCTAGAGGATACGCCGAGAGGTTTACCACCCATCCGAGGAATAGAGCGCCAAATTGATTTCGTACCCAGAGCATCCATTCTAAACCGGCCAACCTATAAGAGTAACCCGGAGGAAACAAAGGAACTTCAAAGGCAAGTGACGGAGTTACTGGAGAAAGGGTATGTGCGAGAGAGTATGAGCCCATGTGCAGTGCCAGTTTTGCTAGTGTCGAAGAAAGATGGAACATGGAGAATGTGCGTGGACTGTCGAGCCATAAATAATATCACGATAAAGTATCGTCACCCCATTCCACGTTTAGATGATATGCTTGATGAGTTGCATGAGTATAATATATTTTCTAAAATTGATTTGAAGAATGGATATCATCAAATTAGGATGAAAGAAGGACATGAATGGAAAACAGCCTTTAAAACAAAATATGGATTATATGAATGGTTAGTTATGCCTTTCGGTTTGACTAACGCACCTAGCACTTTCATGAGATTAATGAACTATGTTTTAAGACCTTTTCTAGGCAGATTCGTTGTAGTCTATTTTGATGATATCCTAATTTATAGCAATAGCTTAGATGACCATGTAATTCATTTAAAATATGTTTTGGATGTCTTGCGAAAGGAGAAGTTATATGTTAACCTGAAAAAGTGCACCTTTTGCACGGATAAGCTTGTATTTCTTGGTTTTGTTTTGAGTGCACAAGGGATTCAGGTTGATGAAGAAAAGGTGAAGGCTATTCAAGAATGGCAAAGTCCTACAGGTGTTGGACAAATGTGGAGTTTCCATGGACTTGCTAGTTTCTATCGGAGATTCGTGAAGGATTTTAGCACGATTACAGCGCCATTGACTAAGGTGATCAAAAAGAACGTTGGGTTTAAGTGGGGAGAGGAACAAGAGAAAGCATTCCCATTACTAAAAAGCAAGCTAAGTAATGCCCCTTGTTATCTTTACCTAACTTTTTAAAGACTTTTGAAATTGAATGCGATGCTTCAGGAAATGGTGTTGGTGCTGTTCTTATACAGGAAGGGAAGCCAATAGCATACTTTAGTGAGAAGCTAGGTAGGACGACCTTAAATTACCCTACCTACAGTAAGGAGCTTTATGCATTGGTGAGAGCGTTGGATACACGGCAGCACTATCTGTGACCGAAGGAATTCGTGATTCACACGGATCATGAATCATTGACGCACTTGAAGGGACAACAAAGGTTGAACAAGAGCCAAGTCAAATGGGTAGAGTTCATAGAGACTTTCCCATATGTGATCAAGTACAAGCAGGGTAAGGAGAATGTTGTAGCAGATGATTTATCGCGTAGGTATGCTTTAGTTGCTATTTTAGATGCTAAATTGCTTGGATTTGAATACATTAAGGATTTGTATTGTGATGATGTTAATTTTAGAGATATATTCAATGCATGTAAAAAGTTGGCGTTTGATAAATACTTTAGGCATGATGAATTTCTAATGCGTGAAAACAAACTTTGTGTGTCCAAATGTTCTTTGCGTGAGTTACTTGTGAAAGAGGCCCATGGTGGGAGTCTAATGGGACATTTTGGTATAGCTAAGACTTTAGGAGTATTGCAAGAACACTTCTTTTGGTCCCACAGGAAAAGAGATGTTAAAAGAATTTGCGAGAGATGTGTTACTTGTAAGAAAGCAAAGTCTAAGTTAAACCCCCATGGTTTATATACTCCATTGCCCATTCCTAGTGACCCTTAGGTTGATATTTATATGGATTTTGTGTTGGGTTTGCCTAGGACTAAACATGGGAATGATTCTATTTTCATGGTGGTTGATAGATTTTCTAAAATGGCTTATTTCATTGCTTGTCATAAAACTGATGATGCACCACGAATTGCGAATTTGTTCTTTAAAGAAATTAAGTGTTTGCATGGCATGCCTATAACCATTGTTTCTGATAGGGATGCAAAGTTTTTGAGCTACTTTTGAAAGACTTTATGGGAAAAGTTAAGTATTAAATTGTTATTTTCTACTACATGTCATCCCCAAATTGAAAGTCAAACGAAAGTAGTAAATAGAACTCTATCCACTTTGTTACGTGCTATAATAAAAAAAAAAAACTTGAAAGAATGGGAAGAATGTTTGCCTTATGTTGAGTTTGCATATAATCAATCTGTTCATTATGCATCTAAGTTTTTTTGTTTTGAGATTATGTATGGTTTTAATCCGTTAGCTCCTTTGGATTTGTTACCACTACCTGTTGAGCATGCTAACCTAGATAGCAGGAAGAAAGCTGAGTTTGTTAGACATATTCATAAGAATGAGAGGTAAAACATTGAAAGAAGAACTAAGCAATATGTGCAACAAGCAAACAAAGGAAGGAAGAAGGTCGTCTTCAAACCAGGAGATTGGGTTTGATTGCACCTGAGGAAGGAATGCGTTCTAGTTCAAAGGCATTCTAAGCTGTTACCAAGAGGAGATAGGCCATTTCAAGTTGTGTAAAGGATCAATGACAATGCATATAAACTTGACCTTGCATGTGAGTATAATATGAGTGCTACATTTAATGTTGCTGATCTAAGTCCGTTTAGTGCAGGCGACGAATTGAGGACAATTCCTTTTCAAGAGGAGGGGAATGATGAGCCCAAGGATATCACTGGAGCTAGATCATGGAGTGAAGACTATGCAGACCCCATCCGGGTTTCAAGTGGTCCAATCACCCGAGCTAGAGCCAAGAAGATCAATGAAGCACTTTTGGCCATGGTCCAAGATTTGATGAATAAAGCTGGGCTTGGAGAAGTATTCAAGGAGATGGAAAGCGAGAATGGAGAATAATGCTTAGCCAAGAAGACGTAGAATAATGAGAGCGTTTTATTATTGTTTTATTTATTTTGCATTGTTTAAGGCCTAAGGATTATGGGTAATTAGTATTTAGAGTTGTGGGCCTGCTAAGAATGTTTTTTGGGCTTGTTTAGAGTGTCTCATTATTTTCGAATTGGGCTTGTTTTGTTAATTTCGTTTTTAGGATTTGTTTAGGTTTATTATCTTTTCTCCTATTTAAAGGAGATAACGCTATTGGTTTGGAGGCTTTTTGATTAATAAAATTTCGAGTGTTTTCACCTCTTGCGTTCCAAGAATGTCTCGAACAACCAGAATTAGTGTTCTTGTTGTTCTTCGACTTAGCATTCAATTAACCTATCAATTGATTGTTTGTCTTCAACTATACCAATGTTCATTCTTGTTTTAGGGATTGGGTCAAGGTTCTACCTCCATCAACTTTGCGTGATTCCAAGGTTCTTGCGACTTCATACGTTAAGGGTTGCAGATCCATCTTGCTTGGATAGAATACGATCGCAGTTCGTATCAGTTGGTATAGGTTTGGTTCCAAAAATGATAAAAAAAATCATAAATTCAACGGCTATATTTTGAAGCCTCAGTCAACTGAGCAAAGCCTAACAGTCGGCTGATGGGCACCGTCCATAAGGCCAAAATTCCAATTATTGGACTTTCACAATTTTGCTTCAAATTCAATTGTAATGCTTGGGATATGTTAAAAACATGTTTCTAAGACACCTATTTTCATGAGAACTCAAAGTATGATCGCTTGAATTTAATATGAATTTATTTTGAAAAACAATTTGTAAAGATATATGTTTTCAAAAGAATTCAAGTGCAACTTTGTTTGGGTCGATCTTTAAATGATGTAAGATCAATTTTGAGCTATAATAATGATTATTCAAAAAAAATTACAAGAACTTAAACATTTTCTCAATTATAGACTTAATGAGTTTTCGAATGCTTAATTCGTTTCTTAATTCTTCACATGTTCTTGACTTAATCTTCAATGGAATGTTAATCTTTGCTAGTTGATCAATTTTTTCATGTAAGGAAAGCTTATGTGCAAAGTGAACTTGTGGAATAATGATCTCAATTTTGGATATGTCGGTTTCGGTCCACGTATGATGATAATTGAGATGTGGGTATACTTAATTCAACACACATGTTAAATTATAGATGATTAATGTATTGTTATTATCAAAATAAGATTAATGACATTTTAGGTTAACAATTTCCCCGTTTTTTATTATGACAATAAATTAATGTATGTTTTCAATTAAAAGCAGAAGTTGAATTAAATTAGAGGTGCCCCCTCTCAAACTATGCATATGTTAAGATATGGAAAAGCAACAAGATAACGATATTAATACTAAACATTACATAATAACATCATACTTAAACTTAAGTTCAAAACATAAAGCATACTACATAGATAGAGTTGTAAACCAAAATAAAAACAAAGTACTTAAAAGAGTGTGTACCAACCACTCATACACATACACACATTTCTCCCTATTTGTCATCAACAAAAAGGAGAAGATTAATCTTGTGGATCTTAAGGCCATGGTTACTAAGCTTGGTTGCCTTGCCACATAGTCTTCGCTGGGAACACATACTTCGGACGGTAATGAAGGAAGGCCGCCTCGTGAGCCCGTTGCCGATCTTCAATTTGGTCGAATCGGGCATTCATGTTGACCGATAAATTTTGGATGGCTTGGAGTATAGCTTCATTTGTAGTGGCATCGGGAATGGTATGGCTAAATCCTTGAGAAGAAGGAACTTAACGTGGAGGCGGTTGCTCTTCTTAAACCCCAGTTTGAAATTGTGGCTCCTCCTCATTTGTGTCATTGTCATTATCCTCATTGTAATTTCTATCGAGATGATCGTTCGATACCCGTTGACCGCCCACCAAATTATAATTCATCAACTGAATGGTTTTGGCACTATAAATTTCATTTGCGGTAGGAACTACAACATTGGTTTCATCCTTAACCGGAATGTTATAAAATTTAAAAAATCAAGTGAGCACCATACTATATACTAGACCTTTCTTCTTTTGGGATGAGATATCCAATAAGTGGTGAAACATAAGACTTGCATATTCTAGCTTATAACCCATGGAAATTGCCCACACGAGAAATAAATCCAAAGAATTGACCACGACTCGGCTACCACGTCATGGGACAATGTAATATCCTGTAATCCAGCAAATGAGATGGCTTTGAAGTTTTAGCATGGAAGCCGTAATTTCGTCACCCGTACCACGATATCGCCTCTTTAAAATAAGGTGTAAAGCAACGGATTTCTCAAATCCATGTAGGTTACCAAAATTGGAAGGAACTTCCGTCACATTGTTTGTTGGGAAGCTGCAAATGCCTATTAAGTCAGTCTTTGTGAAGTTGATAGTACATCTGTTCAATAAAGTAACAAGTCGAGATTTGTCTAAATGCCCATTTTCCCTTAGGGGTTGATAAAGGTTAGCGTAGAATAAATGTACCAACCGAGGGTACACATTTTCCTTGATGCACAGGAAATTAACAATCCATTGCCTCTGAAATAAGGCATGAATCTTTAATTCATTTGTGGAAAATAACTCAACATCAAATTGTTTACCTTCTACAATAGTCCGGGTGGCGTAGTCCGTGTTGAATTTGGCCTCGATATCGTTGGAGAAGAACAATGGTGGGAGAGGTGCAAACGGTGGTTGCTCTCCGGGTGGAAGATTTGATTTTTAAAAGATGATTTAAAATAAATTGTAATTGTTTTATGAGGTTTGATTAGGTTTGAGAGAGAAGGTTTTCAAAAATGGAGAGAAAGGTAATGCGCAATTTGAAAAACAGAGCAATTTTATATGGGCTTCCCAATGGGCATCAGTCGACTGATGTTAACTCTCTTAGTCGACTAATGGCATCAATCGACTGATTGATTCCTTTAGTCAACTGACCAAGCTCTTTTCTATTAAATTCTGACAGCTTTGTTCCAACAACATAAGTTGAGCTGTAAATTGTACTTTTGTCCAAAGTTAGGTTGCAAAACATTTGTTAGACTACATAATAACATATAAAATTAAGGTTTACCAAGATTAATCCAATTTTACACAAAGGTTAAGCACATTATGCATAAAGAATGTATGAACAAAGTTAAGCACTTTTGATCTTATGAATTGTTTTGGATAAAACTAGATATCACAAGTTCTAGTCATACTTAGTTCATAACGTATAGTACAAAAATGATCATCGGTTAGTGGTTTTGTGAAAATATCCACAAATTGTGATTCGGTGCTAACGAATTCAATATCAACATCATTTTTTTGCACATGATCACGAATAAAATGATATCTTATCTCAATATGCTTGGTACGTGATGTTATATAGGGTTCTTTGTAATACACCGTGTTCCTTTTTTTGCGTTGAACTTCTCTTAAGCCTGGTAAGGCTTAATCTCCGATAGAGCGCGAGCATTGGGTTCTGAGCCCTTCATACTCAATCCAAAACTTCTAACATTTCATGTTAGGAATATTAAATTTGAGGGAGCAATCGTTACGTTATTTGGGTGATCCGGATTGAAACCAAGGCGATAGTTGTGTGTTTAAACTTTTAGCGATTCGTCGATTTCTGGCCAACTTTGAGAGGCCATAACTTTTTTATTCGATATCCAAATGACTCTATGTTTGCGTTTACGTCTTCATTTCTTTCCCCTCTATAATTTTTGTGTTTAGGCCGAGTTGAGATTCAGCCATTTCGAGGTCCATTTCAGACTAAAAAAGTCAGTTATTGGTGCAGTGACCACCATAATCGATCATGGACCCTTCTGTGGACTTTTTTTTTGTTCATGATCAATCATGGAAGGCCATGATCGAACATGGTTCACCTAAAAGTCAGTTTTGACGATATTTAACCTATTTTCATCCATTTAACACCTCTACACCACCATTTTCGAGCCATATACATACACATACCTCTAGAGGGTTCTAGATAGAGAAAGTTAGAGATCCTTAAGGGGTTATTGAGGTTTATTTATTTCGATCCAAGATTTGAGCTTCAACACTTTCTCCTTCACTATTCATCGTCTTCCACCTTCGTCTTCACCCCTAAGAGCTTGGAGTAAGTTAGGGCTTTGGCGATATGACGTCTACGCATCATTAACTCCTCGATCTAGCTACTCTAAGGTGGGAACACTATACTAAAACTTGTTTTACAAACATTTGGTTGTTGCATTAAAGATTTGAAAAGAAATTGGAGATTTCTTTACAAACCCTAGGTTTTATGCATGTTCATGGGGTTGGGCCAGATAAATTCTATTGGTGATAAATATTGATGGGTTCTAGAATCTATTATATATTTTGAGCATTTAATCATCGTTTTCACTCATATACCTAAAGTTTTATGAATAATCCATCTCATACGCATATTTTAACCTATAAATTGGGGGTTTTGGGATTTATGCGTATAGAGGGGTTGATTTTGGGTTATTGATGATAGGAATACATAAATATGCTATTAGAATTGATTGTGGAACACTATCCTTGGGTTTGGTATCAAAAACTCACTAAGGCAGAGTGGTGCGTAACAAACATTGAGTCTTGTGCTTTGTAAAGGTTACAATTAGTACAAGTGAGGAGATACAAACCCAATACACCTTAGAAATGTTATTACCTTTGCTTAGTGGGTTATGGATTGTTGTGGCTCTAAGTAAGGTGAGGTTGAGTTGCCGTGAAATTTTCGGTTAAGCGAGAACCAAATTAGTTAAGGCTTAGCTTGACTACGTGGCTTGAGAATTATCATAAAACGAATATGGCCGTAGTTTGATATATATGATACATAATGAGATGTAATGTATTGATAATAAATCAATTCGCCGAATAATGGGAATATTAGTTAAACGATAAGGTCCTGGATAATTGAATCGATAATAATGATGAATGAATGAGGAATGAACGATGATTATAATGATGATGATGATTGTATATATATGTTGTTAGCCATACGTGTGATGGATGATTTGTTAATTTTATATATTGTTGAGTGAGGAATCGATACATTCCTGTTGTTACGATCACATGTATGGCTGGATATGATGGATTGAGCACCGGGTAACTCCCGCGTGGCTCAAAGACAGGCCGTCTATTGCTGCCCATGGGTGAAAATTCTTAAACTATGCACAGGAAAAATAAAGTCGGTGACTCCATCGGTGGTTGTGGTTGCGCACAAAGGAGAGCCCACTCTATGTATCTTGCCTTCCCACAGGACTATGTGTTCTGGGTTAGATGAGTTTCCCTGGCAGTGGAGTAGGTTCCTTGTACCACTACTTACACAATGGTGAGTTCCCCGGGAAGTAGTTGGGCTACTAATGGTCATCACCCTACTAAGGTATCGCCTGGTGTGAACACCCCAATCCACGACTCGCGTGTGAATATGATTTTTAGACAAAACAAGCATCTTAGATTTAGTCCTGAGTCATCATGCATATAGAAGACTGATAGGAAAGACTCCAAGTTCGGATCAGTTGGGAGTTTGTCATGACCAATGTTGCCACTTCGCTTACTAGGACGGGGATCAGCTTACTCGATCAGGCCGCGGGGTGTGGGGCAGTGCCCCGTTAGAAAAATTGAGTTTTTTAGGTATTTTGGTGCATTTTTTAAGAGCCAGCCGCACGCCCCAACTGCACGCCCCAGCCGCACACCCTAACCGCACGGTCCCCTAACCATGTGGCTACCTCCTGCGGTTGGCCTCTTTTGGAGCATTTTTGGCAAAAATTTCTCTATAAATAAAACTATAGGGGTCTCATTTTAGGCATCAACACTCAATTGAGTTTTTAGAGAGAGGAAGTTCTGTCTAGTTCATTTTAGGAAAGTTTTAGAGAGAGAAAAATCTTATAGAGAAAAATTTAGAGAGAGAAAGATAGAGAGAGAAAATTCTAGAAAGAGAAAGTTAAAAAGAGAAAGTTTTAGAGAGAGAAAAAAGATTTCTAAGTTTTACAAGAAATCTAAAATACATTTTTGACGCGTTTTCAAAACAAAAATAAAATACAAAAACAGTTTCCAAAAGAATAGAACTACGAGACTCTGATCTCATTCTACGAATGAATACGTAGGCACTCATAAAGCTCGAGTCTGATTTTAAAATATTGTTTTAAATCAAATTCATCCGAAAGGATTATTTTGAAAACGATTCAAACTACTTGCAAGATATCTAAGATAGGAATTGAATACATGATCCATTAAAGAGACCGAAAGGACAAATTGGGTGCCTAACACCTTCCCAATTCGTAACATAGTTCCCGAACCCTAAAGGATATTTTAAACTCTGTTTTCAAACGTATGAAAGATAGTTCGTTATCGAATTGTCTTTTATATGGTCTTTTGTTTGTTTTCTTGTAAAACAAACCGACGGCTCTACAAAACCCTTTTTCCCATAAAACATATTTTAAACATAAACCAAGAAGAAAAAAGTTTTGAGAGCCCGGATTCTCACACCTGGTGTAGTTCTTTTCAGAGTGTCGATGTGATTTTTATGAGGTGTTCTCCTCATTAACTATTCGGAGTGTCGTCCCTAGGAAAATTTCATGCATGGGTTATCTCCGAATGACTTACTTGGAGAACTAAGTTCCTGAGCCACTCCCTACTCGGAGGAGACATGGACAAGAGCCTCGGAGTCTTCGGGATCCGTTGTTCTGGGCCTGGACTAACTGCGGGATGAAACTGAGGCATTATGCGGGAGACATGATACGAGAGTTGTTGTGAGATTCTGATTACACTATTATTATTATTGTATCGTATCATGTCTTGCATCGATTTGTATATGTTGCCTCGGCTATGATGTAAATGATGTAAGGACTTAGGCGGACACTATTAGATAGAACGCGGTACACATAAAGAACTGTCGAGCCTTTCATAATGTATTTATGTATAAAGTGAAAAAATATAATAACTATTGAACTTTAGAGATTGTGTATGGGTATGCAGATGCGTACAGATTACGGAATAACGAGCTAGATCATAATACATATAATGTACTAATAATTGAAGGGAATATAATAACTAACGAGATAGCCTAATAATAGTACGCCGTAACATAATGGTTTAGACTAGTGATCTTGAGGTGAAGCTTATTAGCTGGCCAAGTATAGGTTCCATAATGAACTATAATTAAAGAGTAAATAATAAATACTTGGCCAATAGTTACGTTGCGTAGTATTGCACTTATGAGTGGACAAGCTGTAGCATGTCGAACCTTATGAAGTTAGAGTTTGATACGAGGTAAGTTTAGACTAGCGATCTCCTCGAGTTGTAGAAATTTCTTGGAGGTTTATTTTATGTAGTAGTTAGAGGAGGGCTTGAGTAGTCGGGAAGATGGCTTCCTGTGGCTAGGATAGGAATCCTAGTGGGGTTCGCATGCCCTCGTGTATGATTGCATTGCATTGCATGATTTTCAAGTATTGCACTAAAGTAAAGTGTTTACCTTCTATATAAAATGCACGCATGTGTATTTGAAATGTGTATTTTCATATATCAAACTCTATAGTTCCAACTGAGCCCAGATTTGGCTCATCCTATTTTTTAAGAGTTTTGCAGAATAGGCTTCGGGAATTGGAGCGTGGTGTATCAATCTAGAAGCATCTGATGTCCATAGAACCTCCTGGTCCTTAGACTAAGGACCATGTTGTATAATCTTTTTGTTATGTTAAACTCTTTATAGTTATGTATGGACTTTACAACTATTTTGGGTGACAAATTTTGAATTTGTATAATTGGTTTTTATATATATGGAGTGGATTTGAAATTGTGGTTGGAATATGATTATTCATATCAAATTGGATTTAAACCTTAAAGGGCGCTTTATTACTGAAATTAACTCCACATGCCGAGATTTCCCAAAACGAGACTTTCTAAAGATTATGTTTTATTAAAGAAAAGTTTTTAAAATGCAGTGGTTTTTATATTTTAACCCGTCGCTGCGCACGGCATCCGTGATTAACCGGGTTCGGAGGTGAAAATCTCATAATGGGATTCGGAGTGTCACAAGTTGGTCAAGCTAATAGCATTTGTGTTATCACACTTAATAGGAATGTGGCTAAGACTAATTCCAAAGTCTTATAATTGTTTAATTTATAAAGTTTGTGTACAATAACTTTCGGCCGTTACATATTTGGCTTTAATAGATAAAGCTACAGAGTTTTGTTTTTTGCTTGACTAAGATATTAGTGCATATCCTAGAAAATGACAAGTGCCACTAGCGCTCTTCCTATCAATTTTGCAACCGGCAAAGTCGGTGTCCGAATAGCTAAGTCAAAATTGCTTCTCTTAGATACCATAATCCCAAAAAGCTAGTGCCGGCTAGATAACTAAAAATCCCCTTAACGGCAAGTAAGTGTGATTCTTTAGATTCACTTGGAATCGTGTATAAAGACATATACTAAACATAATATCCGGCCTACTAGTCGTCAAATAAAGTAAACTATCGATCATACCACGATATTTCTTGATATCAACACTCTTACCACTTTCGTCTTTGTTGAGCTTCAAAGTTGAACTCATATACGTACTCATTGATTTGACACCTTCTAAGTTGAATTTCTTCAAGAGTTCCTTCACTTACTTCTCTTGGTTGACAAAGATCCCCCGTCTTTGTATTGCTTGACTTGCAATCCGAGAAAGTAGTTCATTTCTCCTATTATGCTTATTTCGAACTCCTTTAACATACAATTTGCATAGATTTTCGAACAAGTAACATTTCATTATCATGGTTCTTAATAAACAAAGTAGTATTAAATTTTCCTCTAATAAAACCGTTATTGAGTAAAAATAAACTTAATCTATCATACCATGCTCTAGGTGCTTACTTCAAACCATACAATGCTTTTGATAATTTAAACACGTAATTCGGATAAGCATGATTTTCAAAATTGGGAGGTTGTTTCACATAAACTTCCTCTTCAATAAAACCATTCAAGAAAGCACTTTTAACATTCATTTGAAACAACTTGAAAATTTTAAAACATGAACATGCAATTATAATACGGATTGCTTCTAAACGTACAACGGGCACATATGTTTCCTCATAATCAATGCCATTCTCTTTATTGTATCATTGGATACAAGTCTAGCCTTGTTTATAACAATTACACTACTTTCATCCTTTTTATTGTGAAACACCCATTTAGTGCCTATAATTGTATGATTATTTGGTTTAGGAACAAGTGTCCATAATTTGTTTATCTCAAATTGATTGGGCTCTTCTTGTGTAGCAATCATCCAAGATTCATCTTGTTCGGCTTCAATTATATTCTTAGGCTCATATTGAGAAACGAAAGCCACATTATTACATATTGTGGACACCCCATTTTACGACCCTTGGAATAATAGGCTGAGTGCATTTCGACAAGGTACAAGCAGACTCAAATAGCATCGAAAGTCGAGTACGAGTCACAGATAGTTCCAAGAGGGGGCATACTTGGCCAGAGAAATCACAGTTAAGCTAGGAGATCAAGGATCATGATAAGATGATTAGGAGAGAGAAGACCGATCGGTCTTCACCCCATCTCGATCGATCTTTAGCCAACCTCGATCGGCTTTTACCCCTATTAATTGGTCTTCAATGGTCTTTCCCCATCTCGATTGGTCTTTAGCCCAACTGATCGGTTATCACCCTGTTCCGATCGGTCTTTCCCCCGTTCCGATCGGTCTTCAGTATTTGACCGCCAAATTACACCGAGGCAACACAAAAACACCGATCGGTTTTATCTTCATCTGGATCGGTCTTCTATGTAGACCGATCAGTCTTTAGCTTGGACGAATTGGTCTTTTAAATCAGCAAATCGATCTATTAGCAAGTTCAATCGGTCTTCAATTTTGATATCACAATTGCACTATATGTACAGAAGAAAACAACAAGAAAAGGAGGACCTCCGAACGGAGGAAGGGCACACATAAAGCTTGAAAGAGAGATTCAAGAAAAGAGCAAATACTCATGAAAGTAGATATGACTAGATCTAAAGATAGGAACAAAATTTTATCCGAAATTCTTAGACTCGTTTATAATCCCTTTTCAATAAAAACGAAACTAAAAGCTTGTCTTCAGAATCATGGTATTCTTTTATTCATTCTTATTCATTTTGGATCTATTAAACTTATTTCCCGTATCTATATATATCTGCTTGCTGGGAATGATTGTAGATACACATACACAATGCATCAATGCTATTTTATCCAAAATTGGACAAATATAACTTGTATGACACGTAAATTAATTCTGGATTATGATTGAACTGTAAATACATTCATTTATCTCAAATCTGGTTTTAAATCACCTTCGCATGCCTTCTAAACTTCAAAACACAAAAATCAGTACGCTGTGTGGGATAACCGATCGGTTTTAGGGTATGAGCGATCGGTCTTTGCATATTTTTCACCACTTTTGCTCTGTAATTCGTGCCATCATTCTTGCATACTAATAAAACAATTGTACACATACTTTAGGCCTTAAAACGGTAGGGCAAGATAAAATAAATGATAAAATGAGCATGTACATTTAGAAGCTGAAAGGTCGATGCAGATGCATAATACCTTCTCGCGTCGTAACATAGTCTCCGAACCCTTAATCTGGTTGCATAGATTGCGTTGTACCCCAAAAGGGTACAAAAACACACTTTTGCCTATTTTTCCAAAAAATGAATTGGCGACTCTAAAACTGGCTCCAAAGCCGAGCCACACACTGAACAACGTCGGGTGGGGGTCCCATCAGGATTCTCACACATATATTTTTTAAAAATTATCTAGTCATAACTTTATTAGATAGTTCTCCAAAAATTTGATCAATAGGGTGGTTGGACACAATTTTTTAACTCCTAGGTAAATCATTTAAAGTTTGATCGATTTTATTTTCTAACACTTTAGAAGAAGCTTGAGCACTTAATGTTTCTTCCTTAGATATATCTTTAATTTGATTTTCTAAATCTTTTTGGATAATTTCAACATTATCGTCAGAGTGCACTGTGGGTGTGAAAGGATTAAACTCATCAAATACAACATGCGTATATTCTTGAACAAATATAATTTTATTATTATAAGCACTATAAGCTTTACTATTAGTGCATACCCAAGAAAAATTTCTTCATCGAATTTAGCATTAAATTTATCTAAGTAATCACAATCATTCAATATAAAGCATTTGCAACCAAAAACTAAAACATATGCAATATTTGGTTTCTTGGCGTTCTATAATTTATAAGGCATCTTATCTAAATTGTTATGAATAATAATATGATTAATCACATAGCATAAAGTATTAATGGCATCCGCCCAAAAGTAGTCCGGCAAAGAATGTTAATTTAGTATGATCCTAGACATCTCTTGAAGAGATCTTTTTTTCTTTCAACAACAAAAATTCTCAATATCAACATTATCAAATTCTCTACCTCTATCATTTCTAACATGGATAATAGGAATGCCTTTTTCATTTTGAACCTTTATACAAAACTTAGAAAACACATGTGAAGTTTCACTTTTGTGAGCAAGGAAGAACACCCAAGTAAATCATGAATAATTATTAACAATGACAAAGGCATAAAATTTACCACCCAAATTAGGAACCAAATTAGGTCTAAATAAATCTAAATTCAACATATCAAGAGGTCTAGTTGTAGTAATATCTTAGATTTAAAAGAAGACTTGTATTGTTTACTAAGTTGACATGCATCACAAATTTTATCTTTTAACAAACTTAGTTTTAGACAAAGTATGAATTAATTTCATATTAGCATACCCAAATCTCCTACGCCATAACCAAGAAGTTTATAGTGGATAAATATTTAACATCTTGTTGAGATAAATCATCAAGTTCAAAAGTATATACATTACTAGTTCTATATGAACAAGTAAGATGGAATTCTCACCAATGTTTTTCACAATGCGACAATTGGATTTAAAAATAACTTCATAACCTTTATCACATAATTGACTAATGCTAAGTAAATTATGTTTCAAACCTTCTACTAAGAGAACATTATCAATGCCAATGGAATCCTTACCAACCTTACTTATACCAATAATTTTGCCCTTAGCATTGTCTCAAAAAGTGACATTCTTACCTTGTCTAGGAATGAGACTTAAGAAGTTATTCTTGTCTCCCGTCGTGTGCTTTGAGCAACCACTATCCAAGAACCATTTGGTTTTGCTTCCCCTCGCTTTCAAGCAAACCTACACCATAACCTTAAGTAACTTCTCCTTTTGTATCCAAAATGTGTTGGATCCCTTTGGGTTAGCATACATATTGCTTCCTTTTAGAACCTAAGTAAGTTTTCTCTTACGAAAACTTTTATTCCTATAGAAGCAAGAATGTGCATTATGAGTGTTTATACCATAATATGAGCAAAGATGAGTGGGATCACGAGGTGTGTATGTTTTGAAAAAAAATTATAATCTTTTTGATTACCGATTTGGTTGTATCCTAAACCGGCTTTGTCAGAGACACACTTTTGCATTCCTAATAGTTTATCTAAGTTCTAATTCCCTTCTATTGGTGAACTTGGTTAGATAATTAGTCAAGTCTTCCACTTAATCTTTGTCAGAGACACACATTTGCATTCCTAAGGTCTCCCTTTCTTTCTGCTTCACTGTTAAGATTATGGTAAGTGATTTTTATCGAGCTCTTATACTTAAGAAGTGCATGAGCATGAGTAAAGTGATGCTGAGTTGTCTGAATGAGATGATTGACCTTTTCCTCATGATTTGATACCACAGCATTGCCAACCCCCTCATTATACTTTGGAAGAAGTTGCAAAAGCCCCTAATTGACCACATTATGTAGCTTCATGATGACTTATAGATCATTAAGTGATCAAGAGGGTCCTTCGTCCCTTCGTAGGTGTCCAATGAGGGCGTTTAGAACTTGTGAGGAAAAAGTGTGTTTTTTACACAACGTGTCAAATGTGACACATAGTCATCCACCCGGTATGCGTGATCATGCTTTCCATTTTCTACCTTCCTAAGTCACTTGATAAGTTCTTCCACCGATTCTGATACTATAATGGGCATCGGGGATTCCTCATTATGGTCCTTACTTAATTCTACACTAGGTTAACAATAAGGCAACCCGTGGGTTTGGCCCCTGCTCGTAACTTGCGCTTGCCTCATCCTACCTCCTCTTGTACACATTATGCTATAGATGTGCCAACTTGCTCCATCTCAATTATAGGTTGAACGCCAACCTCCACGAGTGTTGTCAAAGATATCATTAGGTATATAGTCCATTTTTTAACAATCGTTATGGCGGTCATGATAATGCGTAGCTTGAGGTGCGTGGTTCTTATAGCCTTGGTTCACCCGTGTCTCCCTTATGGGCGCCTGGCGATCCTAAGGGTTGTCTGTATGGTCTTGTTTTACCTGGGGTGCCTATAGAGGTAGTGGCTACATTGGGGCTATTATGCGATATTGTGGATGAAAACCTCTTATTGCACGGTTTTCTTATGTCACTGGCTTAGGTCAGTTACGGCGGCTGCAATCTGGGAGACTGATGTTGGTTTTCTTCTGGGTGCCATGTTGGTTGAAGGCTTTCCAATGGTGTAATATTTTCATAAGAAACTTTAGTTTCCTATAGATGGTGCCAAACAATTGCAGATTATTTGTCTATGTTCGGGTCGGTTAAATTGCCCAAATCCGATTAGGACTTATGCATGAGTAAAGTAAAGCGAATAAGCCCCAATGCCAAGAAGTAACGTGATTCGACCTAAAAGGATACCTACCTCACAGCCACTTTTATTCTATCTTTTGGGGTGCCCTATGTTAATGGAAATGTATACTATAATAGGCTTCCAAGTATAACTTTTAGATTATATAGGGTTTAGGATGTAAGAGCCTTTATATAACATGTTGTACAAGAATTAGATAAGGGTGGGAATCCTAGCATAGTAATATAAGTACAAGTATAATAGGTATTAGTATATTTAGGAGAATAATTTCATTAACTCTATCTTGTTTAGTTGAATAGGAGACTCCTTTAGTTATCTTCTAAATATATTAAACTTGGTCATAATCATGAGAGTGGGGCCCACGGTTTGGGCTATATTGCTGTGCAAGTGACTTTGAGCCTAATTCATTGGCCGTGCGTTTAGTCTAGTGGTGTAGACTATATTTATTTGAGTTGTGCCAAAAGCCATGGCCTACTCCATTTAAATTTGGGTTTGAACTCGGGTTGGCTTTATTGATCAAATAATTCTAGATTAATATAAATATTTGACGTAAATGACGATATATCAAATGTAGCCACTATATATTAATTAAAACAATCATATAAATTTTTATTAAATCTAATAAATAATTAACATATTCATTTTTATTTTCATGTAAAATTAGTCATAGTTGGTAGAATTGATGGGGGAAGGCAATCAATCCACAAATAGCCAAACCCTTTAAGATACGAAATGCAAAAAAGGGGGGACCCACACTTCCATATTTATCGAATGCTTCGACAGTGTTGATCCATATCACCGTTGGATGGGTGCCACTTGGCACTTCCCTCCTACACCCCCCCCCCCCCCCCCCCCCAATCCTCATCTCATGTGCTCTACTCCCCTGGCCCACGTGCCTTTTTCCCATTTCATAATCAAGTCACTTTTCTAAACCAACCATGTCATTTTATTCCCTCACTCTACCTTAAAGTATTAGTTAGCTTGTGGCACATTCTCTGTGTTGGTTAAATAACACCTATTAATTATTCATATTATAAAATATAAGATAATATTTGGTTTGGTGGTATTCACATGCATTTTTCAAACTTCAAGATCACCATGCTCAGGCTTCATGGATAGTAGAAATTTTTATTTTTTTAAAAAAAAAGGGTTTACATTATATATATATATACTATGATAGGTTCGTGTCATCTAGCACAGCGCAACTTTTTGGACTTAGCCTAGTGGTTTATTAAGTCTTGTGAGGGATTTGTTTAGTGGTAGATCCATTATTTGAATCTCTTCAAGTGCAATTGTTAAAAAAATAAGAAAAATCTAACACGGCGTAATAAAAAAATTATATCATAGATAATTTAGGCATAGAAATTGTTTTGCAAAAATGATATTTTTTTTTACAACGCAAAGATGATAATTAAAATAAGTCTATAAACATATAAATTATAACAATGTTAACATTCATAACTGTAATTTTGACCTTCAACCTTTTATTTGACTTGAATCAAATTGTAACCGGCATCATCACTTTTAGCACTTGTTCATGAACTTATATGGAGAAATTTTGAATTTTATATAATTATTTTTCATTGTAATTTTTTCAGGGTAACAAAAGCTTATGGAAATGTTGTTTAAAATTGCATGAGAAATGCTAAAGTAAGTTGTACTATAAAGATTAAATCCAGTGTGGTTAAATAAACAAAAATGATCAATGATGATTTAGGAAGATATCTGTTATTATGTATTATTTTGAAAGAGGTGTGAGCAAAATAAGAAAACTTTGATTGTTCCTTCACTGTTTGATCTGAATTCATTATTGATATAAACAAATTTATAGTGTATGCACAAACTTACATGGAAAATAGTTAACTTCCATATAATTTTTTCATTGTAATTTTCCCATGGAAAACAAAAACTTAAGATGAGTTGGTTTTAAAATTTTATGAGAAAATTGTGCTAAACCAAGTGTGGAAAATTTCAAGGCTACTTTGTATTTTTTGCTTGCCAAAAATGACTATATAAGGTGAAATAAGCTAGATACACATGAAGATTCGTCTTTTTCTAGTTCAATCTTAATGAAAATTGTGGCTCCTTTTGATAAAAATACGAAAAATGAAAAGAAAACAATTGATTTTTGTGAAAAGTTGAAAAATAAGTTGAGGTATGTGATGAAACGTTCTCCATCTTTTATTATCTTTTGTGAAAAAAATTTATTCCTTAACCTCCAAAGAAAATTTTTCCATGGAAAAAGTAAAAAAAGTAAGAAGATAATTTCACAACATGTCTTAATTTATTTTTCAACCTCTCACACAAATCAAATTTTTTTTTATATTATTATTATTATTATTATTATTATTATTATTATTATTATTATTATTATTATATGTAATCAGTAATTAATTGTTGGGATCCACTAATAGACTGAATGTAGGAAATCAATTCAATTTTTGTGTTTGAAACCAGTGATTCGTAGTAGAGAGTCGAGACAAAAGATGCGATTTCACTCAATCGTAACATAAGGGCGTGAAATGGAAGAGAACGAAGTTAATATGCCCTAGTAATTCACTAGATCCCTGTGAGAATAATGTATATAGAGGGAGATCTCAATCATAAAATATTAGCTGGTGTTTCATAATTTGTTATTCCGAACCAAACCATTAGTTTTAAACTTTTAGTTCAATGTTGAGAATGGAATGGGTATTTTAAATTTTTTGAATTTTTTCTCTCGGCATCTAGAATGCCTAGCCAATATTTGGTTCGGATATGAATTATTTTTTGCTAAAACATTGAATTACTTCTTTATATTTGGTTCAAACGAGAAAAGAATAAAATAAGTGTGAATTATTAAAATGTTTTTCATTTTATAAAATTAGAAGGCAAATCCAAACAATTTTACAAAGGTAAATTTTAAGTTGTTAATGTTAAGGTTGTTGTATATATTTAATAATAAAAATAAAAATAATAATGGTAATAAAAAGAAAAGGTTTAATAACATAGATATAATTTTTATTCTTCAAAAATAATACAAATGGAAAAAAAGAAGAAGAAGGAGAGAAGTTGTCTTAGTAAATACAAGTAATATTTTGGTCTCTAAGATAAAATTGTAGGATAAAGTCTGAATGATATTACCTAGAGTAATTATCTATTCTTATCGATTTAAGATGGAGATTTTTCAATGAGTACTATTACTAAAATGATACATTTTAAACCTAAATGGAGGGTTAATGATATAATAAACCTTAAAGTTTGAGTCAAATTTTATTCGTATACTCAAAGTTTTGAAAGTCGCAATCGGAACTCTAAAGAATATTAAGTAACATGTTTTAAACCTTTCACCTAACTCTGTTAGTTTTTATTGACGAAATCTTTATTTGGCAAGACACGTGGATCCTATTTGCCAAATACTTGTTGCATATGTCAAAAAAAAATTTCACGCGTTAAGAAGAAGAAAAAAAAAAAAGGAACTTGTTTATAGAAAACCCCCAGTTTTCTGCCTGCCTCCCCAAAACCACCACCAATTCGTATCACCTCTTCGGCCCCCATCATCAACTACTCTACATCCCACCTCCCCAAAACCCTTTGTCTAACCTTGTAATTATTGTTCAACCGGCTTCAATTCTTGCTATTTTAAAAATGTTCTTGTGCTCTCTCTAATTTCCCTCTAAATTTTCCGGCTAAATTTCAAGATTCTGTCTGGCCGACGATGACAGATTAGGCATTCTCCACTGTGCTTTGAGCTCTGTGGCTGGGCGAAATTCCCACCCAGCCACACACCAACACCCCAATCTCCTGCTGTCTTAGCAAAATCAAAACCTCTATGAACTTCTCACTCTGAATGCTACTCTCTCTTGTTTAGTTTGTGGACTACATATATATATTTATATGGTATGTTTCTGGTACGGACCAATCCTTATGGATTTTTTTACAATGGTTTTTTGTCATAAAAAACTTTTAAATGATATTTTTTATAACGCAAAATCGTCATAAAAAAGATCCGTCCGTACCGCACTTGAAATTCCCCGTATATATGTTTATATATGCGTATATATACACAAAAATATAGTTCTATATATTTGAGGTGAGAACCATAAGTCTAGATACAAGTCTTTATATATATAAGAACATAGGTGTGAATTTGTATATACATACATATAAGTGTACTATGGGAAGTTGTAGGATTAGGCTTGAAGAAGAACAATCATATTGGCCGATGGGCTTGCTCGAGGTGTGCTGCGCCTAGTATATGGGTCGGAGGGGAAGAAAGGAACTTTCTCTTTCTTTTCTTTTATATTTTTTTAGTGGTTTGCCTTTCTTTTTTTTTTCCAACTAGGATTCGTATGGAAATATTTTTTTGGGTCAAGCATCTACATGAATTGCCAAGTAAGCATTTTGTTAAAAAAAAAAATTAATGGAGTTGAGCAGAAGGTTTAAAATATGTCACTTAATATTCTTTAAGGTCTCGCTTGCAACTTTTGAGAGGTTGAGTATATGAATAAAATTTGACCCAAACTTTAGGGTTTATTGTGTCATTAACCCCCAAATGGATCCCATTTATATCACTGTTTATATATAGAAATTTTATATTATACGTGTTAATAATTAAATGAACCCCATAATATCTTAACAAATAAAATTTATTCTTTTTTTTAAATGGGTGCCAACTAAGATAAAAATACACCATTGAAAAAAAATTATTTGAGACTTTTCTATAATTACAATTATATCGTTTAATATATATAGAAATTTATTAAAAACATCACTACACATGGAATAGAAATAAATTTATAAAAAAACACCATTAAAGATGAGATAATGAGATATAGGGTCTCGCCCCGAAATGTTTTATAACTCTAAAGACGGACTCATGTTTAATAAATGAAAATAATATTAATTTCATAATTTGGATTTACAATAAGGACATTTTTCATAATATTAACTTATTTTTAATTAAAATGATAAATGTTGATGGACAAAAATACCCTAAATAGTGCCCTTCTCTCTCTCTCTCTCTCTCTCTCTCTCTCTCTCTCTCTCACTCACTCCTCTCTCTCAACCCTTAAACAGTTGTATTATACCGATTTTAACTCTATTGGTATTAAATCTGTCTACCACCTCTTTCTCCGAACTCCTCACCAACGATCTCACATCTTCCACCACCACCTCCCGACTCTCCGATCTTATCGCTGAGATGAGCGGCGTTCTCATCTCTTTTTTTTTTGCTTTTTTTTTGCAGGTGCAATCATAAAACATATATAACTTTTGATTGAACCATTAGATTTGGCTGATTTTTTGATATGTTTTTCGGAAGACAAAGTTACAATAATCATGAGAAAAATCAAGACGATCAATTGTCGTTTTACTATTGAAATCGATCAATTTCGATAGCCTAGCGAGATTTGAAAAAAAAAATCTGATCGCAAATCTTTCTTTTTTTTTTTAACAAACCTTAAATCAAAGATATGGCACCATTGCAGTGTTGGACAATTGGTGTTAAAACTGTTTTAATACCATGTGATGAGTTATTTTGGACAAAAAATATGCTAAATATATTTTAACACCTTGATGTGTAGAATTTGATGGGGTGCTAAAACAATTTATATTAGCGCATTTAGTTTAGTTATATATATTCACCTGTGGTACTAAAACCTTTTTAACAACATTCTAGTGTTGAACAATTGGTGCGAAAACTGTTTTAGCACCATGTGATTAAATACTTTGGACAAAAATAGTATTAATTCTATTTTATCACCTTATAAATAGTTAGTATATTTTTAGAGAATTGGTGCCGATGATCGACCATTGTAAATTTTGAATTGTTTTTATCGAGACTTGTGCTAACTTTTTTTTGGATATGTGAATGTTATATTTATAGTTATTGTGTTATTAGTTAAATAAGGAAAGGGTATAATGTCTTTTTTTTATAATATCCTTAATTTACAATACTAATTTATAATAAATCTTTATAATTATTTATTATTAGAATAAGCCCTTATGCCCCATTTCCTCGTTAAAAATATCCTTGAATGCAATTTAAAGAAAATCATCTGACCAACGGAAATTTCTCTCCAACTGCTCTCTTGAATGGGCATATATATTGAATGGGAATATATATATATATTAATAATTTATTAGATGCATTATTGCATTCTGTTGTGCGCGCACACAAAAAAAATGAAAAAAAAAAGAGAAGGCTCGCGTTATTGGAAAAGGCAATTTAATATTTTATAAGGATTATTTATTTCATAAATTTTGACAATAAGGCTCTCTTTAATTGTAAAGATGGAAAAAAAATTAGTTAATTTGTGTGAAAATATAGAAAATAAGGTGAGAGATGTTACTCATTTTATAAGTAACATCTATTACTCATCACCAAGTAAAAAAAAAAAAATTCATGAAAAACTTAAAAATCAAAAGGATATCACCTCTATTACTCAACTTATTTTCCATCTTTTCATCAAAATTAACTCAATTTATTTTTCTTTTTCACCTTACAATCAAACGGAGCCAGAGAAAGATAACCATTAACTATACCTACATTATTATTTAAAAAAGGGTAAACTTTTTAATTTGTACATGATATAACCTTATAAATTTATAAGATGCACGAGATTCAAAACTAGTAGATATAGACAATGTAAGACCATCTGCAATGGGTAAGGTAAAATGGTAAGAAAATTTACAATTTTAACAATTCTCTCTCCGCAGTGCGTATGGGTAAAAGACATATCACGTCTAAATGATGCTCGGTTGGAAAGCGATGAATACATTAATAATATTCAATAATAATCAATTTAATTGAAATTGTTGCTGACAAAAAATACTTTTTTCAAAAAAAAGTCGTTTTCACAAGCTCATGCCCAAATGATGCGTCAGCATAGATTATGAATACTTAATAATATTTAGTAATAATCAATTTAATTGCCTCAAAATTGATGACAAAAAATTCAAAAAAAAAGAACATCACGCATATCTCACTCGGTGATGACTGTACATATGGATTGTGAAAACACAATATTCAATAATAAGCAATTTAATTTCCCCTAAATTGATGACAAAAAAACTTTTTTTTTATAGTAAATCACTTTTTTCAAAAAAAAGAACATCGCCATATCTCACTCAATTCACGCGGGTACGTGTCAGTGAACACATTAATAATATTCAATAATAAGCTCGCGCCAAATTTGCAAAAAAAACTTCAAAAAAAAAGTCCATCATTTTCACAAGCCATATCTCACTCGGGTCATCCACATATGAAATGTTTATAATTACACTAATAATATTCAATAATAAGTCACCCTTGATAAAAAAAGTCCAAAAAAAAGTTTCACGAACATACCATTTATTAATGTATTCTCTACAAGAGATTTCATTTTATCATTTGTATCAGTGAGATATGGCATTTTGGCTTCGTGGAACAAATTTGGAAGCAATACAATTATATTGCATTTGAATATTATTAATGCTTTCATAATCTATGCTGTACGTTAAAAAAAGGTAAATTTGCTTTTTTTTTAAAAAAGTGAGTTTTTTGTCAACTTTGGCATTTAAAATATTGCAAGTATTATTAATGCATAATCTATGTTGCGCACTGGAGATGGTCTAAGAGGATCGCCTCATCAATTCTTATTGTTGAATATTATTAATGAGTTCAACTTTTGCAAGAGCTTTTTTTATGAAAATATTCTAATACTTTAAAAGTGATTTTTTATCATTTTTTTTGTCGAGTGTTAATTTATATGGATCACAATCTATATTACAAGTTTTCCAACCATATGAGACACCTTTTTGTTGGCTTCGTGGACTTTTTTTTTGAAAAATATTTTTTTCATTTCAGAGTGTTAGAATATTTTTTTATAAAATACTAATATTTGTATGTGAATCATTACTTTATGGCTTCGTTGATATATTTTTTGTCATATATATATATATTGAATATTATTAATGCGTTTATACAGACTTTCCGACTACTTTGACAGATATTTTGATATATTTAAATCCAGCCACAGGGGTGATTGAAAAATGATATAACAATATCAATTGTCATAAAATTTGGGTGCCAAAGTGGAATAGGGGTAAATAGATGGGGGTCTTACCTTTTATAAAATACTATAAATTTATATATTTATATATATATTTATATATATATTTATACAGACACTACTTTGAGATATCAATTTTTAATTTATCTATAAATTAATGATGTTGGGACCACCTAAATTCTATTAATTTAGAACAAATATCAAACAAATATCAAGAAAGCATTAAAAGCATTAGTGGCATTACCAAATTCAAAATTATAGAAAATTAGTCACAGGTCTAATGTTTTTTAAACGAATCTAACACATATTTACCAATTGTTTGAAGATCAATGTTTTGTCGTAAGGACAAACTTTTGGAAAAGACCCAATCGTATTATTTTTTGGAGATTTTATTTTTATTCCAATGTTATTTGGTATTTCGTGGTGTTTAAACTCGTTTGCCCCCACAAGTGATTACCAAATCTTCCTCTTTTTAAGCGTAGGTTATATAGAGTTGTTGCACTTTGTAACTATTAGTTCTTATTGATTTATTTTCCCGTTAAAGATGTCACCAATGGTGGTTATATTTGTTATTATGACTCCCATGTTTTATGTTATTGAGGATCACATTTTCTGATTGATTATAATAGATTTTCTCCCTATTTTCTAGTTATTATGGCTCCTGTGTTTTACGTAGCTTTTGTCAATTGTCACATGAACATGTAGACATTTTAAGCTATCTATGTATGTCAGGTACTTCAAAAGTAGTCAGACATTACAATGCTACCTCATTTTCATCTAACTTCGTATATGTAAGTATTAACTATTTTACTAATGGATCCTATCTTCATTTGCGGCGTTAATCAGTTTATTTGGGTTTCTTTTTTCAAGTTAAACATACATTTATGTTTTATTATAGCATTTTAATTATTTTAGGCATTTTCAACTATTATTTTTGCCTTTTGTCATATGGCACATGCATGCCCAGACATTTTAAAAACAATCATACGTTACGATTTTACTTCATTTTCCATTACTTAATACCTCTTTATACTTGAAAAATGGGATATTAATAGCGTGAAGGAGGGGATTTCATATTGAATGATGATCCGTAACAGCAAATCTTAAGATACTGAATAATATGATTTCAAAATTCAAAAATAAAGTTGAGAATACTTCACCTTATCATAAACAAATATCTTATTTTGTAATAAATGCAATATAATAAACAAGTTATAGGCAAGGCTATTTTTTTTCTTACCTAATTTATGGAGGTCTATTGCATTTTATGTTTTCCTTGTATTTTTTTGGCCCAAAACATTGTCTAATACCTATTGGTAAATTTTTACTATCCATGTCTTCTCCGTAACATTTTTTTGCGTCGGTTGGGAGCTATTTTTAAATTCGTTTTTCGATTTACTCATTCATTTTTGGGGTAAATTTTTGTAACATTTTTTTGCTATTTTTAAATTCGTTTTCTAATTTACTCATTCATCTTGTGTTTTTGCAAATATCATCAAGGATCTATTGAAGGAAGTTATGGTATTCAAAGATCCTAAGGGTCGAACACTCGTTATGCAGATCGGTTCAAGGTTACTCCTACTCGTATTGCACGTGATTACAAATTTCGAATTCTATGTATCTTTTCTGACTCCATATGCTGTAATGATTTTTGCTTGTTTCAAAAATTGCACTATATGTTAGTTCTTTATGTTACTGAGATTTTGATATCCTATTGATGTTACAGGATGCAAGTTTTCCTTTCTCTACGTGTAGTGTTCAAACTTGCTTCGAAGTTGCAGTTGTCATGGGCTTACGATATTATACATGGCTGCCACCATTCCAATATGTCTGCTTGCTAACTTGTTATTTAATTCACGTGCATCACAAGATTTTTAATTAATTTTCCTTAGGATTCTAGTAATAATGTTTGAATTTTTTAAAATCCAAGATTTTATTGTTAGCTTGATTTTAGGTAGTTTATTGTAATTAGTTTTTCAGTTTTTTGTTTGGCCAGAAATTTGTTTTGGGGCATTTTTGGGATTGTAATGTTTGTATTTTGCATTAACATTTTATTTCATTTTTAATTTAGTTGTCCTTCATTCAAAAAATGGTCCTTTTCTAAAATCTTTGGTCTTTAAACAATGAGGTAAAAATTGGTGTCCTTGAGTAAATAGAGAAAATGACATTTGTCCTTTAAACTAATTGCCCCTAATTAATTTCTCATTCCAATATGACAGTACAATCCATCCAAATTTCTAATTTCTAATTTTGGTTGATGCGTCCTTAATGCTTCTAATTTTATTTGAAACATCCTTAAAGTTTCTCATTTAATTTTGTCACGCGCGTAATAACGGGGCATATCTGAGTGAGGAAAAATTAAAAACTTGTTACTATATCTGAAATTAGAAACTTGTTAAATTAGAAATTTGGACTCTGAAGATAATTGATAAAAAAATATAACTTAGAGAAAGAAAATTATTTCTCAACTTGATTTTACCTATAATGATCTAGTTGGGACTGCTGATTAAAATTATGATTATTTTAAATAGATCCGGAAAGAAGAGCATAAGAAAGAGTGACATTATATAAAGAAAAGGAAAATAGAATATATCAAAAATTAAATCAAAGAAGATCAACACGATATTAAAAGAAAGGACAAATATGAAGAGGAAACTCTTTTTCTTAATATAAAAAGGTTTAATTGGTAATTGTTAGAATGTTTAAATTTCTTGTCTTGTCGATTGAAAAGAAAAAAGCCACCAGAACCTATAACAAAAATAGGCATAATGAAAAACAGTACAAAGAGATGTGAATTGAAAGAAGAAAAAGGGGAGTAATTTCAAAGAAAATAAATGGGATCTCAAAATCATCTCCACTTTAAATACGGATCTCTTTGTTAATTAATTTAACATTCCAAATTATTTTCCTCGACGAATAATTGTAAGAAAAAGATTTTCCTTCCGTTTGCTCGCATTATTGTATGATTGAGTGTGAGAAGGATTTCTGAATTTTGGGTCAACAAAAAAGTGGTGTTTGCTTTCTCATTTATACTTTTGTTAATATATCCGCTATATTTAAAAAAAAATATAACTTAGAGAAAGAAAATTATATCTCTGCTGAATAAGACACAAGAAGATTCCCATATAATAAATTTATTAGCATAATTTAACTAATTAATTTTGGGTCATGGTATTTATACCCGCTATATTTGTTAATATAATAAATTTATTAGCACTAACACTCCGCTAAGGCTTACCTAATGAGAAGTGAGTGTTGTTAATAAGAACTCGTCTAACATCAAGCAATAAAATACTGAAGTGTTTTTCAAATAAGGCACGTGCACTTAATGAGAAGTGAGTGCACTCACATAAACATGGTTTGCACGCCTAATGAGAAGTGATCGAGTGCACTCACATAAACTCGGTTTAAATGAGAAGTGTGTGTTTCTAAGCACTCGCCTAACATTAGCCAATAGAAATGAGTGTTTGTGATAAATAAAGGGATGTTAAAAATATGTTTTTAGTTAAATTCTGGAGAGGGTGTTTATGACACATTTAGGGGGTATAAATATCATTTGGTTGATTTTATTTCTATCTACCATATCTTACAGTTAATCCACACTTAAATCATGTAAATTTTGTACAAAGTTTCACAATATTACCCTTTTTAAAATTGATAAGTATATCCACCAATTTAAATTAATTTATAATTGTATAAATTTAAATTCCATTTTAATTAAGATTCATAATCCAAATATAATTCATTTTTAATTTTTTTCATATTAACATTTCAAAAAATTTCAAGCAGTTTAAGATTTGCGCCTGGATTGATTGATTTGAAAATATAAGTGTGTATTTTTTTGAAAAAAATACAAACCCTAATATCAGTACATAGTTTAAGCATACAACAATGAAAAATCTTTTGCCAAGGAAATAATCGAATAATACTTCGCAACACAAAGAAGACTCTACAATAAAATGGAAACGCATCATTGGAAGTTGACTCAACATAAAGAGTGCAGTCAAGAATGTATACAACATACTTCGACAATAAACAATGTATATATATTGCATGCATACGAATCTATCATCAAATTTTATATTTGCCAAAAGCCTCGGATATTACAACCCATAAAGAAGCTTTAAACCTTACTTTTTATTTTTATTCTAAAGATCAGATCTATCTGCAAGAAAGTCTTCAAAGATTCTCCTATCACCTTCCCCCTCTCATCGTCTCCCAATGAAAACCCAAATTCTTTATTCTTTTACTTATTTTACCATAAATTTGTAATGGCAATGGTGATGGCCTGTTGTACTTGTCATAATGCGCAGTTTTAATCTTTCAATCTGTCTCTCTGAAAATGAAGGGAAGGATAACCGTCAACTCTCTAATAATTAATAATTACAGGTGAATGGAAATATGTTAAATAGGTACTAAGTGATAAAGGGGAAGATGAAAGATGAATAAGGCTAGGGGAAGAGGAATGGTGATGTATTAAGTGAGAAAGGCAAAAGAAGGAAGAATAAATAGGCTTAGGGGAAAAAGGGCACGGTGATGTTGACCTAGAAAGAGCAAAACGGTTTAATTTTTGCTTTTGATATTTTATTTCAAGTTAATTAAGATTTACTTATTGTTTAATAATATTAGAATCTAAAATTTTAAAATCGTTGTACTTATTAATTTAGTGGATATTTTAGTATTAAATTATTATTTAAAATAATATTTATAAAATTAAATTAATAATATTTTTTTGTCGGTTTATCCACATTCGCGAATTAATTTAATATGTAATACGAATTAACTGCAAGATATGGTAGATAAAAAAAAATTACCCATATCATTTACCTTTAATTTTAATAAAATGGGCCATGTTTAAGTAACTCTAGGGCTTGTTTGGTTCGAGTTTTAGGAATGGAATGGGCATCCTAAGTTTCTTGAAAAAAAATTTCCTGTCATTTAGAATATCTTGTCAATATTTGATTCGGACATGAATTATTCTTTCCTAGAACGTTAAATTATCTCTCTATTTTTGGTTCAAACGAGAATATGAATGAAGTACGTGTGAATTATAAAAATATTTTTTCTTTTATAAAATTAAAAGACAAGTCCCAACAATTTTACAATGGTAAAAATATTTTTTTTATTGTTAAGGTCGTTGTATATATTTAATAATAAAAAGAAAAAATAAAAGTAAAAGTATAATAACAAAATTATAATATTTATTCTTTAAAAATAATACAAATGAAAAAAAGAAGAAGTTGTCATAGTAAAAGGGATATTTTGGTTTTAAGAAATTTTTTTAAGAGAAAATTGGAATGAGAATATCTAGAGTAATTATTTTTCTATCAATTTAAAATGAAAAACTTTCAATGAATACTTTATTCTTAGAATAATACATTATTCCAAACTCAAATGGACCCATTTATATCAACATTTTTATATGTAAATTTTCTATCATATGTGGCAACAATTAAATTGACCCCACAATATCTTGGCAAATAAAATTAATTCCTTTTTTGAAAAATGGGTGTCAACTGTATGTGATGCTTTTATACACCGGGATAAGTCCGGTCCGAACTGGTAGAAATGGTAACTGAATTTTTGCCTCTCCTCCCCCTTTTTTAGGTCCTTTTTTCCTTTCTTCTCTTTTAATCTTTTCTTCAGACCATCCAAGATTACTTTATTCGATACTTTGGCCAAGCCGTTGCCTTGGGGATAAGCCACACTAGAAAAATGTTATTTAATCCCATAAGTATTGCAGAATTCTTCAATTTTGTGGTTCTTGAATTGAGTGCCGTTGTCAGAAAGCAGTACCCGTGGGATGCTGAACCTGGTGACAATGTTTCTCCACAAAAAACTTTTGACATTATATTCAGTTATGTTGGCAAGGGGCACTGCCTTTATCCATTTTGAAAAATAATCCGTGCCGACCAGAAGAAACTTTTTATTGCCTGGAGCCCGAGGAAAAGGACCCATAATATACAATCCCCACATAGCAAAGGGCCAGGGGCTGACAATGGGATGAAGGACGCCAGCATGTTGATGAATTATTGGGGAGTGTTTTTGGCATTTGTCGCACTTCTTTACATATTCTATGGCATATTTTTGCATGTAGGGCCACCAATATCCTTGGGTCCTGGCCCTGTGAGCTAGAGATCGGCCGCCTGTATGGCTACCGCAACTCTCTTCATGCAACTCAAAAAGAGTATTCTGAACTAATTTTGGGTGAACACATCTGAGGTAGGGTCCTGAGAAGGATCTCTTATATAACTTTTGCTCGGTAGACAACCAATATCTGTTAGCTTGTGCTTTGACGCGATAAGCTTCAATACTGTCATTCGGCAGTGACCCGTCTCTTAGATAATCAATGATTGTATCCATCCAATTGACACCCAAGTTTGCTTCAATGTTGCACACAATCGGTTGTCCATCCATCTCTATACTCGGCTTTGGCACGAATTCTATTTCCACTGTTCGTTTTACTTCTGAACCTATTGCTGAAGCCAGAGTGGCTAGTGCATTTGCATGCGAATTATTTGCTCTGGGGAACCTTTCGATGTACACCGAATTAAACTTCTTCATCATTTTTCGAGCCAGGTTCATATAGGCTGCCATTCGTTCATTCTTTGCCGCGTATTCGCCGGTCAGCTGATTTGCTACTAACTGAGAGTCACAATTAATTACTAAATCCTGAACCCCCAGCTGCATGGCCCTTTCCATACCCAGAATCAGGGCTTCATATTCAGCCTCATTGTTGCTTGCTTTGAAACCTAGCCGAATTGCCTGTTCGATTATTCCTCCTTTTGGGGTTTTGATAACGATGCCGACGCTAGAACCACCAATCGTTGATGATCCGTCTATGTTCAGGTGTCATGGGACTGAATTTTGGGGGGAGGCAGATGTTATGATCGGCTCATATTGTTCAAATTCGGTCATTTCTTCATCCTGCCTTTGCCCCCGGTTAATGATTGATTTTCCGCAGAAACTTCAACATTTCCCGTGAATTCGGCAATGAAATCAGCAAGTACCTGCCCTTTGATAGCTGTTTGGAAAACGTATTCAATATGAAATCTTTCCAATTCAACAGACCATTTTTCCATTCGGCTAGACAAATCGGCTTTCCTGAGGGCTGCCTTGATTGGGCTGTTAGTGAGCACTTTGATCGGGTCGGCGTCGAAGTAATGCCTCAATTTCTTGGATGCTGTGATTAATGCTAGTACAATTTTTTCCAGAGGCAAATAATTCAATTATGGTCCTATCAAGCATTTACTAGTAAAATATATAGGCTTTTGCACGTTGGCATGTTCTCTGATTAAGGCCGAACTTACTGCCCGATCAGAGGAAGTCAAATATATAAAGAGTTGTTTATTGGGTTTGGGATGGATATTAATGGTGGGCTGTTTAGGTATTGTTTCAGCTCGCCGAGAGCTTGATCACATTTTGAGGTCCATTCAAATTTTTTCGTTCTTTTCAGAGATTTGAACAAAGGCATGCATTTATCAGAGCATTTTGAGATATATCTGCTTAGAGTAGCGATCATACCCGTGAGTTTTTGCAGCTCTTTCAGGTTTGTTGGTTTCTGAATATTAGCGATCGCCTGCACCTTTTCTGGATTTGCTTCAATTCCTCGGCAGTTGACCAAAAAACCCAAAAAAAAATTCGAACTTACCCCAACGTACATTTTGCAACGTGTAGCTTCATCTTGTAGTGTCTTAGAGTTTCGAAAGTCTTGTCCAAGTCCTTGATATGATCAGCTTCTTGTCTATTTTTCACCACCATGTCATCCACATAAATTTCCATGGTTTTGCTGATTTCATCACGGAACATTTTGGTAACCAGTCGCTGATAAGTAGCCCCTACATTCTTGAGACCGAAGGGCATGACTCTATAACAATACAATGTGACGCCCTGAGTGATGAGTATTCCCTTGTGTGGAGGAATGGTAGCTCGAGCGATGAGTACTCCCTTGTGTGGAGGAATGGTAGCTCAAAGGGGGCATCCCACACCGGAAGTTGGGGGATCCTTGGAGACCCATATAAGTAAGATATGGTCGCTAATTAAGTACGAGGCCTTTTGGGAGGCTCACTGGCTTCGGATCCCATGAGAACTCCGAAGTTAAGCGTGCTTGGACCAGAGCAATCCCAAGATGGGTGATCCCCTGGGAAGCTGGTCGTGAGCTCCCAGAAACAAAGCCGTGAGGGTAGATGTCCTGGGGCTGAGGCCTGTCTAGGACGCTACCCAGATCGGACAATATCGTACTAAGGTGGGACCGGGTCGTTACAAATGGTATCAGAGCGAACCCCACAGAGTACGGTGTGTCGACGAGGACGTCGATTCCCTTGGGGGGAAGGATGTGACGCCCTGAGTGATGAGTACTCCCTTGTGTGGAGGAATGGTAGCTCGAGCGATGAGTACTCCCTTGTGTGGAGGAATGGTAGCTCAAAGGGGGCATCCCACACCGGAAGTTGGGGGATCCTTGGAGACCCATATAAGTAAGATATGGTCGCTAATTAAGTACGAGGCCTTTTGGGAAGCTCACTGGCTTCGGATCCCATGAGAACTCCGAAGTTAAGCGTGCTTGGACCAGAGCAATCCCAAGATGGGTGACCCCCTGGGAAGCTGGTCGTGAGCTCCCAGAAACAAAGCCGTGAGGGTAGATGTCCTGGGGCTGAGGCCTGTCTAGGACGCTACCCAGAGCGGACAATATCGTACTAAGGTGGGACCGGGTCGTTACATACAATCCCATCGTGGTGATGAAAGCAGTGGAATCTTGATCGTGGCCGAATAATGGAATTTGGTGGTACTCCGAATAAGCGTCCAAGAAACTGAATATTTGATGACCAGCTGCCGAGTCCACCAGTTGATCGATTCTGGGCATCGAAAAGTTATCTTTAGGGTAGGCCTTGTTCAAATCGGTGAAGTCAATACATGCCCTCCATTTCCCGTTCTTCTTTTTAACTACCACTGGGTTAGATATCCATTCCGAAAAGCCAGCTTCTCGTATAGCTCCAGCCTTAAGCAATTTTTGAACTTCTTCTTCCATGGCCATAGCCTTTTCAGGTGACGTTCGGCGTGGTTTCTGTTTAATTGGCTTAAAAGTAGGGTTTATGTGTAGCCAGTGGCATATTTCGTCCGCCGATATTCCAGGCATATCATAAGGTTGCCAAGCGAATACGTCAATGTTTTTCCTTAAAAAACTGGAGAGATCTTGCCTTTGCTCTGTCGTCAGGCTGCTGCCGATTAAAAAATATTTTTCCTTATCACCTGTCCCTTCCTCTGCGGGGATTTTAAGTAGGTCTTCGAAAACCCTTTCTCCCGGTCGTCTCCTGACCCCGCTATCAACAGGGGGACCGCTCTTTGATTGCTATTGCTTATGTTCCTTGCCCTTCCTCTAATTAGAGGGTTCAGGCGCATCACTTTCCTTCCCAGTTTCTTTGTTATTTTGCTCAATGGACTTAACTGATTTTGCTTGCTCAGAATGAGTTGCCTCCTTCGCTTCCGACAGCGATCCTCTGATTGCCAAATTAAAACAGTATCTAGTATCTTCTTGTTTGCCTCGAACCACGCATACTCCCTTAGGAGTTAGAAATTTTAGTTTTTGATGGAACGGCGAGGCGTCCGCCCTCATTTCTCCCAACCAATTTCGTCCGAGCAAAGCATTGTATGGAGATTCGATATTCATCACAAAAAAATCTGTTACTACCACCATTTCTCCGATTCGGACTGGAACACTAATAATGCAAATCGGCTAGACTGTGTCACCACTGAAGTTATAGATTGGAGAATCCACTTGCTTAACATACTTGTTTGAAATGAACGGTTTCAACTCATTATATACTTTCAGATACATCACCTCAGAAGAACTGCCTGGATCGATTAACACTCGTTTAACATCGAAGTTGCAAACGTTGGCCATTATAACCAATGCATCATTATGGGGAATGTCTACCCTTTCCAAATCTTCCTCCGAAAAAGACAACTTATAGATGACATTGTTCTCTCGATCCCGTTTGGGAGGGGCCACTATCGACATGACTTCCTTAACGGGATGAACCTCTGCCCATAATCTTGCTCGAGCCAATCATGCTCGCAGATGGTTCCTTGTTACTTCTATGCTATTGACAACGCCATGTATAACTTCGATTATCCCCATTACAGGTTTGGTCGCTTGAGCCGAAGTACGATTCTCCTTGGCCATCTTGGTTGCTCATTTGGTTTTACCTCGTCGCGCTTCACATACTTGGTTAACCGGCCTTGTTCAACTAATTCTTCCAAAAATTGTTTCAAAGTTCTACAAGTGTCTGTCGCGTGTCCATGGTCCTTATGGCAGAAGCATTTGAGGGAAGGATTCTGCATTTTGGGGTCGCTGAGCATAGGCCTCGGCCATCTAAAAAACTCTTCATCCTTAATTTCCTGCATGATTTTGTTAATGGGCCTATTAAATACGGTATTCACGCCTTTGAAAGTGCTTGATTTATTATCTTCATCGCCATTGTCCTTTCGACCACTGTCCCTTTTATTCTTCTTATCTTGATTATCGTCTCTTCGATCGCCATTCCCAGTTCTGTCTCTTTTGAACCCCTGTTGCTTGCTCATAGCTTTATCATCATCTTCCACCCTCGAAAATTCATCAACCTGTGAGAGCAGATCGTTAAACGTTTTGGGAGGTCGGCGGGTGAGGTCGTTGTAGATGCCATTACTGTCATACGGTAAGCCGAACTTGAAAATGCTAAGGGCGAATCTCAGGTCACAGTCCTTGGTCTCTTGATACAACTCAAAGTACTGTTGAGAATATTCACGCAGAGTTTCACCATGTTTCTTCCTGAGTTGGGTTAAAGCTTCGGGACCCTTAATCATCCTGCTATTGGTAATGAATCGAACGGTAAATTGCTCGGCCAGCTCTCTGAAGTTATCAATCTTTGCATGTGGTAGTTTATCAAACCACCGAAGTGCAATATCACCTAAACTTGCTGGGAACATCCTGCACATAAGGGCTTTCTCGCCTCTCCAATAGGCCATAACTTGCTTATAGTGGCGGACATGATTGGCCGGGTCAGACCGGCCGTCATATATATTGAACTTTGGTTGTCCGAATTTCTTCGGGGGCGGTGCATTCTAAATTCTCTTAGTAAAAGGGGAACCGTGATCTTCTCCTAAGGCTCTTCTTGCTAATTCCGCAGCCGACTTCTCATCCTCTGTTTTATCGGTCATGGCTGAATGAATTAACTTCTACAAATTTGTCTCGGCCCAATTGTTCAGCGGGTTTTCCTTTCCTTCGACTGCTTGTATGACTTGATTTCCCTATTAGCCTTACAAACTTCCCTTGTTCCTAATCGTTCAAAAACACTATGATGCCCTGAGCGGTTTGGACTGGCTTAACGCTCGTTTTCTTTAACAATACCCTCTCGTAACCCTTTCTTCGAATTAACTTCATCATAATCATCTCTTGAAGAAGAGACAACAGTCTCGGCCTCTCTCAACTCAGTCAATTTAAATGGTTCATGTACCATCTTCTTAAGCATTTGCTGTTTAAGGAGTTGTGACAGTATTTTGTTTTCTCGTCGTAATTTGGCCACTGCAGCAGATTCATTTAAATCAGGAGCATCTTTTTCGGGATAGTTAGAATCGTAGAGATTGTTAGACGAGTGAGTTTGTGAATGGTCTAGGTTAGGTTGCCTGGGTGCCGTTGCCACAGGCCTGTTTGTTATCAGGTTCATATTTGTGTTGGGATCTGGGTCTGTCATTGGGGCTATATTTGAATTCTCACCTATTTGATGACTTCTAGTTTGAACCATTTTTAAACAGATTTCACAAAGGACTTTGTCCCAAATTTTGAATTAAGTAAAGCAATTAGAATGAAAATGGCGAGAAAAGAATAACAGAGGTTGAAGAAAGCAGCGAGATAGTAAGAGGTAGAAATCCAATTACCGGGAAATGAGAAATAGCTTTTTGTTGCGATTTTCCACAGACGGTGCCAAATTGTTGTGATGCTTTTATACACCGGGATAAGTACGGCCCAAACTAGTAGAAATGGTAACTGTATTTTTGCCTCTCCTCCCCCTTTTTTAGGTCCCTTTTTCTTGTCTCCCCTGTTTAGAGAGCACCCTTTTCTATTTATAGCTCTGCATTTCGTGTTCTCTAAGATGGATTAGGTCAGAAGTGAAATTACCATCCGGGGCATTTTTAGGGCTTTCGTGGCACTCATTTCCTCCCTCCACCTGTCGGAGGGACAGTTGTTATAACTAACTTTTTCTCACTTTACACGTGCCACTTAATCATTCGTTCGTGCAGTAATCATCTATTTGTACGACATCATCTGTAGATGTCGTATTCTCATTGGTGAGGAGACTTGTGTTGATGTATCTTCTCTCTGCGTATTAGAGGTCTTTCTTAAGTTAATTACCTTTTACTCGGCGGTTTTCCCTTTTGCTTGGCTAACTATAGTTTTTTACTCGGCAGATATTATATACCGTTTCTCACGTTGTTAGGCCTCGCCCATGATCCTTTTCATTTTTTATGATAATCGGGTCTCGTCCTACTCATTCGGCCCATACTAAGATGTTGAGGCTAGTTTGGCCCACGAGAGAAAGTGCAGAATTATGCTCCCACATCAACTAAGATAAAAATAACACCATTGAAAAAAATAATTTATTTGAAATGTATAACCACAATTTTATTGCCTGATAAACATAAAAATTTGTTAAAAACATTACCACACATAATATAGAAATAAATTTATAAAAAACGCCATTAAAAAATATCCTTGAATCCAATTTAAAGAAAATCATCTGAGCAAGGGAAATTTCTCTCCAACTACTCTCTTAAATGGGCATGTATCCATAACAATAGATCGAAGCATATATATATATATATATATTAATAATTTATTAGATGAATTATTGCATTCTGTTGTGCGCATGCACAAAAAAATAATAATAATAAAAAATGAAAAAAAGAGAAGGCTCGCGTTATTGGAAAAGCCAATTTACTATTTTATAAGGATTATTTATTTCGTAAATTTTGACAATAAGAAAGATAATTCTTAATTACACCAACGTTATTATTTAAAAAAGGGTAAATTTTGTAATTTGTACATAATATAATCTTATAAATTTATAAGATGCAAGGGATTCAAAACTAGTAGATGTAGATAATGTATATAAGTGGATCGCCTCGCCTATTCCAACCATTTTTTTTTAATTCTTTTTTGTCCAATTTCTTTTCATGGTTATTTTCTTTTGTCCGTAATTAGGAGTTTTAATTGGCCAATTTCAAAGGCAAAATCATGTTATAACTAATTCTTAGAAATAAACTAGGCAATTGTTATTGCTAAAAGCAATGTATTATGCTTAAAAAATAATATATATATAAGGTAATAATATTAGTATTTTACGAAAGTACTCTAACAATTTAAGATTATTTTTAAAGGTAATTTATATGGATCTTTGGAGTCACTTTTTGTCATTAAAAATAATTTTAGAGTATTAGAATACTTTTTGTCATTAAAAATACCTTATATATATATATACATATACATATACACACACTACTTTGACAATAAATATTATGATATATGTGATAATATCAATTGTCATAAAATACTTATTATTACATTATAACTAGTTTTCTAATCCGTGCGATGCATGAGCGCATTTATAAATTTTTATATATATACACCTTTTAATTAATTTTTTTTATTAGATGGATTCTAAATTAGAGATATATAATTATTCTTTTTAATTGTAAGAGTTTCATAAAAACAACAGGCAGGGATTGAAGAACTGTTATCAAACAATAACATTAGAAATTTAGTGCATGACTCATATAAAATAAAGAAAATATTAAAGTCTTAGTAAAATCTAATAGTATATATATAATGCAATAAATATAAATTACCGTGGCAGCTAAATATAAACAATAATATATATATATATATAATCTAATAGTATATATATATAAATATAAAGCCATAAATAATATTACACATGGAAGTTAAAGGCATTGTTAACATTTAATGCTATAAATATAATGCAATAAATAATATTACACATGATAACTAAAGACATTTGTTAACATTTAATGCAATAAATCTTCTCAATTCTCTCATTTTATATATATATACTAGTTTTGTAGCCCGTGCGATGCACGGGTGTTTTACAAATTCGTATCTATACCAGCAATACAAAACCTTAACTTGCGTTTCATGTGATTTAGGAATCTTTCAAGTCACTACACAAAGTCTCAAATATACCAAGCAGCTATACATATCCTCTCTTTCTGGTCTAGATATGAATCAAAATGTCAATTATGCAAGAACTGTCAATATAATCAAACACTTACTTAATTTAGAAATATTGTTGGCCTTCCCGTATGCAAAGTCCTCAATGTCAAGTGTGGCACTGAGCTGCATCATAAACAATGATGTCAATAAACTTGTTGTTTTATTTTCTTCAACTTCATAGAGATTGAATCAAGTGCAGTTCTTGTCTTCTGCCTTGAATTTGTTCCCAAATCTCAGACTGTCTTATATTTTATGCACATATATTTTCATTTGCACTTATATATATATATATTTCTGCATCGTTTATGGCCCTTGTAAAATGATTAGGAAAAAAGACAAATTGGTTCGAAAATAATACATAAAATTATGTCAATGCGACAAAGACGCACAGAGGATATTATAATGATCCCTTGTAATTTACATAGCCGCTCATTCTATCGAAATCATTGTTCACCGATATTATATAAATGATATAAACCATCAATTTCCATGTTTGACCCCTTTAATGAAGCAACCAACAGTAGTTTTCCTCACATGCTACTTTGTCTACACAATTTAATACTGCACGTTATGGCTCATATGAGTAGTTTTCTTTGTCAATAATAGAGAGAGAAACATATTTATATGCATGTCTTGTTGTCTTGCAACTAATTTTGAACTTAATAAATTATTGAAAGAAGAGGGTGTGGGATTTTCCCTAATTTGCCGGACTGCTTTCAGATGGTGAATGATGAATTCTACAGCAGCAAATGGGTCTCTTCTTTGATTTCAAATCCAAATTTATCTTTGCTCCCTAAAACTATCTATATGTCAATGCGAGGCAAAGAAACTATCAAATCAAATAAGGAAGTAAGAAATTTTACCTCTCACAAACAACCGAAGGTAATGCAAATGGGTCTCTTCTTCCTTTTATACCAGAGGAAGAAATTAATGGAGGCTTATCCATCATTAATATGGTGTTGAGTTAGAGAAGGGGAAGGGTTACAAACACTGTACAGAGCTAAGAATGGAAAAGGTTTCAACTGAACATGAAGGAACATCACTTCTATATATATGAAATTAAATAAAAAAAAGATATTTATTGTGTGTACATGTGGCAAGACATGAGATAACGGGACAACTTCTCCCGTTTTATATATATGGTATAAAGAAAAGGTAAATAAATGCAGGACTTTTTAAGAAGTTGCTACGTGAATATCTTAAAGGCTCAAAAGCTCCGTTTTTATATAGTTTTAGAAGATATATACTATTAGATAACGTTGGGACCACCTAAATTATATTAATTTAGAGAGAGATTAATTTTTAATTTATCGAGAACAATTATCAAGAGAAATTAAAAGCATTAATTAGTGGCATTACAAAATTTCTTCTTGTTGCAATATGACAATACAACCCATGACTTTTGGGCAAATGTGATCCAACTATATTTGAACTTCAACAAAAGATGATGAACACTTTAATTCATTTCAAAAAAAAAAACCTCATAGTCAATTTATTATTTCTTTTTAACTAATTATGAATTTATATAACATTTGCAACCTATAGAATGTTATAAAGAAATATTTTAAATGTATTATCTTTACCATTTTATTGAGATTCTTAATTTAGCTCGTTTTTTCCAAAGTGGACCAAACAATTTTATTATTCAAAAGAAATTATTAATTTCCGAATATTAATTTAAAGAGGTTATAGTGTAATAAAATAAAATGTTAAAAATAATTTTAATAATATAAAATTACAATATTCTAGGAAAAAATCAAGCGGGGATCAAGCTGAGCTCCTATTTTACGATCAAATCAAACAAGGAGTCAAGGATCATGGTGAGATCAATATTACAATAATAATATTCACGATTCTATCTCTGGTTGAAAGATTTGGGATGAATGTCCAACTTTTGTTTATGATATTTTTCTCATCAATTTAATTTAATATAATCCCTTTTTGATGTTCAAAAAAAAAAAGTAATATAACTAAGGTGTTTTACATGTGTATTATTTATTCGTTATAATAACAATAATGCTTTTACAATAAAATTATTATATAATATTTGTAATTATCCACGTGTCACGTCCGTCATAGTTTTAGTAAATTTTACATATGCAAGCGCTTTTAGAACCGAATGGATGAAAATTTTAAAGGATACAGTTTACAAAAAAAAAATTATGGATACCGTCAATGTCATCTAATACTTGACGAGAAATAAATTTGATAGTATATGTATTATTGTATCTATATCAACATTTATTATGCGACAAACATCATGTAATTAGGGCACTTTAATTGTGGTGTAAAATTTACTTGTAAATCTTATCTCAATCAACTTTTACAAAAAAAAAATGAGGAAAAAAAAATTTTCAATGATACTTTTGTAAGATCTTGTGTAGATTTTGAAATAATTAATAAGATTCCAACACATGTAAAATGTCATTTTAAAAAAAATATATTATTATTTTTTCTTGAATTTTTTTATAAATAATTTTATAATCATAATGGATCTTAATTTATAGTTATTGATGAGTATATTTCAAATATATAATTTATATTAAAACCCATATTTCACATTTGAATTACATTTTCAAATTTTATTAAGAAAATGGAGATAGAGAGCGAGTTAATGTCACATTGTAAAATAGTAGTGCATTTTACACAATCATTTTACACAAACTTTGATTTTAATTTACATAGACTTTGATTTTAAAAAACTGTTAAAGATAATTTATTTTTTTATATAAATTGTATAAATTGTACACAAAATAAAAATATAAAAAACTGTTAAAAATGCTCTAAAGAGACCATATTGTGAGTCAAATACATATAGTATTTATATAGACTAGAGATTGCGTTCCATAAAAATAGAAAGAGACCTTATCCTTTTGGGGTCAAACTTTAAATATTTGATAAATTAAACATATATTTTTTTTAAATCACTTAGCCCATATATAGTAGAAAATTAGAAAATTAGTTTTTTTTTTCTACCAAAACAGTTATTATTTTCACACTTTTCAAAATTTACTTAATTTTATTTTTTTCTCATTAAACTTTTAAAACATTATAACTTTAAATCCAAAATTTGAAATTAAAAAAAATATATATTTGAAACCTACTATTATCCCTTATGACTACATTTTGAGTTTTTTTAAATTGGTTGAAAAAAACTTTAACAAAAATCAAATCCAACTTTTCAACGTATTTTCACACTTTCAAACAAAAAAAAAATTAAAATCTCAATGAAAAAAACTCCACCAAACAGAATCTTGATATCCCCTTTTTTCCTTAAATTTTGTTCAAATTACACACATGGTTTATGGCATGTTTGGTTAGTTTACATAACAATTGAAGTCTCCTAAAATATTCAAAAAGTTGGGGCAAAGGCATCGGCCGACAATGTAAAAAAGTGTGATTGTGGCGGCAAAGACAGGGAATGGGGGGAGGCGTTGACAAATTACAAACAAGAAGTCTTCATTTCCCGAAGTTATTAATAAAACAGCATTAGAACAACAAAATCAAGAATTGGGAAATCCAGAATTAAAATATTTAGATCTGATCGTTGACTGGAATATTTTAGAAGGCTGAGAGGGGCTCTGAAGTCTGAACCCATATCTCTCTCTCTATATATATCCATCCATATAGAGAAGAAGAAGCAGCAGCTAAACTAAGGGGGTGGGTCTGAATCTGAAAATGCAAGTTTCTCACAAAGAGAGATTCAGATCTAAGCAAAGAAATATGGGTTCTTCAAAATTAGTGTTGGGTTTGGTTTTGATATGTGTAACTGTATTGGCAGCTACCAAAATATGCACAGCTGATTTGGGTGGTGATGAGAAAGCTAGTGCTCTGGGATTCAGACAAATACAAGGTATGGGGAACAATATATTCTATCTCTGTCCTTTTTTAAGAGGGTGATTCTATTTTGACTCCCAAATAATACCTGGACCTCTCATTCCTTCCTTTTAACACTGATTATGGGTTTGTTATTTTGTATTTTAAATTCGAGTGTAAGTTTGACAATAATTTACTTAGCCCCTGATAACCGAATATCAAGTTTATATTTGGTATTCGAGAACTAAATAACGTATACTCGATGTTTAAAGATCGAATGAGAGCCGAGTGAAATCATGTATTTTTTGGAGTAGAAAATAAAATCGCCCATTTAGATGGCATTTGTTTTGTTGTTTCTAAATTCTGAATCTGAAGTCTATAAACTAAATTTGAAGTTTATTTAAATAGACAAGTCACATATTAAATTGTCAAAAAAATTTAATTTTTAAGTAGTACTATGCTCCGGCGGACAATATGGATAGTGATATTATAAAACGGTTAGTTGCATATGAATTTTTTTACCAAATCAAGCACTTCAAATTCACCTTTAAAATCTGAATTTAGGCCGTTTAGACTTAAGTATTAGTGTTTCTTCATTAATGCTTTTACCAAGTCAAAAACACATACAGCAATAAAGTGGAGGAAACAGAAGAATCCAAAAAAGGTAATAGTTTTTTACCATTTTACTGACGCAGTTAGTTTGACTGTGACCCATTACTAAGAATAAAACTTAAAAGACTTTCCTGGTAAATTTATGGGTGTGTTCGATAGCAAGTATAGAATTAGAGTGAAAATTGTTTAAATTCTATGTAATTTTATTTTAGGCAATTTTATTTTAGGGAAAAGCATTTAAAGGTGTTTGATTGCACTTATTTTCTTGATGAGAAATATGTATTTTTGTCTCAATGGTCACATATTTTCCAACTTTGGGTGTTTTTTTTTCAACAACTTTTGGTGTTTAATTGCCCACTTTTTACAAAGAATTGAACATTTTTTTTACTTTAGATTATTTTCCACCTTACCTATAACTTATTCTCTTTGGGGTAGGCTAGGAAAATATGCTCCTACATTAATGTATAATCCTCTTGTACCATGAAACTACGTTCAATTAGAAATTTAGAATTGCCTAAATATTAGTCAGTCAAACGCCAAAAAAATATGGAGAAGTACACATTTTTCATCTTTTGCCAAGTTTTTCCCTTAGAGAACCTTAGCAATCAAACACATCTGAAGTGTTGTAAAAGCATCTACGGTGTTAATCTTGTATTGTGAGCAGTATAATTGTGTAAATGGCTTGTACCATAATCCAAAACTAAATAACAATCATTTCTTGTTCTGTCTATGAAACATTTGAAGGGATGCCGAAGTCTCAATGCTGCGAAAATCCACCAGCGCTCAACTCAAGCTATGGAGCAGGGCATGTGGAAGAGATTGGAGGCCTCAACTGTTATGTTGCTGGTTCCGCTGATTCCAAATGCGCTGTTATTCTCGCATCTGATGTTTACGGATATGAAGCTCCACACTTGAGGATGATTGCTGACAAAGTTGCTGCTGCTGCTGGATACTACACGCTCGTCCCCGACTTCTTTCATGGAGATCCCTTCGTAGCGAACGAGAATCTAACGCTTTGGAAAAGTGAGCACACTGGATTACAAGGTATGTATTCTTCACAACGGGGGATATATATCATTGGTGTGAACAGATGGATATGGAGCGCATAGTGTACTGTCTATTATAAGTATACGTTTAGAGCTTAAAACAGTAATCTAATTTGTGTGCGTACGTAATAGGAAGAGACGAACGGAGAATGGATATCTGGGTAATGGTTGTGCATCAAAAAGGAAGTCTTTTGTCTGGCTGAATCGGAACGGACAGAGATGTCTTTATAACAGGTTCCAAATGAACAACAACAACAAATATCCGTTTGGAACTCAAACAGAGAATGATCCATTTGAGTCCCAACAGATGTCTATTGTCCGTTTGGAACCTAATGGATGTCATTTATCTGTATGATACAGAACTTAATCATCTATCTTTTCCCCTTTTTTGAAGGAATTTTTTTCTTACCCACTGCCCAAAGAATTACATTCTATGAAAAACCTGAAAAAATAATAGAATGTCTCACCAAAGCAATCATCTCTTTCCCAACTTCTTATAAAACATAGTAGTGTTTTCAATCATTTTTCAGCTTTTTCACCAAACGGACCCTAAGTTTATCGTTCACCAAATATACAACACAGTACTATAGGACAAACTTACCCTACTTATCATAGAAGTTTGGACTGCTGTGGAAGCCCTTACAAATGAATTATCCGAATCCTTACGTGTATCCGCCAGATGGTAAATATAGTTATCCCACCCCCTAGCTCAACATATAGAAAAACAAAACCCTTTTACCAAAATTACTTCTATTAACAATTTTTATGTGAAAAATTCAGGGTTTAAAGATGCAAAACCACTAATCAAAGCTCTAAAAAACAAAGGGGTAGTCAAAATTGGGGCCGCCGGATTCTGCTGGGGAGGCAAGGTGGCTGTGGAACTGGCAAAGAGCCATAAGTACATAAAAGCCGCAGTGTTATTACATCCATCGGAGGTGTTTGTGGATGATATGAAAGAGGTGAAGGTTCCGTTTTCAGTATTAGGAGCAGAGCTCGACAGTAAACTGCCACCGGCTATGATGAGAGAGTTTGAGGCGGCTTTACATGCAAACAAAGAGGTTGATGATAATTTTGTGAAGATATATCCGGGTCTTAAGCACGGTTGGACCTTGAGGTACAATGATACAGATGCAGTTGCTGTCAAGAATGCAAATGAGGGTCACCAAGATATGTTGAATTGGTTTCTTAAACATCTTTAGTACTAGTTGTATTCTTATTATACCTCAGTTTCTTTGTTGAATCCTTTGAAGAAAGGATCAATTAGTGAGGAAATAAAACAAAGGAAATGAATGGAATCGAAAGGAAAGGATAATGTTATGCCTTACTCTTGTTTGGATTGTCAATTAACTATAGGAAATAAGTCTTTTATGGAAAAGGTGCAAAAAGGAATACAATATATGTTAATTTACTTGTATATCATTTATGCAATAATATAAATGTGTTATTATTATTATTTTGAGAGAGCTGACTTTGGAATAGTGAGTCCATCCATTTCCTCTCACTTTAGGAATAAATCAATGCAAGAGAGTACATGAAGCTTGATTAGAAGTGGACACAATAAAACAGAATAATAGTACTTTTTCTTTGAAATGTATCATTGTCAGTAAGGTGTGACCAAGATATATACACAATCTCAACAATATGTTAGTAGAAAAAGAGATATTTGCTTTCAACAACCCACTCGATCACTGACTTATTAAATTGTACTCACATACTCAACAACGGGTTGCTGAAATAGTTAAAAAAATTAGTACTATATTACCAACATAAGATTTGGGTGACTATATGTGATTATGTGCATTTTTGTATTCCATCACCACTTGACAAAAATGGAGGTGATCCTGTCAAAAATAGCACTTTTTCTTCAATGTGGTGTTGGGATAAAAATATTGGTGTCCTTATCAAGCCTCTTATTATATGTTTTCGGGCGTGCCTGATGCAGACACGCTTTTCTTTGATATCCTTCTACTTGTCCAACGTTTTACTTGTGTTTTAAGACCCTTGGCATGATCTATCTTTACAACATTTATAAGCTCTCTGAAGCATTCTCGTCACACACATATAATTGAGCTTGTCGCTGGCCATAAGAGAATTTGCACGTGACGGGAACTAAATATGAACATCTTGCTAAATGGATCAATTCCCACAAGAACTCGAATGTGGAGAAGCCACTAGGTCAATCACTCTGGTTCTTCCGGTTTTATTACTAATAAAACAAAAAAGTAAGGCTCTATTTAATAGTAACATGGAAAATGGTAGGAAAAAAAATAATTTATGTGATAACAAATAAGTTGGAAATAAGTTGAGGTATATGGTGATATTTATTTTGCCTTTTTTTATGGAAAACTTTTCTTTGAAGGTGAGAAAGAAAAAAACTCTCACAAAATAAAATAAATAATGAAGAACACATACATATAAAAGCGAATATGAAATGAAGTGTATCTCGTAATATACCTCAACTTGTTTTGCAATGCATTCCAAGTAGATTTATAGATCAACTTATGTTCTTTGATTGATTAGGGGCTGTTTGTCCAAGGTGAAAATGTTTTTTTACCATGGCAAAGTGTCACGGGGCGTCCTTTGATGGCACAAAGGAGGCCGCGTGAGCGACCGTGCTAACCGATAGCCCGGTCGAGTGTGATCGAATTTTCTTTACAATCAACGAACAACATGCAACAACAGTAATTTTAAAGAGAGCGTGAGCATAAATTGAGATTACTTCATTGCAAGAAACGAGATTACATGGAAAGCTATTACAATTTGAAAGAAAGTAAGAGCTTGAAAACAAAGTGCTAAACAACGTGCACTAGTAGGCAACTCGGGTGTGAGGCAGATAGTCTTATCCCCACATATAACCACTTAATGAAAATACCAAAGTTGTAGCAGTGCACGTTGGGTCTTACAAGTTACAAGAAAACTTTTACAAAGAAAATGCAATACAACTACAAAGGAAATTCCTAGATCTAATTACATGGAAACAATATTTACATAAGGGAAACCTAAACAGAACAATAAAACTAGATGCCGTGCTGCGCTCGGGCGCGTGCGCGGTGCTGATGGAGCGCAGTCGATCATCGCCTGTTGGGCCGTGCTGCGCTCGGGCGCATGCACGGTGTTGATGAAGTGTAATAGTCGGTCACGAGTGCTGTTGGAAGGCACCCCGTGACACAAAGTACTGTTACCTAGTTGGTGTGAATGATTTCTGTTATATAAAAAGTTGATATGTGGGGCTAATCCTAGTTTTCCTTTTTTTTAAGGGTTTTTTTTAAAACAATAACAATTATGCATGCGGTAAACAAAAGTAGTTAGACAGGCACGCTTTAAATAATTGAAATTAGATTTAAGTATGTTTATTTTTTAAAATTGGATTTACATACTTTTTTCCGTTAGAATCCAGTAAAAGGTAACTAACATGTGCTTATCACATGGCCTTTTAACCAGACGCAAAGAAAAAATTAATTTGCTCATAACTGATATTTAGACCGGGGGAAGGACATTTAGACACTTGGCCTTTTCTCAAATCCTCGGGATTGAAAAATTAAAAGGATGCAGCCCGCAATATATATTTTTTTTAAGGATATATTCTTGAGTAGTATTTGTCTCTAATGAAAACTCAATTTCATAATATTTGTCCTGCGATAACTTATAGTCACAATATCTACACTATGTAATAGATATTGTGAGACTATCTATCAAAGAACCACATCCTAATTTTATTCTTAATTTGCTAGTGAAAATACAAAAAGCTAGATGCGAAGGAAAGATGTGGTTCAACTTTAAAACCATCTATGCCCAAGGGCAAAAATAGTGGTATTTTTTTTTATTTTCTTTTTGACAAACATAGAACTTATTCATCCATCAAAACAAAGAGATCATAACCATCAATTCAAAGCGAAAGAACAATAAAACCTAAAATATATCTAAAACAAAGAACAAAACCTAAAATAGGCCAAGAAAACATAAATCACAAAAGAGGGCCCAAAATATATGCCAAATGCATAACCACGAACATCCTTTTTAAAGGGACAGCACATAACAAAGAGTCAAACGAGCCATGCAGAGACATCGTCAAATGAGAGATCCATCCTTTGTTCATCTTGCAAACACATGAAGGATTGATGAACATCAAATCCAACGGAGTTTGCACACAACTAAAGGTAAAAGCCTTTTTAAAGGTGAGAGAACCGACGAACAAAACCTCCACAAAGTAGTTGTATGGAAAATTACGCTTTTAGGTGTTTTGATGCCAAAAAACTTACTGAAAACTACACTTTTAGGGCTTTGTCATATTTTTACAAGTGATTGGTATTATATCTGACCTCACTTTGCAAAAATGATTTCCCTATGCAATGTATATCTCAGGAGTGCGGAGTGCATTGCACCTTCTAAAATTGAGGTCTTTCATATTTATTTCATCAGCCACCCTAATACTGTGTTCATAATCATTTTGTATAATTAAAAAAAAATAAAGTTTTTACAAAGAGTTATTTACATCTTGACAGTATACTCCAAATAGTTCCTCTATAGATTTTGCAGTAAATCTAAATCTTAAAACCTGACACTCGGGATACAAACACGCATAAAAACACATCTTGCTTGATACCCATAAGGGCTGGAAAAGTATCAATAATTCGCGCATTAGAAGCAAAATGGCAACTATATACAATAGCATTGCAATCCAAAAAAGAGTTTTTTTACAATGCTACTTCTTTCCAATGTATTCTGCTTCCAGAATCACCCACATAATTTGAATAAAAAGAACAGGTCAAATTATCAACCCGATTAAAAGAAAAAAATACTCTTTTTGCACATGAGAGCAAAATCCTACTTTCTTTGTAATGCTTCCTTGAGCTTTGTCCCCAATGCAAATGCCAAAGGAGGTGGCACATCATTCCCAATCTGCCTATGTTTATGAATGATGTTACCCGCAAATTTATAGCTATCCGGAAAACCCTGCATTGCACAAACACCATATGGAACGACATTTATATTAGATGCATGCAAATGAGTTAATTATAGGCACCGTTCAAACTAATGGGCAAACAAACCAAACCAACTATGAAAATCGTGAAACAATCACCTTCCTTGTGATTTTTAATTAGTGAATCCAGTAAATACATAAGCTATTGATAATATTAGGCATAGTTGACAATGATTTTATTAATTTATCTAATTGATCTATCTGGTTTTTCTTTTTTCTATTGAATTTTTTAGATTTTTCCAGCATTGCATCTACTTTATTGTTATGTATGACCCCAAACCTGTATCAAACAGATAACTGCTGAAAAGGGGCTAGCGGATACAAGAGCCGTTACTGCATAGTTGGACCATGTTTACAAGAGTACCAAGTCTGCCTAGCACATGCACCTTGTGCCATATGCTGACTGACAAAATTTGCATATTCTGCTTTATTATCAATATGTAAAGACAGCTAGCTAGCCTGCCCTTAGTGCTTGTGCATTTTTTGTGCCAACGTAACATATAAATCTAAAACATAACACATTGTACTCCTTCCATCTAAAATTAATAGTCCCACTTTCTTTTACAGGATGTCTCAAGTTAACGGTCTCATTTCCCTTTTAGAACATAATCAATGTACCAAATCTTAGAATAAAAAATAAGTTGTATCATTGACCATTGATTATATTGAATTTAGTGTTTTCTTAACAAGTACTCTTCAAGGTATCAGTTACACCCGGGGTGTGGTAAAGTTGGAAAGAGGGTGACCTCCCCCCCACCCCCAATCACAGTTCGATCGGAACCCCAGTTCCCATCCCTCTCACCCCTCCCCCTCAAGGCCGAATACCCGTTGTATCCATGTTCCCCTTGTATAAGGAAAAAAATAAGTGGGACTATCAATTTGAGAAACCGGGAGTGTACCTTCTCTTTTACTTCCTATACCTATAAATCTAAATCAACAAATTTTGATTTACGTTTCACTTTATTAATGACATCTGTTCTTCCCATTCATTCTGGTTTCCCAATACTCTATGGTCCAATTATAACAGTTGGTATGAAGTGCATACCTCTTGCAACCCAAACAATATTGAGCCAACTAATAATGTTTTCCCTACTACTTCCTAAAAGCTTGATTTGTCCGAAACACCAACAACATTATCCATGTTGATTTGTAGAATTCAACTTTCACCAAGGCAATAAAAACTTTGAAGGTTGGAATTTAAAAGAAAAAAGAAATAGGAGACATACTTGAGATCGAGCACATTCACGAACTGTGAGTATCCTATCCTGCTCGGGGTGAAAGCACATCCCAACCTTACCCATTGGTTGAGGGTCAGTAATAGAGGTTGGAAAGTTTCCTTCCCAATCCAACCTTCCAAAAAGTCCCTTCCATTGGTTATGCCTTTTGGCTGTGTTTGGCAAGCACCATGGTATTAAATCAACCATTTGCCCAGTTGACAATCGAACCTGAACGAAGAAGAAATATATGAAAACTAGTTTGGATTATGGGTAGACATGGCCAATTTACCCACATGAATCTTTCTACATTCCAATTAAAAACACAATGTACATGGAAAATGTCCTGTGTGATTTAACGTTCAGGGTATGCTTGATTGCAAAGTTAAAAAATTGATTGAAAAGTTATCGAGAAGTTGGAAAAAGAGAAGTGATTTCGTCAAATGTTTAAATAGACCAATGGCGATAAAGTGTAGAAGAGCATAATTAAAATCAAAGGAAAGAGTGACATTATATAAAGAAATGGAAAATAAAATATATCGTAAAAATTAAAAATCAAAGAAAAACTTACCGAAACAAAATCAACACGGTGAGATTAAAAGAAAGGACAAATATGAAGAGGAAATTTTTATGTGCAAATTAATATAAAAAGATGAGGTTTGCCTACAGCAAATTGGTAATTGTAAGAGCCTTTAAATTTCGTAAATGTCTTATCGAAATTTGAAGTAGTGTTTGAAAAAAGACACCAGACCCTCACTAACAAAAATAGGCGGATAATGAAAAACACATGAGATACAAAGAGATGTGAATTGAAAGAAGAAAAAGGGGAGTAATTTCAAAGAAAATAAATGGGATACGACTCTTCTAAAGTGAAAGAATCACAATCTCCACTTTAAAGTAATTGAAATCTTGTTCGTCCCTAGAAGATATTACTACATTTATTAAGCTACTAAAATTCATATGAAACGACACGGGTTCAAAAGACAAATCATTTTCCCCGCGCGATCAATAATTGTAAGAAAAAGGTTTTCGTAACTTCCATTTGCTCGCATACATTGTATGATTGAGTGTGAGAAGGATTTCTGAAAATTTAATAAAAGGTTGGAATCCAACAAAAAAGTAAAGAGAATTGCAAGTGTTTGCTTTCTCAAAAGAATATCTCATCTCAATACTTTTGTTAATTTATCTGACTTATTACTCTGAAGATAATTGATAAAAAAAATAACTTAGAGAAAGAAAATTGATTTGATCTCTGCTGATTCCGGAAATAAGACACAAGAAGATTACTTTTTTTCTGGTTTAATCTTATGGAAAAGTATGGCACAGTTCACTTAAAATCAAAAAATACGGATGTCTCATAATTTAACATTTCGACCCATTAATTTTGGGTCATGTTATTTATAGCCCCTATATTCCCATACAATAAATTTATTAGCACTAACGCCTTGCTAAGGCTTACCTAATGAGAAATGAGTGTTGTTGATAAGAACTTGTCTACATCAAGCGATAAAGTGCAGAAGTGTTTCTCAAATAAGGCACGTACATCTAATGAGAAGTGACTGCACTCACATAAACTCAGTTTAAATGAGAAGAGTGTTGCTAAGCACTCGCCTAACATCAGTCAATAGAAAAGAGTGTTTGTGATAAATAAGGAGATGTTAAAAATATGTTTTTAATTAGTTAAATTCTGGAGAGGGTGTTTGTGACACATTTATGGGGTATAAATATCATTAGGTTTGTTTTATTTCTATCTACCATATCTTGCGGTTAATTCACTCTTAAATCATGGAAATTTTGTACAAAGTTTCACAATATTACCTTTTTTAAAATAGATAAGAATATCCACCAATTTAAATTAATTTATAATTGTAAAAATTTAAATCCCATTTTAATTAAAATTCCTAATCCAAATATAATTCCTTTTTAATCTTTTTCATATTAACATTTCAAAAAATTTCAAGCAGTTTAATAGTTGCGCATGGATTGATTGATTTGAAAATATAAGTGTGTATTTTTTCGAAAAAAATACAAACTCTAATATCAGTACATAGTTTAAGCCTACAACAACTAAAAAAATTTTGCCAAAGAAATAATCGAATAATACTTCGCAACACAAAGAAGATACTACAATAAAATGGAAACGCATCATTGAAAGTTGACTCAACAAAAAGAGTGCAGTGAAGAATGTATACAACACAATTCGATAATGAACAATGTATATATACTGCATGCATACGAATCTATCATCAAATTTTATACTTGCCAAAAGCCTCGGATATTCCAACCCATAAAGAAGCTTTAAACCTTACTTTTTATTTTTGTTCTAAAGATCAGATCTATCTGCAAGAAAGTCTTCAAAGATTCTCCTATCACCTTCCCCCTCTCGTCCTTTCCTAATGAAAACCCAGATTCTTTATTCTTTTACTTATTTTACCATATATTTGTAATAGCAATGGTGAAGGCCTGTTGTACTTGTCATAATGCGCGGTTTTAATCTTTCAATCTGTCTCTTTGAAAATGAGGGGAAGGATAATCGTCCACTCTCTAATAATTAATAATTACAGGTGAATGGAAATATATTAAATAGGTACTAAGTGATAAAAGGGGAAAGGCAAAAGATGAATAAGGTTAGGGGAAGAGGAACGGTGATGTCTTAAGTGAGAAAGGGGAAAGAGGGAAGAATAAATAGGCTTAAGGGGAAATGGGCACGGTGATGTTGACCTAGAAGGAGCAAAACGGTTTAATTTTTGTTTTTGATGTTTTATTTCAAGTTAATTAAGATTTACCTATTGTTTAATAATAATAGAATCTAAAATTTTAAAATGGTTGTACTTATTAATTTAGTGGATATTTTAGTATTAAATTATTATTCAAAATAATATTTATAAAATTAAATTAATAATATTTTTTTGTCAGTTTATCCACGTTCGCGGATTAACTTAATATGTAATGTGGATTAACTTAACTGCGCGGATTAACTGTAAGATATAGTGGATAGAAACAAAATTACCCATATCATTTACCCTTAATTTTAATCAAATGCTCCATGTTTAAATAACTCTAGGGCTTGTTTGGTTCGAGTTTTGGGAATGGAATGGGCATCCTAAGTTTTCTTGAAAAAAAATTTCCTGTCATTTAGAATATCTTGTCAATGTTTGGTTCATACATGAATTATTATTTCCTTGGACGTTGAATTATCTCTCTATATTTGATTTAAACGAGAATATGAATGAAGTATGCGTTAATTTTCAAAATATTATTAATTTTATAAAATTAAAAAACAAGTCCCAACAATTTTACAATGGTAAAATTTATTTTTTTATTGTTAAGGTCGTTGTATATATTTAAAAAGAAAAAGAAAAAATAAAAGAAAAAGTATAATAACAAAATTATAATATTTATTCTTTAAAAATAATACAAATGAAAAGAAGAAGAAGTTGTCTTAGTAAAAGGTGTTGACCTTAAAGTCACTAATCTTGTTTTGATAATAAAAATAACGTTAATCATGTGTAATTTAACTAAGTTGATGTTTTAAGTTATCGCCACAATAAATTGATCACACGTGGACTAAACCGAAAAGCCGAGATAAAGATTATTCACCTACAAAGTTTTGCGCTATCAATGTCACACACCTCACATAACTACTAAGATCAATGCACTATCAATGGCACTTCTATAAAGAACAATGACCCAAGGGAGAAAAGAAACGAAGATGTAAACAAAGCTCTTGAATACTCGTTATTTTATATTTGAGTGAGTGCTTATGTCCCCTTTGTAAAGATTCATATTTGATTCATAATATAGCTCATACATGCACTTTGTTTTTACACAAGTATATTGATCAAAACAAAGTCTCTTCAAAGATCCTTTCCTAAACCCTTTTTGGCAAAAACCGATCTTTGATTTAATTCATATTTAATTCTAAATGATCTTATTTGGAGCTCTAACAAAAATAGGTGTCTTAATTAGGAACCTATATTTTATCTTCCCCAAGCATTAAAATTGATTTTAGAACTTATTTGCAAAAGTGTAAAAATTACGTTTTTTGGCCTGCCAGACAGTGCTCATCAGTCGACTGATGAGCAATGCTAAGTCAACTGATGGCCACTCAGTCGACTAATGAGCCTTGCTCAGTCGATTGATGGTCCAAAAACTAGCCGTTGAATTTCTAATTTTTTACCATTTTTGGCACCAAACCTCTAGCAACTCCCTCCAAACGGCCATATGTTGTCCTAAACTATATATACACTATCTAAGACATATTTAAACGATCTTGAATCATTCTTACACCATTCTCTTCATCTACATTCAATATTCAAAGATTCAAGAACATTGCTTTTGATCAATCATCATTATTTTGAGCTAAATATTGTTGATCAAATTTGATATCTCTTAGTGTGAGCTTAAATTATAATCTTCATACACGTAAGAGCTATTGTACATTGGTGTTAGCCACCAAAACTTATTCAAATCATATTTGTGAGAGGTGTATCTCATAGATTAGGAAGAGTGAATTCTTGTGTGAGTATTGAGAGCATTTCAATACTTGTAAGAGTGTGTGAGAATAATACACTTGTAGAGGTTTGATCTTCACCCGAAAGAAGATTGGTATTAGTGAAAATTCTCGGGGAACTAACCGAGCGCGGAAGTAGGGGCTAACAAGTCGAACCGTGAGGGCAAAAAGTCTTTGACTTCTATCGGTTTTATCTTTCTATCTCTTCCTCTGTCATATATTGCTATATCTTCTTTGTGATTGGAATTACCTTTGTATCTTGCTTGCTTGATTGATATAGACATTAAATATTTTTAAAACGATTTTAAAAATCCGATTAAGTCTTAAAAACCCTATTCACCCCCCCTCTAGGGTGTTTTTCGACCTACAATTGGTATCATATGTTGTACTCTTGTTTTGATTTTACAATCTTAGAGTTTACGATCTTGTCTATCTATCAAGGAACCGGACTTAACGAAAGTTTTTCACCACTAGGCCACCTCTATTTGATGGCAAAAATTATAGTTATTGAAAAAATTGCATGTGTACTTTTCTTCAAGCTATTGATTTTGAACAATGGAGGGTTACACTCATTGGACCCTATGAGATTACCAAAACCGATGAAAGGGGTAATGTTACTCCTAAATCTATTTCCGAATATGATAAGCATGATATTAAGAAAATCCAATTTAATGCTAAAGCTTTGAATTCTTTACATTGTGCATTAACTGTGGACGAATACAACAAAATTTTTAGGTGTAAAACCGCCAAAGAAATATGGGACAAACTAGAGGTTGCTCATGAGGGAACCTCACAAGTTAAGGATGACAATATTGACATGCTCGTTCATAATTATGAACTTTTCAAAATGGATCCAAATGAATCACTTGCTTCTATGTATAGCAGGTTCTCTATTATCACTAATGTTTTATATCTTCTTGAAAAGGAATATTCAAATGAGGACAAGATTGGAAAAATTCTTCGAACTCTTCCCAAGAAGTGGAGACCCAAAGTGACGGCTATTCAAGAAGCCACGAACCTCAAGACGCTAAGTATGGACGAACTCTTGAGTTCACTTTAAACCCATGAGAAGGAATTGGAGAGAAAATAAGAAGTTGATTCAAAAGTCAAAAAGTCATTAGCTCTCAAAGCAACTCAACAAGAGGATGATGAGAAGTTGATCGGAGGAGATGAGGATATGGCTCTTCTTTCTAGAAAATTCATAAAATTTCTATCTAAGAAGAAGAAGTTTCAAGGAAAAGGAAACAACTTTAATTCTTCATCAAGAAGGAACAATGATCGTTCTATTCAACCAAGAGTTGAAAACGAAGAAGTAAAGAAATGTTTCCATTGCTATGAATCAGGGCATTTTAAAACCAATTTCCCGGTTAAAAAAAGGAGAAGAGGGACAAAAGGGACAAAGCCTTCAAACAAATAAGGCACGCCTTTAAAGGCACTTGGAGTGATTCCGAAGGAGGGGAGTTTGACGCAGACTCTAGTGACGAGAAAACGGCAAACCTTTGCCTTATGGCAAATGACGATGAAGTAGACTCTATTTATGATTCATTTAGCGATGATAATGTCTCTATTAATAATGATGGACATGATGAGAATGACTATGATGAATTGTATGAAATGTTTGAGGAATTGCATAGAAAATTTGAAAACTTATCTAAAAAGTATGCAAGCCTCAAAAAGGACAATTTGATAGTTTCTAGCAAGTGTGAAACTTTTGAGAAAGAAAATGTGATTTTGAAAAATGAAATCAAAACTTTGAAGAAAGGAAAGGAAAAAGAAACTTCAAACACACTTGTAGTAAAAAATGTCAAATTGAAAGATCACGTGGATGATTTAACTAATAGTCTAGCCAAGTTCACTAATAGAAGGGATAATTTGGATAAACTATTAAAAATCAAAGGTGTGTATTCGACAAAGCCGGTTTGGGTTATAACCATATTAACAACCAAAAGGATTATAATTTTTTTAAAAACATACACACCTCATGATCCCATTCATCTTTGCTCATATTGTGGTAGAAATACTCACTAAGTGGATCATTGTTACTATAGGAATGAAAATTTTCCTAAGAGAAAACTTGCTTGGGTTCCAAAAGGAACCATTATATTTGCTAACCCAAAGGGACCCAACACATTTTGGGTACTAAAGGATAAGTTATTTAAGATTATGGTATAGGTGTGCTTGAAAGCCAAAGGTAGAAAATCCAAATGGTTATTGGATAGTGGATGCTTAAAGCACATGACGGGAGACGAGAACAACTTCTTGAGTCTTATTCCCAAGCGAGGAGGGAATGTAACTTTTGGAGACAACACCAAGGGCAAAATCATTGGTATAGATAAGGTTGGTAAGTATTCTACATGCATTGATAATGTTCTATTAGTTGATGGTTTAAAGCATAATTTACTTAGCATTAGTCAATTGTGTGATAAGGGTTATGAAGTCATTTTTAAATCCGATTGTTGCGTTGTTAAGAATGTTAGTGATGATTCTATCTTACTTGTTGCTTATAGAACTAACAATGTGTACACTCTTGAGCTTGATGATTTGTCTCAACAAGATGTTAAGTGTTTTTCCGCTATTAATGATGTATCTTGGTTATGGCATAGAAGACTAGGTCATACTAATATGGACTTAATTCATGCTTTGTCTAAGAAAGAATTAGTTAAAGGATTGCCTAAAATCAAATTTGTTAAAGATAAAATTTGTGATGCATGTCAACTTGGTAAACAACACAAATCTTCATTCAAGTCTAAAAAGGATATTACTACAACTAGACCGCTTGATATGTTTCATCTTGATTTGTTTGGTCCTATTTCGGTTGCTAGTTTAGGTGGCAAATTGTATACTCTTGTTATTGTTGATGATTATGGGTGTTCTTTCTTTCCCACAAAAGTAAAACTCCACATGTTTTTGCTAAATTTTGTAGAAAAGTTTAAAATGAAAAAGGTGCTTCTATTGTACATGTTAGGAGTGATAGAGGTAGAGAATTTGATAATGTTGATATTGAGAACTTTTGTGATGAGCATGGTATTGATCACAACTTTTCGGCACCTAGAACTTCTCAACAAAATGGTGTTGTTGAAAGGAAAAATAGATCTTTTCAAGAGATGTCTAGGACTATGCTAAATGAACATTCTTTGCCGGAATACTTGTGGGCGGAAGCCGTCAACACCGCATGGTATGTGATTAATCATACTATCATTCATAAAAAGTTAGATAAGACACCCTATGAGTTATGGAATGACAAGAAACCAAATATTGCATATTTTAAAGTCTTTGGTTATAAATGTTTTATTTTGAATGATCGTGATCACTTGGAAAAATTTGATGCTAAATTCGATGAAGGAATTTTTCTTGGGTATGCCACTAATAGTAAAGCATATAGAGTTTATAACAAGAAAAGTTTAGTAGTCCAAGAGTCTATGCATGTTGTGTTTGATGAGTCAAATCCTTTTTCACCCATAGTACGTTCCGATGACGATGTTAAAATTATCCAAAAAGTTTCGGATATTCAAATTAATGATACATCTAAGAAAGAAACTTCGAATGCTCAAGCTCCTCCTAACGAGTTAGAAAACACAACCGGGCAAAACTCAAATGATTTGCCTAGGAGTTGAAAATTTGTGTCCAACCATTCTATTGATCAAATTTTTGGAGAGCCGTCTAATAGGGTTATGACTAGATCATCCTTAAGAAATGTGTGCAATAATGTGGCATTTGTTTCTCAATATGAGCTCAAAAATATAAATAAAGCCGAACAAGATGAATCTTGGATGATGGCTATGCAAGAAGAGCTCAATCAATTTGAGAGAAATAAAGTGTGGACACTTGTTCCCAAGCCTAATGATCACACCATTATAGGTACTAAACGGGTTTATTGTAACAAAAAGAATAAAAGTGGTATAATTGTTAGAAATAAAGCTTGACTTGTTGCCCAAGGATACAATCAAAAGGTGGGCATTGATTATAAAGAAACTTATGCACTCGTAGCTTGTTTAGAAGCCATTCGCATGCTACTTGCTTATTCATGTTATAAGAATTTTAAGTTGTATCAAATGGATGTGAAAAGTGCCTTCTTGAATGGTTTTATTGAAGAGGAAGTTTATGTGAAACAACCTCCCAGTTTTGAAAATCATGTTAATTCGAATTATGTGTTTAAATTGTCTAAAGCTTTATATGGTTTAAAACAAGCACCTAGAGCATGGTATGATAGATTAAGTTCGTTTTTGATTAACAATGGTTTTGTTAGAAGTAAAATTGATACTATTTTATTTATCAAAAATCATGACAATGATATGCTACTTGTACAAATTTATGTTGATGATATCATTTTTGGTTCTACTAACAAAAATCTTTGTAAGGATTTTTTCACGTGTATGCAAAAGGAATTTGAAATAAGCATGATGGGAGAAATGAACTACTTCCTTGAATTACAAGTAAAACAATGCCAAAAAGTAATTTTTATCAATCAAGAGAATTACGTGGAAGAGCTCTTGAAGAAATTCGACATGGAAGGCGCAAAATCAATGAGCACGCTTATGAGTTCAACATTGAAGCTCGATAAAGACGAGATAGATAAAAGTGTAGACATCAAGAAATATCGAGGTATGATCAGTAGTTTATTATATTTGATGGCCTCTAGGCTAGATATTATGTTTAGTGTATGTCTTTGTGCACGATTCCAAGCGGATCCTAAAGAGTCACATTTACTTATCGTAAAACGAATTTTACGTTATCTTTTCGGTACTAGTTTATTGGGTATGTGGTACCCAAGAGAGAACTCATTTGACTTAATTAGTTATTCCGATGCAGATTTTGCCGGTTGTAAAATCGATAGAAAAAGCACTAGCGGCACTTGTCATTTTCTAGGACACGCATTAGTATCTTAGTCAAGCAAGAAACAAAACTCGGTGGCTCTTTCAACGGCCGAAGCCGAATATGTGGCGGCCGAAAATTATTGTGCACAAACTTTGTACATTAAACAATAACTATAGGACTTTAGAATTAGTCTTAGCCACATTCCTATAAAATGTGACAACACAAGTGCTATTAGCTTGACTAAGAACCCCATACAACATTCACGTACTAAGCATATTGAGATAAGATATCATTTTATTCGTGATCATGCGCAAAAAGGTGATGTTGATATTGAATTCGTTGACACCGAATTGCAATTTGCAGACATTTTCACAAAACCACTTTCCGACGATCGCTTTTGCACTATTCGACGTGAACTTGGTATGACTAGAGCATGTGATATCTAGTTGACCAAAATATTCATGTATATTGATGAATTATGCTTGTTTCTAAAGCTTACAAAACTATGTTTTTAATTGATTAATTTTTGTGTAATAAGTATCCTAGTATCTTGCACTTCATTTACATGTTATATTGTGTACTAATATTGTTCTTGTAATATATATTTTGCTCATAATTGCAAATTCTAGCTCCATTTGGCCTAAAAAGCAAAAATATGCTAATCTGGGCAAAACTGGATGATCAGTCGACTAAGGGACAATGGTCAGTCGACTAAGCCTTCATAAGTCGACTGAAGGGCCTTCATCAGTCAACTGATGCTTGGCTGAGAGCAGTTCACTTAACCCCTGTCTTTCCCCTGTTTTTCCTCATTCCTTTCTCTATCTATTTCGAGCTCTCCTTCTCCAAAAACACTATAAACCTTCACAAATCAACCTAGACTTCTAAACTCTTCACCAAAACACTTTTTAAACCAAAAAGATTCATCATCATACACCAAATCAACCACAAATCACACCTATTTCATCCCAAATCACTCAAACCAATCTCACACTCTCTCTAACCCTAACCCTACCTTCCATTATTGAAATTTCTCCTAAAACACTATCCTACATCAAATTTCTTGACAAAATCATCCCACATTACCCATATAAACAATTTCTTACCTTTTTCCTTCATCCAAACAAATTTTCACCCTAAAAATTTTAAATTTTTCATCAAACTCTAACTTTTCAAAACCTATATCCTTCCCCCTATCTCTCTAGATATGTCTCAAGGACCTCGCTCTTGTCGCCCTCGCAAATCTGTACCGCAAGTAGGTATATCATCGTCCATTCCGGCACAAGCTCCACTACCACCATTGTTCATCTCCGACGAAATCCAAGCAAACTTCAACTCCGACTATGCTATTCGCACCATTGTTGAAGGTAAACAATTCAACATTGAGTTATTCTCTTCATATGGACTTAATATTACTGCTCTTTTTCATAGACAAGGCAGCATAAATTTCCTAACGATTCGTGAGAATGTCTTTCCCCGTTTAGTTATATTATTTTATGCTAACCTTCATCACCCCACACTTGATTTCGGTCGTCCCAACAAGCTTCGTCTTAACACTCTTATAAATGGACGGATGATTAGTTTCACTAAAGCGGATCTTAGTCGAATTTTTTGTTTTCCAACCGATAATATGACGGATGTACCGTTAAATTTTGGTAATCTCCTTGGATTCGAGAAATCCGCAGCTTTGTCTACCATTCTTAAACGACGCCATAGATAACATAACAGTGGCGCGGGACTCGAAATCAAAGCATCTACGCTTACCTTGCAAAAATGACTCATCCACTCCATACTCGGGTATTATATTGTTCCGAGACGTGGTAGCCGGGTTTCGATAAATGCTTTGGACACCTTTTTGGTATGGGCAATTTCAATGGGACACAAGCTTGACTATGCCAATCTCATGTTCCATCATCTTCTTGATATCACCAATCGCAAGAAACAAGGATTGGTATATGCTATGGCACTCACACAACTATTTCAATTCTATGACATTCACCATGAGGATGAGACGGAAATTATTGTTCATACATTCGATGAAACCTATAGTGCCAAGACTATTCGTCAAATGGGATATCACATAAAAAACGGGAAATGGATTTAGAATGATCCTCTTGACATTAATGAGGACGATGATAGTGATGATGATGAGAATTTGGCTCAAACCGAGCCCATGGAACAAGACATACCTCCTCAAGGAACTTCCTCTCAAGCTCCCACTAGCTCTCACCAAGCTACTCACTTGCCTAATCCAAATGAAGCTATTTTGCAAGCAATCCAAAATCTCTTGGTGACCATGGACAATAGGTTCAACCGTATTGAGGAAAGGCAACGAGCACACGAAATCGCATTCCTCCACTCCCACCCCAACTATGTTTTTCCACCATGGAATCCGTGGCATGGCAATCAAGGATGGGGTCAATGGCCACATGAAGATCCCGACGAGTGATCTTTCTCTCCTTCTTTTTGATTATGACAAAGGGGGAGAAATAATAAGTGTTTGGTACACACTTTGCCTGGTATGCTTATCTAATTATGCTTTTCTATGAACTTCTATAACCTCAAGTTTTATGCTTTTATTATTGGTTTTTAATATGGTTTTAACTCTAGTATTTTATTTTTTTTGTTGAACATTAGTTAAATTTTGAAGTTTTAATTATGATTCTACAATGGTTTGAACTTTTGTTATGCATGCTTATTATATTCTATTTTATGCATAGTTTGAGGGAGAGTTTTCCTTTTAGAAAACTCAACTTATGATCTTAATCGCAAACACACATTAATTTATTGTCATCATCAAAAAGGGGGAGATTATTGACCTTAAAGTCATTAATCTTGTTTTGATAATAACAATAGCGTTAATCATGTGTAATTTAAGTAAGTTGATGTTTTAAGTTATAGCCACAATAAATTGATCACACGTGGACTAAACCGAAAAGCCGGAATAAAGATTATTCACCTACAAAGTTTTGCGCTATCAATGTCTCACACCTCACACAATTACTATGATCAATGCACTATCAATGACACTTCTATGAAGAATAATGACCCAAGGGAGAAAAGAAACGAAGATACAAACAAAGCTCTCGAAGACTCATTATTTTATATTTGAGTGAGTGCTTATGTCCCCTTTGTAAAGATTCATATTTGATTCCTAATATAGCTCATACACTTTATTTTTACATAAGTAGATTGATCAAAACAAAGTCTCTTTAAAGATCCTTTCCTAAACCCCTTTTGGCAAAAATCGATCTTTGATTTAATTCATATTTAATTTTAAATGATCTTATTTGGAGTTATAACAAAAATAGGTGTCTTAGGAACCTATATTTTACCTTCCCCAAGCATTAAAATTGATTTTAGAGCTTATTTGCAAAAGTGTAAAAATTGCATTTTTTACACTTGCTCAGTCGACTGATGAGCCTTGCTCAGTCGACTGATGGTTTAAAAACTAGCCGTTGGATTTCTGATTTTTTACCATTTTTGGCACCAAACTCTACCAACTCCTTCCAAACGACCATATGTTGTCCTAAAATATATATACACTATCTAAAACATATTTAAACACTCTTAAATCATTCTTACACCATTCTCTTCATCTACTTTCAATATTCAAAGATTCAAGAACATTGCTTTTGATCAATCATCATTATTTTGAGCTAAATATTGTTGATTAAATTTGATATCTCTTAGTGTGAGCTTAAATTGTAATCTTCATACACATAAGAGCTATTGTACATTGGTGTTAGCCACCAAAACTTATTCAAATCATATTTGTGAGAGGTGTATCTCATAGATTAGCAAGAGTGAATTCTTGTGTGAGTATTAAGAGCATTTCAATACTTGTAAGAGTGTGTGAGAATAGTACAGTTGTAGAGGTTTGATCTTCACTCGGAAGAAGATTGGTATTAGTGAAAATTCTCGGAGAACTAACCAAGTGCAGAAGTAGGGACTAACAAGCCGAACCGTATGGACAAAAAGTCTGCGACTTCTATCGGTTTTATCTTTCTACCTTTTCATCTATCGTATATTGTTATATCTTCTTTGTAATTGGAATTACCTTTGTATCTTGCTTGCTTGATTGATATAGACATTAAATATTTTTAAAACGATTTTAAAAATCTGATTAAGTTTTAAAAATCCTATTCACCCTCCCCCTTTAGGGTATTTTTCGACCTACAAAAGGGATATTTTGGTTTTAACAAAAACAATTTAAGAAAAAATCTGAATGAAAATATCTAGAGTAATTATTTTTCTATCAATTTAAAATGAAAACTTTCAATGAATACTTTATTCTTGAAATAATATATTCCATACTCAAATGGACCCCATTTATATATATAAAATTTCTATCATATGCGGCAACAATTAAATTGACCCCAAAATATCTTAGAAAATAAATTCTATTTTTCAAAAATGGGTGCCAACTAAGATAAAAATAACACTATTGAAAAAAATATTATTTGAAATGTATAACCACAATTGTATTGGCTAATAAACATAAAAATTTATTTAAAACATCACCACACATGGAATAGAAATCATTTTATAAAAAACACTATTTTTAAAATATCCTTGAATCCAATTTAAAGAAAATCATCTGACCAATGGAAATTTCTCTCCAACTACTCTCTTCAATGGGCATGTATCCACAATAATAGATCGAAGCATATATATATATATATATATATATTAATAATTTATTGGATGCATTATTGCATTCTGTTGTGCGCATGCACAAAAAGAATAATAAAAAATAAATGGAAAAAAGTGAAGGCTCGCATTATTGGAAAACCCAATTTACTATTTGGAAAATAATTACAAGAAGGACACTCTTTTTATTTCTACTAGTTTGCAGGATAAAATTTTGTTCAAATGATCAACTTTTTAATGAAGGACAAAATAATAATAATTTTGTTATTTTAAATAATTAAATTGAATTCCAATATTACCCTTCTTAAAGATAAATATAATTAAATTAATATATAAATAAATTCAAATACACATTACAACAAAATCAATCAGAAAAATAAATATAAAAATTATTCAATCAAAAAGATAAAATCAACAAAATCCATAGATAACTAAATATGATTAAATTTTAGCGGATAGCCCAAAGAAATAAATAGAAATGGGATCTTGAAATTATGTGAAATCGATTTTTGAATAAGAGAGACCGTGGATTGAGAAAAATAGATTAACGACGAAAAATTGATGAAGATAAAAGGTGGACCTTGCCATGCAATTGAATGGTGGACATTCTTGAATAAGGGAGGAACTGACAGCAACCACCCTAGGGTCTGCTTTAATTAAATCACAGCTCATCAAACAATATATATACATGTATAAAAGTAAGTAATCTCTGTGTATGTATATGGTGTATATATATGATTCTAAATGTAAAGTAAAAAAAGGTAATTTAGTATCTATGTCTATATGTATATATTATAATGGGAAGAGAGAAAAAGACCTGAGAAGCAGCACCGAAGAAATAGAGTACAACTTGAGTAAGGGTGGAGTGTATGTCTATCACAAAATTAAAAGGATATATAGCTTAAGATGTCTGTCATAAAAAATATCTATTTTTTATCGTAATTTCGTAGACACTTTTCTAACATATTATTTTGTAGACATAATAATTTATAGGCATTTTCCTATCCTTGTTAATTTTGCAGGCATATTAGCTAACAAGTACAATATTTTATTTTGTTGGCATTTTTTTAACATATTATTTTGTAGGCATATTAATATGTGCCATAACTGCTTCTTTTTTGTTTTCATATGGGCTAATTTTGGTTGTCTAACTAAACTTAGAAAGGCTCATTTGCTTGGAGCATGTATTAGCTCATATATGCTTTCTTAGTTTGTTACTTCGGATTTTTTTTTTCTTCTTGATTCTCCTATATGTTCATCGCCCAACCCTTGTGCATTTGTCAACTTCTCTCTCAATCATTCATTCTCTAATCATTTACTCGCATATTCATAATCAAAATCAATCATATGTTTATCCGGTACAAATTTTCAGACTTTAATGAGTTTTATTTTTTGATTATTTTTACACATCTAAGAATCAATATGATCACAAATGAATTATTGTCTGCAGTATATTCAATCTTTCTATTATGATCATAATATATTTGATTCTGGCTTGATGGTGTTGTTATATCTTTGTTTTATATTAGTATGCCCTTTTTGATATCTTTCTTGCTTACATTAAACAAAGTCCTAATGCTCAATTAATTGTTGGTTTGATGCACCTGTATCGAATTCTCATAATTGCATGTTTGGTAATCCATCTTTATGTTTTTGTTATTTGTGTAGGTTATTCTATTATGCCAAGTTATATTCTTGCTGAGAAAATGTTTGTTACAAAGGTTTACCTTCTCGTCAGACATATTTGGAGTTATCCTTGCCAGCTGGTAACTTTTCAAAAAAATTGTTATCTTCTTTTAACTTTTAGAAAATATTGTTTTAGATTTATAAATTTTGAATTATGTTATCCATTTATTTATATCATATTTCATTTTTTCGTTTTGCATTTCTTTTTAAAAGGGTATTTAAGTCAAATTAAAAAAAATATTTTTAATAAATTAATTATGATTTTTTCCTTAATACTAAAGTTGTCCTTCGAACAAAGACAAAACAAAAGTGTGTCCTTAGTTAGAAAGAGAATGTGGAATTTGTCCTTTTTAAAAAAAGCCGCTTTACTATTTTATAAGGATTAATTATTTCGTAAATTTTGACAATAAGAAAGATAACCCTTAACTACACCTACATTATTATTTAAAAAAGGGTAAACTTTGTAATTTGTAGATAATATAATCTTATAAATTTATAAGATGCACATGATTCAAAACTAGTAGACATAGACAATGTAAGAGGATCGCCTCACTGTAATCTTATTTTGCTCATCGTAATTCCGATATGCATTTGTTGGGAAATTTGGAAGATTAGGAACAAAGCGAGATTTGAGGGTGAGATTGGAAATGCAGAGCTGATTATCCACAATGTTGAAACAAGCTTAAAAAATTTTCTTTACAATGTGAAATTGGTATCGACACAATGCACGCAAGATTCTAATTTACTAAGACAACTTGGTTTGAAGGCAGAATTAGTTGGTGGTCAGCAACATATACTATCCAGATGGATAGGCCCTATGAATGGCAAATTCAAGCTAAACTCTGATGGCTGCTCAAAAGGGAATCCAGGGCAGAGTGGAGGTGGAAGTATTCTTTGATCATGGGATGGGTTAGTTCGGTGGGCTCAAGCTGAATATTTTGGTGTTCAATCCAATATGGTTGCTGAAGCTAGGGCGCTATTACAAGGTCTTCTCAGATGTATAGCAGAAAGAATAATGAGGCTCAATATTGAGGCAGACACTCTAGTCCTAATTCGGGTTTTGCAGAGACGAGTTGAGGTTCCTTGGGTAATTTTCTATGAAGTTCGAATAATGATGAGTATTCTTGAGAAGATTGATCATGCGCTGATGCATACATTCAGAGAGAACAACAGATGTGCAATTTTTCTAGCGAATTTAGGATGTGCTGGTAAGAAGAAGGTGTCATTTGAAGATGTTGAAAATTTTCCAAACAAGTTGAGAGGCATGTATAGAATTGCTAGGATGGGAATCCTGAATGTGAGAATTCGTAAACTATAAGTTCTTTGTGATTTAATAAAATTCTTCTTTGGATTAAAAAAAAGAAAAAGAAAAGAGAGGATCGCCTCACCTATTCCAACTTCTTTTTTTTCATGAAAATATTCTAACACTTTAAAATCATTTTTAGTGGTAATTTATATGGATCTTTTGGGACACTTTTTTGTTACTAAAAATAATTTCATAGTGTTAAAATACTTTTTTATAAAATACTAATATCATTACTTTATATATATATATACACACACTGCTTTGACGGATATTTTGATATATTGTGACAATATCAGTTGTCATAAAATACTTACCTCTGTAAATTAATAATATTGTTGGAACCACCTAAATTCTATTAATTCAGAGAGATATCAATTTTTAAGTTATCGAGAACAAATTTCAAGAAAGAATTAAAAGCATTAGTGGCATTACAAAATTAATTTCTTGTTGCAATATGACAATACAATCCATCCAAATTTCTAATTTCGGTTGATGTGTCCTTAATGTTTCTAAATTTGATTGAAACATCCTCAAAGTTTCTAATTTCGTTTGAAACATCCTCAAAGTTTCTAATTTCGTTTGAAACATCCTTAAAGTTTCTAATTTCGGTTGAAATATTCAAAAATACCCCTTAAAAGAGTGGCTTGTGACAATCACACGCGTTTTTCATCTATTTTTTTAACGGAGCATCCAATTTTAGACGATTGAGGGAAAATTAGAAAATTGAAGGATATTTCAAACGAAATTAGAAACTTTGAGGACGTTTCAATTGAAATTAGAAGCGTTAAGGACGCATCAACTGAAATTAGAAATTTGGACGTTAAGGACGTTTCAACCGAAAAATGAACTTTAGAGACTAGCGAGAGATTCGGGTCAAACTTTAAAGGTCATTTTTACTAATTACCTTTAAATTGTAGAGTTTAAGAATGCTACACATATATTTCTCAGCTTGTCAAGTAAAAGAATATACCTATAATGAGACAAATGCTAGTTCGGACGGAATTTGTACAACCCAATTGATCAAGATTAAAATTATGATTATTTTAAATAGATCAATCGCGATAAAGTGTAGAAGAGCATAATTAAAATCAAAGGAAAGAGTGACATTATATAAAGAAAAGGGAAATAGAATATATCGTAAAAATTAAAAATCAAAGAAAAACTTACTGAAACAAAATCAACATGATGATATTAAAAGAAAGGACAAATATGAAGAGGAAATTTTATGTGCAAAATTAATATAAAAAGATGAGATTTGTCTACGGTAAATTGGTAATTTTTAGAGTGTTTAAATTTCATAAATCTCTTGTCGAGATTTGAAGTAGCATTTGAAAATGCCACCAACCCTTATTAACAAAAATAAGCCGATAATGAAAAACACATGAGATACAAAGAGATGTGAATTGAAAGAAGAAAAAGGGGAGTAATTTCAAAGAAAATAAATGGGATCCAAATCTTCTAGCTAGAGTGTTAGAATCACAATCTCCACTACTTTAAAGTTATTGAAATCTTGTTCGTCCCTAGAAGCTGTGACTACATTTGTTAAGCTACTAAAATACATATGAAACGACACGGGTTCAAAAAACAAATCATTTTCCCCGCGCGACGAATAATTGTAAGAAAAAGGTTTTTGTAACTTCCGTTTGCTTGCATACATTGTATGATTGAGTGTGAGAAGGATTTCTGAAAATTTAATAAAAGGTTGGAATCCAACAAAAAAGTAAAGAAAATTGTAAGTGTTCGCTTTCTCAAAAGAATATCTCATCTCAATACTTTTGTTAATTTATCTGACTTGTTACTCTGAAGATAATTGATAAAAAAATATATATATATATAACTTAGAGAAAGAAAATTGATTTGATCTCTGCTGATTCCGGAAATAAGACACAAGAAGATTACTCTTTTTCTGGTTTAATCTTATTGAAAAGTATGGCACAGTTCACTCAAAATCATAAAATACGGATGTCTCATAATTTAACAATCTAAACCCATTAATTTTGGGTCATGTTATTTATACCTCCTATATTTGTTACAAATATTCCCATATAGTAAATTTATTCGCACTAACACCCCGCTAAGGCTTACCTAATGAGAAGTGAGTGTTGTTGATAAGGACTCGTCTAACATCAAGCAATAAAATACTGAAATATTTTTCAAATAAGGCACGCACACTTAATGAGAAGTGAGTGCACTCACATAAACTCGGTTTAAATCAGAAGAGTGTGTTTATAAGCACTCGCCTAACATTAGCCAATAGAAATGAGTGTTTGTGATAAATAAAGGGATGTTAAAAATATGTTTTTAGTTAAATTTTGGAGAGGGTGTTTATGACACATTTAGGGGCTATAAATATCATTTGGTTGATTTTATTTTTATCTACCATATCTTCTAGTTAATCCACACTTAAATCATGAAAATTTTGTAAAAATTAAGTTTCACAATATTACCCTTTTTAAAATTGATAAGTATATCCACCAATTTAAATTAATTTATAATTGTATAAATTTAAATTCCATTTTAATTAAGATTCCTAATCCAAATATAATTCATTTTTATTTTTTTTCATATTAACATTTCAAAAAATTTCAAGCAGTTTAACAGTTGCGCGTGGATTGATTGATTTGAAAATATAAAGGCATGTTTGGTGGGTATTTTTTTTTTCAAAATTTAAAAACTCAACTCAAAATCAACTCTACTTTTACACTTCATAAAATTTATTTTACTTTAATATAGTTCTTTCAAAAAAAATTGTTAAAATACTATAACTTTAAATCCAAAAATTAAAATTAGATAAAAAATATATATTTGAAACCTATTCATCGAGATATAAAAAATAAGATCCATTGTGACTATTTTTTGAAATTTTTTTATGAGATTTTTTAGTTGGTTGAAAAAAATTCAAAGAAAAACCAAATTCACTTTTCAACGTACTTTCAAATTCTACCAAATACCATATTTTAAAACTCAACTCAAAACACCAACCAAACATCACCTAAGTGTGCATTTTTTTGAAAAAAAATACAAACCCTAATATTAATACATAGTTTAAGCATACAACAATGAAAAATCTTTTACCAACAAAATAATCGAATAATATCTCGCAACACAAAAAAAGACTCTACAATAAAATGGAAACGCATCATTGGAAGTTGACTCAACAAAAAGAGTGCACTGAAGAATGCATACAACACACTTCGATAGTAAACAATGTATATATACTGCATGCATACGAATCTATCATCACATTTTATACTCGCCAAAAGCCTCGGATTTTGCAACCCATAAAGAAGCTTTAAACCTTATTTTTTATTTTTGTTCTAAAGATCAGATCTATCTGCAAGAAAGTCTTCAAAGATTCTCCTATCACCTTCCCCCTGTCGTGATCTCCCAATTAAAACCTAAAGTCTTTATTCTTTTACTTATTTTAATGTATACAACACACTTCAATAATAAACAATGTATATATATTGGATGCATACAAATCTATCATCAAATTTTATACTCACGAATCTATCATCAAATTTTATACTCGCCAAAAGCCTCGGATATTGCAACCCATAAAGAAGCTTTAAACCTTACTTTTTATTTTTGTTCTAAAGATCAGATCTATCTGCAAGAAAATCTTCAAAGATTCTCCTATCACCTTCCTCCTGTTGTCCTCTCCCAATGAAAACCCAGATTCTTTATTCTTTTACTTATTTTACCATATATTTGTAATAGCAATGGTGAAGGCTTGTTGTACATGTCATAATGCGCGGTTTTAATATTTCAATCCGTCTCTCTGAAAATGAAGGGAAGGATAACCGTCAACTCTCTAATAATTAATAATTACAGGTGAATGGAAATATGTTAAATAGGTACTAACAGTCCATTTGGATTGAAGGGAAGGGATGGAAATGAAATAGTTAATTAGGAGGGGAAGGAATGGAATATAATGGGAAGGAATAAGTTTAATTTTATTGTTGTTTAGATAGCTAAGGATATAAAAGAATGGAATGAAAATAAATCTTTTTTGGATAGAAAGAAGAAAAGAAAGGAAAGGAATATGATTTAATATATTATTAACAAATTAGGGTTAAATTTGGAACAATGTGAAAAAAATCATTAAAAACTTTTCCTTTCCCTCCCAATCCTCCCAATATTGGAAGGAAACAAAATAAAGGAATAGAGGGGATTGGCATTCCCTCTCAATCCCCCCCGTTTCCTCTCCACTTCCTCTTATAAATATATCTAAACGAGTAAAATGTAATCATTCCTCCTCTTTTCCTTTCCTTTCCTTCCCTTCCCATTCTCATTCCCTCAATCCAAATTGACTGTAAGTGATAAAGGGGAAAGAGGAAAGATGAATAAGGCTAGGGGAAGAAGAACGGTGATGCATTAAGTGAGAAAGGCGAAAGAGGGAAGAATAAATAGGCTTAAGGGAAAAGGGGCACGGTGATGTTGACCTAGAAGGAGCAAAATGGTTTAATTTTTGTTTTTGATATTTTATTTCAAGTTAATTAAGATTTACATATTGTTTAATAATATTAGAATCTAAAATTTTAAAATAGTTGTACTTATTAATTTAGTGGATATTTTAGTATTAAATTATTATTCAAAATAATATTTATAAAATTAAATTAATAATATTTTTTTGTCAGTTTATCCACTTTTGCGGATTAACTTAATATGTAATGCGGATTAATTTAACAACGCGGATTAACTGCAAGATATAGTGGATATAAACAAAATCACCCATATCATTTACCCTTAATTTTAATCAAATGGTCCATGTTTAAGTAACTCTAGGGCTTGTTTGGTCGAGTTTTGGAAATGGAATGAGCATCCTAAACTTTTTGAAAAAAAATTTCCTATCATTTAGAATATGTTGTCAATGTTTGGTTCGGACATGAATTATTCTTTCCTAGAACGT